>CM053792.1:248898685-250098685 GCA_028749045.1 Cupressus sempervirens | reverse complement strand
TTAAAAGAAGAGGATGGAGGTAAGAAAAAATTTAAAGCTAGGTTAGTTGTGAAAGGATTTGCACAGAAAAAAGGAATTGATTTTGATGAGATATTTGCTCCTATTGTTAAGATGACTTCTATATGTATTGTTTTAAGTATTGTGGCTACTGAAGATTTGTATTTGGAGCAACTTGATGTTAAAACAACCTTTCTTGATGGTGATTTGGATGAAGAGATATATGGCTCAGCCACAAGGATTTTAGGTCAAAGGTAAGGAGAACTTAGTGTGCAAATTAAAAAAAAGTTTATATAGCTAGAAGCAAGCACCTTGGTCATGGTATCTAAAATTTGAGAGTTTTATGCATGAGAATGGATATAGTAGTTGTCATTAATATCACTCTATTTAATTTAAGAGCTTGGATGATGATAGCTACATTATTTTATGTTTATATGTTGATGATATGCTTGTAGTTGGGTCTAACATGGATCAGATTAAGTGGTTGAAATTTCAATTATCACATGCATTTACTATGAAGGATTTAGGGGCAGCAAAACAAATCCTTGGTATGAAGATCTGTAGAGATAGGAAGAACAAGAAATTGATGCTATCTCAAGCTAATTATGTTGAGAAGGTGTTGCAATGTTTCTCTATGGAGAATGCTAAATCTGTCAACACATCTTTACCTAGTCTTTTGAAGTTGACTAAGGAGATGCGTCCCAAGACACAAGAAGATGAGGATAAGATGTCCAAGGTATCCTATTACCCAACTATAGGAAGCTTGATGTACACGATAGTATGTAAAACGCTAGATATTTCACATGTAGTGGGAGTTGTTAGTACCTGTATATGAGTCATCTTGAAATTAAGCATTGTAATGTAGTTAAATGGATTCTTAGATATTTGAGAGGAACATCCAGTAAGTGTTTACACTTTGGAGGCTCTACTAATAGCTTATAGTGCTATGTTGACTTAGATTTGGTAGGGGATATTGATACCAGGTAGAGTACTACAAGTTATTTTTTTACTGTTGGTGTGGTAGCCATGAGCTAGGTTTCTTAGTTATAGAAGGTTAACATTTTATCCACTATAGAGGTAGAGTATGTTGCTACTATAGAGGTAGCTAAGGAGATGATATGGCTTCAATTCTTCTTGGAAGAATTGGGACACCCTTAGAAAGATAATTATTTCTTTATAGATACTTAGAGTGCCATTCATCTTGCAAAGAATTTAGGTCTACATTCAAAGACCAAGCACATACAGTTATGGTACCATTTCATTCGATTAGTTTTGGATGATGGATAATTAAAGTTAGACAAGATACATACAGATGACAATCTAGTAGATATGTTTACAAAGGTTGTAACAAGGAAGAAGTTGAACTCCTCTTCAACTTTGGTTGGTCTTCTAGACTGAACATGAATAAAAGAATAGCAGAGTCTAGGGTGGTTTGATCTAGTAGGAGCCTCATGGAGTAGCAGTGTAGCTATAGGATCAGTCTCCAAGTGGGAGATTGTTGTCTAGTGTGGAGTATGATTAGTCCCCAAGTAGAAGATTGTTAGTTTGTGGTGACTAATCAAGAAAGTACTATACATACTTCATAAATTCTTTGGGGCTTGGGACATCACCCAAAAAAATAAAATCGGTTCCTATTTTATCAAGATTTTGGGTTGACATGTAATTATTAATTATAACCCTAAAGTGGTAAAAATACTTGCATAAAAGGGGTTAGGGTTAGAGACTGTTTCAATGTTGTAATGCAAAATTTGGTTCTTGTGGTGGTATTGAGTTGTAAGGGATTACAGATTGTAATCAGGTTGTAATCATAAGATCATAATAATATCAAACTTGTTGTTTGGTGGACATAGCCTAGAGATTAGGTGAACCACATTAAATCTTGGTGTCTTGTGTTCTTTTTTTGTGTGATCTATTATTTTCTGATATTGTTTATATTTGCATATAATTTTTATTTATGTTTGTGGTTTAATCCTAACAAGTCATTCTTTGGGGAGGCTCCATTGGTATAGTTGCTTGGATCAAGGTTCTTTTCATCATGAGAGTAGACATTCTTCACTAGTATAGTCTCTTGCATTGTCATCATCATCTTATTGCACAAGATTTGTTCTCATCTCTCCTTTGTTATTCTTCTTCTTAGGACATTTACATTACTATAGTGACCTGTCTGGTTATAGTTGTAGCATTTGATTTGCCCATTATTTCTTCCACTATTTTTTCCTCTATCATTACCTTTCCTTCCTCTATATCCACCTCTTACACTTTTTCTCCATGGGTGTTCTTTTTATTCAAATCTCCTTGTGGCCTACTATTTTGTGTTCCTCTTCCTCCATAGTTTCCTCTTCCTTTGTCATTCTTCCCTCTATTTCTACCACTTTTTTCATTTCTTCTCTTGAAATTTTCTTCACCCTTGAGTGCTATTTAGTAGCACTAGTTTACTATGGTAGGTCTTGTTAGACTAATTTCATCTTGAACATAAATCCTTAGTCCTTTCATATATCTAGCAAGTTTCACACATTCAGGTTTAGCAAGGTTAGATTTCATCACCAATTTTTGAAATTCTTTAGTGTAAGTAGAGATATCCATCTCATTTTGTCTCAAACACATCCTTTTCTTATGAAATTGGACTTCATAATCTTCAAGAACATAAGTTTCCCTGAAAAGGGCCACCATCTTCTTCCATCTGGTGACTAGATTCTTTTTATTTTTCACCCTGTCATCTTGAGTGAAGTTCAACCATGTGAGTGTAGAGCCTTTGAGCTTGGACTTAGCAATCTTCACCCTTTGGTTCTTAGGAATGTCTTCACAATCAAATAAACTAGTTAGGGCATCTACCCAATCCATTATAGCATTTGGGTCCATCTTCCCATTGTATGTAGAAAAATCAAGCTTAACATCCTATTGTGGTCCCACAACACATGCCTCATTCCTTATTAGGAATGGGGATACCTTACCTTTTTCAGACTCCCAAAGTCACAAGTTTGAGAGCTGATAAAAGGTGTTAGAGTCAAAAAATATTAAAAAAACACAAATTTTTTTAAAAACCCAAAAAATTAGAAAAATCGAAAAGGATAAAAAGAATCAAAAAATAGAAAAAATATAAATTTGGGAAATTTCAAATAAATTAATAATAAAAAAATTTAAAAATTAAAATTTAAAAAAATTAATAATTTTTTTAAATATTAATAAAAAAATAAATAATTTTTTTAAAATATTAATAAAAAAATTTGCGTGTGCACAAGAGGTGCGCTCTGCGCACTTATGCATGGCCGCGGGTTGGCGGAGGATTATAAAACACCTGCCTCACATTTTTTTCAGAAACTTCATTTCATTTTTGTGACCTAATCCAAGAGCAAGAAGGTGAGCAATAGACTGGTCATCATGCGCTCGTATAGCATTGTGCCATGCATGTGCACCTGCGACATACATGGCCTATGTGTGCCCATGCGACGCTCTGCCATGTTCATGTGCCTATGGCTTCCATGTGCCTAGATGGTGCTCTACTACACACATGCATCCATGCAATGCTCCACTGCGTGCATGAGCACCTGTGACCTGCATGCACCCATGTGACACTCTGCCATGAGCACGCACCTACGATAGGTACAACTTGTGTGGCCCACTCATGCCCATGTGCGTGTAGCCCTAGCACATCGCTATGCAAGCTCATGTGCACTCA
The DNA here is from genome assembly GCA_028749045.1 of Cupressus sempervirens. NCBI lineage: Eukaryota > Viridiplantae > Streptophyta > Pinopsida > Cupressales > Cupressaceae > Cupressus > Cupressus sempervirens. The sequence continues at coordinate 250,095,012 of CM053792.1, read as the reverse complement.
TGGCATGCATAGACCTAGCATGCCCACGTGCCTTTATGCACCCGCATGGCCCTTGTGTGCAAGTGTGTCGTGCATCATCATCTTGGCTTAAAGAAATCATTTGTTTTATTTTCTCGCTATTAATTAATTTATGAAATACTTTTATGTTTCATGTTTTCTTCAAGTTTTCATTACTATCGACTAACTAATGTTTTTTTAATGATGTGGAGGAGATCAAAATGGCATCCACATCCAGAGTGGCACCCAAACTTGTCATTTTTAAATTCTTAAGGCGTACCCTCAAAATCAAGATTCCATGATGACCATGTAGAAATCTGAGATACTAATTTGGGGCACACAAATCTAGGGGAATTCCTCAAACTTTGTAACAAGCCCATTGAGTGATCAACTCTGGTCTCCTCATTGATCTGTTCTGGGTTGGTGAATACAGCGTCACATCTCATATTAGTGTAGTTAGAAAATTTAATCATAGCCCTGGCACAACATTTTGTTCCTAAAGAAAGGTTTGTTAAAAGCATCACAAGAGAGGTTATGTTAGATCTTCAACTTGACAACATTGAAAGGGTCTTTCATCTTTCAAGAGTAGATCAATTCATTAGGCTCTCATATGAAGCAACTTAGAGATGGTACAAAGAGCACCAGTAGGAGGCAATTGACATCATATAGTCATCTTACCTTATTGAGAAGACTCCTCAGGGAAGAATAAAAAAAAAAGTAGACATGACTTGGGGGTATATGAAGGAAGACATTGGATACTCTATCATTCTCTTAAGTAGAGTCATGGGCTTACCTGTAGCAAACCACCTAAGCACTTTCATTGTCAACTTCATTGAGACCATCAAAGATGCAAAGATACCACTAGATTGGGCCACCACACCAAGTAAAAACTTGTGTGAGCAATTGAGAATGGTGAAGGACAAGAAGAAGTTTTACATGACTTCTTATGTGGTATACTTGCTTGCAGCAATGGTCATTAACTACCCTAGTTTGTATAGGAAAGGTAGTATGTAGGATCCTAATGCCTGGCCATACATAGTCTACCCATAGCTACTGAAGAAGAAGCTCTTAGCACAAAGAAAAGAGTACAGACTCATGAATAATGCATTCATCTTTGCAATCATTAGATTCATTGAGGGGGATTATGGAAAACGGTTATCCAATAAAGCCAAAGCAAAAATTATAGTTTTCAGAGCCTACTTCATCCAGTTCAAGACATTCACATGTCTGTCAGTAGCTAGTGACTCTATCAATCCTAAGAAGCTCCTGAGATATCCAAGTGACAAACTAGTACTATTGGAGATTTCTTGAAAAATTGAGTCAGCCTATGAAAAGATAAAGAGACAACAGAGACCTTGCTAGGCATGGCCATTGGTCATATGACCATATCAAGTGAAGGGGAAGTAGGATATCCTATCTTTCAAGTGGGAGTGGGAGAACTATCCCCTTGAGGAATACAACTCTCCTTGGCCCTATTTTGACAATGTTGGGATAGTGGAGAGTCTGACAGGAAAAGACTTCCATCATGAGGATGCAGTTGAAGATCACTGGATGAATGTGACAAATGATTATGATGTTTGCATAAGGGACTATTGTAGGATGACTTTGTATCTAGAAGAGAAGACTCTCTAGTTGAGCATCCTGGAGGAGATAAGACAACATGATTCTAAGGAGTTACTGGACCCCCTATTAAATGTAGATAAAATAGGTAAAAGATCGATTATGAATGCTGAGGTTGATAGGGAAGAGGCTGATGATATTAATCATCAGGTAAGGCATGTCATCAGAATGAGGAAGGATTGGATCAAGAAACCTTTTCCACTTGATCCAATTCCTAATATAGTAATCTTCCATGCACATTCTTTCCCAGAAAGAGGTAGATGGAAGAAAGTAACAATTCCTACCTTTGTGGCCCAATCTCCTATCAGGCTAGAGATGGTATACAAGCTTGATCACTTAGTTGGATATTATCACCCTTTACAGAGGAAGCAAAAGAATAAAAGAAAGAGGACCTCCCCTTAGAGGATTCAGATAGAATAGGTTGAAAAATAAGTGCCTTCCTAGTAGCAAGAATAGAGTGCACAAGTGTCTAAAGATACTAAAGCTACTCAAGTCCATGATGAAAATCATTTACCTCTCATTGTGTCCAGCCAACTAGAAGAGGGAGAGATTCTACAAGTTTCCATTCCTCCTATGCAAGAAGAGCCAAATTCTCCTTCTACCTCCAAGAAAAAAAATAAGAGGATCAAGATTAAGATAAAAAAGAGGTAAAGGATCAACAAAAGATCAGTGCCTTCCCCATCTATTCCTGAAAACATTCTAGAGGGACACAAAGAGGAAGAAGAAAAGGAATTAGAAGAGGAAGTGGGACAAGTGCCCCTACAAGGAAGAACTCAGCTAGCAAGAGCTGCAAAGTCACAAAGGAGAAAGAGTGCCATGGGTACCCCACCATCCAGCCATGTAGAACTTGTAGAACTCTCTTCCTTGGAAGATAAAGTATAGTAGTGGGTGGATGAGTGGAGTAAAGAGGGTGATGGCATTTTCTCAATTTTAGATTTTGATTTCATGCTCATAGGTATAGAATTAATTTGGGATAAGATTAGGGATAATCCTACAAGTGAACCTCAATAGAAAGACTGGATGCAGATGCCATCAAACACACAAGGTCCTAATCTTACTCCTCCATCTCCACCATAAATTATGGTGGTAGATAAGGGTTTGATTACTCCACCTCTAAGTTCAAAAGAAGAAAAAGTTTACAAGGAACCATCACAAGAAGAGGAACTAGAAAAAATGATAACCAATGAAGTGTTGAAGGAGGGAGAAATAGTGCAATATTCTCAATCACCTTCCCAAGACACTAAGGTTCAAGCTATAGGGTCTACTAAGATTGAGGCTACAAAAGAAGAGCCCTCCCTATAGGAGACAACTCTGAGTAGGAGTGACAAAGGGAAGGAAGTTATAGAACACACCCCTTCATAATCAAGAACTAGGTCCTCAGTAGGACACATCCCTAGATGGATCCGAAAGGAGATAATGAGGAGTACTAAGCCTCAATTCCATGCTTTAGAAGAAGACATTTGTGACATTGCAAAGATTTTGAATAAAATTGAGTCTCCATTAGACAAGGCCACGCCATTGGCATTTGTCACTGGGACAAGGAACTAGGAACTGTTTGCACAAGTGGCTCTCCCTCCTAAAGACATAGATATAGAAGGCCTTGGTCTTGAGGATTATGAACTGAAGGATGTTATGTTGGGGAAGCCTACATGGGATTCAACCTAATTGATGATGACCCTGTGAGTCAAAGAGGTCCTTAAGCACATGGAATAGGATGAGGTTGAACTCCAAGGACTTCAAAGGCCAAAGTAGTTGGTCCTTTGGATCCTGAGCACCCTAGAAGACTCTAAATACCATACTTAGAGAAGGGGGAAGTGTACAACTTGATCCATTTTTCAAGGCTTGTCAAGAGTGGAAAGAAAGCCTTGAAGATAAAGGTGTTACATTAATTATAGGAAATTTGAAGTCACTACATGCTATGTAGGAGAATGTGAATAAGATTGTAGCAATTTTGAAGTAGGACTTCAGTATTATGCATGAAGTACAGGCCTAGAGTAAGGATTTGAAAACTCTACAAGCCATAAAGGGGTAAAGGTACCACATTTTTTATCAGTGTATATATAGGAGAAGAGCTAGATATGATTGATGATTGGATATAAAATATAGCAAATAACAATAAAGTAATGGAAACATTACACGAGGAGATCCATCGGCTCAAGGACCAAGCCTAAGAGCAAATTTTGGAAGCAGAGAAACTATATAGTGATGCATGCTTGGACATTTTTGAGGAAGAGGAATGAGAGAAGCAATTGCTAGTTTAGGTAGTATTAGATAATTTTAAGAAGACTTTGGAGGAGGCATCTAGTGATGAAGATATTAGACAAGCCTTCAGGACAACAGAAGCCTTGTTAGAATTGGATACCAAACTTGGAGATTTTGTAGATACCTAAATTGAGGTAGACAATTATAGATAGAAGGTCAAGGATAAATATGAGGCTTTAGATCTTCTAGATGTGGCTAAAATTATTGAGATGATAGATAAATTCAAGGTCAAACATTGAAACATAGCTTTGGGATGAAGAAGAACAAAACCTAGATGTCAGAATTTCAATTTTGACACTTGATAAAATTTTGAGATTTTGACCCTATCAAAGTTTGCAGCTCCATAGCTCTACATTTGCATAGGTTTGTAGGTATGTAGGTCTGCAGCTTCGCAATTTAGAGGTGCACTAATAGTTAACTACTTGTTCCAAAAATATGGCTTCCCATGCATCAAGAACGCGTTCTGACAATAGTTTAACTTTGGCACATGCCTAGTAAAGGATGAGCTTCTATTTTTTGAATTTTTGGACACCTCTACTTCAATTGAAGGCTTCCTCCTCTTTCTTCTCTCATATTTTCTTTTTTTTTGACATCTAAAGACTCATGCATCCAATTAATGAATAAAATATGGGTGGAGTCCTACTAAGCACTAGTTAGATGGTTAGTTTGTATATAATTAGTTTGTTTTAATGTTTAAAAAGTATTTTATTGCATGAAGATATCTCTCACTCTCAACACAAATTGAGGAGATGATTTCTTATAAATACCCCATTGTAATATGTAACAAGGGTTGTCGTTATTATGCAATAAAATTAAGCTTCTAGCATTTGAAGTGTAGTGATTCTTGTCTGACTGTGTCATTGTTTTGTGAATTTTGTTCATGAGATTGTGATTGAGCCAAAGGTTTATTGTGTGGTTTCTAGTTGTGCAATCTTTTAGTTCTAGTGTTTGCTACAAATTTACAAATTCCATTGATGTATCAAGCTCAAGAAGAAATCACCAGAATGTGCCTACATAAGTCTTTGTCTCACATGAGTGCACTTTTCATGGCCTTGTGATATGATGAAGAGTGAAACATCATTTAGTTATTGAAATTTCCCATCAACAATTGCATGAGAGGAATCTAGGAAGCATTGTTCCTATTTTCATTAGTTACCTACCAATCTCTTTGAAAGCTTAACTCATAGTGTGTTGTTTTCTATAGCTTATGTTTGTTAAGATTTCAATTTTGAATTATTTGCTTTTAATTTCATGTTATTTACTTTCAAGTTCTGTTATTTTCTTTACTAACCCCTTGTTAGAATAGGAACTCATACTAGTTGCATTGATTAGATTGCATCCATTAAAAATAGAAAATACAAAACCATAGTTCTCTTTTAGTGTTATTTTTGGAACAATGTGCAGATTCTACATTCCATCTGAAATAAAAAAAACTAGAAAAGGCCTCCTCATGAACATTCACATTTATCTTCAACTAGGTGGGTTTTAGTAGGTCACAATATCAACCAGAACCTTGGAGTCAATTTTACAAAATTATCTTTTCAAGAGAGTAATTTGCAAGGATTCTTGCCACCTGGATGCATTGGAGATTGGGACACTCTCAAAAAATTGTTCTTGGAACAATTCAAAATATTCATCAACCTGGCTATGATACATCTACAATTCATATCAATCAAAAGTGACCTAGCTAAGATAGTTACTCACTTCAACCATCGCTTTCATATGGCATACCACAAGCTAGAATTGTCATACACTATACCAATTGAAGCCACTATTTAGATTTATCTAAATTCTATGGACCATCTTACTGTGATTTTTTTGAGAAGACTTCCTGTAGCAAATATCGATACATTGGATAAAGTCTTCATAGAGGCAATTACCTTCACTAAGCAAGCTAATCCTAATGGAGGAGGATTAATGCTTCTAGCTCCAGCTATCATAGCAATGCCAACATACCCTACTAGATTACCCATGATGCCTAGTTAGTTCATACCTATGAACCCAATTACATTAAAATTGGCACCCACTCCACAAAATCCTACTCTAACATATCCCAGGTTTGAACCTTCAAAAGTTTCCTTCTTTGAGCAAAAGGTAGTAGCACCCGCTGAAGCAGACAATGGTTTTGTTTCCAAATTTGGTCAAATGAAAAAGACTATGTCCCAAATGAACAATGAACTAACTCATCTTAGGTTGTCTCAAGGATAAAACAACAACTTCCAAAGAAGAAATGTTGGTTCATACAACAACAATTATGGCCAGAATTATAATAGGAACTTCAGTGGGAACAACAACAACAATGTAGGAAACAACAATGGGGGAAAAAACCTCAATCCTCGTGATCATAATAATGGCTTCCAAAGACAGAACCACTATGGAACACTTGACTAAATAATGGAAGTATTCCTATTGACAACAACAATAACAATGTTTAGTATGTAGACATCAATTAGTATGACGATAGTTAGAATGCACCCAACAATGATGGTTCATATTACAATGGGAATCAAGAGATGGCTCAAAGTTCACAAGTGAATGAAAATGCTCCTCCTATGCAGTTTAATGCTATGTTACTAGAATCCTATGCTTCTACACAAAATGTGCAGGTAGAACAACTGGTTAACGAAGAGTTATCTTTTCCATTCAGTTAGGAACTTGATATTTAGCATGATGAGATGTTTGCTTTTTGCAATGACAATTGAAATGCATGTAATCTAAGAAATAGAAAGGCACCTTTGACAGATGGGATTCCTCCAGGTTTACAGCCAACTCCTCCTGATCTGAGAGTGAGTAACAATTTGGCACCAATTAGGCCACTGTATGGAGGACAATAGAATCAGAACCTAGTGAATGTACCAATAATATTGAAAAATTACTCTTTGTCTACTGAGAAGTATAGCACCATCAAAGAATTGAAAAGAACCAAAGCAAATATGTCCATGTTTTACATGCAACAAGGTTGTCCACAATAGTGAGAAGTGCTCATGAAGAATCTAGATCACACAAAAGTATCCCACAATATGAATATTGTCCCTCAAAAGATAGTGTCTCAACAACTCAATGTAGTAGAAGTGATGCCCAATATGTTTATAGACAAGGTTCAAGTACCCCTATTTTTGCTTAGCATTAGGATATATGGAAAGAATTTCCACATTTTATTAATTGATTCAAAAGCCTCATGAAATGTCATGCCACTACCAATAGTGCAAAGGTTTGAGGTAAGTCCTCAACCTTCCAATCAGATAGTGATATAGTTGGACAAAATAGAGGTGAAAGTCATTGGCATGTTGAAAGACATTCGAATACAATTGACAGTTGATCCCTAGATTCAAGATGTCATTGATATACATGTGGTGGATATTCCAGAGATATATAGATTACTCCAGAGTAGAGAATGGATGAAATTCATAAGAGGATGGTTTTCTCTGGGTTTCACTTAGTTATGGTTACCATGGAAAGAATTGAACAATCAAATTAAGATCGATGTTGAACCCAAATTGAAAATGATGATTACAAACTACAATGCCTTGAATGAGATAACATTCTTACAATCAGATTGGGGTTCATACAATGTGTGGCATTCTACACTATTCCAATAAAAGCATCCTAAGATTAGGATAAGGAACTCAAGATACCAATCCCAAAGGATGAGATCATAACACAATTCATAGATAATATGGTGACTAATTCACAATTCTTGGGAGAAGAAGTCGACCCTAGCATCTTACTTCTCCCTAGATTCTATCGATTAGACAAAGTTAGTCACTCTAAGTTTGAATGCTTCTCATGCCAAGAAGCAGTTGCAAAGGTGTTTACACATATAATGCAAGGCAAGGATAACCACATTCTAGAAAAGAAACCTATGGGAGATCAAAGTAATATAAACTCAATTAAGTTTGTAGGGTAGATTGAACAAGAAACTAAATATGGGTGAGGTTTGTCTTCTCCTCCTCCAGGGATGATTAAAGTCCAAAGAAGAAGATGATATGTGAAAGGTAAAGGATGGACTTCAATAGTCATTCATCCTTAACCTAAAATTGAGGAAATCAAAGAATTGATAGGAGAAATCTAGGATAAACAAGAAAAACACACACTTCCTCTATCTATAGATTACAAAGGGGAATCATTGAGTCCACTCCATGAGAAGTTGAAATGGGTTCCCAAGAAACAATCTTTCAATTCTTAGATCAAAGAGAAGTTGAGAATGAACAAAAACAAGGTTAAGAAGCCCAAGGAAGATCCAATTTGGATGCTTTGCTTTGATGGTTCTAGATGCAAATTAGGGGCTAGATTAGGTATAAAATTGGTTAATCCAAAAGGTAAGTCTTTTTATGCAGTGTATTGATTGCAATTTAGATGTACTAACAATGCTACAGAAAATGAAGCATTGATCTGAGGACTTCTCTTTGCAGTCAAGAAAGGGGTCACAGCTCTCATAATCGAAGGAAGAACATGGTGGTAGATGCTCTCACTATTTCAACAAGCACATTACAACTAGTTGAAAGAACAAAGTTGAAAAGATTTTCAGTAGAGTTGGTTACTGCCCCATCTATCTTAGACAATATTACAAACTTTCAAGTCTTTCAAGATGATCAACACATACTTGAATTTATCATGTGTAGTGGTCACTTTAGAGGGAAAGAAATTGATGAAAATCGAGATCATAAGCCTAAGGATGATGAACTTGAAGATGAAAATGGAATCTTGAATCTAAAGACTAACACTATTCCCAAGGGAATGGTTGAGCTAGAGTGCATTTTTGATCATGATGAATCAGCACTAAATAAAAGAATGATCCTAGAAAAGGGTATTGAGGAGTGTGATGAATACAACCTAGGAACTAAAGAGGAGTTGAGGATGGTCTAGATAGGGAAAGCATGCAATACACAAGAAAGGGAAGAAATGCTCAAGTTTCTTACTGAGTATAAAGATGTCATCACTTGGAGCTATGAAGAATTAAAGACATATGACCCCAAAATTATAACTCATGACATTGTATTGAAACTAGATGCCAAACCTTTTAAGGAAAGAGAAAGGCTTGTTAATCCCATCCCAAAACCCCTAATAATGAAGGAAGTCAAGAAGTTACTAGATGCAAAGATCATATTTCCCATTTTCCATTCTAGGTGGCCAACTTGGTTCCCATGTGGAAGAAGATTGGAGAGATTTGTCTTTGTATTGATTTTCATAACTTGAACTTGGCATCTCAAAAGGAAAATTATCCTTTACCGTCACTTGATAAGGTTCTAAAAAATGTAAATGTTTCAAAAATGATGTCTTTCCTAGATAGATATTCAAGATATAATCAGGTGATGGTTGAAGAAGAAGATTGACTAAAGACAACTTTCACAACTAAATGGGGAACTTTTACCTACAAGAGAATGCCTTTCAGATTGATTAATGCAGGGGCCACATTTTAGTGTGCCATGGATGAAGCTTTTAAGGGATTGGTAAATAAGTGTATAGTCATCTACATGGATGATTTAACCATCTTTTCAAAAGATCAAAGCACCCACATTGCTGATTTAAGGAGGGTATTCAATAGATTTCGTAGGTACTGCATATCCCTCAACCCCAAGAAATGTTCATTTGGGGTCACTAAAGGAAAGCTCCTAGGTCATATCATTTTTGAAGCTGGGATCTCCATTGATCTTGATAGAATTGAAGCTATTCTAAAAGTAGCACCTCCTCATAGTAAAAAAGAACTCAAGTCTTTCTTCGGGAAGATAAATTTTGTACTAAAATTCATAAGAAGATTTGCAAAGATAGTTTGTCCCCTTAATGATCTACTCAAAAAGGGGGCTAAGATGGAATGGGTTCTAAAGATAAAGAAATCATTTGAGGATATCAAAGTGGTCATTTCTACAGCCTTAATTTTGGTGAGTCCTGATTACGAGTTGCCTTTTAAGATTTATTCCTTTACTTTTGAACACTCTTGCACAGGGATACTGACATAGAAGAAGGAAAAGGAGGATGAAAGACCAATTGCTTTTATGAGTTTCCCCCTGAACAATGTAAAGTTAAATTATTCAAACCTTGATAAATAATCCTTTGCATTAATCAAAGTAGTAAAGAAGTTCTGTCATTACATTCTTAGAAGAAAGGTGTATGCAATTGTACCCAACCCAGCAGTAAAAATGCTTTTGATGTAGAATGAACTTGGTGAAATAAGGGGAAAGTGGATGGCTATACTTCAAGAATTTGATCTTGAAATTCAATCTATGAGATTAGTCAGAGGTCAAGGGTTGTCAAAGATGATAGTTGATAACCAAGATAGAAATGAAAAGGAATTCAAGTTTGATAATGAGACAGATGAGGATGATCTAAAAAAGATGGTTATGTCACAAGTTGATATTAATCAAGGTGTGGTGATAGATGTTTGGTATCAAGAAATTTTTTATTATCTTCTACATGACCAATGCCCTAGTTGGATGAATAGCTCACAATGTAGGGGACCTAAAATGAAGTGTGAATCCTACATGTTACATAACGACAAGTTATATAAGAGAAACTATGAAGGGATTTATCTAAAATGCTTAGCTCGTGAAGAAGCAAAGGAAGTCTTGGAACACTTTCATGACAAGTATGGTACAAGACATGGTTCAGCAGAAGCAACAGCTCACATGATTCTAAGATCAAGTTATTTTTGGCCCTTGATATTCAAAGACACTTTTGAACATGTGCATTCTTTCCATATATGTCAAACTAGTCCTAATAAAGAGAGGCACCTAACAATGAAATTACAACTCGTGTACGAGGTGTACCCCTTCACAAAGTGGGGGTTGGATTTCATTGGTCCAGTCAATCTACCATCATCAACTGTACATGCTTTTATTCTCATAGCTATGGATTATTTTATACAATGGACAGAGGTGGAAACATTTAGAAATTATACTACTAAGGTGGTAATAGACTTCTTGGAAGAAGACATTGTTACTAGGTTTAAACTGCCATTCACCCTTGTGTGTGATAATGGGTCTATTGTTGCATTAATATTCCTGATCCAGTGCACATTTGAAAATAAAGTCATTATCAAGATCTCTTCAAATTATTATCTGCAAAGAAATGGGGTAACTAAATCTACAAACAAGAACTTGATCATAGTAATAAGATGGTTATTGAAGGAGAACCCCAGGGATTGACATATGCAACTTAAATATGCCTTATGAATAGATCGAGAGAGAATCAAAAATGCTTTGTAGACTTCTCTGTATTTTCTTGTCTAGGGACAAGAATTAGTGTTCCCACTTAACCATAGAATTCCTATTTTGAAATTCATGAGTGCGTATGTTGAAGATGCTAACAAAGTACAAATTAGATTGATGAATCATTTAGAGATAGATGAGAAATAGATAGCTACATTGGAACATATGGCTAAACATCAAGCTATTGTGAAAAGATGGTTTGACAAGAGAGCCATGATAAATTCATTCAAGATTTTTGACCTTGTTCTAGTCTAGGATAAGGTGAAAGAAAAGCCAGGCAACCATACCAAGTTTCAATGCTTGTGGATAGGCCCCTATCAGATCATAGAAATTCTTAGAGAAAACACTTTTAGGCTCAGTTCCTTGCAGGGGGAATTACTTCCCTTACCTGTAAATGGGTAATTTTTGAAGCATTATTTCGAAGCCTAAAAGATACTATATATATATAGATATTAGTTAGATTTTATTTCTGCATTTAGCCTAAATTTTTATTCCTGCAAGTGTGTTTATTTTTGCAAGTGTGTTTGCTTTCATGTTGTGTGTTTGCTTTTAGTCATGTGTTTCCTTTCAAAGTTGTGTTAGTCCTAGAGGTAAGGTGCACTTGATATTTTGTCTCAAGATTTTATTAACCACTCTTTGGTTTTGATTTTAGGAAGAGGTATTTCTTTGTCAAGGCATTTAGATGATTGTGTGTCTTGTACCAACCAAGCAATAGACATTCCTTGTGGAAATAAGGGATTTTCAGTCTAGAAATTAGAAGTCCAGACCAAAAAATTCTCAACACTTTGCAAATTTAAAATTTGATTATTTTAGGTGATGTTGAATTGAAGTCAAAGATAACAAGGGATGATCTAAACTTCAACTTGTTCAAACAAGAGGGGTCTCCTTGAAAGGTTGCCAAGATCATTGTTTGGCGTGAGAGTTTCTAAAAAGTTCTAAAAGAGGAATGCAAGGGATGTTCACAAGAGATCAAATCCAAGAAATGGCATCCATGTCCTAACTACATAGTCTAAGCATAGTCAGGATACAAAAGATTTCAGATTTTAAAAAAAAAATAGAGAGAGAAAGAAAATAAAAGAAAATATGGCATTAAGACTGAAGGATTCTAAAGATCTGAAATGGCAAAAGATACATCTTCAAAATAAAGTATCTTGTATTCAAAATATTGTTTCATCAAAAGTAACATTCTGAACAACATGGAGTGATTATTCAAATTTTTTGGAAAGCTAAAAGAATGTGGCATCCCGCCAAGAGCCCTCGAACTGATTCTCTCATCTAGTCAAGCAAATGATTGATGAATAGCCTCTGTAGAGATTTTGAATGAATGAGCCAGGAGGAGTGGAAGATTATTTCTGAATTGTCAAAAAACTTTGATAGACTGCATGTTGAGATGTCAAAAGGAATGAATACACAAATCATACACTAAGCTTGAAAATTTTGAATTCTAAGATTTTGATTGTAAAATCATTCGAAAGATGCTCAAGATGTTTGAAGTTAGGTTGGTGTTTGACACACCTTGGAAGAATTTTTGCTGATGAAAAAATGCCTTAGTCATTTCTTCCTTTTTATGGAGCTATTTGTTGTGGTCCCACAATGCACACCCCATTCCTATTAAGGGATTTATCTAAAATGCTTAGCCCGTGAAGAAGCAAAGGAAGTCTTGGAACACTTTCATGACAAGTATGGTACAAGACATGGTTAAGCAGAAGCAATAGCTCACATGATTCTAAGATCAAGTTATTTTTGGCCCTTGATATTCAAAGGCACTTTTGAACATGTGCATTCTTTCCATATATGTCAAACTAGTCCTAATAAAGAGAGGCACCCGACAATGCAATTACAACCCGTGTACGAGGTGTACCCCTTCGCAAAGTGGAGGTTGGATTTCATTGGTCCAGTCAATCTACCATCATCAACTAGACATTATTTTATTCTCATAGCTATGGATTATTTTATACAATGGATAGAGGTGGAAACATTTAGAAATTACACTACTAAGGTGGTAATAGACTTCTTGGAAGAACACATTGTTACTAGGTTTGAAATGCCATTCACCCTTGTGTGTGATAATGGGTCTGCCATTGCATTAATATTCTTGACCCAGTGCACATTTGAAAATAAAGTCATTATCAAGTTCTCTTAAAATTATTATCTGCAAAGAAATGGGGTAACTGAATCTACAAACAAGAACTTGATCATAGTAATAATATGTTTATTGAAGGAGAACCCCAAGGATTGGCATATGCAACTCAAATATGCCTTATGAATAGATTGAGAGAGAATCAAAAATGCTTTGCGGACTTCTCTATATTTTCTTGTCTAGGGACAAGAATTAGTGTTCCCACTTAACCTTAGAATTCCTATTTTGAAATTCATGAGTGTGTATGTTGAAGATGCTAACAAAGTACAAATTAGATTGATGAATCATTTAGAGATAGATGAGAAATAGATAGCTACATTGGAGCATATGGCTAAACATCAAGCTATTGTGAAAATATGGTTTGACAAGAGAGCCACGATAAATTCATTCAGGATTTTTGACCTTGTTCTACTCTAGGATAAGGTGAAAGAAAAGCCAGGAAGCCATACCAAGTTTCAGTGCTTGTGGATGGACCCCAATCATATCATAGAAATTCTTAGAGAAAACACTTTTAGGCTCAGTTCCTTGTAGGGGGAATTACTTCCCTTACCCGTAAATGGGTAGTTTTTGAAGCATTGTTTTGAAGCCTAAAAGACACTATATATATATATATATATATATATATATATATATATATATATATATATATATATATATATTAGTTAGATTTTATTTCTGCATTTAGCCTAAATTTTTATTCCTGCAAGTGTGTTTATTTTTGCAAGTGTGTTTGCTTTCATGTTGTGTGTTTGCTTTCAGTCATGTGTTTCCTTTCAAAGTTGTGTTAGTCCTAGAGATAAGGTGCACTTGATATTTTTTCTCAAGATTTTACTAACCACTCTTTGGTTTCGATTTCAGGAAGAGGTATTTCTTTGTCAAGGCATTTATATGATTGTGTGTCTTGTACCAACCAAGCAATAGAAATTCCTTATGGAAATAAGGGATTTTCAGTCTAGAAATTAGAAGTCCAAACCAAAAAATTCTCAACACTTTACAAATTTAAAATTTGATTGTTTTAGGTGATGTTGAATTGAAGTCAAAGATGACAAGGGATGATCTAAACTTCAACTGGTTCAAACAAGAGGGGTCTCCTTGAATGGTTGCCAAGATCATTGTTTGGCGTGAGAGTTTCTAAAAAGTTCTAAAAGAGGAATGCAAGGGATGTTCATAAGAGATCAATTCCAAGAAATGGCATCGATGTCCTAACTACACAATCTAAGCATAGTCAGGATACAAAAGATTTTAGATTTAAAAAAAAAACAGAGAGAGAAATAAAATAAAATAAAATATGGCATTAAGATTGAAGGATTCTAAAGATCTGAAATGGCAAAAGATACATTTTCAAAATAAAGTATCTTGTATTCAAAATATTGTTTCATCAAAAGTAACATTCTGAACAACATGGAGTGATTATTCAAATTTGTTGGAAAGCTAAAAGAATGTGGCATCCTGCCAACCTCGAACTGATTCTCTCATCTAATCAAGCAAATGATTGATGAATAGCCTTTGTAGAGATTTTGAATGAATGATCTAGGACGAGTGGAAGATTGTTTCTGAATTGTCAGAAAACTTTGATAGACTGCATGTTGAGATGTCAAAAGGAATGAATACACAAATCACACACTACGCTTGAAAATTTTGAATTCTGAGATTTTGATTGTAAAATCATCCGAAAGATGCTCAAGATGTTTGAAGTTTGGTTGGTGTTTGACACACGTTGGAAGAATTTTTGCTGATGAAAAAATGCCTTAGTCATTTCTTCCTTTTTATGGGGCTATTTGTTGTGGTCCCACAATGCACACCCCATTCCTTACTAGGAATGGGGACTCCCTACATTTTTCAAACTCCCAAACTCACAAGTTTGAGTTGATAAAAGGTGTTAGAGTCAAAAAAAAATTTTAAAAACACAAAAAATTTAAAAATTTGAAAAAACCCAAAAAATTTGAAAAATCAAAAAATAGAAAAAATATAAAATTGGAAAATTTCAAACAAATAAAATAAAAAATAGAAAAAAAATAAAATTACATAAAATTAAAAATTAAAAATTAAAAAATTAAAAAATAAAAAATAAAATATAAAATATAAAAAATTAAAAATAAATATTAATATAAAAAATTTATGTGTGCATAGGAGGTGCACTCTGCACACTTGCGCACCCGCACATGGCCGTGGCTAGGTGGACGATTATAAAACCACCACCTTACATTTTTTATCATAACTTCATTTCATTTTTGTGACCTGATCTGAGAGCAAGAAGATGAGTAATACCGTAGTCATCACGTGCCTGCACAGCACTGCGCCATGTGTGTGCACCCATGGCATACACAGCCTGTGCACACCCATGCGACACTCTATCACACGTGTGTGTCCATGGCTTGTGCACACCCACATAATTCTCCACCACACACATTCATACAAGTGGCCTATGCATGCCAGCATGGCACTCTACCATGCGCATGCACACCTATGGCTTGTGCATGCCCACATAGTGCTCTACCGCACACACGCACCCGCAGCAGGGATGACCCATGCAGCCCACTCATGCCCATATGCACATGGCCCCAATGAACCACTACGCATGCATGTGTGCTCATGGCCCATGTAGATCTAGCATGCCCATGTGCCTTTGTGCACCCGCGTGACCCTTGTGCATGCATGTGTCACACATCATCATTTTGGCTTGAAGAAATCATTTGTTTTTTTTTCTTGCCTTTAATTAATTTATGAAATCCTTTTACATTTCATGTTTTCTTTTTGTTTTCATTAGTATTGACTCCTAAAAAAATTTTATAATGTGCAAGAGATCAAAATGGCATCCACATCTGGGATGGTACCCAAACCTATCATTTTCAAATTCTAAGGCATACCCTCAATGTTGAGATTCTATGATGATCACGTAGAAATCCAAGATACTAATTTGGGGCACAGAAATATAGATGAATTCCTTAGAATTTGTAACAAGCCCATTGAGAGATCAACTCTAATTTCCTCATTGATCTGTTCTAAGTTGGTGAATGCAGCATCACATCCCGTATCAGTGCAATCAACAGAATTAAAATCACAGGCCTAGCACAACATTTTGTTCTTGAAGAAAGGGTCATTAAAGGAGTCATAGGAGAGGTTGTGTTGGATCTTCAACTCAACAATATTGAAATGGTCTTTCATCTTTCAAGAGTAGATCAATTCATTAGGCTCTCATATGAAGCAGCTGAGAGATGATACAGGGAGTACCAATAGGAGGCAATTGACATCATACAGTCCTCTTACCTTATTGAGAAGCCTCCTTAGGAAAGAATAATAGGCAAAGTAGACATGACTTGGAGGTATATGAAGGAATACATTGGATACTCTACTATTCTCTTAAGTAAATTCATGGGCTTACCTATAGCAGGCCACCTCAACACTTTCATGGTCAACTTCATTGAGACCATAACAGCCACAAAGATACCACTGGACTGGGCCACCACACTGAGTGAAAAATTGTGTGAGCAATTGAGGATGGTGAAGGAAAAGAAGTTTTACATGACTTCTTACATGGTATACCTACTTGTAGCAAGGGTGACTAACTACCCCAATTTGTACAAGAAAGGCAGTATGTAGGATCCTTATGCCTGGCCATACATAGTCTACCCATAACTGGTGAACAAGAAGCTCTCAGCATAGAGCAAAGAGTACAAAATCATGAATGATGCATTCATCTTTGCAATCATTTGATTCATTGAGGGTGATTATGGAAAAAGACTATCTGATGAAGCCAAAGCACAAATTGTAGTTCTTAGAGCCTACTTCATCCAGTTCAAGACATTCACATATCTATGGGTAGCTAGTGCCTCTATCAATCCTAAGAAGCTCCCAAGATATCCAAGTGACAAACTAGTACTATTGGAGATTTCTCAACAAATTGAGTCAGCCTATGAAAAGATAAAGAGATAATGGAGACCTTGCTAGGCATGGCCATTGGTCATAGGACCATATTAGGTGAAGTGAAAGTAGGATATTTCATCTTTCAAGTGGGAGTGGGAGAATTATCCCCTTGAGGAATACAACTCTCCCTGGCCATATTTTGATAATGTTGGGAGAGTAAAGAGTCTAGCAGGAAAAGACTTCCATCATAAAGATGCGGTTGAAGATCACTGGATGAATACAAAAAATGACTATGATGTCTGTGTAAGGGACTATTGTAGGATGACTTTGTATCTAGTAGAGAAGGCTCTCTAGTTGAACATCCTGGAGAAGATCAGGCAATAAGATTCTAAGGAGTTACTGGACCCCTTGTTCAACATAGACAAAATAGGTGAAAGATCCATTATGAATGCTAAGGTTGATAGGGAAGAGGCTGATGATGTTAATCATTGGGTGAGGCATGTCATTAGAATGACAAAGGATTGAATCAAGAAGCCTTTTCCACTTGATCCAATTCCTAATATAGTGATCTTTCATGTGCATGTCTTCCTAGAAAGAGGTAGAGGGAAGAAAGTAACAATTCCTACCTTTGCAGCCTAATCTCCTATCATGCCAGAGATGGTATACCAACTTGATCACCTAGTTGGATACTATCATCCTCTAGGGAGGAAGGGAAAGAATAAAAGAAAGAGGACCTTCCCTTAGAGGATTCAGATAGAATAGGTTGAAGAACAGGCACCTCCCTAGCAGCAAGAATAGAGTGCACAATGCTCCGAAGACACTAGAGCTACTCAAGTCCAAGATGAACCTTAGTTGCCTACTATTGTGTTTATCCAGCCAAAAGAGGGAGAGATTTTACAAGTCTCAATTCCTCCTATGCAAGAAGAGCTAGCTTCTCCTTTTACCTCCAAGAAATAAAAGAAGAGGATCAAGATCCAGATAAAAAAGAGGCAAAGGATCAACAAAATATTGATGGCTTCCCCATCTATTCCTAAAAGCATTTTGGAAGGAGATGAAGAGGAAGAAGAAGAAGAATTAGATGAGGAAGGGGAATAAGTGCCCCTATAAGGAAGAACTTGGCTAGCAAGAGATGTAGAGTTATAAAGGAGAAAGAGTGCCATGGGTACCTTGCCATCCACCCAAGTAGAACTCATAGAACTCTCATCCTTAGAAGATGAAGTATAGCAGTGGGTGGATGAGCAAAGTAAAGAGGGTGATGATGTTTTCTCAATGTCAAATTTTGATTTCATTCCCATAGGTATATAATTAATTAGGGATAAGATCAGGGGTACTCCTATAAGCGAACCTCAATAGGAAGATTGCACGTAGATGCCACCAAACACATAGGGTCCTAACCTTACTCCTCCATCTCCACCACGAATTACAGTGGTAGATAAGGGTTTAGTTACTCCTCCACCTTTGACTTTAGAAGAAGAATAGGTTCAAAAGGAACCATCACAAGAAGAGGAACCAGAACAAATGATGACCAATGAAGTGTCAAAGGAGGGACAAATAGTGCAATATTCTCAATCACCTTCCCAAGACACCGAGGTTCAGGCTATAGGGTCTATTGAGACTGAGACTATAGAAGGAGAACCCTCCCAATAGAAGACAACTCTGAGTAGGAGAGGCAAAGGGAAGTCATAGAACACACCCCTTCATCATCAAGAGCTAGGTCCTCAATAGGACACATCCCTAGATGGATCTGAAAGGAGATAATGAGGAGTACTAAACCTCAATTCTATGCTTCAAAAGAAGACATTTGTGACATTGTAGAGATTTTGAATAAACCTGAGTCTCCATCACACGAGGCCACACCATTGGCATTTGTCACTAGCATAAGGAACTAGGAACTATTTGCACAAGTGGCTCTCCCTCCTAAAGACATAGATGCAAAAGGACTTGGTCCTAAAGATTATGAACTAAAGGATGCTATGTTGGGGAGGCCTACATGGAAGTAAACTAGATTGATGATGAGCCTAGGAATCAAAGAGGTCCTCAAGCACATGGAATAGGATGAGGCTGAACTCTAAGCACTTCGATGGTAGGTCAAGATTCTAACAAGATATCTAGCCAAAGTAGTTGGTCCTTTGGATTTTGAGTACCCTGAGTAGACTCTAAATATCATATTTAGAGAAGGGAAAATTGTGCAAATTGATCTATTATTGAAGGGGTGTTAGGAGTGGCAAGAAAGCCTTGAAGATAAAGGTGTTACAATAATTACAGGAAATTTGAAGTTATTGCATGCTAGATAGGAGATTGTGAATAAGATTGTAGCAATTTTTAAGTAGGACTTCAATATTATAGATGAAGTACATGCCTGGAATAAGCATTTGCAGACTCTACAAGCCATAAAGAGGCAAAGGTATTGCATTTTGATCGATGTATATATGGGAGAAGACCTATATATGATTGATTATTGGATAGAAAAGATAGTGGGTAGCAATAAAGTAATGGGAACATTACATGAGGAGATCCATCAACTCAAGGACCAAGCCTTAGAGAAAATTTTGGAAATAGAGAAACTGTATAGTGATGCATGCTTCAAAATTTTTGAGGATGAGGAACGAGAGAAGCTATTTCTAGTTGAGGTAGTAGTAGAGAATTTTAAGAAGACTTTGGAGGAATTATCTAGTGATGAAGATATCAGACAAGCCTTTAGGACAGAAGAAGCCTTGTTAGAATTGGATACCAAACTTGGAGATTTTGTAGATACCTGAATTGAGGTAGACAATTACATATAGAAGGTGAATGATAAATATGAGGCTTTAGATCTTCTAGATGTAGCTAAAATTATTGAGATGATAGAGAAATTCAAGGTCAAGCATCTAAACATAGCTTTGGGATGAAGAAGAACAAAACCTAGATGCCAGAATTTCAATTTTGACACTCAATAAAATTTTGAGATTTTGACCCTATCAAGGTTTGTAGCTCTATAGGTGCATAGCTCTGTAGGTACGTAAGTTCATAACTCCATAATTTAGAGGTGCACCAATAGTTAACTGCTTGTTCAAAAAAATAGCACTTTCCATGCATCTGGAATGCATTTTGATGACAATTTAACTTCAACACGTGCCTAGTAAAGGACCAGCTTCTATTTTTGGCACTTCCAAACACCTCTACTTTGACTGAAGCCTTCCTCCTCTTTCTCCTCTCACATTTTCTTTGTTTTTGACATCTAAAGACTCATGCATCCAATTAATAAATAAAATATGGATGGAGTCCTACTAAGCACTAGTTAGATATTTAGTTTGTATATAATTAGTTTGTTTTAATGTTTAAAAAGTATTTTATTGCATGAAGATAACTCTCACTCTCAACACAAATTGAGGAGATGATTTCTTATAAATACCCCATTGTAATATGTGATAAGGGCCACCATTATTATGCAATAAAATTATGCTTTTGGTCCTAGCATTTGGAGTGTAATGATTCTTGGCTGAATGTGTTATTGTTTTGTGAATTTTGTTCATGAGATTTTGATTGAGAAAAAGGTTTATTGTGTGGTTTTTGGTTGTGCAATCTTTTAGTTTTGGTGTTTGCTATAGATTTAAGAATTCTGCTAACATATCGAGCTAGAGAAGAAATCACCAAATTGTGCCTACATAACTCTATCTCACATGAGCGTGCTTTCCATGGCCTTGCAATTTGATGAAGAGTGAAACATCATTCAGTTATTGAAATTTTCCATTGACAATTGCATCAGTGGAATCTAGGAAGTGGTGCTCCTATTTTCATTGGTTACTTACAAATCTCTTTGAAAGCTTAACTTGTAGTGTGTTTTTTTATGTAGCTTATATCCGTTAGGATTTTCATTTTGCATTTTTTGCTTTTAACTTTATGTTATTTTCTTTCAAGTTTTGTTATTTACTTTGCTAACTCCTTGTTAGAAAAGGAACTCATACTAGTTGCATTGATTACATTGCATCCATAAAAAATAGAAAATACAAAAACATAGTTCTCTTTTAGTGTTATTTTTGGAATAGTGTGCAAATTCTACATTCCATCCAAAATAAAAATGAACCAGCAAAGGCATCCTCATGGACATTCAATTTATTAGGTCACAACATCACCCAGAACCTTGGAGTTGATTTCACAAAATTAGCTTTTCAAGAGAGGAATTTGTAAGGATTCCTGTCATTTAGCATCGTGTAAAATGACATCTCAATACATCCATGGTTCTCCTCTTCATATATTTTAGAGTCTTCACAAGAAGCCTCTGATCAATAGGTTGTTCTTCTTCCTCCTTGTCAAGGGGTTCTTTATCACTCCCTTGTCTAACTTCTTCAGATTTTCACTACTTTTTTTACAAAGCTCTTCATTAATCTTTTCTATCTCTTACCTCATCAACTGCATTTCCTTTTTCCTTTGTTCATCTTGCCTCAATTTTTTCTCTCTAAGGTATTTTACTATCTCTACATTAGTCATCCTTATAAAAACCCTTCATCATCTTCTCCATCCATGGTGTTAGTATACTGTTATTCTAAGGGATCTTAGGTTTCTTTGATACCACTTTTTTAGAAATAGATAATATTGGGGGGGAGGGGGGGTGAATCAGTATTCTACAAACTTTCTTTTTACAACTAAACATTGTTAATTACTTTATAACTTGCATATGAAAGTAAACCAACAATTTTGAATAATAAACATAACCATACACAAAGAGAACTTATAACATCATTTTTTGTTAACTAGGGAAACCTTGGCCAAGGGAAAACCTCGGTGAGGATGATACCCACTAGATGATCCACTAAAAAAAAGAATCTTGTTAAGGATATTGACCTGTTAAGAGTCTATGAAGTACATATAGTGTCTTGAGTCCTTGTTAGTGGACTAGGCCTTGTTAGAATCCTCAACCCTATCAAGAGTTGCTTCAATCCTATTAGGAGTTGGTAGATCAAATACAATGTATGCAAAAAGATCCCACCACCCTAACATGCAATAATCAATAAAGTCCTTCACAAGTGTAGGTATACATACAATGCTTTCTCACTATTGAAACTCACACTTTCTTTGATCATACATCAGATCTCACATGACATAAGGATCACATATCTTTCAAGTTATCTTCACAATAATTCACATATCACACATCTTTCATATCAACTTTATCTTTATTTGTACAAGAAAACATCTCTACTTATATCTCGCAAATTAGTAATTCTTTTCTTAGTCAGCCTTCATGTCTTCACATGCTTGACATAATATAAAATTGCTTATGGATTAATATCCACAAAGTCAACTCATCATGACCGAGTAATTATTTTGTTACCAAAATAATACCTTTAGTCATACAACTTATATTTTTGATATACTTTGTTTTGTTCTATCAAATACTTGAGCTATAATTTTAACTGTAACTTGTGTCATATTGTGTGCACACATCTATGTATTGACTTACATCATCATAACATTGTCATAAAGCTATCCTCAATTATGCCTGAGCTAACTTGAAGTGTATTGTCCATACACATCACATATGTCTTTGTACTGTTGCAAACTATCTAGCACTTAGAAAATTTTCTATCTGTAAATGCATATATGAAATGTTGAATACATGTTGCCATAAATGAGAACACTCTAGACATTTTTAATTGACCATATTTTCAAAAATCTCCCCCTTTGGCATTTATGGAAACATTTGGAAAAATTGGCTAAATCCCAAAATAATGTCATACAAAACAAAAATAAATAAAAGTAACTATTGGCTTCCCAATTAGATCAATAACTTGGTTTTACAAACACAACTCATGGATTGGACATCCAAAATGAGCAGTTAACTTTCTAATAGAGAAGGTACATTTAAATTGTCAACCTGAGGATGTATACTTGAAACAAGTCTACAAAGTATATAAACTATAAAAATCTCTAAGCTATTCTATGGTTTCAAAATATGACTTATAAAAATGATAGAAATAAATCTAAATACATAGTAATGGTTGCGTGGTTGCAGGAACTATATATTACAAACCAAAACTTCATATCTATATCTCTATATATGTCTGTATATCAAATGCTTGATTACAATTTTAAATATATAAGATTATTTACTCTCTAACAACCATCTAAAAAGTTTCTCATCATTCATTTAAACAGGGAAGAGATTTATTACAAAACTAATGACTAAGTGTGCTGATTTTCTGCTCCACATTTTTAGCAGTCCACTTATACACATGGTTCTTCTTCATTATTTTGAATTATATCAAACCCTTTTACCACATTGTGATACTCCTTTTTCTCTTTCCATATCATTTTTAAAATCTAAATTTCATTAAGAAATGTTGAAGTTATGGCTATTTTGCTAAAAGTGGTTTTATGTTGCTTGAAAACATGCCACCTTTTCCTCAATCAACTTCTAATCCATGGTGCTCATTAACTTTTTTGAACCAATTCAAACACTCAAAAATTTTTGTGAACCTTGTTTTCAAATTTCCAAATCTATAAGCCATTCTTAATTGCATTAAAAATTGAGTAATATATGCCTATTTTTCTAAAACTAACTTTTGACATTTTTTGCATTCATGCAATTGCTAAATGTTGACAAGTGTCAACTTGCTTCTCCTTCTTTACAGCTACATGAACAATTCAAATACCTCAAAAAAAATATTTTAATAACCTCAAGATAATTATATTTCAGCAATAACTATTTATCATAATAAATCATCATAATTTAGCATTAACTATCTACACATAGAAATTCTAATCAATAAATCATTTATCATAGTTAATGCTTCATAAATCAAGTTAATATATAGAAATGGCTTGGGAATATATTGAAACCATGGGCTAAAGTGTTATATTATATGAATATAAATATGACATTTTATAGGCTCATCATGTTGGAAATATAGATGAAGTAACTGAGAGGGGAGGGGTAAATCAGTTACCACAAAAACAATTCCAAAAAACTCCTTAGATATCTATAATATTTACTTACTACTGATACTCGATAAATAGTGCAGGAATACTGTAACTCGGTAGGTTAAATAATTATTGATAATCTAGCATTCATAGTTATTATCATGCTTGCAAAGGTTAAAATAAATGAACACAAGAGACACAAGATTTAATGTGGAAACCCAATATGGGAAAAACCACCAAGTAACTAGTCACCAATTTTCACTCTTCTAAAGTGAGCCCTGTTAGGAGCCAACCCTATTAAAGGTTACAATGCACACTGGTAGGTGTGAACTTGTTAGAGGATTTAATCACCCTATTAGGAGTGGCCTAGTTAGAGGTCTTTAGAACAATTCAACTAAACTGTCACCTTGTTAGAGAATTTACAAAATGGTTGTTAAACCAACTTTGTTAAGAGATTCTAGATTCACTATTACAATGATTATAAAGCAACAATGAGGTGACTTGAATGATATGAAACTTATCTTTTGCTGATTACAGATCTCAATTTTGCTTTACTAGATCCTTACTGATCGAATACAACTTTGCAACTCCTCTAGGATATATAATCCTTCATCAGAATTTGCTCAATATTTGCTTATTCCATCCTCATCCATATACTCACACACACTTTAATTCACAACTTGAACATCTAAATATATACCTTTTAGATTATCATGTCATCTCAAATATAAGTTACAACAACTTAAAAAAATCATTACATCAGTTGGCTGCATGAAACAATTGAACTTAATATCAAAACAACAAAATCTGTTGCTAGTCGACCCAGCTCGGTGACCACTACTCCAGAATGGTTTTTTAGTGTTAACCATGTGAGGCTTGGTAAACACTGCAAACCCTGCAAAAATCCTTTGGAGACCAAGTGAACTCGATTAGCACTGACCTTCCTTTGCTGACCTTGTGAGCTCGGTAGAAGCTAACTCTCTACCACATTTCCTTTGATAATCGAGTGAGCGGTAGACATTAACTTTTCTTTGTTAACCTTGGGAGCTTGGTTAACACTAACTTTTTGCTACAAGATCCTTTGATGCTTGAGTGAGCTCGGTAAACATTAACTTTTTGCTACAAGATCTTTTGATGCCCGAGTGAGGTTGGTAAACATTAACTTTTCTTTGTTAACCTTGGGAGCTCGGTTAATACTATAAATTTCTTTGTTGATCATCTTAGCTTGGTAGACTCTATCTGATGACTGATATGACATTTGTGTAACATCAAAGACAATACACAATTAAAAATTGTATCCAACACATCATTCCCCCCAGCTGAAATCTTCCTTGTCCTCAAGCAAGGGATAGGTATTAGATAGTCATGAAAGCTTTTATCATTCCAAACCTTTTTTCTTCTCTCTTTTCTACATATCTTTTACCAAGAATATAGGAGATAGCCTAAAAAAATTCATGAAAGGTCATCCTCGAATGGTCTATGAAAATAACACAAGGCATGTATGTGCTCCCCCCAACTAAAAGGTTGTTTTTCCTCAAACAATAATGTATGTATGACGGTAGCATCAAATCACTCATGAAGCATATAATTACAATAATTCTAATTGAAAAACAAAATGCAATGCATAGATAATCAATTACTAAAAATGATAACTATTTTGAATAAATAGAAATCATAAACATAGTAACATTTGTATTGTTGTGAGAAACTTCAAACTTTGTAAATAGCTGAAAGTACAAGTCCCTTGATTATTGAATAATGGACAAGTCCCTCTAAGAGTGTAGTAGTTGCCACAGAATAATTGTTCAATCACACAATAGCTACTGTAGGACTATGTATTGAATCAAAGAGTAGTGCAAGACTGATTGTCAAAACTAGATAGTAGTTTCTACAGGACTAACTGTTACAACATGAAACCTCTAGATAATACCAACTAGATACCAGCATTGAACAAAAAAATCTTGATATCATTAAGACTCAACTACTCAATGAAACCTTTGGAAATGTATGCAAAGAATCTCTTCCAAAATTAGAAACTTGACTCAGTCAAACCCTTGGAAAACTAATTTGAAATATGAGCACCAACTAGTTATGAACTCCTCCAAAATAGTCATTGAGACAAGAAGAACTAGGAAACAAAATAAGCTAGACAACTACTAACTCTAAGATATTGTGTAAGAGAACTTATTGAATGGAAAACCTACCCTAACCTATCCTAACCTACACTAACCAGATTACATGACCCGCTTAAACAAAACCATTAAATGGTTCTTTGAAGTATCTTCCTCTTCTCAAAATCTTCCAATGTTTCACATGCTTATGAGCAATGAGAAATAGTTGCAGCATTAGTAGAAACTTAATATGCAACAAAAATTTTGAAATCACATTAGCAAACTCACTTACTACTTCATGTTGATAATATATATTATCGTATTGAAGTGCATGAGTAGGATGAAATATTGTCCCTTTAGGTGTAATTGCATATCTAGCTTTTTTCTTCAATTGTAAGTTCTTTCTTTGCTGCAATTATAGCTTGTGATAGCATCTTTTCCTCCATATGAATGAGAGGTCTAATAGGATACTCTCATGAAAGAAAAAATTTTGAACCCTTCTTGTTGGCTTTGTGTAGATGAGCTACTTCTTCATCCTCTTTTTGACTTTGAAAAACCAATTTGTGTGGTTGATTTGATATAAGTACATGAATTTATGCACCATCTTCATAAGGCTCATAGTTTTTCTTTACAAAAGATGTTGGTTTAACATCTAATGTTAAGAAAAACTCTTCTAAATTATCCCAAAACTAATCTTCTTCAATATATTCTTTACTTTTATGCATGAGAGGACTAATTTACACTTTATTGTAACTCACTTCTTGAAGTAGGAGTTCTGATTTGACATCACATTCATCTTCAATAACAACCTTGTGTATAGAAATTTCTTCATTTTGCAAAATAAGGTTGTATTCATTTTCCTCCTCACAAATCAGCACTTTTTCATCAATATGTGAACAAAATTCCTCTATTATGCTAGATAACATGTCTTCATTGATTTCCAAACTTTTTGAAAATGATATTGGATCTTCATTCTCATCCTCTATGGATCTAAAATCTATATTGTGCTGCTGCAAACTTTTCTAATCCTAAGTGCTTTAAATAGAAACTAAGATTTTAGAAAAATTATAAAGAGTTGTTAAAAAATTAGAGACTCTCATAGCTTGACTTATCCCCAGAAACGGTGTAAAAAATGTTGGCTTCCCAATTAGATCAATAACTTGGTTTTACAAATAAAACTCATGGATTGGACATCCAAAATGAGCGATTATCTTTCTAATAGAGAAGGTTCATTTAAATTGTCAACCTAAGGATGTATACTTGAAACAAGTCTACAAAGTATATGCACTATAAAAATCTCTAAGCTATTATATCATTTCAAAATATAAATTATAAAAATGCTAGAAATAAATCTAAATACACAGTAATGGCTACAAGAAACTACAAAAGACTGCATAGTAGTGGCTGCAAGAACTATATATTACAAACCACAACTTTCTCTCTATATCTCTATATATATGTCTTCATATCAAATTCTTGATTACAATTTTGAATATATAATATTATTGAATCTCTAAAAACCATCTAAAAAGTATCTCATCATTCCTTTAAAAAAGAAAGAGATTTATTACAAAACTAATGACTAAGTGTGCTGATTTTCTGCTCCACATTTTTAGTAGTCCACTCAAACGAATGGTTGTCCTTAATTATTTTGAATTATATCAAACCCTTTTACCAAATTGTGCTCCTATTTCTTCTCTTTCTATATTATTTTGAAAATTTTAATTTCATTAAGAAATGTGGAAGTTATGGCTATTTTACTGAAAGTGGTTTTATGCTGCTTGAAAATGTGCCACCTTTTCCTCAGTCAACTTCTGATCTGTGGTGCTCTTTAACTATTCTAAACCAACTTAAATTCTCAAAAGGTCTTGTGCACCTTATTTTCATCTTTCCAAATCTGTAAGCCATTCTTAATTTCATTAAGAATTGAGTAAGATAGGTATATTTTTCTGAAACTTACTTTTGACTTTTTCTGCATTTCCTACAATTGCTAAATGTTGAAAAGTGTCAACTTGCTTCTCCTTCTTTCCAGCTACATGAATGACTCAAAAACCTCACCAAATTTTTTTAATAACCTCAGATAATTATATTTCACCAATAATAATTTATCATAATAAATCATCACAATTTAGCATTAACTAGCTACACATACAAATGCTAATCAATAAATCATTTATCATACTTAATGCTTCATAAATAAAGTTAATATATGGAAATGGCTTGGTAATATATTGAAACCATGGGGTAAAGTGTTATTGTAGATGAATATAAATATGAAATTTTTGTAGTTGGGGTAAAGTTTTCTAATATATATATATATATTTATATATTTTCTTTACATATATTATTCCACCTTTGACAATTGTAAACAAAAACTTTGCTTCCTACTAATCAACTTGATATCATGGAAAAATAATCTGCATACACAAGTTTCATTTGCTCAACTTCTTTCTTATAGTTTCCCTTCATTGTATTAGATATATTTATTAGTGCTCAAAGTGTATATGATGCCAATTCTACTGCGGTCAAGTCAATAAAGGAAAATTTATCATAGGAGGCTTTAGCTATAATACACTCCTCCAATTGCCTCTACAAAATGCTGGTCTTAGGTAACAAAATCTCCCTAAGAGTAGAGAACCTTTTTAATACATTTTTCTTATTAGCCTCTAGACCTCTTATTGCATCATGGATTCTCTCAACTTTAGTTCCAAAATCTTCAATGCTAGCCTCTAGAAAATGTAACCTTGTAGTTGGTGTAATAAGTTCACTCATCTTACCCTTTAATGGATATTCAAAATCTATCAGATATTTGTATGATAGTGTACACTATCCATACAATTTCTTACCTTCATCAATATGATTTCTAAACTCCCTAATGCATACATCAAGTGCCTTTAAGTCATTCCTTACATTCATGCACACTGTATCAAAAGAATAAGACATGGGATTTAGTACCTAGGCCTAAAAATAATAATGTAATAGGTGCTAAATGGGTTTTTAGACATAAATTTTATGAGAAATGAAAGATAGCAAGGAATACTGTATGGTTAATATGTAAAGGATATGCTCAAATAGAAGGTGTAGACTTGGGGGAAACTTTTTCACCTATTGCTAGGCTTGAGGCAATCATGATTTTTCTTTCATTTTCCACATATAAATGTTTTAATATATATCAAATGGATGTTAAAACTACATTTCTTAATGCCTACCTTGATTAAGAGGTATATATGGAACAACTAGAAGGTTTTGAAAGAAAAGAATTTCCTAATCATGTCTGTAGGTTAAAGAAGGCACTCTATGGTTTGAAGCAAGCTCCTAGAGCTTGGTATT
Organism: Cupressus sempervirens; assembly: GCA_028749045.1. Taxonomy (NCBI): domain Eukaryota; kingdom Viridiplantae; phylum Streptophyta; class Pinopsida; order Cupressales; family Cupressaceae; genus Cupressus; species Cupressus sempervirens. The sequence continues at coordinate 250,065,583 of CM053792.1, read as the reverse complement.
CATGATTGGACCAATATCTCATTAACAATGACTTTACAAGAGGAGGTATTAATAGAAATCTATATGTTAAGGTTAATGATAATGGTGTTCTTGTGGTTTGTATTTATGTTGATGACATTGTTTTTGGTTCTAATGATGATGTTGTTAGTCAATATTTTTCTAAGCTATTAATGCAATCTAAATTTGAAATGTCAATACTTGGAGAATTGTCATATTTTCTTGGCTTATAGATTCCTTAAATGAAAAATGGTGTGTTTTTGTCACAAACTAAGTATGCTAAAGAAATCCTTAAGAATTTTAATATGGAAGATTGCAAACCTATGGGAATGCCAATAGTAATGAGTTGTAAACTTACCAAGTCTAATTATTCCCCAAATGTTAATCAAACAAGATATAGTTCTATGATTCGAAGTTTTCTTTATCTAGCTTCTTCAAGGTCTAATATTATGCAATTTATATGTCTTGTTCCACATTTCCAATATTCACCTAAGGAATCTAATGTAAATACAATCACAATAATTTTTAGATATATTAAGGGTACTCTTGATTATGGGATTTGGTATCCTAAACATGATGATTTCATATTTGTTGCTTGTATTGATTTAGATTGGGCAGGTTGTCCTGATGATAGGAAGAGTACTTTAGGGGCAACATTTTTCTTGGGTAATAGACTTGTGTGTTTTCATAGTAAAAATAAAGAGTCTAATACACTTTCTACATCAAAGGCGAAGTATATATCAACATGTTCTTGTTGTCAATAGTTTCTAAGCTAGTTTCTATTTTTTTTTGAAAATCAAAGTGCAATCAACATTTCTAATAATCTCATTATGAATTCGCATACAAATAACATTTATATTTGCTACCATTTTGTAAGAGAGTATGTTTTAAATGGTAATATAATGTTGTAGTTTATTCCTTCTACTAATCAATTGGCTAATATTTTTACTAAGCCTTTACCAAAGGAAATGTTTGAAGGTTTAAGAAGGTTTAAGAACAAGATTTTCTAGGTTTTATCCCTCTGTTCCCTTGCATAAGTTAATCAATGACTAAGAGGTTTTAGGGGGAGCATGGTTATATTTGTTTGTCATCAAACCTTTGTATATATTCATTGTCATTGATGTGAAAGGGGAGGAAAATTACAATTGATATGATATGTTAATGGGGAGGTTCACATGGATATATAGGTGCACATGGATATTCATATTATGCAAATTCATGCAGAAGTTGTTATTGGCATCAATCCAAAGGGGGAGTATATTGAACCCTTTTTATTTGGTCTTTGATTGTTGCCATCAATGTTAATAATCCATCCACATGATCTCTTAATCACTATAATAGTGAGTTGTGATATTAGTATATACAATGTAGAATGTCAAATATCTTAGCCATTTAGTACACAAAATGAAATTCTAATGGACATATGGTATGGTTAACATCATTAAATTGTCTTATTTAATGTCTTTAAATATTGTTGTAAACAAATTTAAGACACACACGTAAGTGTTATACAATTAAAACTTAATGTTCATATTCATTAAGAAGCAATTATAAAAAAATAGTTTTACTCTATGTGAAAGTCACCAAGCTTAATAATCTATTAGAACCAAAAAATCAAACCTTTTCAAAAATTTCTCTATGTCTTTACAAATGTGTCTAAGGTATTTTTTTGATAACTCAAGTATGAACAAAGAAAAATAGTGTCACCTGGTGACATTTAAAAATGGTTATGGTTGTTTGCTAGTATTGGCAGTTTTTGGTGTAATAATTTTTGGGTTATGTAACAATATCTAAAATTTTTGACATCAAAATTTATAATTAGGGGATTCATCCCTTCAAAAAATGGTATAGGTGTTTTTGTAGGAAAGTACAAAAGTTGTGAGAAATTGGTTTTAGATCATAATGTTTTATTGCAGTTTGTTGCAGTTCAACAAGACATCAAAGGATGGGGTAATGATCTATTTGTTTCTAATTTTTTATATATGAACTAATATTGATTTCAAAATTATATCAGTGGTTGAAGAAGGTTTAGATACTAATTTATAAGCAATTTACATCAGCATCCGATCATATCCTTTAATGACAAATGATTGCATAATTTGATACTTAATGTTTTGAAGAGAAACAAGGATGTATCAATTCAAAAATGTTGGTAGTTTGAAAGGAATTAACTCAACTCATTTTCTTTCATTTTTTTTTTAGATCTGATTATACATTTCATAATCTAATAAATTCATTGAAAGATACTTGTACACTTTGGTGTAATTTATTGATGTAAAACAATTAGCAAAAGAGAGAAGAAGAGAACTATATCTTGCTTTATTTTTTCAACTTGGAGTTGAAATCTTGATTTATTAATTTTATTGTAACAAAGATGATCCTATGATTTTATATCATATTTACTCAATTTGGAAGTTGGTGAGTCTTAAATTCTTGAATTTGATGCTTCAGGTGTAAGGGATTGGAGTTCCTTGAAATTGTTGTTTCTAAAATAGGGTGTTGGTGCTTTCTAGATTTGTAACTCTAAAATATTTTCCCAAGATGCCAATAAAGTTTCAAATTCAAAGTGGTTTTCTACCCAAGGGGTTTTCCATATTAAAGTATTGTGTCACTTTGTTATGCATAACCTATCTTTCTCATGTGTTAAATTTTATAACTTGTGATTATTTTAAGTTTTGAAAAGCATTTTAAACAACTAATTCACCCCCCTCTTAGTGGTGTTTATATTCCCACATGTCCTTCATAGAGTACTGTCATCTTCTCTTAGTTCATAAAGCTCCCTTTCGAGCAATAGGCAAGGGTCGTTCTTAGCATTGGACACATTTGTACTAGTTGTAGAGATATATGCAGAGTTCCCTAGTGTAAGCAAGATGCAACATAAGACTCCAAGGCTTCCAAAGATGATGACTTTTATGGTGAGACATATGGTTCACATGGTGGTGGTGATGATGATTTTGATGTATCACCATATGTTGACCCTCTTTGTACAGAGGAAGACAATTAGGAGCAGCAAGTACACATTTAATTATAATTTATAAAGTATATAAATTATTTACATTCTACATATATATAATTGTATGACCTATAATGTATGTTGATTTTGAATGAACAAAGGATGGATAATATTATTCCTCTTAGGAGATAGTGTAGCCTTTTTCTAAGACCTTCAGCCATTGGTATCCCTCATATAGTATGCACTTTGAATTACACTTAAAATAATACATACATCGGAACTCAAATTTAATAACATGTTCTAATACATTATTTTTGTATGACTTTTTAGGCATTGTCATCTATTATACTGGTAGAAACTTCTACAAGTCTAGATCCATCCTATAGTGAGGTGTAGCTTCAAATACCTATGGTATAAAATTTTTAAGAAATTAGTTTTTACTATTTTTATGTACTTTCTTATTATCTTCAAATCTGATTCATGGATAATAACATGTTAATTTTATGAACAAGGGATGGATACTACTATTCCATCTAGGCCTCAGTATAGCCTATTTTTTAGACCTTCATCTTTTGGAATTTTTGCATGTGTCAGTGCATCAACTAGTGAGGCCCAGCCTCGAATACCTACTGTATATACTTTTTCAAAATTATTTTGTTACTATTTATATGTACATACATGCTTACTAACTTATATTTATAACTTTGATTCATCTTTGTGTATTTTAGTTGTAAGTCATTGGAGTATGTGATCATCATGGTGCAAGCATATTAATAGACCTGTCTATGACATGGGCCAGTACTTAGGTATGATATATATGTTTTTATTTCATAAATTTTTAGTTTAAATTATGCAATTTATAATTTTTATGTATATATAATTTTGACTCAAGATTTATATATTCATGATTTTAGGAGGATGTCACCATGACTATCGGTGAGAGTATAGGACTAAGTGAGATGGAGGTACCTACATCATCCTTTGAGATCAATGTTATTGTTAATATAGGTCAGTATGATATTTATCAAGTTTTTATGTAAATTTTTACTATATTTATGTATTCTCTTGTAAGACTTGACCACTACCACATTTGGTGGCTATGAAAGTGCACCTCTGTCTATCATAGAGGGATGTCATGGTCACATGGTCAATTTTAAACAAGTTCCTTATTTTATTTTATTTTTGAAATAGAATATGAAAACTATTTCAAGTAAACATGTACATGTTGTCTTCTTAGGGTACCAAATAGGATGTTGCATAGGATACCTGATAGGATGCCACACACATGGTCACACAAGATAACCCACATGATGGAAAACATGATGTTACATAAGATGATCCATCTAAATCCTATTCTTGTGCAATGAAGAGGAATGTAAATCATATAGATTAGGTCTTATATTTATATTTTAGGACTTGTTACAAGGACACCTTTACATTGTGTTTTTATGACATGGTTTTTTTTATTATGTTACACTTTGTAGTAGGACTTGTTGAGCTATTGTTTTACATAATGCTAAATAGTAGGAATTCTTGTGAACTCCTCTCTTGAAAAGCTAATTTTGTGAATCAAATCCAAGGTTCTAGGCAATCTTGTGACCTACTAGAATCTGCTCAGTTAAAGATAAATGTGAATGTTCATAAGGAGGCCTTTGCTAGTTCATTTTGATTTCAGATAAAATGAAGAATTTGCACACTGTTTCAGAAATAACACTAAAAAGGAACTATTTTTTTGTATTTTTATGTTCTTTATGAATGCAATCTAACTGTGTAGCTAGAATGAAATCTTATTCTAACAAGGGGGTTAATAAAATAAATAACAAGGAATTTAAATCAAATAACATGAAATTTAAAGCAAATAATGTGAAATTGAAATCCTAATAGACATAAGCTATAGAAAACAACATGTCTGCAAGTTAAACTTTCAAAGAGATTGGTAGCTAACCAATGAAAGTAGGAGCAGCGCTTCCTCAATTCCACAGATGAAATCATCAATGAGAAACTTTAATGTTCATATGATATTTAACTCTTCATCAAATTGTAAGGCCACAGAAACTATGCTCATTCGAGACAGAGAGTTGTGTAGACACAATTCAATGATTTCTTCTCAAGCTCGTTATGTCAGCAAAATTTGTAAAATTGTAGCAAACACTAGAACTAAAATATTGCACAACCAAAAAAAATACAATAAACCTTTAACTCAATCACAATTCCATGAACAAAATTCACAAAAACATGACACATTTAAGCAAGAATCACTACACTCCAAATGTGAGCTAAAGCATAGTTTTATTGCATAATAACAAAAGTCTTGATTGCATATTACAATGGGGTATTTATAAGAAATCATCTCCTCAATTTGTGTTGAGAGTGAGAGATATCTTCATATAATAAAATTCTTTTTAAATAATAAAACAATCTCATTATATACAAACTAACTACCTAACTGGTGCTTCAATAGGACTCCATCCATTTTATATTCATTAATTGGATGCATGAGTCTTTACATGTCAAAAACAAAGAAATTATTAGAGAAGAAAGAATGAGAAAGCTTCAAGTTGAAGTGGAAGTGTCTAGGAGTGCCAAAAATGGAAGCTAATCCTTCATAGGGCATTTGTAGGAGTTCAATTACCGTTAGAATGCATTTTCTATGCATGGCATGCTCTATTTTTGAAATTGGTAGTTAACTGTCATCAAAATGTTTTCAAAAATGTGCACCTATGGAGTTGTGGACCTGCGTACCTATGGACTTGTGGAACTATGCACCTCAAAATGGTCCAAAAACTCAAAATTTTATTGAGTGTCAAAATTAAAATTCTAACATCTATGTTTTGTTCTTCTTCATCCCAAAGCTATGTTTGGATGATTGCCCCTGAATTTCTCTATAATCTCAGTAATTTTAGCTACATATAGTAAATTCAAAGCCTCATATTTTTCCTTGACCTTTTTTTTAAATTGTCTACCTCAATTCGAGTGTCAACAAAATCCTCAAGTTTTGTATCCATTTCTAATAACGCTTCTTTGGTTCTAAAGGCTTGTCAGATGTCCTCGTCATTAGCAACTTCCACAAAAATCTTCCTAAAATTCTCTATCCCTCATCTTCAAAAATATCCAAGCAAGCATGTTGTAGTGTCTCTCTGCTTCCAAAATTTTCTCTTGGGCTTGGTCCTTAACCCAATGAATTTGCTCATGTAATGTTTCCATTACTTTATTGATCCACTATTTTCTCTATCCAATCATCAATCATATCTAAATCTTCTCCTAGATATACATCAATCAAAATCTAGTACCTTTGCCCCTTTATGGCATGCAGAGTTTATAAATCCTTACTCCAGGGCTTACTTCATCCATAGTGCTAAAGTTCTACTACAAAATTGCTATGATTTTATTCACTTTCTCCTGCATAGCATGTAGTAACTTCAAATTTCTCATGATAATCAGAATACCTTTCTCCTCAATACTTTCTCACCACTACTAATAGTATTTATAAAATGTGTCCATATGCGTAGCTACCCTTTCTCTAAGATTGGTATTCAATGTCTCCTTGGGGTGCTCAGGATCAAGAGGACCAACCACTTCAACCAAATATCCCTTTAGGATCTTGATCTACCTTCAAAGTGTTCCAAGTTCAACCTCTTTCTATTCCATGCTCTTGAGGATTTCTTTGACTCCCATGGTGACCATCAATCAGCCTATATCCCGTGTTGGTCTCCCAAGTAGGGTCTCTTTCAATTGATAATTTTGGGGACCAAGGCTTTCTACATTTGTGTCCTTAGGAGGAATGGGCACTTGTGCAAAAAACTCCTAATTTAATGTACTGGTGATAGATGCCAATGGTCTTTCCTTGTGTGATGGGGACTCAAGTTTATTCAAAATCTCTACAATCTCAAAAATGTCTTCCTCTGAAGCACAAAATTTAGGTCTAGTACTCATCATTATTTCCTTTGGGAGCCATCTTGGGATGTGATCAGCTAAACACCTTCTTCTCAAAGATGAAGGGGTGTGTTTTACTACCTCCTTCCCCTTATTGCTCCTCCTTAGAGTTGTTTCCTATTGTGAGACTCCTCTTCTATGGCCTCTATTTCAATAGACCCAATAGTTTGCACCTCAGTGTCTTGAGAAGGTGGTTGAGAATATTCCACCATTTTTCCCTCCTTTGACACTTCATCAGTTGTTGTTTGTTTAGGTTCCTACCCCTTGTGATGGTTCCTTTCAAATCTATTGCACTTCTAAACTTTGGGACATAGGAGTAACTGAGCCCTTATCTACCACCATGACTTGTGGTGGAGATGTGGGAGCAAGATCAAGGCCCTATGAATCTAGTAGCATCTGCATCTAGTCTTCTTAATGAGGTTCACCTATAGGGGTATCCCTGATCTTATCCCCAACTAGTTCTTTAACGACGGGCATAAAATCAAAATCTAACATTTTGAAATGTCATCACCTTCTTTACTTTGCTCATCCACCCATTATTGTACTTCATCTTCTGAAGAAGAGACTTCCAAAGGTCCTATTAGGGTGGATGGTAATATGCCCATGGTACTTCTTCTCCTTTCTTGCTCAGTGGCTCTGGCTAGCTGGGTTTTTTTCTGCAAGGGTAGCTACTCTTTTTCATCTATCTCCTCTTCTTCCTCCTCTTCCCCTTCTAGAATGGTCTCAGGAATAGATGAAAAAGGAACCATTCCCACAGCCATTATTTTCCTTTTCTTCATTCAAATTTTAATCCTCTTTTGTTTTGTGGAGGCATAAGGGGACGCTAGCTCTTCTTGTGAAGGAGGAATGGAAACTTTTTGACTCTCTCCGTCTTCTGATTGGATAGGCACAAAGGGAGACAATTGAGGGTCATCCTAGACTTGGGAAGCACCAGTATCCTTAGACCCTTGTACACTCTCTTCCTATTGCTAGGGACGTACTTGTGCTTCACCCTATTCTATTTGAATCCTTTGTGGGGAAGTTCCCTTCCTTTTGTTCTTTCCCTTCCTCTCTAGAGCATGATAGTATGCAACCCAGTGATCAAGTTGGTATACTATCTTTGGCCTAATGGGAGATTGGCCCACAAAGGTTGAAATTGTAACTTTCCTCCCTCTACCTTTCTTAGGGCAGGCTTGAGCATGAAAGATCATAGTGTCAGGTATTGGGTCAAGCTGAAAAGGCTTCTTGATCCAATCCTTTGTCATTTTAACAACATGCCTTGCCTAATGACTAATATCATCGCCCTCCTCTCTGTCAACATCCTCATTCATAATGGGCCTCTCTCCTATTTTGTCTGAGTTGAATAAGGGGTGCAGCAGCTCCCATGAATCCTTTTTCCTTATTTCCTCTAGGATGTCTAGCTTGAGAGCCTTCTCTACTAGATACAAAGTCATCCTACAATAGTCCCTTATGCGGACATCATAGTCATTTGTCGCATTCATCCAATGATATTCTATGGCATCTTCATGTTGGAACTCCTTGCTGGCCAAACTCTCCACTCTCTTGATATTATCAAAATAAAACCTAGGGGTGTTGTACTCTTTGAGGGGATAATTCTCCCATTCCAACTCAAAGGAAAAAATGTCCTTCTTTCATTTGACCTAATATGGTCCAATGACTAGAGGATATGTCCAACAGGGTCTCCTCTATCTCTTCACCCTCTTATATGTAGACTCAATGTGCTAGGAAATCTCCAATAACACCAATTTGTCACTTGAATATCTTGGGAGCTTCTTGGGGTTAATAGTGGCACTAGCTACCTATAGATATGTGAATGTCTTAAATTGGCTGAAGTAGGCCCCAAAATCTGTTATTTGTTCTTTTTCCTCATTAGATAACCATTTTGCGTAATCACCTTCAATGAATCAAATGACAAGGAAGATGAATGCATCATTCACGATTCTATATTCCTTGCTCTATGCTAAGAGCTTCTTCCTTACCAGCTAAGGGTAGACAATATAGTGCCAAGCATTAGGATCCTACATACTGCCTCGTTTGTACAAACCAAGGTAGTTTGTTACTCTTGATACAAGAAGATAAACCATGTAAGAAGTCATATATAACTTCTTCTTCTCCTTAACTACTCCCAATTGTTCACACAAGTTCTCACTTAGTGTGGTGGTCCAATCTAGTGGCATCCTCGTGGTCTTGATTGTCTCAATGAAATTAACCATGAAGTGCTAAAGTGGCTAGCTATAGGTAAACCCATGATCCTACTCAAAAGGATAATTGAATAGCTAATATCTTCCCTCATGTATCCCCTAGTCATGTCTACTTTTCCTATGACCCTACCCAAAGGAGTCTTCCTAATGAGATATGAGGACTGGATGATTTTCGATGATTCTTTGGGGTGTTCCCTATACCATCTCTCTTTCACTTCATAGGAGAGTCTGATAAATGAATCAACCATTGGGAGATGGAAGACCTTTTCAATGTTATCAAGTCATAGGTCTAGTACCACTTCTTTGGTTACACTTTTAACCAATCTCTCCTCAAGGACAATTTTTTGTGCTAGAGCCATGATCAATTCTGCTGACTGCATTAATATTGGATGTGAAGCTATGCTCAACAACCTAGAATGAATCAATAAGGATACAAGTGTAGATATTTCTATGGGTCTGCTGTAGATTCTAAGGAATTCTCCCAAATCTATGTACCCCAAGTCAGTGTCCTTGATTTTTGCATGATCGTCATGAAATCTCGACTTTGATGGCACACCTTGGAATTTGAACACAATGAGCTTGGGTGACATTTTCTCTCTGGATGTGGAGACCATTTAACCTATATGACACAAGGACAATATTTATTAGGCCAAAACAATGAAAACCTAATGAAAAGACAATCAATTACTCCTTAAATGACTATTTGATGGAAAAAAAAATTAAAAATTAAAAAAAAGTGGGTCCATTTTATTTTTATTTCTTTTTTTTTATTATTTATTTTTTAAATTTTTTTATTTTAGTATTATTATTTTTTTGACTAAGAGGTGGATGTGTGGCGCCTATGTGCCAACGGAGCAGTGGAGTGGATGTGTGTGAGGGTGCACAACTAGGGTTTTGAAAATAGGCATGCATGAGCCTGCATGTGAGTTGAAGGCATGGTGCTATGGTGGAGTGCGCGTAGTGTTTGGGCTTAGAGAGCCATAGTGTTTGGGCATAGAGTGCGAACACGATTAGGGTTTTGAAATAGAGACACAGTGCATGCATTTTACTACATGCACAATGGGAGTGGGCACACACTACGTGCATTGTGGCACAATAGGTGTGCGCTACATGCAATGGCATGATGTGGAAGTGGGCGTACACTATGGAGGGCTATGTGGTGAATGCGTGTGCTATGCATGACTGTGCGATGTGGAAGTGGGCACACACTATGAAGGGTCGCATGGTGAATGCATGTGCTGCGCGTGGCAGTGTGAGGATCACATGGTATTTTCTCACCTTATGCTATGAATAGTTGAGCTCAAAAAAAAATGAAATCCATAGGGGCACATTGCACACCCCATCGGTGGGGTGCGCCAAGTACCTTGAATTTATTTTTTCAATATTTTTTCAACTTTTATATTTTTTATATCCTTTTTCAATTTTTCCATTTTTTTTCAATTTTTTTAACTCTTTAAAAATTTCTCAAATCTCAAATACATGTATTCAAGAACTCAAAAAAAGTAAGGGGGGCCTCCACTCCTAGTAGGGAATGGGGTGTGCATTTTGGGACCACAACAATACTCTTATCTATATTATATTTTTATGAATTGATATCATGTTATCATACATTAGAACATGTTATATTTTTATAACTTGTTATCATGCTAGTATATATTATGTTCTTATGTTATCATCTTATCTTAGATTGAACTTTATTATACATTAGACCATGCTATATTATGTTTGTAGAAAATGTTAAGTAAATAGTATGATGAACATTTAGATTTCATACATTTTTTATCAAATTTTAAATTGATATATTTGTACAAGCATATGTAATGTACACATTTAATTAAACATAGGAACAATAACTTATACATGTTTGAATGTAAAATTAATGGAAATATATAGGGGATCTTTAAAATTTTACAAAAAATTAATATTAATCGCACACCAATAACTTTCAAATAGAAGTGAACTCATATATTTAAAACAACTGAACTCGTATATTTAAAAAAACAAGTGAGCTCATATAACTAAAACAAGTCTTATATGCAGAATTTAAATAATTTTAATTCCTAATTTTAAAAAGAATAATTTTATAATTCTTATGCGTATTTATATAAATATGTTTAATGTACACTCACCATTTGTTATTGCACAAGATGTTGATGTTGGTTTCATGACATCATCAAAATTTGTATAAGTTGTACTTGAGACCTAAATAAGAAGTGTATAAATTAGTATTATTGACAATGTGTTTATACATTTATTATACAAGTACATATAAAAAGAGCACAATAAAAAAATTGTGTCTGTTTTTTAGTCAACCTACTATACCATCTGCATCCTCTCTCTTTTGCAATGCATCTATGATTTCCTCATGCTCTTCCATTGAAATTTTTCATAGTATCTCATTGGCATGTCTCCTTTTGTATCTTTCTAATTTGATATTTGTTGCCACCACCAAATAAGAATAGTGTAAAGTCCTCTTTTCTGATTGGTAGTCTTCAAATGAGGGTAACCCATTTCTTCTTGTTAAGTATCAACATATCTAGGTAACAACAACAATGACAATCCCAATTGGATACTCAAAACCATCATCATCTAATTGATGACATATCAATTTTTCTTAGGTTCCATACATCTAGTTAGCCAGTACTTAGTGTGTTCATCATTATCATCAAGTGTAATAACCACATAAACATATCCTACAAGATAGGATAAAGTATACATGCATGTACTTGAATTATATATTTATGCAAAACATAAGTTAATAATATAAATTGAGGCACAATCACAACAAATTGAATAAAATTGTACATACTAGGTTGTATGAGGTTTGAAACATGACCATAGTCTTCTAATGCAAATGTAACATTTGGGCCTTCATTTATTGTATCATCTAAAATGTGTTTGTCAGTAGGTGCTAATGATTTTTGTTTCCATTCTTCAACCCATTTCATATTTTCGCATTCTTCCCATTCAACTGCTAGAAAAAATTGATAAAATTATGCAAGCTCCCTAGTCCATATAGTCCACATGCTAGAACTAAAACTCCTAAATGAGTGTTATTTAGCTAACCTACTAATTGTACCACAATCAAATCTTGAAAGGACATTCTTCTCTTCAACTATCTAGAAGAAATATTTGATTGTAGAGTTTTAACTTGATGGATTGTGTATAAATATTTGTTACACATTCCACAATGTCATGTGCATTTTTGAATTTTTTTTTGAATTTTTTTTTAGTCCTCAAATTTTAATTTCTCTCTACAAAGTGCTCTCTTCATGCATGCACCGTCACCATCATGCTCTTCTTTACCATGTCCAACTTCAAAAAAATTCACATAGGTTTGATATTAGTTTTCGTATGTGTCCTACTCAACCAATAGAACATTCTAGTATTCTTGAACTATCGAATTATCGTGTATAACTATCTAACCATATTAGATGTTGTGTCATTTGAATTTATCTCCCTCTTAAATTTTCATAAAAGACCTTGAAGAAATACTGGACAAACTCAGATGAATGTAGTTTATTATCACTAATATAGAAATGGTATTCTCTCAATATTTGTTGATCCTCTTCTATACTATCATGTACATTCCAATAACCTATATGAACAAAAGATGCTAATTACATTGTATTGTAGTATTGTGATTGTACCTCATCATGGGGTGCAAGTGTGTAGTTCTTTGAAAATTCAATGGTTGAAAGTATATTACCAATTGGAAACTTATTCTTACATATGCAAAATCTCTCATCAATTCATCTAGAATATTGAGAGTGTTTAATATATTTTTTTATGATCATACTCTTAAAATCATTCAGAAATGCATGAAAACTAAATTTTTCTATAACTAGATCACACCTTCTTCCAACCTTCCCATCCTTCAATGGATATTCAGTAGTTCTGAATCATTTTATATCAACAAATTGTATCTAGTTGTTCGGAACTAAGTTCTATTATTTCTAACATTGTCTAGTGTTTGTTGTTTGTACCACGAGTCAACACCCACTTGCTTCTTTTTATAATAATAAAAAAATCATTGTCCAAAAGAAATCATAGAATTTTCATGAAAAAATTCATCTAACAAAACAAGATTGTCACACATAGAACATGTACCAAAGACATGCATTGAAAAGAAAATATTTCTTATTAAGTGGCTTAAAAAACAAATGTTGTTAGATTGTGGTGACTGATCAAGAAAGTACTGTACATACTTCATAAATAGTGGGGTTCGGGGCATCGGCCCAAATTTTTTTTTTTTGGGAAGTAGCCGACATATAATGGCCGACATATGGCTGACATGTTATAACCCTAAAGCGATTTAATACTTGTCTAAAAGGGGCTTAGGGTTGGGTATTTTTCATGTGTGGTGATACAAAATTGGTTCTTGCGGTGGTATTGAGCTGTAAGGGATTACGGATTGTAATCAGGTTGTAATCACTGGATTGTAATAAGATCGGACTTGCTATTTGGTGGACGTAGCCCAGGGATTGGGTGAACCACGTTAAATCTTGGTGCCTTGTGTTCATTTCTGTGTGTTCTATTATTTTCTATTATTGGTTATATTTGCATGTAGTTTTTATTTCTGTCCGTGGTTTATCCTAACAAGTGGTATCAGAGCAAGGTTGTCTTTCAGTTATCCTCTGCAGGAAAGTCTCACGGTTAAGTGGGAGTCTCACAGTTGAGTGGGACCAATGGCAGATGAGGGTAAGTTGAGGGTTGACAGGTTTAATGGGCAAAACTTCCAGTTATGGAAGATGCAAATGGAAGACTATTTATATCAGAAGGATTTATGGAAGCCGTTGGAAGGAAAAGCCAAGAATCAGGGAACTATGTCAGAGGCTGAATGGGATCTTTTGGACAGAAAGGCACTCGGAAGCATTCGGTTATGCTTGGCACCATCAGTGGCATTTAATATTACAAAAGCAAAGACGACAAAAGATTTGATGAAAACCCTAGCGACACTGTATGAAAAGCCCTCCGCTTCAAATAAGGTATTTCTCATGAAGTGTTTATTTAATATGAAAATGGCAGAAGGTGGATCTGTTGCAGATCATTTAAATGAGTTTAATACTATTACTAGTCAATTATCTTCTGTGGGTATCAATTTTGATGAAGAAATTAGGGCTCTCTTGATTTTGTGTTCTTTGCCTGAAAGCTGGAATGGCTTGGTAATGGTGGTGAGTAATTTTGTTCTTGGATCTAGTACCCTAAAATATGATGATGTGATCAGTGTTATTTTAAGTGAGAAAACTCGTAGAAAATCCTCAGGTGGATCTACATCAGGAAGTGCTTTAAATGCACAAAGCAGGGGCAAAACGACTGAAAAAGGAAGTAACTCTAGAAATTGTGGGAAATCAAGAGGAAAGTCAAAGGGGAGGAGGTCTCAATCGAGAGGACCAAATGATTGCTGGTACTGTGGGAAACCAGGGCACAAAAAGAAAGATTGCTGGACTCGAAAGAAAAATGAAGGAGATAAATCAGATGGAGACAAAGAGGCAAATGTGGTAAGTAACGAATCCGAAGAGGATGCTTTGCTTCTGTCTTTAGAGAGTGTTGATGATTCATGGGTTTTAGATTCTAGTGCTTCTTTTCATGCTACACCTCATAGAGGTTATTTCATTGATTATGTCCAAGGGGATTTTGGGCTTGTTTATTTGGGGGATAATGAACCCTATCAGATTGTTGGAAAGGGAAAAATTAAGATTAAGTTGCAGAATGGGAATCATTGGCTACTACATGAGGTAAGACATGTTCCAAAGCTGAGTAGGAATTTAATTTTAGCAGGGCAACTCGGTGATGAGGGTTGTGTAGTTACTTTTAATGATAAAAATTGGAAGGTTTCAAAAGGTTCCCTTGTAGTAGCAAAAGGTGTGAAAGTAGGCACCTTATATCTTTGTACAGGTCATATTGTTCCTTCTACTTTGATTGTTTCAAAGAAAAATGAATATTCAGGAACAATTACTGCAGTTGAGCAGGGAGAACAAATAGTTGTCGTAGATTCTGATACAGCGTTGTGGCACAATAGACTTGGGCACATGAGTGAGAAAGGTATGAAAGTACTTCATTCAAGGAAAGTTTTACCAGGTCTAAAATGTGTGAATATGGATTTCTGTGAAAGTTGTGTGTATGGAAAACAAAAGAGAGTGAGTTTTGTAAAGACTGGGAAGGAAAACAAAAAGGAGAAATTAGAGCTTGTGCATACAGATGTATGGGGACCAGCTCAGGTATCTTCCCTTGGCGGCTCTCATTATTATGTTACATTTATTGATGATGCAACTAGAAAAATATGGGTTTATTTCCTTAGACAAAAATCTGATGTATTTCAAACTTTTAAGAAATGGAAATGCTTGGTTGAAAATGAGACTAGTAATAAATTAAAATGTCTCCGATCTGATAATGGTGGTGAGTATTGTAGTCATGAATTTGAAGATTATTGCTCTACTAATGGTATTCATAGACAAAAAACTGTTCCAAGGACTCCACAGGAAAATGGAGTGGCTGAACACATGAATAGGACTATAATGGAGCGCACAAGGAGCATGAGGTTGCATGCTGGGTTACCCTTACACATGTGGGCGGAGGCTGTCAATACTGCAGTATATTTGATTAATAGAGGACCCTCTACTCCTTTGGGCTGTGGTATTCCAGAGGAAGCATGGACTGGTAAGAAGGTGAGTTATTCTTTTCTCAAGACCTTTGGTTGTGAAGCTTTTGCTCATATAGACTCTGAAAATAGAACCAAGCTAGAAGCTAAATCAAAGAAATGTGTCTTTGTTGGATATGGCATTAATGAATTTGGCTATAGGCTTTGGGATTTTAAAAATCATAAAATTATAAGAAGTCGGGATGTCATATTTAATGAAAAAGTGTTGTACAAAGATCTGTTGCAGCAACATGAGAAGAAAGAAGATGATTATGTAGTGTTGGATGATACTACAAAAGCTGATGTTCCAGCCATTCCTCATGATGTGCAACAACTGCAACAACAAATACCACACACACCAGTGAATGTTAGATGGTCAACAAGGCCAATTAGACCTCCACAAAGGTTTTCTCCCTCTTTGTATTCTATTTTACTTACTGATGCTAGTGAACCTGAAAGTTATGATGAAGCTGTGCAGGTGGATACTAAGATTCAGTGGGAGTCTGCAATGAAAGATGAAATGGACTCTTTGCTGAAAAATAAGACATGGGATTTGTGCAAGTTGCCTGCAGGTAAAAAGGCTTTATAGAATAAATGGGTTTACAGGTTGAAAGAAGAGGAAGGAGGTAAGAAAAGATTTAAGGCCAAGTTAGTTGTAAAAGAATTTGCACAGAAAAAGGGAATTGATTTTGATGAGATATTTTCTCCTATTGTTAAAATGACTTCTATTCGTACTGTTTTAAGTCTTGTGGCTACTGAAGATTTTCATTTAGAGCAGATGGATGTTAAAACAGCCTTTCTTCATGGTGATTTGGATGAATAAATATATATGGCTCAGCCACAGGGTTTTGAGGTCAAAGGTAAGGAGAACTTAGTGCGCAAATTGAAGAAAAGTTTATATGGCTTGAAGCAAGCACCTCGACAATGGTATCTAAAATTTGATAGTTTTATGCATGAGCATGGATATAATAGGTGTCATTCAGATTACTGTGTTTATTTTAATAGGTTGGATGATGATAGCTACATTATTTTATGTTTATATGTTGATGATATGCTTATAGCTGGGTCTAACATGGATCATATTAAGGGGCTAAAACGCCAATTAGCACATGCATTTGCTATGAAGGATTTGGGGGCAGCAAAAAAAATCCTCGGTATGAAGATTTGTAGAGATAGGAAGAACAGAACATTGACGCTATCTCAAGCTGATTATGTTGAGAAGGTGTTGCAACGTTTCTCTATGGAGAATGCTAAAGCTGTCAGCACACCTTTACCTGGTCATTTGAAATTGACTAAGGAGATGTGTCCCAAGACACAGGAAGAGGAGGATAAGATGTCCAAGGTACCCTATGCTTCAGCTATAGGAAGTTTGATGTATGCTATGGTATGCACTAGGCCAGATATTGCACATGCAGTGGGAGTCGTGAGCAGGTATATGAGTCATCCAGGATTTGAGCATTGGAATGTTGTCAAGTGGATTCTCAGATATTTGAGAGGAACATCCAATAAGTGTTTACACTTTGGGGGCTCTACTACTGATTTACAGGGCTATGTTGACTCAGATTTGGCTAGGGATATTGATACCAAGCAGAGTACTATAGGTTATGTCTTTACTGTTGGTGGGGCAGCTATGAGCTGGGTTTTTAGGCTACAGAAGATTAATGCTCTCTCCACTACAGAGGCAGAGTATGTTGCTGCTACAGAGGCAGCCAAAGAGATGATATGGCTTCAATTCTTCTTGGAAGAATTGGGACATCCTGAGAAGGATAATTATTTGTTCACAGATAGTCAGAGTGCCATTCATCTTGCTAAGAATTCAGATCTACATTCTAAGACCAAACACATATAGTTGTGGTACCATTTCATTCGGTCAGTTTTGGAGGATGGACAGTTAAAGCTGGAGAAGATACATACCAATAAAAATCCAACAGATATGTTGACAAAGGTTGTAACAAGGGAGAATCTGAACTCCTCTTCAGCTTCAGTTGGTCTTTTAGACTAAATGTGAATAAAAGAACAACAGAGTCCAAGGTGGTTTGATCCAGTGGGAGCCCCATGTGGTAGTTGTATTACTACAGGATCAGTCTCCAAGTGGGAGATTGTTGTTTAGTGTGGAGCTTGATCAGTCCCCAAGTGGGAGATTGTTAGATTGTGGTGACTGATCAGGAAAGTACTGTACATACTTCATAAATAGTGGGGTTCGGGGCATCGGCCCGAAAATTTTTTTTTGGGAAGTAGCCGACATATAATGGCCGACATATGGACGACATGTTATAACCCTAAAGCGATTTAATACTTGTATAAAAGGGGCTTAGGGTTGGGTATTTTTCATGTGTGGTGATACAAAATTGGTTCTTGCGGTGGTATTGAGCTGTAAGGGATTACAGATTGTAATCACTGGATTGTAATAAGATCGGACTTGCTGTTTGGTAGACATAGCCCAGGGATTGGGTGAACCACATTAAATCTTGGTGCCTTGTGTTCATTTCTGTGTGTTCTATTATTTTCTGTTATTGGTTATATTTGCATGTAGTTTTTATTTCTGTCCGTGGTTTATCCTAACAAATGTGATATGAAATCCTTTATAGTTTGAGGTGGTATTTTTATACCACATTCCTACAACATTTCATTAATATGCATGGTACTATGTATAGATCAAAATACATCATAATGATAATAAAATTGAACTTTATTTTTACAACATGTAACTCTTTCCTTGTTAAGCCTTATATACCATGGTTTATGCTTTTCAAAACATTATTACTAATGCTAATAGTTAACACCTTATCATCTAATTTTTTTCTGAAAAATTCAATTTGAGTCATGTCCAAAAGGTGTTTAGGATGTGGATCATAGATTTTTTAGCCAACTCTTAATTTATGAACATCTCTTGAATTAGATGATACTCTTGTATTATCATGGCAAAAAAATTCAACCAAACTTTTGACTTCACTATAAAGTTTCATTTAGATCTCAAGAGTCTACCACTAGAAGTCCACATACCATTTGCTAGATCAAATTAAAGTTAACCCTTCTCTTTACAGCTCTTGCTAATTTTTTATGACTTGCATTAAGATATCCACTTATGTTAGTAATCAATATTTTGTCAGAGGTTTCTTTGTTAACTAAAGTTGTTATTGCTCATCATGTTGTATTCTTATATTTAGAGTCACTTTTCCTTCTAATAACATTAAAGGCGCTAGAAATAGTGGATACAACTTTTTTTAAAGATTAACTTTTATTATTGGGTTTTGCATTCATTCCTAACCTTTTCATCAATTTTCTCATTTTAGACATTTAAATTAGTTGCAACATTAATTGACATTGAAACCCAAATTTCTTATTATAAAACATTGTCTATATAACCTATTAGCATGTGTCCTAATCTATCTCCATGAAACCAATCCGCAAATATTGTCTAGCACATCATTAGAAAAATGAAAAATGTTTATGTGCTTTAGTATCACTCAAACATGTCTATTCACTACTTGGTGTCTTGATGTCTACATTCTTTTTTTTTTTCAATTGGTGCTTAATTTCCAATGTTAATTGAAAATTGAATATCATTTTCATTTTTCTTTGTATTTCTTTTGTGGACTCAATTTTGATTGGAGTTAGTTGTGCACGATCAATTTTTAATCTATTCTCATGAAGAAAATCTAAATTAATTAAATTGTAACCTACTTAAAAATCACCAATTTCATTATGAGAATAAACTTGAGGTTGTGGAGACACCTATATATTTAATATTTGATTAGAATGTGCACCTAAAAAATCCTTGTATTGGGTTCTCTTCTTCGACATCTTCATCTATCATGTTATCCCTAGTGTTCTTCTCTTCTAAAATAATATTTGAAGTTGAAGTCCCAATATTGCTCAAATCTCTAGTTCCTTGTCTTCTCCCTTGTTGATGTTATGCTTCCTTCTCTTTGTTTGCTCAAATATCATCATATGTTATAACTTTCATTTCCTTCTTTCTTCATTGTTTGATCCTATGTTTGCACCAATTTTGAATTCAAATCAATACAATCTTATAAAATGTAAAAGATGATAAGAAAATAGAGTAATATTTCAAAATTCTACTATTATGGCTCAGGACTATAGAACAATGATTACTTTTTTCTCTTTGGAATGCCTCCTTGTGGACTTTCACATTTATCTTTTAATTTGGGGGATAAAAATTAGTTAATTGAAATGTCCCCAATGCTCCAAGAATCAACATCATTACAAAGTGTTCAAAATTCTAACTCCAACACAACTTGAATGAGAAAAATTGGAGTCTAGATGACAAAGTTATGGCTGGTCAAAGTTTGGTCAAACTAGAAATAGAGACCATTAAAAGGTGAAAAATCAATCGTCTCAAAAGTGGTCAAGAATGGATTTCAAATTGAAGAGCTCGTCAAGATCTTTCAAATGAAGTTTATTTCATCAAAAAAGGAGTCTATATGTTGAAGTTATGCATGTCTGAATTCAGAAAAAAAATACTAGTATTAATGACATCATCACAACATCAAAAAAGTGACATGGTAGCTTAAGCAATCACAACTTGACATGTGGCTCTTGGGATATGTGTTTCATATTCCACAAAAAAATGTGGTAATCAAATTTTAACTCATAACCACTTTCTAAGTAACCTTCCACCTTAGCCGCTAAACCACACAATTACTTCTACTAATTATAGCTGCCAATTCATTTAAAAGTTTAGCAAATTTTTATTTTCTATGAAAAGGGGTTGATGGGAGTTGAACTCCCAACCACCCATCTCCTAAAATGATGGTTGGTCATTGCACCATTTATCCATTTAGGGTTATTGGCGACATCTATTTATTTAAGCATTAACAACATGCCAATTCCTATTTTAATGGGTAAATGGGTTAAAACAATCTCTCCAAATAGGATGAGGTTAGAAACCATAAAATATTACAATATTATTTCAAACTTGAAGATTGCTAGAAAGGGTTAATTTTTTTATGATTTGTTTTACCCTAATTATGACTAATTTTATGTATAAAAAGAGGCATTTGTCCTTTGAAAATCATCCAGGTGATGAGAAGGAGACTATGATCTTGAATGCTTGATAATTATTCCTGCACATTGGATAATAATGTTTCCATTGTGCTTGAAGGGAAGATATTGAACACTTGTAATTAATTTTTTTGGAGATAATTGGATTGGCCCATCTATTGGAGTAGCACCTAGAGATGTAATCTGACTTATAGACGAACTTCATTATCAATTGTGTTTTTTCTTCTATCTCTCTTCTCTCTTTCTTTCAGTCATCACATTATTATGATTTGTTCATTTAAGCATTTAATTTATGTTAATTCACTAAATAATGCTTTGAATTAACTTTATGTAATTACGTAAAGCATTCCTCTATAATAGTCCTAGGTCCTAATTAAATAAAATTTGGTATCAGAGCTCTTGTGTGACTAGTATTACAAATTTAAATACTAACAAGATCTAGCATCAAGAAAGGAAAATGAAAGCTTGAGGAATACAATCTTGAGATCAGAAAATGAAGGACTAAACCATCATCACAAATGTCAAACAAAGGTGGTGGACTATAATTTTTTTGTAAGATAAGAGAATCCACAATTCTCTTCAAAATTTGCAAACAATGGTAGAAGTTTTCATATAGGAAAGAGAAGAAAAGATGCAAAGACATGCAACTTGGAAGGGAAAAGGGAAAAATAAATGAGGCGATTGTGATCCTCCAAACACAGCTACCTCTTCTCCATCTTCTCCCTCTTCTCCTTCTTTCCCCTCATCTCCTTCTTCTACCCATTCTGAGTCTTCTAATATAATGGGTCTTCTAATATTTTTAAGGGTGGACATGAGCCTCAAATCAAGTTGGATGTAAAGTTTTACTTGCCAAAGTATTGTGGGGAGTTAAATGCTAAGAAATTAGATGATTGGATTCAGCAAGTAGACTGTAGAGTTCAAAACCTTGTAGATGATGTTGATAGAATTTAGTTAGCAACTCTTTGGTTAGGTGGTGTAGCTCTAACCTAGTGGGAGAGTAGGACTTAGGATGTAACTTCACATCATGGTAAGTTCAAATTGTCTTGGTCAGAATTTGTTAGTGCTTTAAATAAGCAATTCTACCCCCTGGGTGATATGCAATATTCAACGATGAACTAGCAACATTTTAGGCAAGGGAAAGGTCAAACAGTCCAGGAGTACACTCATGAATTTCATAAAAAATCTATTTCATTAAATGTTCCATTATACACCCAAGATACTTTACACAGCTACATAGGTGGTCTTCATTCTTACCTTAGACATTCTATTTTGGTTTTGAATCCATGTAACTTGGATGAAGTAAGTGTACAAGAAACACACTAGAGTTAAGGGGTAAGGGTAATTTCATTGATATTATTGAAAAGAAGCCGTCTAAGTTTGAAGGTAAATCTAAAGACAAAGGGGAGGGGAAAAAGATAGCTATAGTAAAGAAAGAGGGTGAAAAACCCACATGCTCACATTGCAAGAAAGAAGTACAAGATGATTCTAAGTGTTGGAAGTTGCACCCATAAAAAAAGGCCAAAGTGATATGGTGGAAATAAAGGCAAACAAAAGACTACTACTCTAATTCAATAGGATCTTGGATCTGACTCTGGAGATGAGACAAAGATTGTTGCTGCTAGAATCCAAGGTAAAGGAAAAGGTATATCTCTTTCTCCAACTACAAGTTCTTCAAATATAAGTGCAAGTACAAGTATGAATTATTTCATATTTGATTTGTTATCAAACATACTAAGGTTGATACTTTGTTTGATACAGGTTCTCAAGTTAATTTGATATCTAAAGAGGTTGTTAAAAAGCTTAACTTGACTACAACACCTCATACAAAACCATATCTTCTTGGATGGTTTTGCAATGATGCATAGTTACAAGTAAGCAATGTAAATTGAGATTTGCTATCACTACGAACTTTGTAGATGAGGTAGAAGTTGATGTAGTCCCTTTAGATATTTGTGGTCTTGTGCTTGAGATTCCATACCTATATGATCTACAAGCTATCTTTTATAGGGGGAGAACAAATATCATCTTTTCAAAGATAAGGTTGAGTACATTGTAAGAGAACATAAGATAAAGACCAATCTTGCATTAGTTAGTGCTGGTCAGATGAAAAGGTTAGTCAATTAAAGTAAAAACTTTTTATTAATGCTTGTAAAATCCAAAGAAGATGAAACATGTGAGGCATTCAAGGGGTGTGATCATCATCATAAATCTAAAATGGTCAAGATTATTTCAGCTTATGATGAATTGTTTCAAGAATTGAAAGGATTACCTCCTAAGAGAGAGATTCAACATGAAATTCAGTTATAGCAAGATGTGCCACTTCCTAATATCTGCATGTATCATTTATTAGTTCTAAAAAATGAAGAAATTAAAAAGTAGTTCAAGAGTTGGTTGAGAAAGAAGTTATTCATCTAGTACTTCTCCTTGTGGTTCTCCTATTGTGTTGGCTCCAAAGAAAGATGGGACTTGGAGAATGTGCATTGACTATAGGGCTCTGATCAAGATAATGATAAAGAATAAGTATCCTCTTCCTAGAATAGATGATTTACTTGATTAGTTGAAACATGCAATTTATTTTACTAAGTTAGACTTGTGTAGTGGATATCATCGAATTTGAATTACAGATAATGATATTTGGAAAAATGCTTTCAAGACAGAATAGGGGCTATTTGAGTGGTTGGTAATGCCTTTTGGGCTTTGTAATGCATAGCTACATTTATGAGATTCATTAATGATGTCTTTCATCCCTTTATTGATGATTTTATGATAGTGTATTTAGATGATATCCTTGTATTCAGTAAGTCATGGGATGATCATGTAATTCATATAAAAAGAGTCTTGGATGTATTGAGAAAAGAAAAACTTTATGTAAAGATGTCTAAATGTGAATATGCTAAGAAATCATTAGTGTAATTAGGCTATGTCGTAGGGGATGTTCAATTGAAAGTAGACCCTGTGAAGGTTGAATGTATTGTAAAGTGGCCTAAGCAAAGTACAATTACAGAAGTTAGGAGCTTCTTAGGTATAGTTCAATACTGGAGGAATTTTATTGCAAATTTCTCTTACATTGGATCACCATTGCATGAATTAACCAATATGAAGGCAACTTTTTTATGGGGAGGACCACAACAGAAGGCTTTTGAAACTTTGAAGGAAAATGTGAGCACTACACTAGTTCTAGCTCTACCTAATTTACACCAGCCATTCAAAATCGAGATAAATGCAAGTGGATTTTCCATGGGAGCTATATTAATGAAAGGAGGTAAACTAGTCTACTACCAATCTAAAACTTTTTTAAGGGTAGTAAGTAACTATCCCAATTATGATAAGGAACCTTATGCTTTGGTTAGAGTGCTAAAAAATGGAAGCACTACTTACTGGGGAAAGAAATTGTAATCCACACTAATCACCAGCCACTTCAATATTTGCACTTACAATCTAAATTGAAACAAAGTATGCACTATAGGTGGATGGGTTTTCTATAATAGTTTCATTTGGTAATTAAGTATAAGAAGGGTGTCCATAACAAAGTAGAAAATATGCTCTCTAGGCCTCCTATTATGAATTCTTTGATAATCCTTCAAAACAATTCTATGGTTCATGAAAGTTTTTAGGAACAATATGCTAATGATGAGAACTTTAAGAATATCTACATAGCTTTAATCCAGGGTAAACATGTAGAAGAGAAAAACTACTATGTGTAGGATAATTTGTTGTACCACTTGGGAAAACTATGCATTCCTAAAGATGAATATGTACATGTAATCCATGAAGCACATACCTCTTTGATTGCAGGACACTTTAGGGTAAGTAAGACATTGGCTCAATTGAAAAAATATTTTTTTTGGCCTCATATGTAAGAAACTGTCACTAAGTATATTAAAGGATGTGTAATGTGTGCAACTAGCAAACCAAGTAATAGGAAATTGTGTTTGTACACACCATTACTTGTACCATCCCATCCATGGGAAAGTGTATCTATGGATTTTGTGGGGGGGTTACCTATGTCTAGGAAGGGTCATTTTTTTGTATGTAGTAGTTGATCGATTCAGAAAAATGTGTATTTTAATACCTTGTAAAAAGAAATTCATTACCAATTTGATAGCTCATTTGTACTTTCAATTTGTATGGGTTCATTTTGGGTTACCTACTTCTATTGTATCAAATCAAAATTCTTGATTCTTAGGGGAAATTTGATCATCTTTGTGGGGACTCATGGACACCAAGCTGAAGAAGAGTATAGCCTTCCATCCACAAACTAATGGATAGACAGAGGTAGTTAATAGGATAGTTGTGCATCTACTCAAAGGCTACTATAATAAGCATCCTAAGTTGTGGGATGAAAGTCTTCACTATTTTAAACATGCTTACAACCATGTTGCACACTCTTCCAAAAAGAGGTCTCCTTTTGAGACTTGCTTCAGTTACTTGCTTAAGACACCAATGGATTTTTCTTTTGGGAAGGATGATGTTGTAGATGGATGCCATGATGCAGAAAAGGCTTTAGATTTCATCTAGAAGGTCCAAGCAATCTATTATGTAGTAGAAGTACAGTTGGAGTAGAGCTAAGAAAAATAAAAGGCTTGCCATGATAAGCATCATATTGATCACCATTTATAAGTTGGTGATAGAGTTTTGTTACATATCGGCAAGGAAAGAATGCAAGGTGAACAAAGGAAGCTCTAGCCTATCCAGTATGGTCCTTTTGAGATCTTGTAAAAAATTAGTACCAATGCCTTCTACCTTAATCTTTCTCCATACATGAAAATTTACTCAGTTTTCAATGTTGAGAATCTAAAGTTGTATGAGCCTCCAATGATCTTGGATGAATGCATAGACATTCAGGTTCCATCCATTGATTATCTTTCACCAAAGTACATGTAAGAATTGCAAAAAGATATCATCCTTGATAGGAATGTTAGGACATCACAAAGAGGACCAGTTGAATATTCTGAGTCAGATCGAAGGGAATGCATCCAAGAAAGGAAAGATGGATGGATATTGGTAAAGTGAAGGAACTATACCCTCACCTACTTTTTGAGTAATCAAGCTTTTAGAGGTTTGAAAGCTCTTTAGTGGGGAGGCTTGATCCAATGGATAAAAATAAGTTAATTAAAATGTCTCCAATGCTCCAAGCATCAACATCATTACAAAGTGTTTGCAATTCTAACTCTAATGCAACTTGAATGAAAGAAATTGGAGTCCAGATGACAAAGTTATGGTCAGTCAAAGTTTGATCAAACTAGGAACAAAGACCATAAAAAGGTGAAAAATTAATCATCTCAAAAGTGGTCAAGAATGGATTTCAAATTGAAGAGCTCATCAAGAGCTTCCCAATGAAGTTTGTTTCATTGAAAAAGGAGTTTGTGTGTTGAAGTTATGCACATTTGAATTTAGAAGAAAAATACAAGTATTGATGACATCATCACAATATCAACAAAGTGACATGGCAGCTTTAGCAATCACAACTTGACACATGGCTCTTGGGAGATGGGGTTTCATGTTCCACAAAAAAAGGTGGTAGAAAAATTTGAACCAATACCACTTTCTAAGTAACCTTCTACCTTAGCTACTAAACAACACAATTACTTTTGCTAATTATAGCATAATTGTTAATTATAGCTACCATTTGATTTACTTGTATTTTGGCAAACCTTGTAATTTTGTAAGTTTGAAAGGTATATATGTAAGACTTATTATAAGATATCAACAATGTATGTATGTATGAATGAATGTATGATGCATCGAATGAGAAGGAATTGTGAAGTAATGTGAAGTATATGTGAAAGATCATCAGCAGCAGTTCAAGGTACACAACAAGGTCAATTCAGACACTGAAAAGTTCATCCATCACATGAGGTGATCAATGCATAAGGGATCTTATTAGAAATCAGTTGCAAATAGATCCTCTGCTTCATCCTAACAGGTGAATTAGATTTTTCAAATCCTCTAACAAGGTAGACTTAACAGTCTTTGTACAAATCTCCTAACAAAGTGCATACTTCATTGTATGTTTGCAAATCCTCTAACAAGGTGGACCTAGTAGTCCTTTGTGCTTCTTTGTGATGTTACCGAGTACACTAAGGAAGTTAAAGAAAAATTGAATAAATTAGATGTGGAAATGAAGGATAGTGCTCAAAAGTTGCAGCTTGATCATAGTTCAAACTCATCCCATCACACAAAGGTGAAAATTTTTTTCTGAAATACAAGCAGAGTTACTCAGACAAGAAGCTAGAATCTAGTCTACACTGATTGACATTCAAAATATGATTCTCCCAGTCATGGATCAAATGTAGAAACATATTGCCTATTCAAAAACATTGATTCATGATAGCAATTTTTCAATAGCAGATCATATGATTGAACTTTCTGCAGAAGTTCAAGTGGCTCTCTCCACCTACAAAATTTTTCAAGATAATTGGGATAAGACATTGTCTCTTATTCTAAAGGTACAACCCAAATTTCTCTCACATTTTAGTGTCTCTATTTAAATTTATTGTATATACATTCTTTGGCATTATTGTCAAAAAGAGGAGATGAGATTGTTGACAGGGGGAGATAAGATTGTTGACATTGGGAATATGAGATGAATAAGGAATAAGAGAGACATTGTACAGATAAAATCTATGCATGCCATATGTATGGGGAAGATATGTGAGATATGTGAGATATGTAAGATATGTAAATAGCAGAGTAAATTAGAATGTCAATTTTGAATCATAAGTGTTTTTGTCACTAATGCCAAAAGGGGGAGATTGTTGGCATTATGATTATTTTGTCATTAGTGATAACACTTACTCAATTCTATATGCTTAACGAGTATCCAAGTGGTTACCTTGTAAGCATTCATAGTTTAGTAGTTTACATCAAGTAGATAGTGGCTACTGAGAAAATACAGTCAATGTGAAGTCCAACAGTGTCTACCGAGCTTAACAGTGTCTACTGAGTAGATAGTTTTGTCATGAAAGATTTAGTGAAAATTGAGCAATGAAAGATTCAGTGTTTATTGAGTGAAGCAAGGTAAACTCAGTGAATAGTATCTATCAAGTGACACTACATCTACCGAGTCACAATGATTACCAAGTTTAGAACTACATCGAGTGATTAGTATGGACCGAGCCTTCACTTCTACTAAGTGCATGACAATGTCGAGTAATGTAGTGGATGCCAAGTATCAGAAGGTCACCGAGTTAGTTCAGTGAACCTGAGTTATTTACTATTGGGCCGAATCTGTAATGTATTTGTTTACTTGTATTTTGGCTGACCTTGTAGTTTTGTAAGATTGAAAGGTATATATGTAAGATGTATTGTAAGATATCAACAATGTATGTATGTATGAATGAATGTATAATGCATGGAATGAGAAGGAATTGCGAAGTAATGTGAAGTATATGCAAAAGATCATTAGCAACAGTTCAAGGTACACAACAAGGTTAATTCAAAGACTAAAAAGTTACATCCATCACATGAGGTGATCAATACATAAGGGATCTTATCAGAAATCAGTTGCAAACAGATCCTCTACTTCATCCTAACAAGTGAATTAGATTTTTTAAATCCTCTAACAAGGTAGACTTAATAGTCTTTGTACAAATCTCCTAACATAGTGCATACTTCATTGTATGTTTGCAAATCCTCTAACAAGGTGGACCTAGTAGTCCTTTGTGCTCCTAATAGGGAAGATCACCAGAAGTGGTCAATGTAAGCCTTAACCGGCCAACTTTATACTCTAGCATTGAAGTTTTGTGGGTCTAATCCCCACCCCAATTTTACTTTCTATTTGGAAGGTTTCTGGGTCACCAAATATTGTGTTCACTTGTGTAATGATATTTTTATGTTTCAGAATTTATGCATGCAGTAGTATAGATGGATGTGTGATAAATTAATAAAAAGTTTTAAGGTTACTGATTCACCCCTCCCCTCTTAGTAACCTGTCATATCCTGAATATTTCCAACAATTGGTATTAGAGCTTTGTGGTTCTCAAGATAAAATTTTAATAGCTTGAGCAAAGATCTAAGGACAGATAGAGATATTCAGACTTGACAAGGCAATTGAAAATGAAAAGTTAGATCTAGAAATGGCCATGGCTCAACTCAAAGAAGCAAAGGAGCATCTTTCTTGATCCTTGAAAAGAAGGAAGGAACTTGCAAGGCAAATGAATGATCATCAATATGTTGAAGAAAAGATTGAAGACCTTTTACCATCAAGTAGCTTAGATGAAGCTAATGAGGCAATCAAGGAACTCCTAGCAAAGAATGGCTCTCTACAGGAAGAAGTAAGAAAACTTAAAACAGAACAAGAAATCCAATTAATCAGGCTATGTGAAGTCTTGGAACAAAGAAACAAATTGGAAAATGAGACAAATGAAAGGATCAATGCAAATCAAAGTCTTATCAATCAACTATCCAATGCAAATGAAGAAATCATGAATCTAAGATCTAAAAATGAAAACCTAAGGATTGATTTAATCACTGAAAGAAAAATTAGTGAAAGTTTGGAAAATGACCTAAATGTTGAAAATAAAATCAATGAAAGAATGATGAAGTCACAAGAAGACATGAATCAACTGATACAACAAAATGAGCAGAATCTTCGTAGACAAAAAGGTAAAGCAAGACTTGGATATAATGAAGAAGGTGAATCTTCCAAACAAGGTGCCCAAAAGAATCAAAGCCCTACTTGCAATCACTGTGGTAAGTTAGGTCACACATCAAACAAATGTTGGAGCAATGAAAAAGGAAAATTCAATGGAAAGTGCTATAATTGTAATCAGCATGGTCACAAAGCCAATGAATGCAAGGAGAAACCAAAATTTGAAGGTAATTGTCACAAATGCAAGATGCATGGTCACAAGGCATTCCAATGCAAATCGAAATCATTCAATCTAGCTGAACAACTTGTTAAGGTAATATTTGGATTGGATTACAATACATGGTGCAGATGTCATTATTGTGGAGAATATGGACACATTGGCAAAGACTACTCAAGGCATCACTTGAGAAAAAGAGATACAATAGTAAGATGTTATATATGCACTAAACTCGGTCATATAGCTAAAAACTACATGAATATAGGCAGAATTGAAGATAAAAAGAAAGCAAAGGCTGATAACATTCGAAAGTAGATGAGACAATAGTGGATTCCTAAATCTACCAAGCAAAATAGTTCAAATGATGGCCATGTCACTCAAGAAGTGGGCGACTCCACCATTTCCAATTAGATTCATGAAGGAGCATCTAGAACTGTATCATCAAGCTATATCTAGAGTAGTTCCAAATGAAAGAGAGCAAATGATCCAATCAATATTGCAGATACATCAGGATCACAAAAAAGTTATCTTTCATCGAGTGCATCAGACTCTACCGAGAAAAGTAGTTAAAGACCTTACCGAGAAAGGTCAGGAGTAGAAGGAATTTTGTTCATCTACCGAGTTGATACTCATGTCGAGTTAGGTTAGTGGATGACAGTCTGTCATGCATTATGACAACATGGTACCTAGCATTAATGGAAAACTTTTCATCAAAATGGGTAGAATTCAACTTCATTTTCATCATATTCTGAGAGCTAAAAGATTTCCAGGTGCATTCAAGCGACTTCAAAGCAATTTTGAGTGAATTTGCAGATAAAGAAATTTTATCAAAGATTTTCATTACTTACCGAGCAACAATAGCTTCTGCAAGCACAAGCACTAGCAAGGCAAAACGTGGATCAAAAATGTTGGTCAAGGGTTCAAAATGGAAAGCATCAAACTTTAAGTTGGTTCCTATAGTTGTAGAGGCACTAGACCCTAATGGCGTACAATTGTAGATACCACCAAAAGTACTTTTAATCAATGATATCCGAACTCATTTCAAATGTTCTATTCAAGAAATAGGAACCCTAGAAATGGATAGTGCGTTAGAAGAAATGTGTGTTAGTGGTTCTCTAAAACCCGAACATAAACATCTGGAGACAAAAGGGTTGACACGCATCTCCCATATGCCAAGAAGCTTCCAAATAAATTGAATTAGATATATCCTTAGTTGTGTTCACAATGGTTAGCTATGGCTGGAGAAACCCATAATGATCACTAAGAAAATGATTCATAAGATTATTGGCCTTCCCATACTCAGCAAAGCCAAAACCACCAAAACCCTAGGTTGGGATGAACTTCAGAAGAAAACCCTACCCAAGTGGGATGGTAGAGGCTTAAAGGTTAGCACCGTTACTGACATTGAACTTAGATATGGAATTCATGTAATTCCTCACAAGATCTACAGTTCAAGCTAATTGAACAGTGTGTCATGTGAGACTGTAGACCTGGCATTTAAGGTTGTGAAGAAGAATTTGGAGTATGACTTGTTTGAGCTATTGCTAAGGCAACTGAACAAGAACATGGATATCATCAGATCATCCAAGAATAACCCCTATAAATTTGGATCACTGTTGACATTTTTATTCTTCTATGTACAAAAATTCTTTCCCTCCAAAGGTTCTCTTGTATGGAGAAAGGATGTCCCCATTCTATATCAGATTAATGAGTTTATAGAAGAAATGGGTGTCAATTTCGATAGCATAATGGACAACTATTTTGAGGACTTCAAGGAGAGGATGAAAAATAGGTTTAGGATCCCTCCTAAACTTGTTGAAGATTACAAAGATGATTTTTGTTTTATGGTTGACTGCAACAAAGTATATATTCAGGCAGTCAGGCCTCAAGTTGCATGGGTGAAACCTCTACCTTATGAGGTAAACATTGATGAAACCAAGGATATTATTGAAGTACTAGTAAATGAACTAGTAGATCCCAAGCAACCAATTTTTGGAACTTATGATGAGATAAAAGCCAGAATAGAATTGGAAATCAAATTTCCCCAAGCAATCAACAAAGGTAAAAGGAAGGTTGCTAAATTGAAAACTGCTATTGAGCCCCTAATGATTAGCAAGGGAAAAGGTGAGGATGAAGAAGAGGAGCAAGAACTAGAAGATAAAGAGGAAGAATCAGAAGAAGAGGTAGAGCTAGTAAAAAAGAAGGGCAAGGTAATCATTACCAAGCCACCCAAAGCCTCCACAATTGTTTTCACCAAAAAAAGAAAAGGTAAGAATAAGGGTGAAGTAATATTTAGCAAGCCCCAACTGACCTTCCAAGAAAGATTAAAACAGATGGAAGAGAGAGCTAGCATCATAAATTTTAAAGTTCTAAAGTTTGAAACAAGGACTGATGTAGATAGAGGAACTGGTACTTAATAAGATGGGAAAATGGAAATACTCCCCAGACCAGCTTGCCCCTCAAATCTCCAAAGAGTTGTTGGTAAGATTGCAACCAAGGTGGGAGTCAGTCACCCAAATAGCCAAGGACATATATGAGAAATCCTTGAAGAATCTTCTACTGAGTCTTACTGAGGCAGAAATAAAGGCAGCAATGAAGAACAACGAAGGTAAAATGATGATTAGATTTCACACATGTTTGATTCTAATTAAGGATATTGAGCATGTTGTAAGAGATGCAACAAATATGTGGAAGAACATCTATCATCCGCAAAAGCCCAGTAATGATCTAGTGATAATCAAGGATGATGATGGCACCAGTAGTGATGAAGGAGATGATAGTGCTCCAAGTGCTAGTGATGTTCAGGCACTAAGGTCTGATGATGAAGAAAAAGGGGAAGAAGCTAAAGAGGAAGATAAGGAGGAAGAGGATGAGGAAGATGATCCAATGAAGATTGCAACACGATTCATTGCTTCCCTTCCTCACTCTCCGCCTAAGACAGCCACATCATCAAGGTTGGAGACAGCTTCAGCAGGATTGACCACATCAGAAACATCATCTACTCCTGCTACCCCACAGCTCCAAGCATCCTCTATGGAAGTAACAATTACTTCCTCTACCAAGCTATAGCCTTCTACATTAGCACCCGAGCAATCAGTCATTGCAACATCAGCTATGTCTACCTCCTCTATTACATGTATAGTAAGTTCTACAATTCTTTCTACAATTCTGTCTACAACTCCAATTGTGAATAGTCCAGTTTCTACACTACCTGTTTGTGCATCATTTTTGGGAAGCACACCAATTTTGGATTCAGCCGATACTTCTCTTATTTTTCCTCCAGTTGCATCTATTCAAGTTTTCTCTGCTAGTCCATCCATGTAAACTATTTTTTCTACTTCTAAATCCAAGGAAGTAAGCACAGAAGTAAAATCAAAGACTCCTCTAAAACTTCTGCTTACTGGAAAACAAATTGATGAAGAAATAGACTTGGATACAAAAATTGTTATTCCAAAGATAGACTTGGAAAATGCCTCAGCTAGTGAGATGAGAATGGTCAGTCAGCTTCTAGAGCAAAAGGCAAGGCAGAAGCAACTCATGGAAGAGAGAGATAGAGAATACACCATAATAGAGAATGCTAAAAACATAATTATTGAAGCCATTGGTGTTGATGTTGATTCATCTCAACACATTTTGTTGCAATTAGAAGAGGTTGTAAATAAGCTCAATGAGGACACCTCTGAGCAAGAGAAGCTCATTGAAAAGGTAGAAAAGAAATTTGATAATAAAGTGCTTGAGCACATTGCTCAGCACATTGCAATAAAGCAAGTTGAACTATCTTCAATTTTGAGCAATCTTGAGCAAGCATTTACCAATGTAACATCACTTCTTTGCAAGCTCTGTGATATTACCAAGTACACTAATTAAGTTAAAGAAAAATTGAATAAATTAGATGTGAAAATGAAGGACAGTGCTCAAAAGTTGCAGCTTGACCATAGTTCAAGCTCATCCCATCACACAAAGGTGAAATTTTTGTCCGAAATGCAAGCAGAGTTACTCAGACAAGAAGCTAGAATCTGGTCTACACTGATTGACATTCAAAATATGATTCTCCTAGTCATGGATCAAATGCATAAACATATTGCCTATTCAAAAACATTGATTCATGACACTCAATTTTTCAATAGCAGATCATATGATTAAACTTTCTGCAGAAGTTCAAGTGGCTCTCTCCACCTGCAAAATTTTGTAAGATAATTGGGATAAGACATTGTCTCTTATTCTAAAGGTACACTCAAAATTTCTCTCACATTTTAGTGTCTCTATTTAAATTTATTGTATATACAATCTTTGGCATTATTGTCAAAAAGGGGGAGATGAGATTGTTGATAGGGGGAGATAAGATTGTTGACATTGGGAATATGAGATGAATAAGGAATAAGAGAGACATTGTACAGAAAAGCTATGCATGCAATATGTATGGGGGATATATGTGCTCAATATGTGAGATATGTAAGATATGTAAATAGCAGAGTAAATCAGAATGTCAGTTTTGAATCATAAGTGTTTTTGTCACTAATGCCAAAGGGGGAGATTGTTGGCATTATGATTATTTTGTCATTAGTGAGAACACTTAATCAATTATGTATGCTTACTGAGCATCCAAGTGGTTACCTTGTAAGCATTCATAGTTCAGCGGTTTACGCCAACCAGATAGTGGCTACCGAGCAAATACAATCAATGTGAAGTCCGACAGTGTCTACCGAGCTTCTCAGTATCTACCAAGCTTAATAGTGTCTACCGAGAAGATAGTTTTGTCATGAAAGATTCAGTGCAAACTGAGCGATGAAAGATTCAGTGTTTATCGAGTGAAGCAAGGTAAACTCAGTGAACAGTATCTATCGAGGCAGCAGTGGTTACCAAGTTCAGAACTACATCGAGTGATGATTATGGACCAAACCTTCACTTATACCGAGTGCATGACGATGTAGAGTAATGTAGTGGACGCTGAGTATCAGAAGGTCGCTGAGTACCAAGTTATTTACTATTGGACCGACTCTGTAATGTATTTGTTTACTTGTATTTTGGCCGACATTGTAATTTTGTAAGTTTGAAAGGTATATATGTAAGATGCGTTGTATGACATCAACAATGTATGTATATATGTATGAATGAATGTATGATGCATGGAATGAGAAGGAATTGAGAAGTAATGTGAAGTATATGAGAAAGATCATTAGTAGCGGTTCAAGTTACACAGCAAGGTCAATTCAGAGACTGAAAAGTTACATCCATAACATGAGGTGATCAATGCATAAGGGATCTTATCATCAATTAGTTGCAAACAAATCCTTTGCTTCATCCTAACAAGTGAATCAAATTTTTCAAATCCTCTAACAAGGTAGACTTAATAATCTTTGTACAAATCCCCTAACAAAGTGCATACTTTATTGTATGTTTGCAAATCCTCTAACAAGGTGGACCTAGCAGTCCTTTGTGCTCCTAACAGGGAAAATCACCAGAAGTGGTCAATGTAAGCCTTAACTGGCCAACTTTATATTGTAGCATTGAATTTTTGTGGGTATCATCCCCACCCCAATTTTACTTTCTATTTGGAAGGTTTCTGGGTCACCAAATACTGTGTTCACTTGTGTAATGATTGTTTTATGTTTAAGAATTTATGCATGTAGTAGTATAGATGGATGTGTGATAAATTAATAAAAAGTTTTAAGGTTACTAATTCACCCCTCCTCTCTTAGTAACCTATCATATCCTGAATATTTCCAACAGAATGTTGCCATTATGCTTGAAGGAAAGATCTTGAACACTTGTAATTGATTTGTTTGGAGCTAATCAGATTGGTCCCTCTATTGGAGCAAGATCTGGAGATGTAGTTTGACCTGCGAACGAACTCCATTATCAATTGTGTTTTTTCTTCTATCTCTCTTCTCCCTTTCTTTCAATCATTACCTTATTATGATTTGTTCATTTTAAATTTAATTTATGTTAATTTGCTAAATAATGCTTTGAATTAACTTTATGTAATTATGTAAAGCATTCCTCTGTAATAGTCCTAGATGTTAATCAGATCATCTTTAGTTGATCTTTCTAAGTGATTAAACTATGACCACAAAGAACCTTGGCAATAATGTTGTTACTCTTCTAAGAGGATAATTTGAATCTTTTGTTCCTAACTATTACCTTGTATTAAAAAAACTATCAATAATGCACTTCTAGGTTTGTATAGAGTCATATGTATCAACCCCAAAGGTTTTATCATTGAATACTCATTTTTTTGCAATTTTCCTTAGTCAACTTCTTCATCTAACATTATCTATATGTATAGCATTAGAAATATATTATCTCATTGTTTGGTTACCCACCAACTAATATTGAACTAAAACAATTGATGGATTATTTTCACATACTTCAAACCATAAAAATCAAAATGGTTTAATTTTGAAAAAAATATTTTCATTTCGTCCAAGTTTCTATCACAAAATATTGTTTGACAACAACAAGCCATACACTATTTTTCGGGGCCATAAAGCATGCAACTTAGCATACAAAATTTATTTGAACATACAAATTTGACTTCTCTAAAAGGTTTAGAACATTAGAATATTTAAGGGAATCCTTCCCTTATTATTAATTTTTAATCGCTTAATATTAACACAAAGCCTACAAGGATATTTGTGCTCTGATACCATTATAGTGAGATACTCTATTTTCATTTTTCCTTTTTAATTTATTTATTAATTTCTAATTAGGAACATCATCAAAACATTTTTCATGTGCCACAAATGAAGATTTTAGACTAAACTCTTCTTGAGGTAAATTTTAAAGCATACCATGTTTTTTATTTGGTTATTATAGAGATTTGTTAATGGAATATTAGAGTCAAGTTCGTGAGGTCGATTTATAGCTTACCAAGATATCTCTTTGGTTATATAAAAGCTTTGTTAATGGTTTATTAGAGTTGTCAATACTAAAATTAAAATTTATAACAAACCTTCCAATTCATGTAATACAAACAAAATTCATTAGCACATACAACAAAATTAAATATCCATTTTTTACAATTATCAATAGGATTTGACATTTTTGAGCTTTACCTAACAAATCAATAATGTTTGGAATATAGGAACACCAATATGAAAACTATCACGGATTTGACAATAGAAAATAGAACTTTAATCTTTACTATCTCATGCAAGAATGGATTCAGTATAGTAGGGTTCCAAACCAACTAAAATCCTTAACTACTACCAATTCACTAATCTTATATTTTGCCTTTTACTAAAGGTTATCAATCAAATAGAGTAAAGGACAAATTTGTCACCAATAAAGCAACATTCATATGAAGAAATGTCTTTGTTTAGAAACCACCAAATGAATTCATACATAGATTAATATAGATGATCAAAATATAGTCCAAGAACATGCTAAGGATGCTTTCATAAGCAAAATTTAAAAAATTCAAAATTCACTTTTTTTAGTATCTTCTATGTTCTAGTATTTTGCAATTTTTGGAGATGTCTGGAGCATTTATGGACTTCAAACACAAAATGTAGAAGTGAAAAAGATCTTTCTAGAAATAATGATAATTTGTGACTTTGAGCTATGACTAGAAAGTTATGACTTCTACAAGTAAACATAATTTTTAATATAGATTTTTATAGTTTTTATAGTTGCTAGAGTTTATTTTGTAATTAATTAGCTTGTGGACTTTTCATTTTTATTTACAAGGTATACCGTAGGTTCTACACTAGATATTGTATTCTCAAATCCTAATTCAGATCAATAGATACATAAAAAAAATGTGAATATATATATATATATATATATATATATATATATATATATATATATATATATATATATATATATATATATATATATATAAAGGAGTTCATGCAACTATTATCTTCACAAAACAAAGCTAGAAATGTCTACTACTATCCATAAATAATTGTAACAATAAATTTAATGATCGATTTATAATAATCAATCTTTATTTCAAAAACAAACACAGAATGGTACCTTACAAATTTAAATCAACTTATCTACTAAAAACCTCCAAAAATCTTAAATTCAAAAGTCACCTCAAATATTATTGTACAAAATTGATATGTTTACCTTGAAAATAAAATTTTCAACTCTGCAATCTCTTTCCAAAGAAATCAACAAGAACAAGCATTTTTAAAAGGAGAGTCAAATTGTCCTTTTATAATTCCCTTGAGAAGTTTCCAAAAATTATAGCCAATTAAAAAAGATAAGATATATTAGATAAACTTTTGAATTCAATACCTAGACTTTCGAATTCAACTCTATAAATGTTTATTTGTGATTAATTCAGATAAGCCAACTAAGGTAAGATGGCCGAATCGAACATTATTGTAGGGGCCTAAGTGTGCCCATTATTTTCTAGTAGATGGAGTAAGGCCATGACCCCATTTCAGTAATAATATCAAAATGGAAACTACCTAATGACTACTATCTTTCATCTCAATTCAAAAATCATAGCTCATCAACTAGTACTCTTTGGGAAAACTTCTAGCCAATTAAAAAGATAAAATATAGTAGATAAACTTTTGAATTCAATACCTAGACTTTTGAATTCAACTGTATAAATGTTTATTTGTGATTGATTCAGATCAGCCAACTAAGATAAGATGGCCGAATCGAGCATTACTGTAGGGGCCAAGTGTGCCCATTATTTATTTCTAGTAGATGGAGTATGATGATGACCCCATTTCAGCAATGAGAATGTGGTCAAGTACAACCACCATCTTTGATATGACTCGGAGGAAAATAGCCAGAGACAATAGTAAACTGCGCAGCGGGATCGCCCTCGTAGGTGAATGTCCAAGTCTGTTTTGGATACAATCTCCCTATATGGCAAACCGCTCCATATCCATTAACCTCCGAACAGTCGAGGGCTAGATCATCTACTCTGCAATATGGACACGTGTTTTCCACAAATATTTCAGTCTTAGAACCCCCTGCGCTATGGCGCGTTATTTGTATCTGATCAAGTTCGCAGTGTGGTACTTCATCCGGGTGGATTTCATCTGAAGAATAAAAATGGCAATATTAATTATCATTTATCATTCAACGAGATAGATATTCAAAACAATCTGTTTCATGTTTTATCCATCCTCATGTATATAAGATTTCAATGTTTTCTTATTGATTCTACATAATTTACCATATTCCTATGTTTCTCTGTAAGAATGTTTTAGTTCCAATGTTTAGAATCATATTCAATGATCTAATAAGAGAGTATATAAGAATGTAATCACACAGTTAAATTCTGATAGCAATATCACAATGTAATAAGATATTATGAACCTTCAGATAAAGATTCAATAAAAAGATTATTAAATTTTTGTTTGCTTTCTATTATTGTTTGACATTCTTATACTCTCTTTAAAATAAATAAATATAAGAATAACATTATAAATTGTGGAGAATCATTATCCTCAAACTATTAATCTAATCACATTATGCAATGGGTTGTCTAAGAAAAACATTCATCTAATCAAAATATGTAAATGGGATGAGATATTGCAAGAGATTAAATCAACACCTGGGAGATTTATGGAGGTGGAATTGAAGACTTGAGATGAATCTGGAGTTTGCAAGTCTCTAGAGTTGGCTGATGGTAGTGAGAGGAACATAAAGAGTACAAAACAAAAGAGGAGCTTGGGAACTCCCATGGCTTCTGATATTTTGCTTTGTCCCGCAGACTGAGATTTACATTGTATCACAGCTACTTATAATGATTGTGTTTCTATTTCAGATATGTAGTGATGGCTGTCAGATAGAGATGAAATAAATTGTTCGACAACTTTTAATCCCCGAATAGACTTTATTTAATTAGACGCCAGTGTGCTGTTTTTGTTTTTTAAAACAAATAAGGCAATGGAGTTTTTGACAAAATGAAAATAAACAAAGAATGTTTGATATCTATTAGGATGAAAGCACGAGGATCGCTATTGTTGGTTTCAGCTTCAATACGGAATGACCAAATTAAGATAATGCAATAGATACTTTTGTTAGAGAAATTAAAATGCTCGTCCAAATAATACTCGTTATTGGATTTGGTTTTGTAAAATATACGTTTTAGGTAAATAAAAATAACTCTATCAATTATATTAATAAATTGTGCTACAACTTTTAATCTCTAAATAGACAAGATCGGTGTGCTGTTCCATTTTTAAAAAATAAATAAAGCAATAGAGTTTTGTCAAAGGGTCATCGGTCTACTGGTGAAGTTGAAAGGCTCACAAAGAGCTCACCAGGGATCAAGTCTTGCTGAGTGCAAAGCCCCCGACATTTAAAAGAGATAAGATTGGGATTGTGCCTTGGGCGAATGGATACCCCTCAGTCCTTGGTTCTTAACCAAAGAGACTAGGCAAAAAAGTTGAATCTAAAAAATTGCTTTAATACGGAATGACCAAATTAAGATAATGTATATGTTTTAGGTAAATAAAAAACAACTATTCTATCAATTATATTAACTTAAAGTCTAATTCTTAATGGTGTGATGATGATGCAATTGTGAAATTTATAGAAATTTTGTATTTGTAAGAATCTGTTTTGATGGAATAAGTTAATATGATTATAATTCAATAAATAAAAGATGGGGCTATTTTTCCATGCACAATGTATCATTGATCAAATTTCAATAAACAGAAAATACAATGGATTTTCTTGAAATTTTCAATATTTTTTCTTCATGAAATGCATATTTTGTGGTATAAAACTACAAAAATATTGAAAAAATAATAATTGTATTTTCACAAATTTTGAATTATTTTTGTTTTTGTCTTTGGTACATCTTGTATGGAGATTAGTTAGTACCATAAATAAATAATACCCTTTTCTATTAAGTTTTCTATACAATAGAATATATATTTCTATATGTTCATGTCTTTACTTGTTTTCATTTCTATTCACTTAATTCTATACCATCTATATTTATACACATTCTATTATACTTGTCTTAAGTAGTTATTCATTAAACCAATGTTCATTGAAATCTGGATATTAATTTCTATTATGTTTTCTATAGAGGATTTTTTATCCACAAAGTCTTTTCTAGCTAGCCTTAAGAAGAAACAAGGACTATAGGATATCAATTATGTGAAACTTTCCACTATGATGTTTGAGCCTTGTACTTAGCAATATTTGATCCCTAGTGCACTCATTAAGAATTATTCCACTTCACCAACACATCAAGGGTCTATTAGAATCTCCATTAATTTGGATATTATCTCAAACCTAGCACTTTCCTATTTTACGTCATGATGAACTCCTCAAGATGTTAGAGGGCTTGTGGGTGGGAGGGAGAGGGTGAATCAATAGGAACACAAGCTTAACTATTTGCAAACACTCTCTTAATAATTAGAATTGATCTAACTAAACATCAAATGTCAAATATAAAAATAACAACACACAAGAATGTCATATTTATGCAAATAAAAACCCGATTTAGGAAAAGCCATGGTGAGAATCACACACACTATCTGAATACTATTACAACAATAACTATTCTAGGCCCACTTCCATGGAATTAAACTACTCCCCAGAATAGGATTTGTTGTCTAAGGTGCACTACCTTGGGACAAAATAAAAATATGCACTTGAGTTGCCAAAAAAAAAACAATATTCTACCAAGCACATGGAAATGATGAAATTGAAAGATATGGGATCTCCTTATCAAACACTACAATGGTTCTTCCAAACTCACACTCTTCCACTTATGCTCTTTCATATTAAAATTACATTGACTTCACATTTTATCCATTATCAATCTATACATATCTGGACCATGATGTTGAAATTACAGGTGGAAAGATTTGGGGGTTGTGAATCAGAAGTAATAGTATTTAACTGCTAAAACTTTTCACTGAGATCATTCACATGCATCTACCATATCTAATTAACATAAAAGTAAATACATGCATGAAAATAGATAACACAAGATTTTGATCACCCAAAAACCCTCCAAAATGAGAAGGCAAAATTGGGGTGGGGATCACACACACAAATTATCACTGCAACAATATGTAACTGATTAAGGTTACAAATTTTGACCACTTCCAATGGTTTTCCTTGTGAAAGGCCTACCTTTTTAAAGGCTTTACACCATATTAAAAGTGACCCGGTTGAAGGATTTAAAAACATTCACTTGGAATGTTACCCTATTAAAGGATTTATCACCTTGTTA
Source organism: Cupressus sempervirens (assembly GCA_028749045.1). NCBI lineage: Eukaryota > Viridiplantae > Streptophyta > Pinopsida > Cupressales > Cupressaceae > Cupressus > Cupressus sempervirens. The sequence continues at coordinate 250,023,846 of CM053792.1, read as the reverse complement.
AAGGTTTACAACATGGCTATTAAACCAACCTATCATCATAGGATTTTCATTCCTAATACAATGGCTAGAAAGTATTAGAATGTGTTGACCTAATGACTTACAATCTTGTATTGTTGTTTCAAGATCCTTGTTCTACTCAATCTAATCTAATCCTTCTTGATCTGATAATTCTTTGCTCGTATTGCTAATGCTCTATTCTCAACAACTTGATTCTACAGTGCTACTCTTCCTCTAAGTCTTTACGCCCCTCTAAACTTCGCTAGCATTCTCCCATATAACTCTCACTCATCATTGAATTATGAGGTATCAACCTCCTTATAAAGGCTTCAAAGTCTTAAGGTTAGGTATGAATCTACGATCAATATTCATCCTTCTTTCCTGCTCAAATCTTTACACTTTTTCTATTGGTTACATGCTTTCTCCATTTTTCTAATTGGCTACATGCTGATTACATAGGGAATGTAAAAGATTCGATCTTATCTTTTAGATCCTTCAAGATTCATCTTGAGTTGGCTCAAAAAATAGTTTACATCTGAGTTTGTGAAGGCACAAAATCATATTTTGATTCTGTGTTACTCAGCACTTACTGATTTCTGATGCTTGGCACATATAGGATTTCTACCTTGCTCGACTCCTATAGTAACTCTATCTCGCTCAATATCTATACTTTGCTTGGCACCTATAGTGACTCAGTATCACTTATCACTCGGCACTTGAAATTTTCTTGGCACCTGAAGTTTACTCGACACATGTTGAATCTCTGGCTCAACACATACTGTAGCTTGGCATCTATATTATACTTGGCTTCAACCTTAGAATTTTCTTAAGTGTGTTGACACTCAATTGTCAAAAAAAATCTAAGACCAACAATCTCCCCCTTTGACATGAGTGTCAAAAACACTTAACATTATGAATCTAATCTCTATGAGTATAATACACATCTTATTCAGCATATGTACAAAACTTCAAAAACTTGTTCAAAATTTTGTAGAAGACTATATACCTCAAAAAATTGTAACTCCCCCTGAGTTGATGTGCCATTTCTGTATCCAAAATCTCTTATGTTGGATTTGTCTCATGCTGATGTTCCTAATACTCTTTATCTTTGCCTTGTCATTCTACCCTTGTCTGCTCTGTTTCTATTTGCTCCCCCTTCCAGACATCTCCTTGTAGTTTTTGTATCCTTTTGGCTTTATTTTCTTATCACTCCTCAAAACTCAAAATTATCTCAAAATTTTATTATCTCTGCCCTTTTGGGTATATCTCCTCCTTTGGGTATTATCTCCCCAATTTATTATATCTCCCCCATATCTTATTATCTCCCCCTTTTTGACACTTATATCAAAGGGTCCTACGAATGAATTGAATACTTAGCCAAAAAGGATTTATTTACTTCCATGATAATCTTCAAAGCAGCATCCTAATCGTCTAATGCTATTTCTAGTGCTTTACGTTGGATGGTTGTCTCTACTGCAAGGTGTATGAGGCCTTCCAATGTAGAAAGATTGGGGCCTTTCTTCAAAACATTTTCTGCATAGGCCATCACTTTGTACAAAATTTCCATGTGTGGGGTGATTGCAAACTAAATCTATATTAATGTGGCCTTGATGTTAGCCTCATCTGCTGTAAGTACAGCTAATTCCTTTTGGGTGTGAAGCATTCTAGCAAAATTCTTCTCACTTTGAGCTGGATCCTTTGGTAGCTATGTGCTAGATACCTTGAGGTTCCTCTCCAAGCTCAATATCCTCTGGCTTGTTTCCTATATGAAGTATAAAGAATCACACAATTTGGAGTACAATGAGAATATATTCTCAAGTACCACTTTCACCTTCTCTACTTTTTTAGCCAGTTCAACCTGTGACAGTTCTATCTCATTATATATTTTTTCATTGACCTTCATCTAGAATATCTTTTCAAACCATTCAAGTAATTTGATATTAGTGTCTAGGTCTTCATTTTGTACCTGGTCCACTATGTTGGATAATTGTTCCATGATGGGCTTTGTTTCATCAGTTTGGCAAGCTGAATGTATCAAGAAAGATGTCTTTGATTTCTATCAATGCTTGCCTATGTCTATACTCATTCCTGAGTATTTCTTGCTTCTTCTTCTTCTCCAGTGCCTCTTGCACTTCATTGATCTGTGCTAAGTTCATTGTTTTGTAGTCATAACTTGGTATGACTATCTCTTCATCAAGTGCAAGGTCTCCATAATGAAGTACCCTTGCTACCTTCATAGAGCTTAAGCCTAGTGCTAATATTTGCAATGGTGCTGCATTAGTGCTTGGCTACTTAGTAGGAGTTCTTGTAGTAGGAAAACTAACCAATGTTTGTATTGCCTCTTGTTCTCTCTCCTTAGGGGTCTTCTCCTCTTCCTTGTACTCTTCATTTCTACCTTGATTAATTATAGTGATCAAAGGAGGTGCACCTTGACTCTATGCTATAGGATCAAAGGTGTCTTTCTATCCTATTTTCTCCTTCATTTGCTCCTTGATAGTTATTGTGAATGTAGTGTCAACCTTAGCAAATGCATCTTGTGCTGGTTGCTCTTGTCGTTGTCCACTTGTAGCTATTTTATTTTGTGAGGGTGGTTCTTGTGTATTCACTTTCTCCTTGGTTATTTCAGCTACAACCTTTTGTAGTTCCTCTACACTCACCAAAACTGGATTGGTGCACAATTGTGCTTGCAAAGTAGTCTGGTGAAGGATCTTGTTGAGATCCTCTGTAGTCAATGGATTAATGTTCTGACCAGAGGTGTCAAGAACATCCTTCACAATAGTTGTTTCTACAGATGTGGGTGTGGCATGTGGAGGACTAGGTGGTGGCAATTGTGTGTGTTGGACATGTTGTTCCTATTGCTTCTCCTCAACTATTATAATGTCACCTTTCTATGTCTCATCCTCCACTGTAACCTCTTCCTTCTCTTTCTCTCCTTCTTCCTCCTTTTCATTTTCCTCTTCTTCATCATTATTTCTTCCCTTAAAGGGATCTTCTTGTCCTTCCTCTACTACTATCAACCCATAAATTAATTTCCACATTTTTGTGGACTTTTTCATAATATCCTCAATCTTGTTTTGCAAAATGCTAAAGGCTCTATATTTGGGTGCAAATTTGCTCCCATGTTTCTTGTAAGCCTTTCTTATTTTACCTTTAATGAGGTTAGGCATTACATGAGCCAATGTTGACTCTCTTATTTCTTCTCCATGTTCAGGAAATAGCATCATTTATTTTCAATAGTGGAGTATAGCTCCTTAGGCATAGTATTGTCCAGTTCAAGTGTAGTCTTGAACTTGGCTATCATAGTATAGATTGATTCTTCCACTATGTTTTGTTCCTCTCTACTAAGCTTATTAAATATGATACCTTTTAGCACTAATAGATCTGCATTATCCCTAATATTGTCACAAATATTTTCTAAGTTAGATTTAGTGGTGTGTCTTACCACTTTGAATTGCTCATTATCAGATTATGTCTTTTCCTCATCTGACTCTAGTGGTGCCACATATTTTCTTCTCTTTTTCTCTATTGACCCTCCCTGTTCTATAGATTTCTTCATCTCTTGTCATTTTGTCACCCTTATTGTTGCCCTTGTATCTTCCCTAGTGGTAGGTTTGGTTGGGCTTGGCTTAACCATTTTCTTCTTGCCTTTAGGTTGTGTAACAAGTTGCCTTTGTACTTTCCTCTTTTTGGGCTCTACCTTAGGTGCTTCCTGCTCAGCACCAGGGATAACTTTAAGGAACCCCCCCCCTCCCAAAATTTATAAAATTGTGGTGAATCACATGTCATTTGGGTGAAAAAAAAATTAATAGTGTTGGAAAATTATGCGTCAATGGATGGATATTTGGTGGCAATTTTTTTAATAGTTTAGACAATTTTTATAAAATAATGGCTATTATAATTTTTGTTTTTAATAAAATTATTAATATTGATGGTGAATTATGTTTTGAAATGTGGATATTCATTGGTGAATATTTTAATAACCGATACCTTTTTTATAAAAAGGTGACGAAATTATTTTCCAAATAATTGAATTAATTTATTTGTTATGGCGAATGATTTTCAGAAAGTTATAGTTGGTATGGCTATTTTCAAAAGATGGGAAATAAGTAGCCTAACCTAACATACCAACATACATTAATTATTGGCCACTACCACTATAATTATCTTAAATGTATTATTTGAGAACTTAGACCATCTGATGATCCAAGATCAATGGTTGAGGTTTAATTTCAACCAACATTTCTTGAAGGAAGAAGAATTGTCGAGGTAGTCACCGAAATGTTGACACGTATCAAGGTAAGTTGTATGTGGAGTACAGTGCACTCGGAAATAATTAAATGCCATGCCATGTCTAGAATGAAGCCTCGACCTTGTTCAAGTGTCCAGAATGGTGACACGTTTTTGTCCAACGTGTATCACTTAAGTTGTAGGAGATAGTTTATTGATGTCTTGTCACTGTTAATTACAATTTACAATTGGCCTTTTCCATCGGTGAAGCGGCTTCGTACGCATTACAGGACATGCCACAGTCCACTAGCAGTAGTACTATTACTATTAGTCTTAATTACAATTGGCCTTTTCCATCGGTTAAGTGGCTTCACATGCATTACAGGACAATGGACGGTATTAGTGTTTAATTACAATTGGCCTTTTTGGCACGTACTTGCAATTATGTTCAAGATTTTAGAATATTTGCTAATTTAATGTAATTGAATTGGTAGTCAGACGGAAACAAACAAATAATCCTTGGCACCCTACCCGCCATGCTTATTTATAGGCGATTGAGCTACTTCTTTCATCATTGCTCATCTCATTTTTGGTAGTCGATAGGTCTGGTTTGTTAATTGTTTGTTAATTTTTTGGTGTTAGTTTGAACTTTCCAGTAAAGATGGACAACCCTATTCACCTGAGATACATTTTGGAAGAGGAGCAGAAGGCCTTTCTAGGTCGCGTTCCTGAGGAAAACCTCTTGTCAATTTGCAATGAGGTTGTTCCATGCTCTGGTGTGAAGTTTGTTATTGCTACTATCAAAATGGTTCTGGGGCATGAGTTTTTGAAGAATGAGAATCGGTATCGTGTCAATAGTGACATTACGTCACAATTTTTAGCCTCCCTACTTGATCTCGGAGAAGCAAGGGCCAAAATTCTGCTGCTCCTGAGGAAGATTTTTAAAGTAGTATATTTGGGCGATGAGATTTAAATTATCGCTCATGCAGTTTTAGGAGTGGGGATCCCTTGGGTGGGTGAAGTCCACAAGCTTCTGGAACCTGGCTAGAATGTGGTCCTACAACCATTTTTACTGGGCTCGACTGCTGGGCAGTTGCAGCACCATAGGAAATGCGCAAGAGTTGGGTTAAATTTTCTTTCAAAATGGTTTTTCCTGGATGAAGTGGAAGATGGCAACAAATGGCTACAAGAATTTGCAACCATGGTCAATTTTGGTGGTTTCTACAACTAATAGTACAGTAGTTCTAGAGTCTAGGGTTTTCTCCTGATTTTGTAAATTTGTAAATGTCAAGAAATATCAATGAAATTTCTCGAGTTTCAGTTCCATATAAAATTGTATTTCATTGTTTTAACTTATTATGCTTACTTATGCAACATTGCATTATTTTACATTTTTTAATTTTCTATTGAATTGTTTATAAAAGCCTATGTGAATATTAAATATTATTAGTTCTTGCCTTTGGCAGGAAACTAATGGAATCATCTAGTTCCATATTAGTTCTATAATCTAAAAATTTCATTGATATACCAATGTTTGCAAAAGGTTTATTAATTTACATTTTTTTGAAACTGAAAAATACAATTTTTTTAAAACTTTATTGGTTCATGATGAAAAAGGCAATGAAAAAATTCAATTTTCTTCATAAAAAATACAACTATTTTTTTCAACACCTCTATTAATGCAAGCATTAATTGCAACCTTATATTTTCTTGTGACAAGTGGATTAGTTTAAATTAGAATTTAATTATTTTTTATTTTTACATATCTAAACCAATGCTTTTAATAAATTTTATTTTATTTTTTATTTATATATATAATTTTATTAGATTATACATTTATTTAACATATATAATTTTTACTATATTGATATTTTTAATTTATATTTTAAAATACATAATATTAATTTTGTATCAATTTTAATAAAGTTCAAATTATTTAGCTTCGTATATTATCAACTTTATTTATTATAAGTGTGTTTGGTTTTTTTAAAGCATAAATGTTATTTTAAAATTAATTTATCTTTTTTTTTTAATGCATTATATTTAACCTTAAGAATATTGTCTAGCTTCTACAATTGGATAAATTTATCACTTGAACAAGAAATATCAAACAATTTAATAATTGAAATTAATCAATTTAACTCTTTTTTTAAAAAATTATACAATTTTATCTATATCTCATGTATAGTATAATTAGTTGATAAATATCTTTGGTATGATAAATGTTCTTTAGGATGTCATCTAATTTTAATTTAGCATGATACTATAATGTTTATTTATATATTCTTTTACTATTTTAATTAATATACATCATTGCAGTTATATAATTTAACAAGTGCCACGTCATGGCATGTACTTGCCTAATAGTTATTAGACTAATTAGAAATTAGGATTTAAATTTATTTTTTAAAGTTATTATACAAAAATTAGAAAAATAGAATTAGTATGGAGTTAAGTTATAGTTTTTATACTAATTAAAAATTATAATTTAAATAATAAATTTAACACTTTTACTAAAATATTAGGTCTTTATAGTAAATTGAAAAAAAATCTAAATTTGCATTACATTTATGAAGGGTATAAAAAAATTCTAATATTGGTTAAAATAAAGACAAGAATTTACTAATTTTAACTTCAATTAAAATAAATTCTAATTAGGTACAAAATAATTTAAATATTTTATTAGAATATATATAATTATACAAATATACATTTAAAATAGTTTACTAAATTATTTAATTTTAATTTTTTAAGATGAAGTTAGTGAAGAAGGTTCTAACCAATCCTTCTCTAGATTTAAAATTGTATAATTTATAGATTATTGCATATCAAAATGTTATCAGAATCACCTAGCTTAGGATTAACCCAATAAACTCTTTTTTCTTGAATTATTAATTTTTTTAATAATATAATTATTTCTTATTCAATTTACAAATTGTGATATTGAAATCTATGTAAAAGAAAATTTATGTCAAAAAGTATGCAAGAATCTAGCTGAAAATAAATGAACATGGAGGTAGCCTCCAAGAAAAGGGATCTTATAACACTAAATAAAAAGAACCAATTATCATTCAGATAAATAGTATAGATAATATATGAGAATAATAAATTTATATAAAAACTTTAGAAATATTTGATAAAAAGAAAAATATTTCATTTTCATTGGTTGGTTGATTCTAAACTAATTCACTTATTGTGCAAATTGAATGCAATAGTACTAGCCTACTGGCAAGTACAATAATATACTAACTATACTCGTAATTTAATGCGAGTGGGACCCAGGACCCACGGGGCCACCACACTATTCACCAATGTCATTGGATGTTTATAGATCAATGACCAAAGTTGAGTTTCAGGATGAAAGGAAAAAGAAACCCTGTCATTTCAAACGCATCTCGAAAACATGACACATGAAACTAAACTCCTCGGTCGACCAACAAATAACAATGTAGTTTCAATTTGGTGATGACGTGACACTGACACATCTGACTCATGATGTGAGTCATCCTGATACCTAACTACCTTAGTTAATGGGAGTGGGACCCATGACCCACGGGGCCACCACACCATTCACCGGTGCCATTGGATGTTTATAGATCAATGACCGAAGTTGAGTTTTGGGATGAAAGGAAAAAGAAACCCTGTCATTTCAAACGCATCCCGAAAACATGACACGTGTCACTAAACTCCTCATAACAATGTAGTTTCAATTTGGTTATGACGTGACACTGACACATCTGACCCGTGATGTGAGTCATCCTGATACCAAACTACCTTAGTTAATGGGAGTGGGACCCACGACCCACGGGGCCACCACACCATTCACTGGTGTCATTGGATGTTTATAGATCAACGATCGAAGTTGAGTTTCGAGATGAAAGGAAAAAGAAACCCTATCATTTCAAACGCGTCCCAGAAACATGACACATGTCACTGCTCAGTTAACACATTGACATCATCACATTCCACTTGCAGTTAATAGTGATGTTATGAATGACATTAATACATTATGACGGGTTAGGTAACACTAGTGGTCCATGATTCCCCTCACATTTATACTGAAAGTGTACTGTGTGACAAGTGTGACGACTATAGACTATAGAGTATAGATTGTACAATTTTGGCGCATTAAGTTTCTTTAATTTTGTAGTTATACGTTGTCCACAGATTTAGAAATTAGAAAGGGGTTACAAATTACAATTTACAAAGTTATAGGGCAACAAAGTTACGGATTCTTAATTTCTGGGTTGAGGATTGTGGTCCGAGGAAAGCAACAAACTACAGTCTCTAGACTCTCAGCTCTCTGCAAAAATTGAAACTAAGGGCAACGTGAACTTGAACGGGTAAGTGTAATTACTAAAATCTTGAAAATTTACGTCCTGCATTTTAAATTTTACAACTTTACTATTTATATTATATAAAAAAATTTAGTCTATAAGGTTTTAATTTTGAATCACCCCTGTAGGCTTGTAGCTGAGTTTAAATATTTACCACAATGGGCAAAACAAATTCCAACAATAACATGGGCAAAATAATAGAATTCCACAATATGCTTAAAACACCAGGTTTCACTGATTTATTCCATGATATACATGATCCTGTTATTCATGGAAATAAGGGTATAATGGAGATAAGATTTGCACTTGAAAACAAGTGGAACGATCCAAATAAGGCTTCAAATTTTTGTTCATTTAACCCTAGTGTAAATGCAACTGCAAATAAAATTGCACCGTGGCTAGCTGGGTCGGCACACATGGCGTTACCTCAAGTATTCCCTTGCCCAGAAATTGTTATGCTCTACGCCAAAAATTATGATGAAAATAGGAAAACAATTGTGAATAAAATTACTCAGGAGGAAATTTTGTCCATAACTAAGAGTGAATTTGCTAGTCTGTTGAACCCAGGGTTTCAACAACAATAGTCAAACGTACATATTGACATGGGAAAGCTGGTAGATGATTATGAAAAATTAGATGTAGAAAAGAGAGATTCTTATATCAGAGGAATAACAAGCAGTTGTAGGCTGAGTCCAAATCACATGCCTCCTTATGATTTTGAATTTTTTGTGCCATGGGCATAGGACAATATTTCCTTGCTAGCATTTTGTTTGGGATTGGATAGTAACAAACAAGTGGATGCCAACTTTCTTGAAATGCTTTATCATATTCATTTTAAAAAAGAACCAGTAAGATATCATTTTATTGAACACATTGTTCGTTGCATGCAAGATCAATTACTAATGATTCAAAGAGGTTCAGAGAAGACATTTAGATTCACAACCTACTTGTGCTATCTTCTCCTAGCAAAGCATCGTGCATTATTTGAGGCAAACAAGCTTTGTAGTCAGACTCAAGGTCAAAATCCAATATATGAGTGGACACCTCAGATAAAGATGATTGATAACAGAAGGAACTACAACAATTTTGTAGACTTCTTTTTGGCACCAATGTACCATAAAATTACAGGCACTCCAATGCCTAGATTGCATGTTACTTGTCGAAATTGCATTCAACTCAGAAGTGAACTACAATTGGCTGACTGGTACTTAATGGAAGAGTACATTGTGTTAAGGTTTTACGATTCATGGGTAGAACCCTACAAACTTCCAATACATGTAACAGAGAGAGTATTTGCATTGGAATATGTATGACAAATGGAGAGCACAGATGTACTCTTTCATGGTCAGAAAAAGAAAATGATATTTCCCTCCTTGCCATTCTCCTTTGGAGGGTTCGCATTTGAGAGAAGAGGATTCAAAGTGGTAGAAGCCTTTTTTCAATTTTTTGATTTGATGTTGACATTCACTGGCAGTATGATCCACTGAACATAATTGGAGCAAGGCTTAAGGGCATTGGGACTTCTACAAGAAAATATCAACATGAAAGTATGCCTTTGATTGAAAATTTTAAAAACATGGACTCCTGGGAGGAGGTCAAAAAATAGATGGAGAAGTATTCTACTGAAAATAATATGTCAATATAGGAATTGTTATCACAAATAATGGCATTGCACAAACAAAAAGGAAAAGTGCAGAGCATGACATCATCCAATTTCTACAAGAAAGCTGATAAACCATCTACAAAACCTATTCCAAAAGAGCTAATGAATGATTGTATAGATTTTGGATGGAGTCGAAGCAAAATTTCTCAATTTTGGGAAAGGAGGAAGAATCTCGGCAAGCCAAAGACCTCTTTAGATCGTGATGAGGCTAAAGAGGATAGAATATTTGACGAATTGTGGAATAAGGAGCATCCAACTGAAGCACATCATAGTGATACTGATGATGATTATGATGACCAGGATTCTTTAAATCACTCATCCAGTACACAAATTCAAAGAGGAGTTGATGCATCCACCAAAATTCTATATAGCAAAGGGGCAAAAATTGTAGAAAAAATGGGCTACCAAGGTTTTGGTGATCTAGGTCCCAGTGGAGAAGAGGTTTGGTCACCACCTCAACCACCAGCTGTAGCACCAAAACATGGTCAGAAACTAGGCCTTGGGCATGGAGATCAATCATCAACTTAGTCAATTCCATACACATTGGATTCATCTCACTTAATTAAATTTGTTCCTGCTTCATTTACAGTTCCACTTCCAAGCACTCAAATTCAATCCAAATCAAATGTCACTCCCATAGCTGTAGATATCATGGGTACAAATACAACTAGTGGTCTGAAAAGGACATTGTATATAGATGCAAAAAAAATTGGTCTTGAAGATCAAGAAATTGTAAAGAAGTAGAAGGTTATGACAAGTATTAGTAGTACTACTAGTACAACAACACCAATGGTGACTGTGAGTCCAACAATTGCCCATCCTTCAGGACAAAATCCTCAAAATAGTCCACAAACCCCACTAATGGGTCTAGGTGTTGGTTATCCTCATGGTATTGGTTAAAGGTAATACGTCAGAGCAAGTGCTACTGCTATTTCACCATTCAAACATTCAATTGTCTCACAAAATCTTGATTTTCGTTACAATGAATTTGTAACTAACTATGAAAAATCAAAAAAAAAGAATAGACAAAATAGTAAGACAATGAAGATGGAAGCAATTGCTGCAGCTCATGATGCAGAACATACAACCAATAGGCTATTTCCCACATATGACCCAGATAAAGATATGATGAAATTCATGGTTGTTATGCCCCCAACTAGAGATAACAATCCACCAGAGAGTGAGTTAGATCCATCTGAATTTCAAGTTAGCACCCTCCAAATGGATTTATCTAAAATTAAAAATGTGGACAAGATAAATGTGTCCAAAATTACCAACCAAGTGGTCTACAGTTCAGTGATGAAGTTGGAGAGAGAGAAAGGAAAGCTTTAGGGAACAATAGATAAGTTAAAGGTAGACCTGGAAAATGTAAAGGTAAGTGAGAAAGCAGCAGTAAACAGATGCAAAGAATTAGAGAAAAGGATAAAAAATTCATCCTCTAGCTCTAAAGAAGCAACTGAACAGCAAGAACAAATGGACACAGAACTAAAAACTCTGAGGGAAAATTTGGAAAAAATGGGAAAAAAAACTCTAGGATGAAAAAGAATCATCAACAAAGTTATACAGAAACTTGGAGAATGTTGCAAATGTAAACAATAAGCTAAATAAAGAATTGGAAAATGAGAGGGTAAAAACAAAAGAGAGGGAAGAGAAAGCAAAAGGGTGGGAAAATAAAGCAGAGCAAATAAGAAAACATAGTGAACACCAATACTCAGAAATGAAAGAAGACCTAAAGAAGGAAAATGATACTATTAAAAAATATGAAAATGGCTTGAATGACCATGTAAATAATATAGTAAAGCAAATAAAAAATTACTTCTAGGGGAAAATAAAGACTTCTACTGATAGGTTGTGTGATTGGTTCGAACTCTACAAAGCTCTTACAGATATTTTTGGGAAGTTGAAAGAGCTACTTGAGGAGAACAAAAGTTTCGGTCAGAGACATAAAACTACAAAGTGGATTATGGAAGAAATCAACAGAACTGTTGATAGGCATTTGGCAAGCAAGGGAATTCAGGACCACATTGGTTCAATAATAAAGGTGACCTCTGTATTTCATAAATGTGAAAAACTAATAGAAGCAGAAGAAGTTCTAGCTTTATTTGGGCCAAAGCTCGCCAAGATGAACAATAAAACAGCAAAATTGATATCTCTTGGTTTACCGAGTCTTGGACCTGATTTATCAACAATGGGTTTCAGTGGAAGAGAAGTTTACAAAAAAAAGTTGGAGGACCAAATAACCTCTGATTTAGGCAACCTTCCTCAGGATAGAACTCATGAAGGCATTGCAAAGTGCATCAAAATAGTCACAAATTTGAATGCACTAGTGGAACGAACATTGCTTGAAACTCGCTCTTCCAAGTATGGAATGTTGATGAGAATGCAGGTCATTTACCATAACATCAAAAAAATTTCCCTTCCAACCGAAGAAGAATGGAGCATACTACAGAAACTTATAGTTTGTATGTGAAAGTACTTTCAGTTTCAATCATCTATATATCTTTACTATCTATAAATATCTTTCATATTATCCTACATACTATAGTCTAGACTCTAGAATTGAGTTTAAAGTAACAAGTTTGAACTTTTTTTTTGAACAAGATCAATGTTGCAGTCTTGTAGATGCTATTGCCTATGCTAAAATTGCTAATTTACTAAACTGGCATGTCAAATGCAAAAATGTACAACTAAAGTTGTAGAGATGTTTTAGACTTGTAGATGTCTTACTGATTTAGATTTTGAGACTTGACATTAGGCAAATTGACCTGAAGCTGTTGTTGCTCCCTTTTTTCTATAAAAGGGAATTTAGGGTCATTGGCTTACAATAATTGTACCATATTAGCTGAATATTGCAAATGAAAACCATTGATAGTTATTAATTGTGGAATTGAATCTATGATTCTATCTAATTTTCATGTTTTCCAATTCAATGTATGTTGAATAAATGAATAAAATAGAAAAAAAAATTCATTCAGGAATTTCAAATTCAAATATGAATGATCATTGATGACATGATATAAACTACGCTCTACAGTACTAATACTCTTTTTTCTCAAATTTTAATGATGAAACATAATACATTCTAATTTCTTGCTTTTCTAAAATGAACATTGAATGATAGGATATCATATAGTAGTTAATAAGTTCAAAAAATGCCTATTGGTTGCCACTGCTAATTTAGCAAAAATTTCCTAAATTTTCCAATTCATCTCTATGTCATCATCATCATCCAATTCTGGTAGTCCAGTTGCTTCATTGTTCTCTTCATTTTTGTTTGTGTCTTCTTCAACTTCAAGTTCACTCTGACCTCCACTTCTATGACTCGGACTCCCAATCCCATGGCCAGTGCCATTGTCAACTGTACTTGTCCCACTTGGAGTCACTGTAGGAGATTGGTTAATGGTGTTGCAAAGTGCCACCCTTCTTCTTTTGCATCTTTTCTTCTAGATTTCCATTTCTTTTTGAAAAGGAAAAGTATTGACATTATACCTAGATGTGTATACCCTCAAGCATGATTCCAAATTCTTGTCTAGTTTGTTTCTTAGCTTTGATTTTAGGAAGCCAAAAGCATTGAAAACTCTCTCATTCTCCACTGAACCCAATATCATGGTTTGACATAGATCAACAAGCTTGAAGTACTCTAAAATTTCTTCACACAAAAATGTGCTCTGTTTTAGTTACGTCCAAAGCTTTGTTGCCGAGCCCTCTTCATGTGGGTTATGCATTTAATTGATATTGATGCTTCATGGTCCTTGCAAAGGTGCCTGATTGCTATCTAAGAAGATCCTCATCTAATATTCCATTGATAGTCACTCCATTGAATTCTATAGATTTGCAAAATTCCTTTATCAAAATCAATAGCCTTCTATGATAATCTTTCTTATTGTTGAAGGACCAATATTGAGGAAACACAATTGTCGTGGCCTCAAGCAGTTGATCATATGGGAATCATGATATTATTTTAGAGGAAATTCTATAGGCTATGTCCCTTGTAGTAGATGCTATAGACTCGACGATCTTGGTAAACTCTTCCCTTGTAACTCTTGTAGCTCGCTTCTTTGGGGCACTGTAGTACATTGGTATCTGAAATCCCCTTACACAAACACATAAATCTCCATTTTCAACAATCTTTAAATAATTATCAGGATCGTCCAAATCTATTAGTTTTTGCTAGTGATTAAATCTATCATCAGATAAATTTAGGTCAGTACGATAGAGACTATCGAGGGCTCGACATGACATTTTATGCAATTGAGCATATTATGCAATATGCATAGCTCTTTGTTGGACTTTTTTCATAATTAACCTCATTTCTTCTAGCATGGGAAGAAGAGATGCCAAAGTCAAAAGTGTCTCTATATTGCTTAACCTTCGAAGCAGGTCGCCACATCTCTGATTTTTTGCATTGTCTCAATTTTTGTACGTCAGTCCAATCAAAGATTGATATTCAAAAAATACTCAATGCACTGGTCCATCTAAAGAGATCCATCTGGTATCAACATCTTTTAGGAGCTTGTTTCCATCGGTAATTCCATCTGCAAAGTGTTGAAATTCCCTAAAACGCTTGGGCCTTCGAAAAAAATATGCATACAACTCTCTTACTAAATCTTCAACCTTGTTTATTGAAGGAAACTTCTTCACAACTCTAAAAGCAAGATTCATCCTATGGGCCATACAATGAATGGCAACAACATATGGTGAACAAGAAGCCTGCATCTTTGTACAAAGACCATTCCTTTGACCTTGCATTATTGAAGCTCCATCTGCTCCAACACAGACCAACTTCTTCACTATTTTCAATTCATCCATAGCTCCATATTCAATTAAATTTCTCTTTACTAACTGAAATAAAGTTTCTACTGTCACATTGTCTCTCAATTTAGCAATAGATAGTAGATGTGTTTGGCAGACATTATTCTGTAGAGTATAAACATGCATGCATACCCATGATGTATTATCTATTGACATAAATTTTTCTAAGGACAATGCAATAAAGCTTGATGCTTTTATTTTTCTTTGTACATCCTCTATTTCAACTTGTGCAATACAACTTGCCCATTCACATCCATTGTTTATCGACCAATGACTGACAGGATAGTTAGAAACTTTCAAAAAGTGTAAAAAACCGCTCATTTTTGGATAGTCTATCATTAGACACCCTCTACTCAAAATATAGAAAACATTACTCAATTGAACAAATTTTTCATGTTCTTCTACTTCACTTGCTTTTACAAAAATACCATTAATAGAACCTTGAAGTTCACCAGGCTTCGTCTGAAATTTCTGAAACATATAATATTCTTCAGCATTTCTTTTATGTTGACATTTCTCTTTTGTTTTATATCTTACCACTTTTATTTCCTTACCATCTATAGTTGAGGTTTCGTAAATCTTACCAACATGTTTCTCTATGGTGTCTAGTTTAAGCTGCAACTGCTTTTCCTTTTTATAATTCCAACTACAAATTGCACATCTGCATTCTACTAGTGGCTCACCTACAATTGGATTGTCCACGGGCTCAATGAATGGATACTTTGCTGCCCAATCAAATTTAAATCTCCTGGCCATCTCCCACTGACGATCAGTTTTTTCTTTTGATTTTCCTCTCCCTTTAGTGTCAATGTTACTGTTAATAGCACCATCATCATCATCGAAGTCGATTGATTCATCTTGGTACTGGTTATTTAATAGATATTCTTCTTCAAGGTCATATTCATTAGAGATATCAGGTTCTGTAACTCTGTCACCAGATTTATTAGGCTCCCCAATTTGTTGAATGGGCTCCTATGTAGGTTGAGATTGTACAGGCTCCTCTGATGATGTACCTTCCTTACTTTGACCAACACTGTTGCATCTACCCCCACCAAAGTATGAAGATATATTTTTGCATTTCGTTGGCCTCTCTTGGACATCTCCACCTTCATTAGTCCTACTCCTCTTCCTATTTAAATTTGACTGTGACATCTCCATCAAATTAAGACTATAATAAAATACTATGGACTCATAGTTGTAGTCATTCTGGTTCTCTACTGATCGCAATACTATGAAGAAGGCTCCTTCTTTCGGCATGTTTCAATAATGAAACTCATGTCTTACATAGACAACTACAAATAAATCATTTTCATATTGGTGAATGGGTTGACCGTTACATATGATAAGAACTAATATTTGGCAAAGCCCACATAATTTCAAGTAATCGAGTGGGTGAATAGGGTGGGAATTTGAGACCCCATTGTGTGTGATGCATGGAAAATTGGGTCCTAGGACAAATAAAAATTTCACATAGGAAAATGGGAATTTGGCGAATGATGATCGTCAAAAGAGACACTCAATTAATTCCATGGCAAATAAGAGTAAACATTAAAGAGAAATATGGGCAAAGAACCTGACTACCAAACTCAAATTACATAATAATAGTGGTGAACATTCTGACCACTATATGAGTATTTTATAAAATCTGGGTGAATCGGTCAACTAGTATACGGTGTTTTTTTTTGCCAATTTCTATAGCCTGATCGGGACATATTCACCAATTGGTGACTAATTGCCACTAAAAAAATCCCTGCTCAGCACCTTCTTCTTCCTTAGCATCCTCACCCATGTCTTGGGTTAATGCTAGTGGCCCTTGGCCCTATTCCTCTTCATCATCATTTGCCTCTTCATCTTCTTCTGCCTCCTCTGCCTCTGCTCTGCCTTCTCCAAATTTGGCTTTGAGCTTCCTTACTAGTTATTCTTTTTTCTTTAATGTAGAAAGTATCTTTAACCCCATGTCTACTTTGCATCATACCACATCATAAGTGCCAAAATGTGGTGCACTCTTATCCACTTCCTCTTCTAGTAAAGTTGTTATGGTTGTAGATGCCTCATGTTAATTTCATAACCAAGAGATCTAAGCCATCTTACTCTTGGTATGGCTGCTTGTATGTAAGTATAATTAATATCCACAAGAAAAAAAACATTGCTTACATGTTGCTCAACTAATGAAATAGGTATCCTCAGTCTTTGTTTCATGGATTTCTTAAAATCTTCAAAATAACTTGTCATAAGTGTCTCAAAATTTTCCCCCATTTGTTCAATATATTCATTCACTTAGGCTACAATGGACCTATTGGTTTTCCAGCTAACTTTTCCAAAAGATGGAAATTCATTTTGTACATAGAAAAATATAAAAATTAAAATTGCACCAAATTTGTATTGGGCTCCCTTAGTTCCCCTTATATCTCCTAAGTTCTCATTAATTTGTTGCAGTTGCAATTCTACTAGGTCATAGTTATGATCTGTTTTGGCAAGTTTATAACCAACATCTATTGCAATGCATGGAACACTATTGAGTCTACTAGATTGGTAAAACTTATAAGAAATGACTCTAAGAAAAAAATCAATAAGAGTATCCTGAATGGTATCTATGGTCATGCCTCTCTTGTTCCATTTGGCTCCTATATTCTTTTCAATAGCTTCCTTAGAGTCATTCCTTAGGGTTTTGGGCCGATCTATGGTTGGATACCCTGTTACCCTATGAAAAATCCTCTTTGATATTTTTATTGGTCCATCTTCTAACCATAAACTTCCATCATGAATCCTACTCAATACAATTCTGATCCATTCAATTTTGAAGATAGTAGGGAACTCTAGGGCATGAGCAAACCTTTCCTTTCAATGATTTAGAACTCTTCCTTCAAGACTCTATCTTCACACAACCTATCATAAGCTTCTCTAATCTCCATATCTCCTATGTCACACTTAAGAAAGGAGTTCCAAGTAGGGGATCTAGTCATGGTACACTTAAGAAAGGAAATATTTCTAGTAGGTACTTACAACAAGCTGAAGATGAAGAAATTTGGCCCCTGCAAAATAGGTCTATGTAATTGAGCCATAATTATGGTGAATTATAAGGTTTAAATTGGAGGGAGGATTAAAATTTTAATTTAGAACATTTCAAAAAAATAATCAGGTCAAAAGGTTGCACGGTTTGAAAGTTATCGCAATTTTTCAGTTTCTGGAGACCTCCTAAGAATGCTTCAAAGTCAAGTTCAAGGCATTAAATGACCTTATATAGGGCCAAAAAATGGGGGATGAGCTAAGCTCATCCATGGGGCTATAGAGCACTCTGAGAGATTTCTGAAAATGTAAACGGTTTGTCGATCAGAGCTATGGTTCAAAAGTTATGCCTCCCAGAAGTTCGGCTACCATTTTTGGATTCCTCTAATTTTGTACCAACTTCTAAAGTGACTTTTGGAGCCTTCCATTTTGGAGGTGGATGTCAAATATCACTTTCCAGAATGTATTCCTAATCTTTAACCCTTTGGGGTCTATTTAAGGACATTTCTAGCATTGTAAGAGGTAGTTCAGAGTGGAGTTTGAGAGAAGGTACTGGGAGAAGAAATTATCTCTAGATTTATGCTATTGTAAGCCCATAGGGCATGTTTGGAGTCTATTTTCTCTACACTAAGCATAATAACATATTTTCATAGTTAATAATTTTTTTCCTTTCTTATTATGTCCATTTTGTGCTTGGGTTTTGTCCCCCATCAAGTGGTATCAAAGCCAAGTTTTCTTGAGTGTGTAGACAAAGCACCGACTATGAGGCAGTTTGCACCAGGACTGTGTGGTTGTGGGTTTGAGTTAAGAAGATGCCTCCAAAAAGAGAGCATGGTGGAAGGGCTAGAGATATTAATCCTAAGGAGGTTAGAGCTCTCCAAATGTAGGTTCAAGCGTTGTAGGAGTAGCTCTATAGAGGAACAAATGTTGTCATAGATGACGAAAGTGAGGATGACAATGAAGAAGAAGAAATTGGACCAGAAGGGGAAGTTTTGAATCAAGTAGAGGAGAGGCTTTTTAGGGCCATTACTAAGTTTGGGAAAAGACCTACAATTGATGTGGGTGTATTTTCAAGAAATTTGAAACTAGATGAGTTGATCGACTAGATCAATGAACTAGAAGAGTACTTTGAGTATGAGGATATCAAGGATCTAGATAGGGTTAAGTTTGCAAAGGCCATGTCAAAATCTGGTGGCAAGAGGTTCAATTCAAAAGAAATAGAAGAGGAAAGGAGAAGATCACAAGGTGGGATCACATGGTGGACAAACTAGAGAAGGAATTCATTCCTGTTGACTGAGAGCTTGATTTGTTTAAGAAGATGCATGGGTTAAAACAAGTAGGAAAATCAGTCTAGGAATATATGGAGGAGTTTTACTGACTTTTGATTAGAGTAGGGCATACAGAAGCAAATAATGAGAAGGTTTCTCGTTATATCAGTTGGTTATGACCTAGCATCTAGGAGGAATTAAGTCTGGTAAGAATGACTAGTGTTGAAGAGACATACCAATTTTCCCTACAAGTTGGAGAGAAGCTAAATAAAAGGTTTAAAGGGAGACAAAGAGGGTGCAGTCAAGGAGGAAGGGCAGTGGTAGGTCATCTAGAGGTCAAAATGAGACCCAAAAGAAAAATGAAGATGTGGCTACTAGCAGGAACCAGGGGAACAAGGATTTCAACCACTCCCATGATCAAAACCTTGGAGATCAGAGAGGAAGAGGTAGAGGATGTTGACAAGGTTTTGGAAGAGGAGGTTTTCATGGTACCTATTTCCATTGCAATGAACAAGGTCATTGTGCCTTTGAATGCCCTCAATGAAAAGGAAGGACGGATAGGAGAGCTGAAGGCCAAGCTAGGGTTTCTCATGTGGATGAGGATGCACAGTCATCACATTCAGAGGATGTAGAAAGAGGAGAGACTTTAGTAAATGAAAGGGTCCTACTAAGTGGTGAGATTGAATTGGGGCAAAGGAGGAGTTTATTTTGTACTAGGTGCAAGTGTGGGAATAAATGTTGTGATGTGATCATTTATGGTGGTAGCACTAACAACTTGGTGTTAGAAGAGATGGTCTCTAAGCTGAAGGTCAAGAGGGAGAAACACCCCCAGCCCTATTAGATTGCTTGGGTGAAGGATGATCATAAGGTCTTGGAAAGTGAACAATGTTCAAAATTGGGAGTTACCATGATGAAGATCTCTATGATATTATTCCAATGGATGTCTGCCATCTATTGTTGGGAAAACCATGGAAGTTTGATAGGCATGTAGTACATGATGGTCATGCAAACACATACTCTCTGACAAAGGATGGAGTTTGCCACAAACTGAAGCCCATGGTAAAGAAAGGTGAAAAGGTATGCAGTAGTGCTAGGATCTATCTTATTAATGGAAGAAATTTTTTAGATGGCATGAAACATCAGTGTATGTGCTATGCTTTGATTCCTAGAAAAGATAAGGAAGGTATTAGTGAAATACCATTTGAAGTTTCAAATTTATTAAGTGAGTTTGGAGATATCATTTTTGATAATGTTCCAAAAGGATTGCCACTAGTAAGGAAAATTAGTCATCAGATAGATTCAATCCCTGGAGCTAGTTTCCTTAACAAGGTTGCTCATAGGATGACTCTTACTAAAATCAAGGAGCTAAATAGATAGGTTCAAGAGCTATTGAGGAAGAGTTTGATTCGAGAGAGCCTAAGTCCATGTGTAGTACCTATAGTACTGGCACCAAAGAAGGATGGAGAGTGGAGAATGTGTACAGACTCTCAAGCTATAAATAGGATAACCATCAAGTATCAGTTTCCTTTGCCAAGAATGGATGATCTTATGGACTGCTTGAGTGGAGCTCAGTACTTCACAAAGATAGATCTCAAGAGTGGCTATCACCAAATATGGATACGAGAAGGAGATGAGTGGAAAACTACCTTCAAGACCAAGGAGGGTCTTTATGAGTGGCTAGTCATGCCCTTTGGATTGAGAAATGCCCCAAGCACCTTCATGTGGCTTATGAATGAGGTACTTAAGAAGTTCTTGGGAAAATTCGTTATTGTCTATTTGGATGATATTTTAATTTTCAGCAAGACTTTGGAAGAATATTTATTGCATATTTGTAGTGTCCTTGAAAGGTTGAGGGAAGAGAAACTATTAATTAATCTGAAGAAGTGTAGCTTTGCTAAAAAAGAGTTAGTCTACCTGAGAATTTTTGCATCACCTGAATGTCTCAAAATGGATCTTGAGAAGGTAAAAGCCATCTTGGAATGGCCTACTCCAAGGTCTAATACTGAGGTGAGATAATTTCATGGTCTTGTTAGTTTCTACAGGAAGTTCATTAAGAATTTCAGTGGCATATGTGCACCCCTAACTGACACAATAAGAGGGGATAGAAAAAAGTTCAAATGGACTGTGACAACTATCAGAAGTTTTGAATTCTTGAAGAAGAAGGTGACAAAACAACCTGTGTTGGCACTTCCTGATTTTAGCAAGGTGTTCTAGGTGGATTGTGATGCTAGTGGCAATGCTATTAGGGTTGTATTAAGCTAGGAAGGTAAGACTATTGCATATTTTAGTGAAAAATTGAATGATGCAAAAAAGAAGTATTTTGTTTATGATCAAGAGTTTTATGCAATAGTTTAGGCCTTAAAGAAATGGAGGCATTATTTATTGCCAAAAGAATTTATTTTATATACTAATTGCCAGGCATTATAGTATCTAAATAGCCAAGGTAAATATAACCAGAGGCATATGAAGTGGGTAGAGTTCTTGCAAAGCTATACATTTGTGTTGAAGCATAGAAGTGGAAACTCTAACAAGGTTGCAGATGCATTAAGTAGGAGGTAGTTGTTGCTTATAGTAATGTAGGTTGAAGTACTTGGGTTTGATGAACTCAAGAATTTGTACCCTGAGGATCCTAATGTTGCTAAAGCATGGAAAGCTTGTAAAGAACCTGTTGTTGTAGATAGAACTAAGTGGTTAGACTATCTGATTCAGGATGGTATGTTGTTCAAGGGTAGTCAATTATACATTCCAAGGAGTTTGATGAGGGAAAATTTGATTAAGGAGAAACACAGTGGAGGGATGGCTGAACATTTTGGTCGAGATAAGACCATTGCCATTCTTAGAGAACATTATTTTTGGCCTCAGATTTCACAAGATGTGAAGAAGTTTGTACACAATTGTCAGGTTTGTCAAGCAGCCAAGGGATTTAGTCACAATACTCGACTTTATCAGCCATTACCTATTCCATCAAAGCCATGGGAGGACATAAGTATGGATTTTTTTCTTGGATTGCCAAGGACACAAAGGGGTAATGACTTAGTATTTGTGGTGGTTGATAGGTTCTCCAGAATGGCACATTTCATTCCATGCCATAAAACTCATGATGTTGTCCATATTGTAGACTTGTTTTTTAGAGAGGTGGTAAGACTACATGGCCTCCCAAAGAGTATAGTTTCTGACAGAGACACTAAATTTGTGGGGTATTTTTGGAGAACATTGTGGAAGAAGTTGAGAATGGACTTAAAATTTAGTTCCACACATCATCCATAAACTGACAGCCAGACAGAAGTGGTAAACAAAATTTTGGGCAATTTGTTGAGATGTTTAGTTAGGGATAAGCCCAAGGGATGAGATTTGATTCTACCACAAGCAGAATTTACTTACAATAACTCTATAAATAGGAGTACTAGTAAATCACCATTCCAAATTGTATATGGAAGTAACCCAAGGACTACACTAGAATTGAGGAAGATGGAGCAAGGGGAGAGGACAAGTGCTGAAGCAAAAGAGTTTGCTGAACATATCAAGCACCTACATGAGGAGGTCCAGGCACACATTATCAAGATGAATCAATAGTATAAAGCTAGGGCTGATCAAAGGAGAAGACATAAGGAGTTCCAAGTAGGGGATCTAGTCATGGTACACTTAAGAAAGGAAAGATTTTTAGTAGGTACTTACAACAAGCTAAAGATGAAGAAATTTGGCCCCTACAAAATTTTGAAGAAACATGACTCAGGAAATGCATATGAGGTGGAGTTGCCAGATGGAATTCACATTTCTCCTATCTTCAACATTTTAGACTTAATAGACTATCATGATGATGGTGCAGATGAGGAGCTGATGTTAGAGCCATGTCCAATTCCTACTTCTAAGAAGGAGGAGATAGAAGAGATTCTGGATAGTCATATGGGTAGGAGTACCAGAAATAGGCAGTATGAAGAGTATCTGGTTAAGTGGAAAGGACAACCGATAGAGGACTCAACTTGGATATTAGAAGCTAAAGTTTCCCATTTGAGATTTTCTCTACCATCCATAAAGTGACAGAGTCACTTTTCAATCTACCCTGGGTGTCTCATGCAAGAGCATCTAGAGGTATAAGGGCAATCCTATGTCACCCAAAAAAAATTTACCTAGACATAGTTTTTGTTTCATGTGTTTTCATTTTTTGATACCCATTTGGGTCAAATAAAAGTTCCAACTCTCACAGTTCCACTATCAGTGTTCTGGATTAGAGTATTTGAGCACCTTGGGATACGTGTAAATGCAAAAAAAAATAGGACTATGTAATTGAGCCATAACTATGGTGAATCAAAAGGTTTAAATTGGAGGGAGGATTAAAATTGTAATTTAGAACATTCCAAAAAAAGAATCAAGTAAAAAGGTTGCACGGTTTGAAAGTTATTACAGTTTTTTAATTTCTAGAGACCTCCTAAGAATGCTTGAAAGTCAGGTTTGAGGCATTAAATGACCTTGTACAGGGCTGAAAAATGGGGGACAAGATAAGTTTTTCCATAAAGCTATAGAACACTCCAAGAGCTTTTAGGAAATGTAAATGATTTGTCGATCGGAGCTACAATTCAAAAGTTATGCCTCCCGAAAGTTCGGCTACTATTTTTGGATTCTTCTAATTTTGTACCAACTTCTAAAGTGACTTCTGGAGCCTTCCATTTTGGCTGTAGATGCCAACTATCACTTTCTAGAATGTATTCCTAATCCTTAACCTTTTGGGGTCTATTTAAGGATATTTCTAGCATTGTAAAAGGCATTTCAAAGTGAAGTTTGAGAGAAGGTACTAGAAGAAGAAATTATCTCCAGATTTATGCTATTGTAAGCCCATAGGGCGTGTTTGGAGTTTGTTTTCTCTGCACTAAGTGTACTAGCATATTTTCATAGTTAATAAAGTTTTCCCTTTCCTATTGTGTCCATTATGTGCTTGGGTTGTGTCCCCCATCAAAAATCTAGTTGTTTAACTTCATTTGACACTAGTTGGACTTCAAACGGCTCTTTCTCCTGACATTTCCTACAATTGGAGGCCATTTCTTCTATCTAGGGTTCAAACATGAAGAAAATTTAAAATTTTGTAACTCAGCACTAGTGTAAATACCTTGAAATCAATGAGATTGTGCTGAATCTATGTACAAATCTATTCAAATGCTTGAAATTCTTCTTGGAAATCATTCAACTCTCTTCTTCATCTTTGCTCTTTGTTTGCAATGAAAAATGATTCAAAATGTGATCATATACCCTTATTTCATAGCATTCAATGCTTAGTACATTTACAGCTATCCACTCATCTTTGATCTAAACTGTAAAGCTCTATGTCCATACTTCTTGATATTGTAGCAATGAGATTCGAATCTTGGTGTCCTGATAGTCCTAGTCCTGCAGTCATGTGCTTGATGTCCTTGCTTGTTGCACTTGTGATAGTGACCCATATTTTTAAGTTTGTCATATTTATGAGTGTTCTTGCTCCTACACACATTAGAGGTACGTCCCTTTTTACCACAAAAATGACAAGTAGGTTTAGTATTCTTACCTTTGTCGCTTCTTTCTTCTGGAATCTTGGATGATTCTCCTTTTTCAGTGCTAGTGTATCCTAGTCCTGAAGTGTCATTGTTGGATCTTGGTGATTTTAGTAGATATTCAAAGTACTTGATGGCCTCATTAGGTTTTTTGAAGCTCTCTACAATTTCCTTCTCTCTTTTTAGGTCATTTTGCAGTTGTTCATTTTGCATCTTCAGTGTGGAGATCTCAATGTCCTTGACATTCAGTTCATGATGTGCATTCATCATCTAACTTAAGGTGTCTAGCTACATGTTGAAAATTCTTGCAAGCTCAATTGACTTTTCTTCCAACCTATTTGCAAGGTTTCTCTTGTCCTCTTCTAGCATAACCTTATCTTCAATGGCTCTTTTCTTCTGTTCAGTCACTTAACAAAGCATCATGGCTTGTGATTCTTGTTCAAGCTTGAGAGTCCTAATATCTTCTACTTGAGCTCTATTCTTCTCCATTAGGTCTACTATTGCTGCATCAAACTCTTTGGAATCTCCATTTTCAAACACTTTTGAGGTGTCAATCTCCTTGTATTGTTTATCATTCTTAGTTATGGCAATTTCTCTTCTTCTCTTTAAAGATTTCCTCAGTTCCACCTTGGCTTCTTCCAAAGTATGTAGAGCAAGTTGCATATCAATCATCTAGTTTTCTATGACCTTCCCAAGTTTGTAAAGTTCCATCTCCAAATCTTTTCTCCAAGCTCTAAGGCTTTTCCTTGTGAGAACTTGGCTCTGATACCAACTGTTGAAATTACAAGTGGCAAGATTTACTTCTAAGAGAGGGGGGTGAATCAGAAGTAACAATATTTAACCTCTAAAACTTTTGACTAAGATCATTCACATGCATCTACCATATCTAATTAACATAAAATTAAAGACATGCATGGAAATAGATAACACAAGATTTTGATCACCCAAAAACCCTCCAAAATGAGAAGGCAAAACTGAGGTGGGGATGACACCCACAAATTATTACTGCAACAATATGTAACTGATTAAAGTTACAAAGTTTGACCACTTCCAAAGGTTTTCCCTATGAAAGGTCGGCCCTGTTAAAGGCTTTACACCCTATTAAAAGTGACCTAGTTAAAGGATTTACAAACATTTAATTGAAATGTTACCCTATTAAAGGATTTATCACCTTGTTAAAGGTTTATAGCATGGCTATTAAACCAACCTATCATCATAGGATTTTCATTCCTAATATAATGGCTAGAAATTATTAGAATGTGTTGAACTGATGACTTACAATCTTATATTATTGATTCCAGATCCTTATTTTGTTCAATCTGATCTGATCCATCCTGATCTAATAATTCTTTTCTCGTATTGTTGATGCTCTATTCTCAACAACTTTATTCTGTAGTGCTACTCTTCCTCTAAGTCTTTACACCCCTTTGAAATTCTCTAGCATTCTCCCATATAACTCTCACTCATCATTGAATTATGAGGTTTCAACCTCCTTATAAAAGGCTTCAAAGTCTTAGGGTTAAGTATGAATCTATGATCAATATTCATCCTTCTTTCCTTCTCAAATCTTTACACTATTCCTATTGGTTGCATGCTTTTTCCATTTTTCTAATTAGTTGCATGTTGATTACATAGGGAATGTAAAATAATTGATCATATCTTTTATATTCTTTGAGATTCATCTTGAGTTGGCTCAAAAAATAGTTTACATCTAAGTTTGTGAAGGCACAAACTCATATGTTGATTTTGTGTTACTCGGCACTTACTGATTGTTGATGCTCGACACATATATGATCTATGTCTTGCTCTGCTCCTATAGTAACTCTATCTTGCTCAACATCTATACTTTTCTCAACACCTACAGTGGCTCTGCATCACTTATCACTCGACACTTGAAATATGCTAAGCACCTGAAGTTTACTTAGCACCTATTAAATCTCTGGCTTGACACATACTGTAGCTCAGCATCTATATTATACTTGGCTTCAACATTAGAATTTTCTTAAGTGTGTTGACAATCAATTGTCAAAACGAATCTGAGACCAACATATGATCCATACTCATACTCTCTCCAACTCTTCCAGTTGTATGTATGTATACATGTATGTGTATTTGTGAGTATGTATGTATATATGTATCTTTATATGTATATATGTAGATATGTATATGTATATATATATGCATATATGTATATGTGTAGATATATATGCATATATATGTATATGTACATATATGCATATATGTATACATGTCTATATGTCTATGTATATGTATATATATGCATACATACATACATACATACATACATACATACATACATATATGTACATATTATATATGCACACACACACACATATGTATGTATGTATTTATATACATATGTACACACACACACACACACACACACACACACACTATATATATATATATAATTATATATAAAATTAATCAATCATAATTATAGTTATACATCAATTACTATAGAGATAAGGATTATTTTTACAAAGTTAGTTCTACCTCAAACATTTAAATACAATATCATCCACCCTATGAGATAAGGGACCCAAATAAATCATATCATGCCTCAAATAATGATTTCATCTAAGAAAAAGCATCTAAAGTACATTAATTGAATTACCCAAAGATACTCTCTAATGTACATGACACCATGAAAATAACACTATGTCATGAAAAAACCTATTTCAACCTCTTAAATATTTCTCAAAAAACATATTTGGACCAATAAGTCATCAATCATTTCACCATAATTAGTTGAGATAACTAAATACCAACACAAACAACCATGTCATAGTCAAAACAACATGTCTTCATTTACAGAGGAATCCAATATCAAATATATGAACTATAAGATTAAAAATACATAAAGACATGTTAGGATACAAAAATAATACATGCCCCTAATATTCTATGAAAGATCTAAAATTATCTTAACTATTTTTGATAGCTAGTCTTATTGTCAGGAAATAGAAAAAGACAACTTCTTCCTCTAAACTTCTATGGACTCAAAAATAGAATAGTACAACATTCATAGACCATACTATTAGACCTTAAAAATCCTTGTATAATATTCTAGTTTAATGCCTTTTCACCATTTTGGAGCAGACAAGTTGAGCAGTCAACAAAATACAGAAATATCAGACTATCGGGTAAGCCAAGACAAAAGGTTTCTGAAATTGTGGTTTTAGAAGTACCCAAACTCTTGAATTTCAAAATCTTAATTTTACTTGTGATGCAAAAGAATGTTTCCAAAATCACAATTTCTCTAATAATTGAATGAAGTGCTACCAATTATGCAATTTCAATTATGGAATATTTAGAAGTTGTCAAATGTGTGATTTCGACAAAGATGTAGAATCCAACTTTTTCCCAAGATTAAAGTGACTTGTGAAGATTTTGAAAATTGCTTGATTATGGAAATGATTTTATAACAAGGATGCAAAAGGGTGGAAAGATTAATTTTTGATTTAATGGTATGAAGTACAAACCAAGTGCTTAATTGATGGAACACATGGACAATTTGCAAAGTAAGTATATGTGAAAAAATTTGTGAGCCATAAATGTCGAATAAGAAGTGAATTAAATAATCTTTGAGAAAGGGGTATTTTTCATAACTTTATACAAGTGGAGATGAAACAAGAGTCAGATAAGAAATTTAGGAGCACAATGGGAGTTTGCAAAAATAGTAAGTTTGAGCTCTTCTCTTTCCCTAATTACTTCTCTTTTGATGAAAATGCCTATTTAAAAGGATACTGAAGAGTCTAAAGAGACTCCTATTGAGAAATATATTCAGAAAATGTTGTTAGATATATTTCTTGATTCCTCACTCAATGGTCAAAAGTTAGTCTTCATAGATGATTTTCAAAATTGGGGAGATTCCAACATTTCATTGCATGGTCGGGACTTGTTCTTGTATTTTTATGTGAATAGTCATAAAAGGAGCCTAGAAATAACCCATGGAGGCTTGATTTAGGAAAGATTGTAGTCCCAATTTTTTTTTGTGGATACTAAGCTGATAGATGTTGTAGCAAATAATTATGATCCAACCACTAGGATTATAAGGAAAATAGATGGAATGCCTTTGCTAGTTATCAAAAAGTCTTGCATTGAGAATTTTTTTGGACTGAGCACCTAAGCCCTAACAAAAACTTAAAGTGAACATTTCAAATTTGAGTATTAGAAGACTATGAGATTTGGAAAGTTTAGAGAAATTGTACATTTAATGTATAGAGGGCATAACAATAGGATTATGTATGTTTCCATCTTAGATCATTTGTTATTTTATATATATTGATCATTCATATTTGCATAGAAAATACAAAAAAAAAAAAAAAAAAATTTAAATTAATTAATTGCATTCAAATCCTTCATTCTAGTGTTCTCTAGTCACTTATAGCTCAAAAATCTAAGAGAAATCATATTCATATTAGATGTGAGGTAATATGTCGATTTTTCATAATATTATTATATGCTTATTCATATGACTAGCTATTTGATTCAATCATGCAAGTAATGACTTATTGAAGTGTTTGTGTCAGAGTTACACAAGACAAATTTCACACATATAGGTCCAACTCATCCAAAATATTGGGAGAAAGATCATAATATACCATTGAACCATCATAAGTAACAATGTGGATGAACAATTGAGATTAGTTGGGGTCAATCCCTAATTTTATATGACTTTTTACATTGTACATCTATTAGTTGTAAGAGAAAAATATTTAGTCTTAACAATGAGAGGGTCTATGTAGGAAAAGAATGAATACCCTTATATTGTGCATCATTATCTGGTGATGAAGGAGAATCTTAAAGATACTATTTTTAAATAGTACATTATTAATGATGGTTTTTCTTTTCCACAATTCAGTAAATTGAGGGTGATGATGCAAAGAAGATTTTAGAGAAAGCAATAACTAAGATAAGAAAGATAGAGCTTATTATATCCAATTCAAGATTTTACCTATATGAGAATGGAACGATGAACCATCAATGCAAAGAACTTGTTGAGGTATCCATTAGATAGGATTGTACTTATGGAGATAAAAATCCAAATTGTAGATGCTTATTGGAAAATAGTAAAAATGGAGAAGTATAATTAGACTTCCTAATTTCCATCCAAGCTCATTTACTGCAAGACATAAAGGTGTATAAATTCTTTATTAATGAGTGGATAAATTCTCCCTATAATAATTAAATCTTATTAGTACAAGTTTCTATCTAATTGAAACCTTCATCAAAATATGATGTGCATTTTATAAGCATGATACTTACATTGAAGTCTACTTGATGAAATGCATAGATTATTATGAGACCAAGATCTAGTACTAATGTAGAATGAAACACAAACTACCACAAGAGGTAATCCCCATGCACATACCACCAAGATTCTCAAAAAATAATATTAAGTATATCCTAGATACTTTCTACAATATGGTGAGAGGATAGAGTGTTGATAACCACCACAATGTGATCTACATAATTTATAGTACAAATATATTGATACATTTTCCTTTCAAACTAAACCCCATGCCTCTAAAGAAAATAATGGATATGTCTATGAAGATAAAGAGGGGTAAGGGTTTAAAGTTCAATATTCCTACCTTCAAGAAGATTTCTCCCCTTGCTCCTAATATAGTATAAATGCATCCCAAGAAGACTACCTATGGTCCTACACAGAAGACAAGATTGTACAGAAGAAAATAAAAAGATGATATGACCACTCCTCCTTCTTACCAAGAAAATCAAAAGGATGCTATGAAAAAAGGAAGAATGATCAAAACAATTAGTTCAAAGGCAATGAAGACTCAACCTTAACTAAGAGTCTATAAGTGAATAAAGAAAAGAGTTTCAATTTCTCCTATCTTTAAGACACTAACATCTGTTGGCCCCATGGCCGAGACAAACTCCTAGACTTCCACCCATCTCAATAGCATCTCGTCTTGCATTTCCTTCACTTTAGAGATTGAGGTAGACAACCAACTCCCTTTTCTAGACATCTTACTCATCAAGAATCCGGATGGATCCATAGGTCACCGTGTCTTCCGTAAATCCACCCACACAGATTTGTACCTCCATTCATCTTCACACCACCACCCTAGTCAAAAATTTGGTGTTCTTAAGACACTCATCCTGAGAGCCTTTTGTATTTGCGATGATAAACACCTAGACCTTGAGCTCTCACATCTGCGCCACATCTTCCAAATGAATGGGTATTCGAGTAGGAAAATTACAAAGGCTATCAAAGACACCAAAATCTTTCTTCTTTATCAATCCAAACCCCCCAAAATCTCTCACTCACATAGGGTCTCGCTGCCCTTCGTCAATGGTATCTCCCATAAGATTGCCAAAATTCTTGCCAATAAAGGCATTCATAGTGCGTTCAAACCCTTCTCATTGATCAAACACCATATCCACTCTCTAAAAGACTCAAAAGATACCCTTTTGCAATCTGGAGTCTACAAGATTGAATGTTCATGTGGTGTTCCCTATATAGGGGAAACAGGGCGCGCTATAAAAACTCGATTAAAGGAACATGGGGCTGACATACAACATGATCGAGTTGCCAAGTCAGCCCTAGCTGAGCACTCCTCAACCACTAAACACCACATTTGCCTAGAGAAGACACAAGTCTTATGCCAGGAAGACAATTTCTTTAGGCGAAAAATCAAAGAGGCCATTGCCATTGGCAACCACCCGCGGAATCTTAATCGTGATGAAGGGTTATTTCTTAGCCATTCATGGCAACCCCTGTTATCGTCTATCAGAAACTTTTCTTGCCACACCTAATGCTCTCTCTCTCTCTCTCTCTCTCTCTCTCTCTCTCTCTCTCTCTCTCTCTCTCTCTCTCTCTCTCATCATCCTCCGCTCTACCTCTCCTGCTCTCTCCCCCCCCCCATTTTTTCGTTCCAGTTTTCACTTAGTTTTATTCTTCTAGTTTTATTTTATCTTTTGCTTTTCATATTTTCAGCTTCTAAATTATTTATTTATTTTTATTTTTATTTGTATTTATTTATTTATTTTTATTTTTTTTAAATTGATATTATCTATTTATTTATTTTACTATTATGGTTATTAGTATTATTATTGTTATAATTTATTTATTATTATTATTGTAAAAAAATTCTTTAGTTATTTATTCATTTAATAATTATTTTCATTATCTTTTCATTTTATTTCTTTTTATTTTCGTGTGTGTGTGTGGGTCAAATTTTTTCTATGGTGTTTACGCATGTGTCCTTGTTAAACACACACACATAAAAGCACTCTTAAGCGTTCTTATGTTGTATCCATGTCGTTATTGTCTCATAGTCCCTTTCTAGTGTCGTTTTAGTCTATTACCATTATTTCCTTTATTATAATATAGTAATGATTACGAGTATATAATATTGATTATTATTATATAATAATGACCATTATTATATTATAATAATTTCTATTATATTATTTGGTCATTATTCATTTAAAATTTTGTTGGCATTTCTTTAGGTTGTTTATATATATAATAATTTTATGTAATAATAAATATCATGCATATTTGTACATTTTCATCTATTGTTGTGTTTTCATTTTGTTTCCAGCCTTCATATTCACCCTTCGGGTCACCCTCTTTTGTTTTATTTTTTCTTTCACTTTGGTTTTTAATAGTAGATCTGTCATTATTTCTGGTGGTTGTTTTCTCTCTTGTGGTTGGATGTATTTTTATCTTCTTTTTTGGGGTCCCCTTCCCTCCTTGTCCCTATTGTTGAACCTCAAACTTTTCTTGATTGTGGTGCACCTACCCCCCCCTTCCTTTCCCCACCTTTTTATCCTTATTGGGTCTGCAATCTTTCTACTTTTTTCCTTCAGCTCTCTCATCCTGATGATGGATCATAGAGTGTGATCCAAAACGTTGATGCAAAAATTGTAACACAATCTACCCAGAAAACACAACTAAGAATTCTAATGGATTTTGGAAAACTACTATCTACAATTCAAAATTTATTTCATCGGTTTTGGGCATTAGAAACATAGTTGGAGCAAAAAACAATGGCATTTTTTTGGGTAAAAAATGGTGGTATTATAGTCACCTATTTTAAATCCAGACACATATCTTGGTTTTTTTTCTTATTTTAATATAAAAATTGGATACAAGTTCATCTCATCTTGATAACTAATACCTTGGAATAGTTAATGTCTAGTTTTGATTTTTCATTTGTGGATTTGTTGCACTCATAATTACCCTTCTTATTTTATGTGTCTTGATTTTTCAAGTTGAACTTGAACTTGAACTATTACTACTCATTTCAAGTTCAAGTTCAAGTTCAAGCTGTGCAAAAGTGCTTAAAAGCTAAAATGTCTTCAGTTTGAGCCTACGATGGTTAGTCCATAAATGCATCAAGTTTAACTTTAACTTGAACTTGAGAGATTCAACTTTAACTTCCCATTTTCTTACAAGATTCCTTAGCCTTGTTTGCTTTGCAGGGATTTTTCTAAAGAATTTAAGCATAGATTTCTAAAACCTATACACCATGCCAAGATTAAATATTGAAAGTGTTGGGAGTCAAAATTGAAGCCCTGGTTTTGAGTACCATCCAAAAATCAAGCCCAATAAGCACTTTGTGATACATGAGTACCTAGCTGTCTATTTGAGGCCTAAGAGGTGTTTAATATTTCTAACACCTTGCATTCAATATGTCTATGCATCTCATGAAAATAAATTGTCATTCTAAGCCATTCTATGAAGTTCCATTTTGAGCAATGTCCAAATCTACATTTTTTCCTAAGTATCAAATAGTGATAGGAGGTCATGTTTGCAATTGAATATTTTGCACCTAGTAATGTTTCATGACTCACCACTTTAGGAGTGCTTAGTGTCCATACCAGAGAACCTAGGTTTCATATTTTGAGTCATTTTGATATATTTTGACTAGGTTTTGAATCCCTCAAAGTTGGTCATTTATTGTTGTCATGTTGATGCAAATTGTTTAGAATTTTGGGAGGCCCTGTTGGACTTGTTATAACTTTGATCTAGTTGACCAAAATGAGAAAATTCATTTTGTTTTACATTTTTAAGGTTAGAGACTTGCTATGTTTTAATTTTGAGCTTATGACGAATCAGTCTATTCAGTTTTCAAATGCAATTCCAAAAACAATTTGTAAAGTTTTACTAGTGTCAAAAGGTGTAGATTGGTTGGTACCCCTGTTCAGGATGTCATAACTATGAATCTATCATAGGTGAGATCAAATAGATTACACAATTGTGTTCTACTCTAAAAATTCTTTAAATGTACTAGTTTGCAAGTTTTGATGAATCTGTCTGCACACTTTCCCAAGTCCATTCCATTTGCAAAAACCAATTTTCTGCCAGTGTTTCCAATCCTGCAAATTCGAGTAGCCCACTTTGACCATTCACCAAATGTGTCATGTTATTCATCATGAGCCTAAATCCCATATTTATACATTACTCATGATAGTGAACCAATGCCCCAGTATTTTTTTCCCCAAGTGTTAATTTGACCTATTTCCAAAGCCAAATCCAAACATGTTCTATGGTTTTCTGACATTTTCTCTTGCAAGCAGTTCTAAGGGGGCAACTTCAACGGTTAATATCTTTTGACTGAGAATTAGTCATGAGATGAGATTTGATAGTGTAAGAATATGCAAAACAAAGAATCAGTATGATTGATTTCAAAGCTTGGTCAAGAGTTTTTGTTAGTTTTTAAGGCTTGACAAAGGACCTCTTGGCACGAAGTTGACAGTTTACAAAAAGAGGTGAAAAAGAGTATTTAAAGGTTGAATCATTGATTGAATGTTTTTCATTCAATGTCATATGTTCAGTAGGCCACTCTGAGATGTTAGTTGTTTAAAAATGAAAAAAATAATTAGAATTTTGGGAGGCCTTGTTGGGCTTGTTATAAATTTGATCCAGTTGATCAAAATAAGAAAATTCCTTCTATTTTTCATTTTTAAGGTTAGAGACTTGCTATGTTTTGATTTTGAGCTTATGATGAATCTACCTACTTAGTTTTCAAATGCGATTCCAAAAGCAATTTGTAAAGTTTTACTAGTATCAAAAGGTGTAGATTGGTTGGTACCCCTGTTCAGGATGTCATAACTATGAATCTATCATAGGTGAGATCAAATGGATTGCACAATTGTTTTCTACTCTAAAAATTCTTTAAATGTGCCAATTTGCAAGTTTTGATGAATCTGTCTGCACACTTTCCCAAGTCCATTCCATTTACAAAAACCAATTTTTTGCCAGTGTTTCCAATCCTACAAATCTGAGTAGCCCACTTTGACCATTCACCAAATGTGTCATGTTATTCACCATGAGCCTAAATCCCAAATTTATACATTCCTCATGATAGTGAACCAATGCCCCAATTTTTGTTTCCCCAAGTGTCAATTTGACCTATTTCCAAAGCCAAATCCAAACACGTTTTATGGTTTTCCGACATTTTCTCTTGTAGGCAATTCTAAGGGGGAAACTTCAACGGTCAATATCTTTTGACTGAGAATTAGTCATGAGATGAGATTTGATAGTGTAAGAGTATGCAAAACAAAGAATCAGTATGTTTGATTTTAAAGCCTGGTCAAGTTTTTTGTTAGCTTTTAAGGCTAGTCAAAGGACCTCTTGGCATGAAGTTGATAGTTTGTAGAAAGAGGTGAAAGGAGTATTTAAAGGTTGAATCATTGATTGAATTTTTTCCATTCAATGTCATATGTTTAGTAGGCCACTCTGAGATGTCAGTTGTTCAAAAATGAAAAAAAAAATAGCCAAACCCACTTTGGGGCCTTACTATTTTCATCAAATTTATAACATTTGTGAAGATTAAGGATGTTTTAAAAGGAATGATTATAATGACACTGATTTTATAAGGTCTTTATGTATGCATAGTGTCATACAAAATCAAATGGATGTGTGGGGGGTCTACATGTTGAACTATAACACAAGCAAAGCTAGAGGTTTAATGAAGAACCTAAAGCCAACATAACAAAGAGGCTTTGCAAGGAAACAAATGTAGATGTTTGCAAAAATCTTGAGTAGGATGTACATTGAAGAACTAGATTTGGAGTTTGAAGAGATAGAGGAAGGAATGGTAGGGGATATGATGAATATGTTTGAAAACTAAATATCTCAAAGTCCTTCCTCATCTAAAAATGGTGTTAGGAACCATTAGTGACTTGAGCATGTATAAATGCAAGTGTGGCTACTAAAAAGGTAAATGGAGGTTGCTAGGAATTCCTATTTGACCTACGCACCCCCCCATTTGCAAGGAAAGGGACACCATGACTCACATCAAGAGAATGTAGAGGAGGTTGTGAACTGAGGGAGAGGAAGCATTATCAGCATGGAGCCAGGGGAGCTATGTATTTGCATGGTTTCTTGCACAAGGCATAGGTCAGTTTGCTTGCAGGAGTTTCAAGGTAATTGGTGGTAAGTTCTACAAGAAGCTTGCACAGAACCTTTCTTAGATAATTTCAACATTGAATAGGGGCAATTATAGCCATATCTCAATGATAGATCCCTTCCATTTATGCATGTGCCAAAACCCCAATAGATAGTAGGAAATGAATAATTGAGGGCTTTCCTTTATGGTTATCCCACAAGATCATTATCCTTGCACCATCTGCCTCGTAGGCCTATTTATTGAATGTTTTATGATCTTCTATTCTCCAATTTATGGAACCTTTCTCATACTTCTAGATTAATTCAATTTCAAAGTAATTGGACATTCAAAGACAACCATCTCACTTGTATCTTCTTATAGATTGTACTAATACTTTAAATATTTGACCATTCTTGAGCCAAATGTTGAAATGCAGAGATGAGGAGCTAATAAAAAATTGTTATTTTTTTAGTCCCACATTCTTGCCATGGTGGGTGATTTAGTTATTTAAATGCCAAAGAACTAACATTGCTAGTTGTCTTTAGGACAATGCCTTTTGAGGCAAGAGTGGCTTGTGTGGGTCCCAGGTGATTGGAGGAAGATGTAAAGGACTTTTGAATGAACATGCTGACCAAGGTATTGATGTTAGCAATGACGTGGACCTATACAACCAACTAGTAGTTGACACGTGGTAGGCCAGAGGAAAAACCTAGAGGTGACAAGTGGCTGTGTGTGGTGATATAATGACACATGGCAGTTAGAAATTGGAGGCATAGGATGGCAACACATAGCAAATTAGATAGTGATTTCCATATTGCTAAAGGAAAGTTTCAAGGAGGATAACCATGCGACATGGTGACCAGTGATGTTTGTACGCGTGAATATGTGGCCTATGCTAACATGCACACTTCAACACGGTCTTTATTTGCAGATTCATCTAGAAATGAACATTGGATTGTTCATCCAAAAATCAGTCGGCAAGGCGACCTATTGCCTTCTATCTAAAGGGAATTGTTTGTTATATATTCTTTGATTTGAGGTGTTAAGCAACTAGACCCTCTACAAACAAAGGATTTGAAAGAGAATGCGACTAATCTATATGAGAATGCAGATTAATCTAAAATGGAGTATGCACATTTAATCTAAGAACATGTAAAAGAAAGCTATGCTAAAATGTATGCATATTAAATCTATATGAGAATTAAACTAACAATGAAAATCTTATGAAAATAAGGAGCTCAAATGAATGCACAATCCAACAGCAATTTGATGCAAATTCTCATTCAACCTCCTCTCAAAATGAAGAGATGAGGGTCTCTTAAATAGACTTTCCTAGAATCCATCAATGGTTGAGATCGATTTCAATCAACGGTCAGGATTAAAGGCGAAGTTCAGTCATAAAGGAAGATTCCCAAATTAAATGGAGTTGATTGATTTAATTTGAGTAGAATAAGGAGTTAACTGATTTAATTTGAAAAAGGAGTTAACTGATTTAATTCCTTTTTGATCAATACTGAACTGGAAATTTCCCTTTTTGAACTGAAGAAGGATTTTGGAGAGATATTTAATTTAATAAAATGAGATATGCTCTCATAATTACCTTTTCTAATTAATTAAATAATCCTTTAATTAATTAGAGACACTTTTCTTATTTAATTAAATAACTTCATTTAATTAATTAGGAATAGCTTCCTATTTAATTAAATAACTTTGTTTAATTAATTAGAAGTAAGTACTCCATTTAATTAAATAATTTTCTTTAATTACTTAGAAATACCTTTCCCATTTAATTAAATAATCACATTTAATTAATCAAGATAGGCATATTTATTAAATTAAATAAATTTAATTCCATAGTACATTAGCCTTAAGATATAATTTAATTTAATTAAAGTATAAATACTTAGTAATTAAATTAAATATTAATCAATAGGTTTAATGTGACTAATATGAGTAAATACTATAGGAATTAAATAATAAGCATGATGAATGCAGATTAGGGTTTTCTGCATCTGACAATTAAGTCAAGTAGCAAGTAGTAGAATAAGAATTTGCCTAGTGGAATAGGACTTGGGATTGATCAGAAATAGACCAGAATTGGTTGGGATGGCAATGAGCCAATTTTGGGGTATTACATTTTGCCCCTCTTTGAATGAATGTGCGAGCAGCATGTTCAATTCAAAGAAAATTAGAAAGCATGATGCAAGGATCAAGAAATGAGATTGGTTCCGAAATTGATGATATAGAGACCAATTGATAAGCTTTTAAGGATTATCTCTAGAACAGAGCTTAATCCTAAGGGATCCAAGCAGAGCACCTAGATACCTAAGAATGATAAGCACTTAGAAGATTATCTCCAGATCAAAGCTTAAACTTCAAGGATCCATATAGAATACCTAGATACCTAAGATTGAAAGCATTTAGAAGATTATCTCCAGAACGAAGCTTAACCTTCAAGGATCCAAATAGAACACCTAGATACCTAAGATTGATAAAAGATAACAAGGTCCAATCATGAGTCGTAGAATCATCCCCAGAATGAGGCTTGATCCTCAGGAGTCAGGGTTTAAACTATCCCAATACCTGTCCATCGAACTCTGAGAAGAGCTATTATAAGGTTGATCAATTGATGAAAAGATAAGATAGATAGAAAAGATGCTAGATAGAAGGGAACAAGATGCCCCGAGTGATGAGATGCCCCAAGTGACAAGGACATAAGATAGGAACAAGATGTCCCAAGTGATGAAGATTCAGATTGATTTGAAATGTAAGTTCAATGATGTAATCATCCTACCCCCTTGGGAGAAAAATCGAAAGATGACACACCAAAAGTATGATGTAAGGAGAATGATTGAAGAGATACAGAAGAAATCTGAGATATAGCAGAATATAGAAGAGATTGGAATGATCAAAAGAAATATAAAGAGATCAGAATGATCTTGAAGGAATATGAAGAGATCAGAATGATCTGAAGAAATTTGGAGAGATCAGAATGATTTGAAGAAATATGAAGAGATCAGAATAATTTGAAGAAATTTGGAGGGATCAGAATGATCTAAATAAATATAAAGAGATCAGAATGAGCTGAAGAAATATAAAGAGATCAAAATGATCTGAAGAAATATGAAGAGATCAGAAGAAATATGAAGAGATTAGAACGATCTAAAGAAATATAAAGAGATCAGAACGATTTGAAGAAATATAAAGAGATCAGAATGATTAGAAGAAATATAAAGAGATCAAAATGATCAGAAGAAATATGAAGATATCAAAATGATCGAAAGAAATTTGAAGATATCAGAATGATCTAAGGAAATTTGGAGAGATCAGAATGATCTGAAGAAATATGAAGAGATTAGAACGATCTAAAGAAATATGAAGAGATCAAAATGATTTTGAGGTCCAAAAGACCAAGTTTGTGTTGAAAAGATTCTAAGAATCACAAAGTATTAGAAAAATTTGGATTGCACAAAAAAATTTAAAATGCATTTTTGAGCCACTTAAGTGTGTTAGATTTCAAATTCGATCTAGAAAAAAATGGGTTCAGAGAAACCAAAGTAGCCAAGAGGGTGATTAATCAATCATTTGTGTAGTTTGTGAATGAATTTGATTTTTTGAAGAGATCAGCAATCCCTCATAAGAGAAGGTGAAAGGAGATTTGCAATTGAATCACATGCTTATGCAAGTGAAGTATGCAATGCAAGACTATGTTAAATACAACCCTAGGTCTAGTTACCGAGCCTCGATATTTAATCATCATTGGATATAGAACAAAGCTCGTAGGTCATACAATTCCCACTGACATTGCAATCATGAAAATATGAATATAACATACATTATTGGTTTGTTGGGATTAAATGTAAGCATTCGAGGCACAAGAAGCTAGAATGACCAGAACATTTGTCCCTTCTAAAGTAGCAAGTTAACATAAGCATTAGAGCATAAACACTAGGATGACCTGAATGTTGCTTGCATGATAGGCACACCAAACACATGGGAGATCCCTCTTATGCTAAGTATTTAGTATTCATTCTATCCATAATGACCCTTGCATTCATAACCTAAGACAGAAGTGCGCTAGATATACTTGTAGTGACCCGTACGCTCACTTAATAGGATGAGTATTAGTATGTACTATAGCATGAAGATATCACTCCAACAAACAAAGAGAAGAACCAATGTTATTAGCATATTCATATAAAAGGAGTTGAGGTACACATGACCATCCAATACGAGATGGAGGCTCTTATAGTGGACACGCCTCTTATAGGAATAGATCAACTTATTGGAACTAAACTACAAATAGAAAGCAAAGAAAAGATCATGCCCCTAGTCATTACTTCTCTAGTCAAAGATGACATCATCGAGTTGCTCAAGGAGATATGATAAAAAAAAAGCAAAGAAAACAAAGAAAAAGCTCAACATATCCAAACAAGCATATCATTTTTGAGTTCAATTTTTTGGTATTGATGTCAAGTGTCAGTGTCTAGAACATGTTTGAAAGAAATCTCTTCAATAGGGTGACAATAGTAGGCAAACATAGTCAAAATGACTAGTGACTTAGGTCAAAGAGGAATCTTCATGATGAAGAACCTAAGAAGGACTGAGTGTTAGTAGGCAGACACAACCAAGATGACTGGTGACTGATGCAAGAGAGATCTTTCATAAAGGAATTTGGAGACATGACCTAAGCAACAATAGACAGACACAGCTGAAATAACTAGTGACTGTTGCAGAAGAGATTCTATGAGGAAAATCTTGAAGAGAGTGACACTTGTGATAGTAGGTAGACACAGTGAGGACCATTGGTGACTGTCATGAAGGAGATTCTATGAGGAGAATCTCAAAAATAGTGACACTCATGATAGTAGGTAGATGTAGTGAGGACCACTGGTGACTATCTCAAAGAAGATTCTATGAG
This sequence comes from Cupressus sempervirens, assembly GCA_028749045.1. NCBI lineage: Eukaryota > Viridiplantae > Streptophyta > Pinopsida > Cupressales > Cupressaceae > Cupressus > Cupressus sempervirens. The sequence continues at coordinate 249,982,703 of CM053792.1, read as the reverse complement.
GAGAATCTCAAAAATAGTGATACTAAGGGGGGATTTCCTCGAGCTATGACAAGACTCAATCCATGGATACATGAGTGAGAAAAGTAGGAAAGCAAAAGCATGAAAGTGACTATACAGAAAGCTTGAAGGTACGCTACAAGATGAGGCATTGGGAACAGGATTTTATTTTATTTTATTTTTATTTTTATTTATTTTTTTATTTTTTATTTTTTGGTGTTACGAAGGTGCCTATTGCTAGGTTTTCACTAGGGTAACAATTTTTTTAGGACTTTTTCTAATTTTTAGATTTTTTTTAGGACATATAGATATGTACAAAGAGCTTGCTTAGATTAAATCAACTGTAAAACCACTTCAGGTGGAGAGTGTTGATAGGCTCTTTAAGCACTTCTCCTTCGGTTGTGGAATGTTGATAAGCACCAGATCCATATACTGTAGTAATGATGTATGGACCTAGCAAGTTTGGTTCAAACTTTCCCTTTTGCATTTGTTGTTGTTGATTCTTAGGGTTCTCTCTCAGGACAAGGTCACTCAGATAAAAGTCACGTGACCTGATCCTCCGATTGTAGCTTCATGCCATTCTTTGTTGATATGCTCATAGATGATCACATGCCACTTGTCATCATTCATCTAGTAACACAAGCTCTTGAAGCCGAGCTATTTTGTAGTCATCATCAGTGATAATTCCTTTCATGGAGATTCTCAAGGTAGGAATCTCGACTTCTATTGGAAGCACAACATCCGCCCCATACACCAACGCAAAAGGAGTCATGCCCATTGGAGTTCTAATGCTTGTCATATATGTTGACAAGGCTGGGTTGATTTGGAGATGCTAGTCTCTCCTTGACTTACTGACTGTGCGATGAAGAATTTTGAGGATCACCTTATTGGATGCCTCAGCTTGGCCATTACCCTGGGGATAATAAATGGAAGAGCAATGTTGTGTGATCTTGAATTTCTTGCAGAGTTCCTTGAGGTCTTTATTCTTGAACTATCCTCCATTTTCAGTAATGATTGAGGATGGTATACCATATCTATAGATGATGTAGTTTGTGATGAAAAGCGCTACAATTTTGCCATCAACAACTATGAGAGGGACTGCCTCTACCCATTTCGTGAAATAATTTGTAGCCGTGATAATGAACTTATGTCCATTGGAAGAGGTTGGGTGAATCTTCCCCACCAAGTTGAAGGCCCATTGTTGAAATGGCCATGTTGTAGTAGAGGGAATCAGCTCTCTGGCTGGAGCATGAATGAGATTCTTATGTAGCTGACATTGTTGCAGGACCTAGCATACTTAATAGCTTCTTGCTCCATTTTAGGCCAGTAGTAACCAGCATGAAGGAGATTGCAAGCTAGTATCAGGCCATTGGAATGAGATCTACAAATGCCTTCGTGAACATCAATTAGTGCATGTTTGGACTCGTCAGGTTCTAAAAACCTAAGGAGTGTTCTGTCGAGACCTCTCCTATACAAATTGTCAACAATAATGACATAATGTGAAGCATTATAGATTAGGTAATGTTTCTCGTTCCAGGTCAGACCTTCTAAAATGGTTTGATTACGAAGGTAGGAATAGATGTGATGGTAGCAAGATGATTCTTTCCCTATAATAGAAAAGATCATCCTAGAATTAGGTGTGTCATAGGATGGGTAGTGTAACGCTTCCACCAAGAACTCATGTTAGTGATCATTTTCTAGCATTTGTAGCAGAGAGGCCAGAGTGGCCATGGCATTAGTCACTTTATTATCTGCATGTGGAACTTGTTGAAAGGTGATGTGTGCAAAATACTTTGTTAAGTCATCAACCATGCATTTGTAAGGAATTAATTTCTCATCCTTTGTTTGATACACATCATTTACTTGGTTGATAACAAGTTGAGAGTCACCGTAGATGTCCAACTGATCTACTCTCCATTCAGCTGCAATTTTCATACCATTGATCAAAGCTTCATATTCAGCAATATTATTTGTACAAGGAAACAGAATCTTGTATGCTTTTGGCAATGAGTATCTCTATGGTGTAATGAAGAGTAATCCAGCATTTGATCCTTGTTGTGTGAAGGACCCATCGAAGAACATAACCCATGTATGGTGAGTGAGTGTTAGAATTGACTCATCTGGGAAATCAATGTTTATTGGTAGAAGACTCTGTATGGGTGCCTCGGCCAGCTGGTCTACAATTGCCTGCCCCTTTATAGCTTTGCGTTCAACATATTGGATGTCAAACTCACTTAGTATCATGACCCATTTAGCCAATCTTCCTATTAGAGCTGCCTTACTGAGCAAGTACTTTAATGGATCTATTTTAGCCACAAGTCATGTAGTGTGGGCAAGCATGTAGTGTCTCAACTTCTAGGAAGCAAAGACAATTGCCAAGGAAGCTTTCTCAATAATGTTGTAGTTTTTCTCATAAGAGACCAATGTTCGGCTCAAGTAATAAATAGCTCTTTCTTTGTTGTCATTGTCTTCCTAAGACAACATGATTTTGAAAGATGTTTCAGTGACTGAAATGTATAAAAGTAAAGGCTTCCCATGCATAGGAGGCATCAGGATTGGTGGATTGAAAAGATATTGTTTGATCTGTGTTAAGCTTTGCTCACAATCCTGGCTGCAATTGAATTTCACACCCTTATGTAAGGTCTTTGTGAAGGATTGTGATTTATCAGCCAATTATGAAATGAACCTGCGAATAGATTGAAGCCTTCCCTGTAGTCCTCTCATCTAACTGATGTTCTAAGATGGTGGCATGTCCCTTATTGCTTGTACTTTTTTTGGATCTACTTCGATTCCTTTTGCAGAAGCAATATATCCCAACAATTTCCCTGATGTGACACCAAATGTGCATTTCTTAGGATTGAGCCGAAGACTAAATTTTTCCATATGATCTAGGATGGCCAAATCTTGTAGATGAGTATTGCATTTAGTACTTTTGACCAAGGTATCATCAACATAGTCCTCCATGGTTCTATACATCATGTCATGGAAAATTGTAGTAACAGCCCATTGATATGTAGCACAAACATTCTTTAAACCAAATAGCATCACATTCCAACAAAAGGTTCCCCATGCACATGTGAAAGTAATTTTCTCTTGGTCTTCTGACGCAATTTTCATCTAATTGTATCCAGAAAAACCATCCATAAGTGAGTATCTCATAGCCAGTCGTCATGTCTACAATCATATCAATATTAGGGAGCAAAAAGTCATCTTTAGGACATGCCAAGTTAAGATCACGAAAGTCTGTACAAACTCTAATAGATTTATCGTTCTTGGAAATAGGAACAATATTGGATATCCATTCAGCATAATCAATTGCACAGATGAAACTAGCTTTTAGAAGTTTCTCCAATTCGACTTTGACAAGAAATGCAACATGAGGGTGCATTTTTTGAAGCTTCTATTTAACTAGTTTGATGCCTGGTGCTATGGACAAGTGATGCATGATAAGATCAGGATCCAATCCTGGCATGTCAGAATATGTCCAGGCAAAATTTGTTTTCTTTTCCTTGAAAAAAGTAATGAATTGTTCCTTCTCTTCAGGTGATAGTGACTGTGCCAGATGTATCACATGAGGATATTCTTCTATGCCCAGGTTAATTGGCTACATCGGCTCTATTAACACTAATGATCTCTCCTGAAAGTGACTGGGAAGGACATCAAATATCTCATCCATGGGCACCTTAGAGAGGTTTTCACCCTTGGATACATCTTTTATTTTTACTTTTTTGGGATTCGACATTGCCATAATGTGGTTTTCACCATCGGACCTCTTGCATTTTTTTCCTTTTAATTGTGTGACTGAGATATTTGATGTCAGCCTCAATCATGTTGATACTCTACTCATTAGTGGAAGATGTTACAGGTTTGATAGCGTTTAGGTAATAGGTGAGAGCATAGTCATTCTAGAACATAGGGACTTTGTTAGATGCATTGGGGTTCTAGTCTATAAGCTCGGGATGTGTGAGTGAGAGCGTATTGGCTGGTTCAATTGTGTTTACAGTATAGTCATTAAGTGCATGGACCAGAAATTTGAGACCTACAGTGACCTCATCCATAGGTGTATTCAAATGCCTCGAAATACTAATGTCAGGAATTGACGACTCTAGGACACTAGTTGGATCAAACCCCCATGACCTAACCCTAGATGTTTCACCCACTTCAATTCAATTTTCATAGACATGCACTTGGTCAATGTCATTATTAGTAGTTGCTTCTAAAAGATTATCAAACTCATATTCATGAGAATTGGAGCTACATGGTGAGAGACTATAGAACTCCCCAATAGTGATAGGGACATACTCTCCTTCAACCTCTGGATTCTTACACAAATACTCAATATGGCATGACTGACTAGATTCTCCCTTTTCTGAATGATATTTGAGTTGCTCAGTATTTTCCTCAGAAGAATCACTAGTATCATTCATAGTGCTAACACATAGCACAAATTCATCTGGCTCAGCAAAGAATTTAGCGAGATCATAAGGAATAGGATGAGGGTAGGAATCTTCATCATCAGATTCTTACTCTTGAGTACCTAACTCAGCTTGTGACTCATTTTCAGATGAACTTTTAGGTATGGGTATGAATTTATTGGATCCCAAATGGAAAGGGACCTTCTTAAACCCTAGGGTAGTTGTGTCATTGCTACTTTGAGTTGTTGCTTTGATAGGATCTATTAGACCATTGTTATTGCACCCAATAGGGATGATTCCCTTGTAACCAAAATGCTTCATAAGCTTAAGACTAGGTCCATATTTCTTAGGATTGATTTCTCAAGCTTGTTCTATTAGGTCCATTGGAGCTTCTTCTTTGTAAAGCCATGCAAAAATGGCTCTGTATTCACTTTCATCTTCTAAGGGAACTGCAGACTTGACAAAAGAGCCATTAAACTTGGGCTGAGGTGTCAGCATGAATGGCTTCTTTTCTTCTGAGGGCCTCCCATAATGTCAAGGGGACTCTTGAAGAGATGTTAATGATAGCACTGGTTCCATGTGGTACTCTCCCATACCAGTTTCTTTTAATTTAAATGACTGCTCAATTTGTTTCAGCTTATTGTTGTGACAATCAATAGACTCACAATTAGCAAGGATGAAAGAATCATCAGCTTTGAGCATATTGCAAGTGTAGCTAGTAGTGGCAGGAATAGTAACTTCGAAACCATGAAATGGGAATTTAATTCATTTGTGGTATGTGGATGGCACAGTGCACATCTCATGTATCCATGGCGGTCCCAATAAAATGTTGTAGGCTAAGGGAATTTCAAGCACCTGACAGGTGACATCCCTTTCGACAAGATCGACGTGAATTGGTAAAACCACAAGACCTAGTGACTTTTGTTCCACTTCATCGTATGCTTTAATAGTAATCTTTTGTTGAGGATCAACAAAGTCCTCAGAATAATCCAATTGTCTAAGCAGAGTAGCAGAGTAATATTTAAGCCAGCGCCATTGTCAATGAGTACCCGACGAATACGTGTCTGGTGGATCATAACCTCAATGTGTAGAGGTTGATTGTGTGGGTGATTCAGCAAGTTGTCATCCTCCTTGAAGAAGGTCATAATATGAGGTGAGGTCAAGTGACCTACCATGGATTGAAATTGCTCAAGATCAAGATCTTGAGGAACGTTTGCCTCAGTGAGGGCTTTGTCCAGAATTTTCTCGTGAGCAAGTGAGATTTTAAGCAGCTCAAAGATGGAAATCTAAGCATTAGTTCATTTCAACTTATCAAGAACACTATAACTTGTTGCAGTCAAGTGCGTTGCGTGTTTTGCACCTTTACCAAATGGACCAACAAGGGCTTTGTCTTTGTGTTGTTTAAGATTTGAAGTAGGAGATGCAAGGCCTTTGAGCACCAACTTCGCATGAGAGCGAGTAATAGTGTCAGCATAGTGTTGCGAAGACACATTATCCATGTTATTGGAAGTAGGGCCTCTCAAGACAAATGGTGTCTTGGGTTTGTCATTATCTTGCTTGCCCTTTATGGTAATAACATCGCAATATTCAGAATCTACAAGTTCAACCATGTGAATGACATTGTCATCATTGGAATATGTATAGTTGACCTTATTGTAGGGTTCCAGTTTCAAAGTCTCTCCTTTTTCATAAGCTAGGAAAGGCTCTTTGAATGCCTTATGGTCCAAGTTTTTGTTATTTCCATCTACCACAAGATCACCAACATCAATCATGTCCTAGACTTTATGATGCAAGTTTATATAGTTTCTAGTTTTGTGTCCCTTTTTTTGGTGATACTCACAAAATGAGGTCTCGTTCCACCGTGGTGGACGTGGTTGTGGATCATAGGGATGAGGGTTATCCATTGGTGAGATAAGATTGTGTTGTAGCAATGTTTTGTAAACAACATCCAAAGGTTCCCCAAAAGGTGTATACTCGCACTTGGGTCGTGTTGTCCATGAGTTTCTCGATTTATTCCTAGATGCCTTGTTGTCAAGAGGAGGCTTCTCAGCATTTTTGGCCACTTTGAGGCAGTCTATGAGATTAAATGCCATTTTAGCAAGTTTGGGTGTGACATTGTCAACAACCCCCTCATGTACAATTTCTCGGTTCTTGTTGACATGTTTGGTTTTATCCCTATTGGAAGTGGAACCTTGTTTTGTGTCTCTCTGAAGAGTGAGATCACCTTTCTTGACCATAAATTCTTTGATATGGATAGCCTATGTAATAATGTCTTCAAAGGTACATGGACCTTGTAGTTGGACTCTATACCCAAAATCAGGTAAGAGGTTATCAGTGAAAATGTCGAGATTTTCCATTTTTGGGATTTTACAAGAATACTTAGTGTATAGTTGTCTCCACAGTTGGAGTAAAGTGAGAAAAGGCTCACCAACCTTCTATTTAAGGTTTCATAGATCTTGAATATTTATAGGATGTTGAATGTTATAAGAATATTGCTGAACAAATGAATTGGCAATTTCGTCAAATGACTTGATACCAGGAGGTAAATGTGAGAACCATTCCAAAGCCTAACCACCTAGGTTTCTAGGGAATAAATGCATGAGGTACATTTGATTGTGTATAAACTCCATAGACAAAGCACCAAATTCTCACAAGTGATCTTGGGGATCATTAGTACCAAAGTACTTGTCATATTTGGGTAGTTCTACACCTCGTGGGAAAGGCAGTATGTTTATGCTTTTGTCAAATGGAAATGAACAAAGAGTGTCCAATGTGTATGTCTTTGTGGGTTTCTCCTTCTCATGCATCATCTAAGCCAACTAGTCTTGCATAATTTTCAATTGTTTTTAGAGTTTGGAGGTATCTACATTGAAATGAGATGGTAACTTTGCTCCCTCTTGGGAAAGTTTGAGAAAGTATTTTTCTTTCTCTTCATTGATTAGGATTCCCATGACCTTCTAAAAGTTTTTGTCTCTTTGACATTTTTTTATGTGTTCAGGGAGGATTTCCACCTCTTCCTATTCCTCATCAGTGTCATAGTCTTTTTCTTTCTCTTTGTCATCCCTAGGTGGTTCTTGATATCGACTATGACTACCATGTTCAGGTTCACGGTTAGTCATTATAGGAATGTGTTCAGTTTCAATGTTTTGTGTTTCAAAAGGGTCTCTGGAGAAAGGATCATACATCATGTTTGGAAATGCAGGACCTCTACCTGTCTCAGTATTCTCTTGGTAAAAAGGGTTCCTAATTGGTTTCAAATTGGAAAATGTTTGTTGAAGTCGAGATGACCTAGCAGGTGAGGAAGATCGTGAAGATGCCTCACTAGCCAAACTGGATACAAATTGCATAGCGAAAGGTAAGCCACCTCTACCATGATTACGACCCCTAGCATGACCACGTCTAAGATTATTAGGATAAAACACGTTGCCACTTCTAGTTGTGACAGTCATAGACAAGGACAAGAAGCTAGAACTTGGACAAGGATTATCCTAAGACTAAGTCTCAAAAAGGATAAGATAATAGGAAGAATTTTGTTCACTAAGGTACAAATGATCTGATTTAAAGGCTAGAACAGCCAGAGATTATGACCACTGAAACACAAAGTATGACAAGCATTTAAGACAAAGACCAAAAAAATTACTTATGAGATGAGACTAGTTAAGGCATAAGACACAAGTCTTCAGCTAAGCGAAGTGTCACTATTTCAAGACTATTTGCAAATAGAGAGCGATAAACAAATGTAGAAAAGGACAGCATGCAGTCTGAAGATAGCTAAAACAGACCCAAATTGGTAATGTTGATACAAAGTCTTGCGCAAAAAACCTTTACGGGTCACGCGAAGAAGTTTTACAAGCCACGTGAAGAAGTTTCTGTCTCACGCGAAGGTCAGTGACAGTAGTTTAATTTCACATGAAGAAGTTCATAGGGCCACCTGAAGACTCATAACAGCAATTTAATTTCGCGTGAGAAGAAAATGATTTCGCGTGAGAAGTATATGATTTCGCGCAAGACCAAAATGATTTCGCACGAGAAGGCAGACCAGTTTTACAACAGCAACTAATTTTGACAAAAATTTTGATCGTTTCAATAACCAAGTAGATAAATAGGCACGTAGAACAACAAGCAAGTGATTTCAAGCATGTCTGAAAACAATGAGCAAGGGAAAAAGCAACCTTGCGCATAAACAATCAAGTGACTTAGTTTGTGCTAATCCCTAGGAGAGCTATTTGTGTATGTTTTCAAAAGGTTTTGCAATCATGCATACATCCCTAGAAAATAAAAGTTGGCCTCTCTAAGGTTTTTAGTAATGGTTTGACTCTACAACTTTTATGACTCATAAGGGTGACCTCCAATCTCAGCGCACCGAGGTTTTGACACAGTCTGAGAACTTAATCTTCAAGAGCTGCTAGGGAGATCTAACAACCCACAATGAACCACACCCATGGAGATTTCTTCCACAAGGACATTTATATAGTGGTTGTCACTACCACGTCAAAAATGGCTATTACCACTCGAGGTTCTATCAACACAGTTTTCCCTGAAGATGGATTTTCTGCTACAGTTAACCCTCTCTAAAGGTGACTGACTCACAATAGTTTACCACAAGGGGAATTAGCTTCTAGATTCAAAGTGTTGACACCTTTTCACTTTTAGCCCAATCAAAGCAGACAGATTAATCCGACATGCTAAACTAAGAGTATCTCTTAAAGATCTATGATATCAACTCCTAGTGATCTATCAACCTCTCCAAAGAAAGGATGCCTTAATCAACAAGTTGAAGATTCATCTATCTGCGAGATGCTCAAAGTATCCTCCCCACCTACAAGAAATCTGTCTTAAAGAGGAGTTTAACTAGGAACCCACTCCCTTAAGATCCACGAATAGTGTTCATGGGTGCTTAATTACTATGTTTGTACAGATGTTAATTCCTGAAAGTAAATCTATCCAAAAGTAGTTAAAGAGAACAAGGTGGTACACTTAATGCTTTAACTAATGCGAGGTGAGTCCAAAAATGTGGAACATTTAACCCCTCACACAAGCCAAAATGAGTCCACAACTTAGAAACTAATGAGTTCTAGAAAGCACAAAAGGGTTGCCTTGTGGAGCCTTTAATGCTTCTGTCCTGTAGACCCCTCCCCTTTAACATGGTGTTGATCTTGCAACCACAAGGTAGAATGAGGGGCTGTTAGATTAGTGAGTCCAATAACCCAAGATAGCTAATTAGATCTATCACTAATAACTAAGCCTGCTAGATGAAACTAATAGAGATCACAACCTAGTATCAAATTATGCATGTGTTGTAAAATGAGAACATGGGAGGAAATCCACACAAGCTTGACATAAGAGATGTATGTTTTAGCTCCAAATGAGGTGTTATTAGTCAAAGAGAATTACCTAGTAATCCTCACAACGCGCTTAGTAGATGTTTTACCTATTTTTAGCAACTTTATCACACTTTTCCAATTGTCCCACAAACTGCTATTATGTTGTTCCAAAAAATCAGAAAACACATAAAAACTAGAAACCATGAGCAGTTAGCAGAAAAACCAAAATACATGAAAATTAATGCAAAAATTGCCTCTGTCAGTAAAGTCTCGCACAAAATTCCTGACAATTCTCGCGAAGAAGTTTTGCGACCCGCGTGAAATTATATTCAGCCTACATGAAGAAACAGATGCCACGTGAAGTTTCGTGCACCCAAGAACTTTCTCACACGATACGGAAAGAATATTCACACTAAGATTCTAGATCTACGCGTGAAAATGAACAATCTTGCGTGAAGATTTTTGAATCTATACGGAACAGTACGGACAGAGAACAAAAAAAAAATGATTTCAAAAATACAGAAAGAGGCCAAAAAATTTGATTTTCCTTGCCCCACGGTGGGTGCCATAAATGTATGCGTGAATATGTGGCCTCTGCTAACACACACACTTCAACACATTCTTTATTTGTGGATTCATCCTGGAATGAACGTTGGATTGTTCATCTAAAAATCAGTCGGCAAGGCAACCTATTGCCTTCTATCTAAAGGGAATTGCTTGTTAGATATCCTCAAATTTGATGTGTTAAGCAACCAGACCCTCTACGAATGAAGGATTTGAAAGAGAATGCAACTAATCTATATGAGAATGTAGATTAATCTAAAATGGAGTATGCATGTTTAATCTAAGAACATGTAAAAGAAAGCTATGCTAAAATGTATGCATATTAAATCTATATGAGAATTAAACTAATAATGAAAATCTTATGAAAATAAGGAGCTCAAATGAATGCACAATCTAGCAGCAATTCAATGCAAATTCTCATTCAACCTCCTCTCAAAATGAAGAGATGAGGGTCTCTTAAATAGACTTTTCTAGAATCCATCAATGGTTGAGATCGATTTCAATCAACGGTCAGGATTAAAGGTGAAGTTTAGTCATAAAGGAAGATTCCCAAATTAAAGGGAGTTAACTGATTTAATTTGAGTAGAATAAGGAGTTAACTGATTTAATTTGAGTAGAAAAAGGAGTTAACTAAATTAATTCCTTTTTGATCAATAGTGAACTGGAAATTTCCCTTTTTGAACTAAAGAAGGATTTTGGAGAGATATTTAATTTAATAAAATGAGATATGCTCTCATAATTACCTTTTCTAATTAATTAAATAATCCTTTAATTAATTAGAGACACTTTTCTTATTTAATTAATTAACTTCATTTAATTAATTAGGAATGGCTTCCTATTTAATTAAATAACTTTGTTTAATTAATTAGAAGTAAGTACTCCATTTAATTAAATAATTTTCTTTAATTACTTAGAAATACCTTTCCCATTTAATTAAATAATTACATTTAATTAATAAGATAGGCATATTTATTAAATTAAATAAATTTAATCCCATAGTACATTAGCCTTAAGATATAATTTAATTTAATTAAAGTATAAATACTTAGTAATTAAATTAAATATTAATCAATAGGTTTAATGTGACTAATATGAGTAAATACTATAGGAATTAAATAATAAGCATGATGAATGCAGATTAGGGTTTTCTGCATCTAACAATTAAGTCAAGTAGCGAGTAGTAGAATAAGAATTTTCCTAGTGGAATAGGACTTAGGATTGATTAGAAATAGACCAGAATTGGTTGAGATGGCAATGAGCCAATTTTGGGGTATTACAATGTTAGTGATGATGTGGATCCATGGATGAATCAAAACTTGACACATGGTAGTGAGTTGGCACTAGCTGGCAATGAGTTTGACGAGTCAAAATTTGACATGTGGTGGTGGCTTTAGATGTTGTACACAAATCGAGGTGCTAACATGGAAAAAAGTGACACATGTCATGTAGTCACTATGTCATGATGATGTGGTAAAATGCTAACTAGGATGGCAACATAGCAACTGATGGCATGAAAAAATGAAGGACCAATGAGGTGGTGACATGTGGTGCCTAGACAGAGGTTGTTTGGTAACTGTGCAGGAATCTAGTGAATCAAAATGTGACATGTGGTAGGGTTGGTCAACTAGGTTTGACCTAGATAAAAAAGAAGGGAAAATCAAGCAAGCATTAAAAAAAATTAATATTTTCTCTGAAAATCATGTACTTTAGGAGTTTTGAATGAAATTTGATTTATCCTATAGTTTTAACTTTAGAAAAAGTTAAATATTTTCCAAATTGTAGTTTGAAGCCATAGAAGGAGCTAGATTTTCAAATTAAGATTCTGGGAGTTTCTAAGAAGCCCATATATGAGTATTATATATTGCCAAAATTGGGAGAAAATGAATTTTGTGTTTCTGGAGTGTTTTTTTTAGCACGGGAGGTTGCTAGTTCAAGTTATGCAAGGATTTGTCTCAGGTGCCCAATTTTTAGTTCAATTCAGTTGAGGCAGTCTAGATTTGATTTCTAGTGAAATGGTGAACTAAGTGAATGTTAAAGGCAATAAAATATAGTTATGAGTATTTTTTTCACATCCAAATCAATTGAATCAAAGTATTATCAGCATTTTATGATGTATTTCAAATATTTTGGCAAATAAGGGTTTTCATCATTGAGGAAGAGATATTTCAAGTTTGTTACAAAACAATGATGAAAACCAAATTAGATCTCATGGGTAGAAAGATGAGAGAGGTTTTATAATAGCAAGGAATGGAGATTCAAGTGGACACATGTCACCTTCAAATCAGATTCGAGATTCCATTCTTCTTCTATATCTTTCTCTTTCTCATCCATTGTAAGGGTTCCAATTTTGGAGAAATTTCTCACTGCTATGATACCATGGTTGTTGGTTGGTTTTACTTCCTATCTATTGAGTAGACCTCTAGCTATGAAGGCCACACATCCATTCATGTGCAAGTTTCTAGGTTCATTTCATGTATTGTTTCTCTGAGATAATGAAAATTGATGATAGATCAAGAAATATATCTTGAGTTTCATTTAGTGTTACTAGTTAATGTATTTATTCTTTCCAAGGATAAATACAAAAGGGGATTTAAAATGAATTATATGTGTTCTCTTATTCTGTCTCCTAATTCTTTATATGTTATTAACTTTGTGATTGAATGAATAAGGTTCATTTAATTTAAGATAGCTTGGATGAGTTGTGTGTCAGATTTGTTGTTGCTTTTAATTCAAGGAGTTAAGTAAATGCTTCAATGATTTTGTATGGTTTCTAGGTGTATAGAGGGGATGCTCGTAAGAATGGAGTTTGTGAATATCAGTTGATAAACTTAATTGTAAGGCAATCAAGTTAGGTCATCCTACTTTTAATGACTCTATGTTGTAATGGATAAGGCATTGATCACTAAATCAGATGCAAGTTGAGATAAAGGTCATTTGCAAAAATTATTTTTATCAAATTAGTTTAGTTTTTCATGTTTTGTAGTGAGCTAAAAGGAATTAACCCTCACTTAGCTTATGGGTTAATAGGTTATGATTTGTAGCTATTTCATTCCTATGTTAATGCATAAGTATCAGAAGATATAAGGGTTTCATCTACTGTTAATAGATTCAAGTGTATGTTTTAGCACTGGTAGCATATAAGTGAATCTGACGTACACCCACCTAGGTTTTGTACATCCTAAAGTAGTAGAAGGGTCTAGCCTTATAGTTTGCCTAAGAATTGTAGTCAAGTGCATCCATCATAGGAATTGGCTAGCCTTAGATTTATTGGTCTAGTTTCTTGGTTATTTTTAAATCTGTTAAATCAAGAGCCAACAAAAAGAATAATAAAAATGGCAATTGAAAGGAACATGTTAAAGTACAAGTCATTATTGGATGGAGTACAATGGCCAACTAAAGTCATTCAAGTGTGAGATCGTGCACTAATTTGTTGGGATAAATTAACTGTAAAGATTTAGATGTTTTGTCAAATATTTATGTTCACATGGGTGTATTAATTATTTCACATTACCATATCTTCTCATGATCTTTCTCATAATTTTCACCTTAAGTACTCATTTTCTTGCCTAGTGTCTTAAACTTTCTATTCTAAAGTCTAGAGTGACAAGGTGGTAAGAATTGAATAGGAGTAATTTAGCATGTGAATTAACTAGTGAGTACAAACTAGCCTTCCTTGTATGTTTCCATTTCTAGTTTCTCTTTAAAAATTTCAAGTTGTTATTTTTAGTGGGTCATTCTTCCTTTTTCAAATAAACATGACCTTGTTTTAGCCAAAACTACCAAAACCTAAGAAAGCTTGTTTGTTGAGCTCCTTGTCAAAAATTTGAGATACATTTCTAGTAAATGTGAACTTGCTAGAGCTAGTAGAGAAAACTAGAAATGACCAAAATGGAACCATAGCTCATAAATTAGTCAATACTAGATTGTTAGAGGTTGTGACATTTTTTCCTAGAATGGGATGTCCTGAGTTAATAATAGAATGTGCAAATCACTATGATCCATAGAGTAGGTACATAAAGAAGGTTTTAGGTGAAATCTTTGAATGAATCGATAAGGCAATTATTGTGTCATCTATAAAAATCCCTAACAAGGATTCTTACGAGCCTTGGAATTTTGAAGTAGAGCAGTTTTATGAAAAGAATAAGAAGGATTACAACTCTATAGTGGTACAAAGTTGGCTCTTCAAGCTAGCGATGGGAGGATCAAGGTTGCCCAAACCAATGACTATTGAGCATTTTACTAAGGAGATTATTCATTTTTTTTCTCTTAAATAAAGTAAAACAGAATGAGCATTCTTTCTATAAGGAGGACTAGATATATTTCTTCATCCAAAAAATTTTAGGATGTGAAAAAATTGTCGATTGGGTTGATTCGATAGTAGAAGGGATACATAAAGGGCTTATAGGTTTAGTTGACTTTTCTCCCTTCGTCATGCCATATTTCCTTATTTACATCCTATTTTTTTAAAAAAAGTGGAAAAGTCTTCCCCATGAGCCATGCATAGAAGATATGACAATATATCAATACTACAAACACCGAGAAATCACTCTCAAGAATTAAGGAGGACCAATTATGTGCTTTTGGAAAGGTTGGTATTTGAACTTAGGGGAAAGGAAAATTGTAGACTTTTAGAAGAATCCATGCAAGCAATTGAAACATATGGTTGATATTACATCCAATTTCCTAGGTTTACGTATCTTATAGTTAGTGCTTTTAATGAAAAACCCCTTAAGCTACCTCATAATTGTTTATACAATGTTGTTCTATTAGAGATATGTAGGCAACTGATTATTGTTGAAAATTTGTTTGAGAGCACAAAGAAAACATCTAACATATTCTTCCATATAGAGTTTGGTCATTATATATACCCAAACCTCAAGCATGCTATGATGGTAAAGGAAGAAATGTTCAACCTTTATTTCAAACCTTATGTCTCCAGGAGATTTTTTGACTATGCAGGGTTTTCTAAAGAGAATCTTAAGGTTGCATCCACTTTTAGGAATATCCCTCATTTAGAAGATTATTGAGATAGCTGCTTTGATGAATTAGAGGTCAAAAATAGGTTGTGGTCAAGAATGACATAAGATCAAGTAAAATCCTTCAAAATTATCCTAGAAACCGACATAGTAAAAGATGACAAAAATGAAGATGTAGTGGTCCCTGGTATATTAAATAAATTGAATGTTTCCAAATTCCCTAATTAGACTAGAGGAAAAGAGAAGAGGATGACCTACATTCCCAAACAATGGATGTGCTTGGAAGAACAAAGGAATGGCTTTAGAAGAAGAAAGACCAAGAAATTGTCATCGGATCATCAAAGAAATGTTCAAACTCTAAAGAAAAGAACTGTCCTCAAAAACTAATAATTTCTTCTAACCATGGTGTAAATGATTCAATTGCAAGTGAACAAAAATTTGAAGTTGAATTATTCATTCCCAAGTTTCAAGTTCAACCTAAGGTTTAATTTATTAGAAGAATAACTCATTGAATAACCAGAAGGAAATATGGAAGAAACAACCCTAAAGAAGGAGAAGCCTTGATAGAGGTGGATTCCCCTTAAGATGAACCAAAAATAGACAAGATCTATAGTAATAGTATTTCAAGAATGGTGAAAAGTCAGAAAAACTAATATGAATATGTAAGTGTCCCCATGGATTCCCTTGCCCTTACCAATACTTTCACTACACTAGAAAAGAACCCATAGCACCAAATAAACTAGAGACTTTAGTAGTTAAGAAGTGAACCATAGTACCATTATCCCTACTCATTGATGACTTGATGAGAAAATATCTAGGTAAATCATGCAAAGCCAAGAAAGAAAAAAAAGAATCCAGACATGATTTCAATAAAGATATAGGACACTAGTTGGCAAAGATTTCCAAACTATCTCAGGACGAAGATGAGGATGAGATGATCGCTTAGGATTATCAAGTATCAAAGGTGGACCTGGGAAAATGGAGCAGGCTAGTGGATATGAAGATATTTGAAGTCTCAAACTAGAAAATTGTAGACAAATTCTGGAAGGATGCTAAAGACAAGAAAGATATGAAATAAAAAAATCAAGAGTATAGCCCAGTACATCAATGCTATCCTACATTTAGAACTAAAGCCACTCAATGAGATATCTACTATCATTGATGTTAACTCTCTAGTTAACCATCAATTTTTAGATAATCTACAAAGGAGCAAGGAAGTTGCCAAAATATTCAAAGAATGGATCTAGTTCATCCAAGATGAGATAGTTAAGAAAATAAATCTCTTGAATGAAGCACTGAAGGAAACTGCTAATGTGATTAGGAAGATAGAATCGGATATTAATGTTCATGAGAAAAAAAGGCTAATTGGGTCAAAGAGGTTTTTTGGAAGAATGAGGTACAAGAATATGGTCTATAGAATTTCCTTGCAAAAGGGACGGTGAAAGGGTTGGACAAAAAAACATTTTATGTGATCAAGGATTGCATCAAATAAGTGATGCAGGAGCATCCTGGGTGTAAGGGCAGTCTTGCATTACCCAAAAATATTTTATTTTCAGTCTTTTCTATTTTAATAAGGACTAGTAGACAAGGTGGTTACTATTTATGGGAACTTGCTATTTTAAGTAAGTTTTTCATTTGAGCTCAAAATATTCTCATTTTCTATAGGAAGGTTCATTTTAGAGATATAAACCTACCATAAAAATCTCATTGCTCCAGCTTAAGTATCGAAGAAGTTATTGCAGATTTTTGATGGAAACATTTGTAGAAAAACCTTCAGGCTCACCATTGGAGGCCTTAGAGTGCTTGGATGAGGTCTAAAGGGTGCTAGCGTTGTTCTAAGCCTACAAATCAAGAGCTTTCATTTTCAAAAAATGGTTATAATAGCCAATGAGAGCAACGGTTTGTAAGTTATGGCCTTCTGAAGTTGGGCTACCCGAACTTTATAAAATAATTGTCAAAGATGTATTTGGATGACTCTATATTTTTTTAGGGTTTTTCAACCATAGGCATTAAGTTTGAGCATCTAAAACCTTCCTGGGTGGCATAAAACTACCTATTTAAAAATTGCCCGAACACTGTCTAGGACAGCTGTAGGTGATAGTTCACAGATTGTCTTGCAAATTATTGTACTGAAGGTGCCCATGGGGGTTAGCATATTGTACTTATGAATTCTATAGTTTTGCATTTTTATTGTAAATAAGAAGTCCACATTTTGTTCTCACATTTGATGTTGTGTCTTTGTTCTTTGTTATGAGTTTATGGTATTAAGGAGAGCTTCCTTCATCAAGTGGTATCAGAGCTAGAGTTCTTGAGTGTGTGGATAGATTACCAATTATGAGGTAGTTCACACAAGGACTATGGTTTGGGCTAAGTGGGTATACAGATTACTAATTGTGAGGTAGTTTGCACTAGGGTTTTAGTGGAAGCATGAAAATGCCTCCATAAAGAGACCATGGTGGAAGAGTTGTAGGTGTTGTAGCTGCGCATTTTTGAGCCCTCCAAAGGCAAATGCAAGCATTAGAAGAACAAATGAAAACATGAATAAATCTTCCTATAAGATATGAAAGCAAGGATGAGGACAAAATAGAAGAAAATGCCCAAGCAGATGCAGTTCTAAATCCAGAGGTAGAGAGGCTTTTTAGGGCCATCTGCAAGATTGGTAAAAGACCTAAGTTTAAGGTTCCCACATTTTTAGGAAATCTTAACCCAAAGGAGTTGATTGATTGGATCAATGAACTAGAGGAGTACTTTGAGTATGAAGATATTGATGATCCTAATAAGGTCAAGTTTGTAAAGTCAAAACTAAAGGGACATGCAAAGATCTGGTGGCACGAGGTTTAGTTGGAGCAAAATAGAAGGGGAAAGGACAAAATCACCAGATGGGATCAGATAAAAGATAAACTAAACTGATAATTCATTCCCATGGATTATGAGCTTGATCTATAGAAGAAGATTCAAGGGTTGAAGCAAGCGAGAAAATATGTTCAAGAGTATACCGAAGAGTTCTATCGAGTTATTATTAGAACCAGCCATGCAAAAGCCGATAAGGAGAAATGGGCTCATTATCTTAATGGGTTAAGGCCAAGCATTCAAGATGAGTTGATTCTAGTTTGAATGAACATTATTAAGGAGGCATATCGATTTACCCTAAAATTTGAATAGAAACTGAGTAAGAAGTTTGACAACAAGAATAGTAGAAGAGGTCGTGGTGGAAGATCTAGCAGAGATCTTATGGAGGCCATAATGATGATCAAAAGAATAAGGATGAGGCTTGGAGTAGAAGTTAGAACCAAAGGGGAAATAATTCCAATCATTTTCATGATTAGAACAATAGAGATTAGAGAGGAAGAGGCAGGGAGCAAGGATCTAGAAGAGGAGGCTTCCATGGGAAATATTTTCATTACAGAGAAGAAAGGCATAGAGCATTTGAATGTACCCAACAGCAAGGAAGGATAGATCAAAGAATAGAAGGCTAGGCCAGAGTTGCACATGTTGATGAAGATGCCAGATCCTCACATTCTAAAGATATTGAAAGAGGAGAAGTCCTAGATAACCAAAGAATTTTGCTGAGTGTTGAGAATGAACTTGAGCAAAGAAGGAGCTTATTTTGCACAAGGTGCAAATGTGAAGATAAGTGTTGTGATGTGATCATTGATGGTGGAAGTACTAACAATTTGGTGTCAGAAATGATGGTCACCAAGTTGAAGTTGAAGAGGCAGAAATACCTGCATCCATACCATATTGCTTGGGTGCAAGATGACTACAAGGTCATGGTCAATGTGCAGTGCTGATTGAAGTTCAAGATTGGAAGCTACCAGGATGAGGTACTATGTTATATCACATCTATGGAAATATGTCATATGTTGTTGGGTAGGTCATGGCAATTTGACAGGTATGTTCTACATAATGGGTGAGCAAATATCTACACTCTAACCAAGGATGGAGTGAAACATATGTTGAAGCCATTGAAAGATAAAGAAGAAAAGGTATGTAGTGTTGCCAGAATATGTTTTGTTGATGGAAAAGAGTTTCTTAAAGGTATGAAGCATAAGCATAAGTGCTTTGGTATAATTCCTAAAGATAGTAAAGAAGCAGTAGAGGAGGTACCTACAAAAGTTGTAGATATGTTGGGGGATTTTTTTGATATTGTATCAAATAATGTACCTGATGAATTTCCCCCAATGAGGAAGATTAGTCACTAGATGGATTTGGTTCCAGGAGCTAGTTTTCCAAACAAGGCAATACACAAAATGACACCAGTAGAAAATAGGAAATTTCGTAAGTTATTGCAGAAGGGGTTGATTTGAGAGAGTCTAAGTCCATTTGTTATACCTGTAGTATTAGCACCAAACAAGAATGGAGAATGGAGGATGTGCATAGATTCTCACACTATCAACAAGATCATGTTAAAGTCTAGATTTCCATTACCAAGGATGGATGATATTATGGACTATCTTAGTAGAGCTAAGTATTTCACAAAGATATATCTGAAGAGTGGGTACCATCAAATTCATATCAGAGAGGGTGATGAGTGGAAGACTACTTTCAAGACAAGGGAAGGATTTTATGAGTGGTTAGTCATGCCTTTTGGGCTAACCAATGAACAGAGCACTTTCATGAGGCTCATGAATGAGGTACTAAATAAGCTTCTAGGTAAGTTTGTCATTATTTACCTAGATGATATATTGATCTTTAGTAAGAAATTGGAGAAGCATTTGATTCATATTCACAAGGTGTTTGAGAAGTTGAGGGAAGAAAAGTTGTTGATAAATCTGAAGAAGTGCAATTTTGTAAAGAAGTAGTTGGTGTACTTGGAATTTGTAGTCTCATGAGAATGTCTAAAAATGGACCTAGAGAAAGTGAAGGCTATCCTTGAATGGCCTACTCCAAGGAGTGTGATAGAGGTAAGATCTTTTCATGGATTGGGTAAATTTTATAGAGAGTTCATAAGAAGTTTTAGTAGTATTTGTGGACCCTTGACTAAAATAATGAGAGGGGATAGCAAAGAGTTTAAGTAGACTAGAGGAATATATAATAATTTTAATTTGTTGAAATAGAAAATTACTAAGTAGCTTGTTTTAGCACTTCCTAATTTTAACAAGGTGTTTCAAGTATACTGTGATGCTAATGGTACTGCAATAGAAGTTGTTTTGAGCTAAGAAGGTAGAGTTGTTGCTTATTTTAGTAAGAAGTTGAATGATGCAAAAAGAAATTTTTTTTTTTTATGATCAATAATTTTATGTTGTAGTTCAAGCATTGAAGAAGTGGAGACACTATCTTCTTCCTAAGGATTTTATTTTGTATACTAATCATCAAGCTTTGTAATATTTGAATAGTCAAGGAAAACTTAACTAAAGGCATTTAAAGTGGGTTAATTTTTTGTAGAGTTATACATTTATTTTAAAACATAGGAGTGAGAAGTCTAACAAAGTTGTAGATGCTCTTAGTAGAAGACAACTCTTTTTGATAGAAATGCAGATAGAGGTGGTTGGGCTCAAGGAACTCAATACTTTGGAGCCAGATGATCTTGATTTTGGTGAAGTGTGGAAGGCTTGTACAAAACTTGTTACACTTGACAAGAAAAAGTGGTTGGATTTCATGATCCAAGATAGTATGTTGTTCAAAGGAAGCTAGTTGTGCATTCCAAGAAGTTCAATGAGGGAGAATCACATCAAGAAGAAGCATAGTGGAGGATTGGATGGACATCTTGGTAGAGATAAAACCATATCTTTGGTTGTTGAGAATTATTACTAGTCATAGTTGCATCAAGATGTGAAGAATTTTGTATAGAGTTGTAGAGTATGTCAGATGATGAAAGGAGTGAAGAAAAATTCAAGGTTGTATCAGCCATTACCTGCACCAGAGAAGCCATGGGAGGATGTTTATTTTGTATACTAATCATCAAGCTTTGTAATATTTGAATAGTCAAGAAAAACTAAATCAAAGGCATTTAAAGTGGGTTAATTTTTTGTAGAGTTATACATTTATTTTAATACACAAGAGTGGGAAGTCTAACAAAGTTGTAGATGCTCTTAGTAGAAGACAACTTTTTCTGACAGAAATGCAAATAAAGGTGGTTGGGCTCAAGGAACTCAATACTTTGTATCCAGATGATCCTAATTTTGGTGAAGTGTGGAAGGCTTGTACAAAACTTGTTACACTTGATAGGACAAAGTGGTTGGATTTCATGATCCAAGATAGTATGTTGTTCAAAGGAAGCCAGTTGTGCATTCCAAGAAGTTCAATGAGGGAGAATTGCATCAAGGAGAAACATAGTGGAGGATTGGTTGGACATTTTGGTAGAGATAAAACTATAGCTTTGGTTGCTGAGAATTATTACTGGTCATAGTTGCATCAAGATGTGAAGAATTTTGTACAGAGTTACAAAGTATGTAAGATGATGAAAGGAGTGAAGCAAAATACAGGGTTGTATCAGCGATTACCTATACCAAAGGAGCCATGGGAGGATGTCAACATGGATTTTTTCTTGTATTACCAAGGACAAGGTGTTGGTATGATTCTATTTTTTTGTGGTTAATAGGTTTTCAAAAATGACACATTTTATTCCTTGTAGGAAGATGAGTGATGTTGTTCATGTAGTAGAGTTATTTTTTACAGAAGTGGTGAGATTACATGGTCTATCAAAGAGTACAGTTTTAGACAGAGATACCAAATTTGTTGGGTATTTCTAGCATACATTGTGGAAGAAGTTGAAGATAGATTTGAAGTTCAGTTCATCACATCATCACAGACTAATGAACAAACAAAAACTATAAATCACAATTTGGGAAGCTTGCTAAGCTGCTTGGTTGGAGATAAACCAAAATGATGGGATATGATTTTACCACTAGCAGAATTTTCATATAATAATTCATTCAATAGGAGTACTAGTAAATCACCATTCCAGGTTGTATATGAGAGTAGTCCCCGAAATGTTTTTGAATTGAGGAAGTTGGATAAATGAGAGATAAGTAGTGCTAAAGCAGAAGATTTTGCTGAGCATTTGATGAACATCCATGAGGAGGTGAGGAAGCACATCATAAAGATGAATACAAAGTATAAGGCTAACAAAAATGTGAAAAGGAGATATAAGGAATTTTAGATTGGAGAGAAATTCATGGTTCATTAGAGAAAGGAGCATTTTCCAATGGGTACATATAATAAGTTGAAGATGGAGAAGTTTGGAATGTGCAAGATAGTGAAGAGGCATAATTCTGACAATATGAATGAAGTGGAGTTGCCTAGTAAATTGAATATTTCACTAGTATTTAATATTTTATATTTGATAGAGTATTATGAAGGAGGTGATGGAGATGAAGTTGTAGAAGCATAGTGGAGCATTCTAGCAGCTAGTTCAGCTATAAAGGAGATTATGGAGATACTGGACAGTCATGTTGGCAAAAGTACCAAGAACAAAACTTATGAGGAATATCTGGTCAAATGGAAAGGCAGGCCAGTTGAGGATTCATCATGGCTAGCAAAGGAGGAGGCTAACCATCGTGGTTTTTCTCTAAACACCTGAGATGTGATGGAGTCACTTCTCAAATTACTCCGAGTGTCTGATGTAGGAGTATCCTGGACGTAAGGGCAATCTTGCATCACCCAAAAATAATTTATTTTCAATCTTTTTCTATTTTAATAAGGACTAGTAGACAAGGTGGTTACTATTTATGGGAACTTCCTATTTTTATTAAGTTTTTCATTTTAGAGATATAAGCCTACCATAAAAATCTCATTGATGCAGCTTAAATATCAGAGAAGTTATTGTAGATTTTCAATGGAAGCATTCATAGAAAAATATTCAAGCTCACCATTGGAGGCCTTAGAGTGCTTGAATGAGGTCTAAAAACTCAATGGAAGGATAATATCATTGTTCTAAGTCTATAAATTAGGAGCTGGGATTTTTGAAAAGTGGTTATAATAGCCAATTGGAGCAACAATTAATGAATTATGGCCTTCCAAAGTTGGGCTACCTAAAATTTCTAAAATAATTGTCAAAGATGTATTTGGCTAACTCTATATGTTTTGTTAGTGTCTATCAGCCCTAGGTCTTAAGTTTGAGCATCTAGAACCTTCTCGGGTGGCATAAAACTACCTATTTAAGAAAGGCCCAAACATTGTCTAGGACAGCTATGGGTGATAGTTCATAGATTGTCTTGCAAATTATTGTATTGAAGGCACCCATGTGGGTTAGCATATTGTACTTATGAATTCTATAAGTTTGCATCTGCAATGCAAATAAGAATTCCATATTTTTTTCTCACATTTGTTGTTGTTTCTTTGTTCTTTGTTATGAGTTTATGGTATTAAGGAGAGCTTCCTTCGTCATGGAGGAATGAAGCTATCACATAAGGGATCTCCAAAATCAAAGAGTTGATTAGTGGACTCAATAACATTGATGAAATCATCTAGGGTGATCTAAAATGGTTCCATAAACAATTGGCTAAGAAGACAAAAAATCCAATCACTCCCAGTGAAGAGATTATCAGAGATCTGCAAAGGAAGATCCTAGACGTGAAAGAAAAGAAGACGCCAATAAAGCAAGATTTCTCCAACATAGCTCACGTGGAAGCCATGTTTATAATTAATTAGAAACATCTAGAAATGCATGAAACAAATATTGGCAAATTTTGTTAGGAAAAGGAGGTATGGAAATAGAGGATTACATATCTTAGTCTACTACATCAATCGGTTATCTCTGCCTTCATTATTGCATGCGAGAGCTAGAAATTAGCCAAACTTTTCACTACTATTGTGGAAAAATACTAGGATCTTATGATGCCTAGAGCTTCCTAGCTATTACTAATTCCCATACTTTAGTTTCTTTATTTCATCATGATTTAGAAGTTAGCATAGTTAAGTAACTAGAAATTATTAACCCCTATGGGGTAATTTTTGATCATGGTTTGTCCAGCCCTAAAATGGATATATATGTAATAAATGGCTACTTAGAAAAGGTTGACTCTTAGTAGATACAAAAGAAAACTATTTTTTATTGGTATCTATTCTTTTGAATTCTAAGTAAGATTTTCATGATAAGGATTATAAAATTCTACAAGTTTTATGATTGGAGCTTTTTCAAATAGATAATGTTGTCTGTTCAAACTATGATTTACTTTCTTGTGTAAATGGGTTGCATGTGAAAGTGCTCTTTACTTATTGTAAATTAGCTCTTATTTTTAAATAAGAAGAAATTGAGGGAAGAAATTCAAACTCATAGTTAAATTTCATTTTAATAAATAATCATGTGGATGATTGTTGTTATTAAATTTGAATGGTTTTTGAGACTGCACATTCTCTTCATATTGATGAATTGAGTGTTATAACATTTTAAGTATTTTCTTGTAAAAATACTTATGAGAGGATATTCTCTTGTAAAGAGAAGTTAATGAATTCCCTTCATATGGTAGTTGCACCTAATAATATTGGAAAGTAATATTAAGCATCAAGTCTCATATTGTTTCGTGGGAATGTAATTAATTGGTGTTGATTTGGTATTTCCTTTGTAGAAATTAACTCACTTATGTTAATGAAAAATTGTTCACCAACAATTTTTGGTGACTCTTCTAGGGAAGACAAAGAATTGATTGATCAAATACCTTCCCCAATTTATCTAATGAGTTGTTTCAAGGTTGAAAATGGTTCTGCCTAACCATAACCAATTACCTATTTTACAACCAAAATTGGGTTTTCTAGATACACAAGAAGTACTTATTTTTTATCTTAATGCTTGTGCTTGGGTAAATAGGGTAAGAAATCAGCACTAAATTTAGGTCCAGTAGTCCTAGGGAGAGAAGAAGTAATAGCCAATAGAATTAGAGGAATTCTAGAGGCACTTGTGGAGAGAGTTGCCAGCATAAATAATTGAAGCTACCTAAAAGAGATACACCTAGACTAATAAATTCTTAAGGTTAGTGGATAAATATTTTGAAGATATAGATAAGATTGATTTTAAGCCTAATATTTCTTTAAAAAGAAAGAAAACTGAAACCACTAGCAAATCATGCTCTCCTACCAAGGTGCTTCCCAA
The DNA here is from genome assembly GCA_028749045.1 of Cupressus sempervirens. Lineage (NCBI taxonomy): Eukaryota > Viridiplantae > Streptophyta > Pinopsida > Cupressales > Cupressaceae > Cupressus > Cupressus sempervirens. Next base: position 249,957,397 of record CM053792.1, on the reverse strand, counting down.
TCATCTTCTTTTTAGTCCCTACTCATCCCTAGAACATTAATTTCATCTACCTTTAGTATTCTCCCTCTCAAAATCAAATTACCAAGAATGAAACTCAACCAACCCTAGGGCGTTATTGTTGGCCCTTTGAGATTAGCAGGTAATATGGGAAGATTACCTAAAGGAGCCTAAGAAGTTCTACCTAGATTTAGTGTAGACGATAAGAAATTACTTGAGGAACATTTAAATGCTTTCAATATAGCATGTGGTGTATTGGTAGTCACTACAAAAGATGTAGTTTCAAGGTTATTCATTTAGATTTTGACTAATTCTACAGCCGATTGGTTTCATAATTTTCCCAATACATCCATCGTGTCTTGGGATACCATGAAAACTTCTTTTGAAGCCAAGTTTAAATTAGAAGATGATGCAAATTCTTTGCTAATGCAACTAAGCCAAATGAAAAAGGAAATACATGTACCCATACATGAATTCATTGCAAGGTTCAACAAGTCTTTATAGTGAATTCCTAATGCTAGTACATACCTAATGAAGAAAACCAAAAATGGTTATTTTTTAATGTGATACCCCTAGACATTGCTTTCCCATTAAAAAGAGCTAACCCTGCAATGCTTGAAGCTATTCAAACACTTGCTATTGAACTAGAGGATGATCTTATAATAACTAGAAAATGGAAGAAGGATGTACAAATCCTAAATTCTTAGGCATCTTCTTCCTCATATTCTAATGATTTACTAATTCAAAAATGATGAATGATATGATAGTTGTTAAAACACAACTACCCAAGGCCATGGTTCCTTACGAAAAAATTCCATGAAGATGTCAAAGCCAAAACACTTCAAACCAAGGGAAATAATTTAAGCTCCCTCCCACTCAAAAAAGACTTCAACTTGAACCACCTTCTAGCAAAACCAACATGTGTGTTTTTCATCTTACTAGTGATCATAAAGGGGCCACATGTCTAGAAAATGTGAGACATGAGAAATTGGAAGAAGAAAAAGTAGCTGGAACAAGCATAATTGTTGAAGAGGAATCTTCTAAAGCACTTGATGAATTTATAAGTTACTATCTCAAATATGAATCTTGTCCTAATAGAGGTGGTGAAATTCTTGTAACTTTGGAAGAACCCTCCTATTCAATCTTAACTAGGGGGAAATGAGGAGGAAAAGTTGATTCCAAACATAAAGGCACTAGAACATCTCAACAAGAAAAGAATTTCAAAACCAAGATAGGAGAAGGAAATAAAGCACCACATACTCAAGTATCTCAAGTTCCAATTCTAAAAATGTCTAATCCTAGCTCACTTTTTGATATTGTTGAGTTTTGTAAATCTTCTAGGATTCAAATTTCCCCTGTTTAATAGCTAAGAATGAATCCTCAAGAACTTGTTAACCTAATTGAAAATGTTCATGACCCTTCCTCAAAAATATCTACTAAACAAGTAAACAATACATCTTCTTGTGAAGGGACCAAAAAGAAGCAGCAAGAATCTCATGTAGAGAATATTCAACCTAAGAAAATGAGTCCTAAGATAAATTTCAAAGAAAAACTTGAACCTTCCATGTATCCCTCTTTATCCATGGTTTCAAACTAAGAAATTTCATTATAGATTTAGTAACCTCAGATAATATAATGCAAGTAGCTATAGCTAAGGCCCTTGACCTTCATTTGACTAAAACACTCATTAAATGCTACTCAATGGATTCCAAGAAAGTATCGCTAGTTGGCCAAATCAAAAATTCCCAAGAGTAGTAGCCTTTCCTAAAAAAAAAATAAAGCTCACTATTTCAGTAGTTGATATTCTTACAAGTTATGGCATGCTTCTTAGTAGAACCTTTTGCAAGTATTTCTGAGGTGAGGTTAAGATGGATTAATCACAAGTAGTTATACCCATAGGGAAGGAGAGAGTAACCCTATTACCCTAAACTAAATCTAAATATACAGTGTTCTCCTCAGATGACCCTAAATCCAAAATCCTATATCAAGAGACCAATTTTGCTAACTATTTGATTATGCCTAAAATTAAAGTCACGAGAACCAAACAAGACAATGATGACACCCCTTGGGTCCTAGAATTCGATGGAAGTTGTTGTTCAATCAGATTAGGAGTGGGAACACTATTGATTTATCCTTCAATGTAGATTTTTCCCTCATCCTTCAAGATTTTATTTGAGAACACAAATAATATAACTAAATATGAATCTTTACTACTAGAATTGGAAGAGGAAAAGAAAAAAGGTATAAATCTTCTCAAGACAATAGAGGATGCTAAATTAATAGTCAAATAGGTCAAAAAAATTAGTCAAAAATTAAAGATTAAGACATTATAGAAACAAGGTGTGGGTCCAGTTGGATAGGTTTGATGCCTTCTCTATTGAATCAATACTGAGGGAATTCAACACCCACATAGATAATCTGGCACTATCAACATCCTTATTGATTCCACACCTAGAGTTTGGAAGTGATAGTTACACCAGGGTAAAAATACAAATTTGTGTCACCTTTTAGGTTGACTTATCACAACTAATGAATTTGACCATTTCTATCTAAAAATAAATTTTGTTAAAATATATAATTTAGATTAATTTATTCTAGCTAAGTTATATATGGTCTTACACTTTTCCAATTGGAAATGGCTATTAAATGCATGTTTAGTACTAGTTTGTATTCAATTACTATAGAAATAAAATTATTTTAGAAAAGTGGCATTTCAATAACTCTTACTATTTTTTATGGTTTTTTTCTAATAAAATATAAACACCATTTTATAAAACTCAGAGCCAAGAATATTCTCATATAGAGTTTATAGTGTTTTAATTAGATATAGTATATTGTAATTAAAAGATTATACAAGCACATATTTTAACACTCAAAAAGATCTCAGTTTTGTGAAAGAAAGAAATCTTAAATCATGTCAAAAAAATCTAAAAATTATATGGTGCTCTAGAGGAGAGAGTCCTCTTCTAGAATGTATAATTTTTCTCTTGGTTAGAATAGATTTGTTTTGAGAAATGTGGTGGGAGATGAAAACGATTGATTTCAGATTAGTTGAAATTTGAATCATTTTAAAAGAGAAAATATATATCTAAAGTTGATTTTTAGTTTTGAGTGTTCTAGAAATATATGTTACCTATAACATAGTCTAAGATAAAAATGAAATATATTTATTTCCCTATAGTTTTGTGCTGGGAACTAGACCCCCAATTTTCGGCATTTTTCAACAACCAAAAAATTGTCTATAAAAATTAGGAAAATATATTAATTCTTATTCTAAATAATTATTAAAAATTATAATCCTAAAATTAATCCATTTCCACATATTTCATTATTTTACTTCACTTACAAATTCAAAATAATAATATATTTTTTATGTCATTGAAAGTGAACAGCTATACTTTTGTTAGCCTTTTCCTTTACAAATGGGTGACACAAGTTTGTGCTTTCACCCACCATAGACATTATACATTGGCCAAGTGTACCTGATAATAATCATTCATAGCAAGTGTTTAAAGATAACACTCATATCAATACTTTCTTGCAAAGTTTGGATCAATTCACTACTAATTACTTTGAAGGGGCACAAGTAGAACACCATGAATTTTGTCCTAATAGCATCAATGAGGAATCAAAGGATATTTTCCAACTCAAAGGTAATGTCATACCTAAAGGATTGGCTGAACTTGAAACACTTTTAGATTGGCAAGATAGTTTTACTATAAGACACGCACTAGTATCCTAGTTTAGATTTCATAAAGTGAATGTGATTAGGAGTTAATTAGAGTATGATTGATATTTTTGTTACTAATTATGGGATCCTATTAAAGACTAAGAAAACCTTGGTTATGATAAGTGTAATAACCATTAAATAACTTTAGATGGAATAATTAAGATCACCTAAAAATGGAACTCTATATGTTCAATCTAGGGACCACAGAATAGTTCACTAGCCAATTAGGGAAGATGAATTAACATTCTATCTTTTAGGAGATAAAGATGAATGTAGGTTCAAATGCCAACAAGACATGTAATGACATTTGAAACTTGGGTTTAAAGTACGATGACACAATTATGGAAAAATTCTAACAGTTTGAGGAATTAACCCTAGAAACTTACTCACAAACCCCTCATAATGAGATAAAGGGATATTGCTAGGACTATCGACATGTTTAGCTTGATTAAAAGGATACCAATTAATAAGTCTACATATTATTTATTTTCACTTAGGACATATATACTGAGGTCCATTTTATATGTTTTAATGATTTAGTAGATATGACTTTAGTGTTCCTGATTATAAGTATGGTCATAGAGTTGAGAATGGTAATTTCATTATGATAAGAAAGATAAAGGTTATTACTGATATGTTGATATTGGAATGTTTTGAATATGGATCAAATGAAAGTTACTTACATATGTACTTCGATGAAAGTTAAATGAATATGACATTGCAATGCTTATTTTTATAGTATTTGAAACAGAAATGATTAGATGAAGTTCAATGTAGATGTTAACATAAATTATGAGACATTGGATTTATTTTGCATTTATCTGTATCTATTTGTATCATTTTTTATTGGGCTACTAATGTTTAAGTCGAGTGTGCAGGAAAATTGAACCATGGAGATAATTGGAGGAAACAAAGTTCAATCTTATGTGAACACAGTAAAGCCAAGGTGAATCTTTGGAAGATTCAAAACTTAGTTGTATTGTGTTTATTTAGTAATGTGATTGTGTATGAGTGTTATAGTCTGAGAGCATGATTAATTAGAGACATGTCGTCATGATGTGTAAAGTGTTTTTATGTATGTGTGTCATTTGACACTTGTGTTGTTTATGTGTAACTAACATGTCCAATAGGATTCTTTGGCATGAAGTCACTTAACCTAAGTCTAAGCCTCATTATGAAATCAATTAACCCACCTTGGAGAGTGTTAGGAAGAGTCACCTTCTAGATGGAATACAAGTTATAAGTTGAAAGGAACTTTAGAGAGCCTAAAGTGATTCCCAAGTGTTAATTTTGTGAAAATAAGTTACCCACATGGTGATAGTATGGGTTAGGGGTTTAAAAAAAATCATAAGTGGGTCTAGGGGACCTAGGAGACCCTCAAAAATAGTCATTTCCAAGCCAATTCGAAAATCATATTGTCACATGACTTCTCCCCTCATTACACCACTTGGTTAAGTTCTTATTGGTGGAAAGATACAAGAAAGTAAGAGGGGTAGGTGAGGATGAAAGTGAAGGTCTTTATAGGGAGCTTGTGCCAACCTTGGTAGTTGCTTACCCACTCTCTAATTGTAGAGACACATATGGTTGTGGAGGAGAAGTTGAGAAGGGAAGGAAAATAGAAAGAGATATTGATCACCATTTCAAAGCCATAGTTTGAAGGAGGTAAGTGCTTCATGCCATGATTATGTAAGAATGCTTCTCGTAGGATCTATGAGTGTAGTATGGAATCATGTGTTGTTATTGGAGTTTTTGTGTTGTGTTGTGTTGTGATGGTGTATGTTGTTTCATGAATTTTCTCGGGGCTTCTTCTTTGATTTCCTTACGTTATTTGAGCATTGAAATTGTTCATGGGTGTGAAGGCTTCACTCACCCTTGGGAGGGAAGAGCAAGCCTTGGGTGAAGGGGTTAGTTGGGCTTGAAAAGTTGAGAACATCAGAGTATGGACTCCATTGTATGCCATCTTTGTTCATGGATTTTTTTGTGGTGATAAGGAAAAATGATGATGTGGAAAGGAAGTTTATAAAGTATGGTTTGCAAGGAGGCTATAGTTGATGGTAGTATGTTGGAAGAATGTTTGTGAACAGCCCCAAAAGGGCATGAAATTTGTTGCTTTGTGTAAGCCCTAAAAGGGCCTAAAATTTGTTGTTTGGTGAAAGCCCAAAAAGGGTATGAAAATTGTTGTTATAGATTTGGATGTGATGGCAAGTCTCCTAATGGAAAGCCCACCTTCACCCAATATTTATGATTCCATTTGTGAATCATTGTGCAAACCATGGTTGGCATGTAAATGTGTTGCATAATGTTGTGATTTTGTCAGTTCATGTTGTTGTGATGATGTTTGGATGAATCTTGGTTGAGCCTTGTTTTCCCCTAGTGCGGGGGTGGCCTCCTTGAGGCCTAGGTTGGGAGGTGAGCCTCCATGGTTCATTATTTTTACCTCTTATTTGCAGGACCCTATTGGATGATCTTGAAAAAGTGGAGTTCTTATTGTTCCTCCATGTGCATAGGAGATAAAGGCATTCTTTGTTGTATCCAAGTTGAAGTTATGAGAAAACTCCATTTTGTTATGTGAGTCCAAATGTATTGTAAGAAGATGTTATTGTCTTAACTGACTATCAAATGGAAAGGTTGTGAGTGTCCATGCGTAGTAAAAAGCATTTCCATTGTGTATATTTTGATATTTTGATTTCATCACCTTTGTGTATTATAAGAATATCATGGAGGGGTAATTCATTGTAATGATTTTCTTGTTTCATTATCTTGGATAGGAACAACTCTCATGAATTTAGAATACTTGATGTTATGAGTGATATACACAAGGATTTTTCCAAACTAAATTTGGTATCATAGAAGAGATAGTATTCACAGAAAGGATTATTCTTGTAGATTGTTATTATCATTTTAGTTTTATTGTGTAATAAGTATGAGTGTACATTCAAATTGACAATTGCATAAGAATATAATGTTCATCCTTGAGAAAAGGTTTCTAAACTTCATCATACATAGATAGGAATAGTTCAGAGAGTTCCATATAAAACCTTGGCAAGAAATGTATAACTATTGTCTTAGGTTTAATGTGTGAATTTCAAATGAATCACAATTTTCAAACTATACTCAATTTAAAAAAGCTCCAAATTATCTTTGCAATAATTTCACATGAGTATCCTAGATTACAAAAGAATAAAATCTAGTGAATGATATAGAATGTATGAGTATAAAAATAACTTGCTGGAGGTGTTCATTTATTCTCTAGATTTTATATGGAGGAGGTGGAAATAATATTTGCTAATACAGAGAAATATAATAATCAGAGCATATACTAGAGTATCTTCTAAATAAAATAATAGCATACCTATTTAACAAGAAAAACATCACATAATCAAATAATCTAAGAAAACACCTAAGGTACAAGCCATTATCATTCAAACTCAAAAAGTAAAAAAGTATTAAAGATGGAATGTTCCAAGAAAGGCTCAGCCTAGCAACTAGATGAGACATCTAATAATAAAATAATAATCCAAAAAAAAAAAAAAACCATAAAAGTCTGACTTGTCTTGTTCATGATATGACCCTGTGGAGAAGATAGATGCATAATAAAGAAACAAAACATATATATAATAATAGTAACAAGCTAAATAATTCCCAATGACCTAACCAAATAAATTTAAAAACATATCTATCCTATACTATTTACATAACTCCCCATACCTAAGTAGGAGTATTGTTAAGAATAAATTATATGTTTTTCTAAACCTACCTAGTTGTCAACCATCTACCACATCCAATCAATCTTTAACTTTGAAATGAATGAGCACTCTTAACAATGTCCTTGTCAAACTCTGAAAAATGTCAGCAAACTCTACTCATATCCTAGGTGACCTATTCTTGGGAAATCAACATGGTATAGTTATAAACTTTATCACAAACTTTATTTCACCTTTGAAATTTTTTTTGGAAGGAAGACCATGTTAGCAATTAGGTGTAAGTTGATTTCATTGGGAATTGGGTGGTACTTGGTCTCATAAACAAAAAGGGCAAGTTCTGATTTGAAAATTTTGCATGGTATAGGAAGAAGTTAGAAGGTGGTTAAAGTGGGACAAGTGTCTTGCAATGAGTAGATGTAAACTTAGGGGTGGGGCATGTTGAGTAGTAGTTTTAAAATAAGAAAGTTGTTTTATTTATTAATTATTAGATGTCCATTAAGATGGGGAAATATTATGGGTAGTTATTGTGTCTTGAAAATGTATGTATCAAATGTAGATTGTATTATATATATATCATTAATTTAATCTTTATAAATAAGAACTAGTAATAATAATAATAATAGAATTTAAGTAAATAATAATAATAACTATAGTGATGATAAGTCAAGTTGAGATAGATTATAGAGATAGTTGACAATTTAATATCTTAGATATTCTAGAAAGTATTATTAATATATTGTTTTGATTGGTTGCTAAGGGTAGCATAGTAGCATTGTATTGGATGATAGTTTTAATGGATGGTTTATCAAAGGTTACTTGCATTGAAGTGATGCTAGCTAATATCACGAAATAATATAGCTGGCTATTAAGTTAAGTGTGCATACTAACGTAGTTGGTATAGTTAGTTCCATAATAATTAAATATTAACAAGAATGAAAAAAAAAAAAATTAAGATCGATTCTATAGTAGTGGAATTAAAAAGAATAGTGAGGAACTCTTTCACATTTCAATCCCTCCATCTTCACCAAAACCCTGTCTTAATTTGGAATTTCACTCACCCACCATAGGGCTTTACATTAAGTACTCGATTCCAAGTCCCGAGTATGATAGCTTCATTCCTTTATCTTGTTTCATCACATAATGGGTTATCAGTTGACTTAGCCATTATTTTACTATGAGCTTAAAAAAAAAAAAAAAAAAAAAAGTAGTTGTGTTTTACCTTATTAAAATTTGGGCATGACATTTACAACTCAAACTGTAGCTTCTAGTGATGTTTCACATAATAATTATGAAAAGGTTAATATTGGTGATGAAAAATTCCAAAGATGGTAAACTTATGATTCTATTGTAATGAAGGTGAAAAGGCATGTTTCACCAAGCTGCTAAAAAAGTACATAGAAATTTTTGCATAGTCTTATGAGGATTTGAAAACTTTTAGAGGTGGACAGTTTGAACACCACATGCCTTTGAAATTAGTGACTTCACCTTTTAGAAAGAAATTAAGAACTTACAATCCAAAGTTATTAGATACTATCTTTAGAGATATTGATAAAATGCTTAAGGCCTGTATTATCTTCTTGATACATCATTCCACTTGGGTGGCTAAATTGTGCACATGAGAAAGAAGAGTGGAGAGATTAGGAATTGTGTGGAGTTCATAAACCTTAATCAGGTGAGCTTAAAAGAAAAAATTTCTATACCCATGATGGATCAAATGTTGTAGATAGTCATAGGCTCAGAAATGATGTCTTTTCTTGATGGTTTCTCTAGGTACAATCAGATTGGATTTTCTAAAGAATATCAACACAAGATGAAATTCACAATGCCTTAGGGTACTTTTTCCTATCAAAGGATGCCTTTTGGACTGATAAATTCTAGTGCAAATTTTCAACATGCGATGAATTCAACTTTTGGGGATCTCATGTATAAAACCATTACCATATATCTTGATGATATAACTATCTTTTCCAATTGAAAGAAGCATTTAAAAGACCTAAGAGTTTTATAAAAATGTAGAGAACATGGAGTTTCTTTAAATCCTAAAATTCCATATTTATTGTTACTGAGGGAAAATTACTAGGTCATATAGTCTTGAAACAAGGGATCAGATTCAATGTAGAGAGAGTAAAGGCAATAGGTCATTTGAAATTGTTAAGGAAGCCATAGCAAAAGCGTCAGTCCTAATCCACTATTGTGATGTGGAGCCTAACTAGACTTGGAGGTTCATTTGGTCTAGTTTTCTCCCCATATTGTTTCTATGGGAGTTTGGGGGTAGTGTCACCAAGACAAGCTCAAGGGGCAATGCCCCAGGTGTGCTCCCTATCATAGTATGGGGTGGGGTCAAAGGGCAATGCCCCTGTTGGGGTTTTTAAGGGTAGTGCCCCTAAAGCAAAAAATGACCTTATATTATAAAAGGCATTGGTTGGTATTTTTCCTATTGGACAACTTATTCTAGCCCTAATTTTGTAAGCAGCAAAAACTTGTATAAAAAGGCTTTGGGTTAGGGATTGCATAATGTAATGGTGATATTGCAGCTTCTTGTGGTAGTATTGAGTTGTAAGGGATTGAGGATTGTAATCATTAGATAATAATAATGTTGGACTTGTTGTTGATGGATGTAGCCTAGGGATTGGGTGAACCATGTAAAATCTTGGTGTCTTGTGTTCTCTTATGTGAGATCTATTATTTTCTGATATTGGTGATATTTACATGTAACTGTTATTTCTATCTAATGTTAATTCTAACAAGTGGTATCATACCCAGATAGTTGTCATTTTTTTTAGCTAGATCATCATCATTTTTTTTAGTGATCCTCAGTAGGAAGGTCTCATGATTGAGTGGGAGCCTCACAGTTGAGTGGGAGTGATGGAAGATGAGGGTAAGCTAAAGGTGGAGAAGTTTAATGGGAAGAACTTTTAGTTATGCAAATGCAAATGGAGGACTATCTTTATCAGAAGGATTTATAGAAGCCATTGGAAGGGAAAACAAAGAAACAAGGATGTATGATAGATGAGGACTGGGAGATTTTAGATAGAAAGGCACTTGGAAGCATTTGATTATGCTTGACACCATCAGTGACATTTAACATTACAAAAGCAAAGATGATGGAAGAGTTGATATAAACCCTAGTGAAACTTAATGAAAAGCCTGCTGCTTCAAATAAGGTAATTCTCATGAAGAATTTATTTAATATGAAAATGGCAAAAGGTAGATCTGTTGTAGATCATTTAAATGATTTTAATACTATTACTAGTCAATTATCTTTTGTGGGTATCAATTTTGATGAAGAAATTAGGGTTCTCTTAATTTTTTGATCTTTGCCTAAAAGTTTGAATAGCTTGGTCATGGCTATGAGTAATTCTATTTTTGAATCTAATATCCTAAAATTTGATGATGTGATTGGTGTTCTTCTAAGTGAGAAAACTTATAGAAAAACCTTAGGTGGATCTACATCAAGAAGTGTTGTGAATGCACAAAGAAGAGGCAGAATGACTAAGAGAGGAAATAATTCTAGAAATTGTGGGAAATCAAGAGGAAAGTCAAAGGGGAAGAGGTCTCAATCTAGAGGACCAAGAGATTGTTGGTACTATGGTAAATCAGGGAATAAGAAGAGTTATTGTTGGATTTGAAAGAACAATGAAGGAGATAAACTAGATAGGAAAAATGAGGTAAAAGTGATAAGTAACAAATCTAAAGAGTATGCTTTGCTTCTATCTTTAGAAAGTTTTGATGATTCATGGGTTTTGGATTCTGCTGCTTCATTTCATGCTACATCTCATAGAGGTTATTTCATTGATTATATCTAAGGGGATTTTGGGCTTATTTATTTAGGGGATAATAAACCCTATCAACTTGTTGGAAATGGAAAAGTTAAGATTAAGTTGTAGAATGGGAATCATTGGCTACTACATGAGGTAAGACATATTCCAAGGTTGAGTAAGAATTTAATTTCAGCAAGGCAACTCGATGATGAGGGTTGTGTAGTTACTTTTAATGATGAAAATTGGAAGGTTTCAAAAGGTTTCATTGTAGTAGAAAATGGTGTGAAAGTAGGCACCTTATATCTTTGTACAGGTCATATTGTTCCTTATACTTTGATTGTTTCAGAGAGAAATGAATGTTCAAGAATAGTTGCTACAGTTGAGTAGAGAGAACAAATAGCTACTGTAGATTCTAATATAATGTTATGGCACAATAGGCTTGGGTACATGAGTGAGAAAGGTATGAAAGTACTTCATTCAAAGCAATTTTTACCAAGTCTAAAATGTGTTAATATGGATTTCTATGAAAGTTGTGTGTATAGAAAATGAAAAAGAGTGAGTTTTGTAAAGACTGGGAAGGAAAAGAAAAGTGAGAGATTAGAGCTTGTGCATATAGATCTATGGGGACTAGCTCATGTATCTTCCCTTGGTGACTTTCATTATTATGTTACATTTATTGATGATGCAACTAGTTTAAGGGTAAAAGAACAAACCTGTGTCACCCTTTTGTATAGGAAAAAACTAACAAAAGTATAATTGTTCACCTTCAATGAAATAAAATTGGTGTTATTATTCTGAATTTGAAAATGAAGTAAACTAATAAAATGTGTAGAAATGGATGAAGTTCAGGATTATGATTTTTAATAATTATTTGGAATAAGAATTGATATATTTTCCTAATTTTCATAGATAAATTTTTAGCCACTAAAAAACACTGAAAATTAGGGGTCTAGTTCCCACCACAAAACTATATGGAAATAAACTTATTTCCCTTTGATCTTGAATTATGTTATAGATAACATATATAGCTAGAAAAATCAAAAATAAAAACTAGTTTTAGACCTATATTTTCTCTTTTAAAATAATTAAAATTTCAACTCACGTGAAATCAATAGTTTTCATCTCCCACCACATTTTTAAAACAAATATATTCTAACCAGGAGAAAAATTATACATTCTAGAAGAGGACACTCTCCTCTAGAACGTCATATATTTTTTTAATTTTTTAGATATGATTTAATATTTTTTTATTCTCAAAATCAACATCTTTTTTAGTGTTAAAATACGTGCTTGTAGAATATCTTAATTACAATCTACTACATCTAATTATAACACTATAAACTATATATGAGAATACTCTTCACTATAAGATCTATAAAATGGTGTTTATATGTTATTAAAAAAATATTATAAAAAATAGTAAGAGTTATTGAAATGCCACTTTTCTGAAATAATTTTTTTTAATTAATTGGATACAAACTAGTATAAAACATGCATTCAATAGACATTTTCAATTGGAAAAGTATGAGACCATATATAACTTAGCTAGAATGAATTTATCTAGATCATATTTTTGAAAAAAAAAAAAAAAAAAAAAAAAATTAGATAGAAATACTCAAATTCAGTCGTTCTGATAAGTCAGCCTAAAAGGTGACAAAATTTTGTACTTTAACCTAAAAAAGTGTTTTCTTATTTCCTTGGATAGAAATATGATGTATTTCAAACTTTTAAGAAATGGAAATGCTTTGTTTAAAATGAGATTGGAAAGAAATTAAAATGTCTTAGATATGATAATGGTGGTGAGTATTGCAATCATGAATTTGAAGATTATTATTTTGCTAATGGTATTTGTAGACAAAAAACTGTTCCAAGGACTCTACGAGAAAATAGAGTGGTTGAATGCATGAACAAGACTATAATGGAGCATGGAAGAAGCATGAGGTTGCATACAGGGTTGCCCTTAAACATGTGGGTGGAGGCTGTCAATACTATTTTATAATTAATTAATAGAGGTCCCTCTACACCTTTGGGTTGTGGTATTCTAGAGGAAGCATGGACTCATAAGAAGGTAAGTGATTCTTTTCTCAAAACCTCTGGTTGTGAAGCATTTGCTCATATAGATTCTACAAATAGAACTAGTTGGAAGCTAATTCAAATAAATATGTATTTGTTGGATATGGCATTGATGAATTTGGTTATAGGCTTTGGGATTTTGAAAATTATAAAATTGTAAGAAGCAGGGATGGCATATTCAATGAGAAAGTGTTGTACAAATATCTATTGTAGCAACATCAGAAGAAAGAAGATGATTATGTAGTGTTGGATGATACTCCAAAAGATGATGTTCCAACAATTTCTCATGATGTGCAACAACTACAACAACAAATACCACACACACCAATGAATTTTAGATAGTTAACAAGGCTAAGTAGACCTCCAAAAAGATTTATTCCTTCTCTGTACTTTATTTTACTTACTGGTGCTAGTGAACTTGAATGTTATGATGAAGTATGCAAGTGCATACAAAGATCTAGTGGGAGTCTACAATGAAAGAAAAAATGGACTCTTTGCTGAAAAATAACACATGGGATTTATCCAAGTCACCTATAGGTAAAAAGGCTTTATAGAATAGATGGGTTTATAGGTTAAAAGAAGAGGATGGAGGTAAGAAAAGATTTAAAGGTAGGTTAGTTGTAAAAGGATTTGTATAGAGAAAAGGCATTTGTTTTGATGAGATATTCTCTCCTATTGTTAAAATGACTTCTATTCACACTGTTTTAAGTATTGTGACTACTAAAGATTTGCATTTGGAGCAACTTGATGTTAAAATAATCATCCTTCATAGTGATTTGGATGAAGAAATATATATGGAACAGCCATAGGGATTTGAGGTCTATATGCCTAAAATGTGGGCACACTTCTATGAGTCATTATATCCAAGATTACTCAAAAATGAGGTCTTGAATGGTGACTCATAGCTCTCTATTCATGGAGTGCAAGGGTTTGTAATGGAGGCCCTCAGCTTGACCTAGTTTGTGTCCATGCAAGTACACCATGAAACAAGAGATTCAAAGATCCAAAAATATACATGCAAATGAAAATAAAAACTAATCTATATGATGACAATGCCAAACAATGCAAGAAAGGAAATGTAATAACAATGCAATAATAATCAATGAAAAATAAATATGACTCCAAGATAATATGCAAATGCAAGGATTAAGCCTCATGATGGAAGCCATGGATGCATGAGAGAATAAGACAAGAAGATAGAAGTTCTCCACAAAAAGCTTTGATGCTCAAAATCCTTCTTCAAAAATTGCTCTCCAAACCTGTAGCATAACAATAACATAATTGTGGATGAATTGTGAATGAATTGTGGATATATTGTGGATGAATTGTGGATGAATTGCAGATCAATTGTGGATGATGGTGGGATGTCTAAAATGAGGAGAGGGCTCTCCCTTATAAAGAAAAATATGGAGGTGAGAGGCTTCTCACAACCAATATGGGATAATAGAGTTTGATCTATGTGAGACAAAATTTCACCAATGAGAAAAGAGGAGTGTTTGAGAAGAAAGTGGAAAGCGAAAAAAGAGGATTCCCACTTAGAGATATGTGCATTTAAGTGTAGAGAAATTTTTTTTAAAGATTTATTTAATTTTTTATTTCTTTTTCTTTTTCTTTTTCAAGTGGGTTTATTTTTTATTTATTTAATTTCCTTTCTCATCATAAAGAGATATTTAAGTGGGAATTTTATTTAATTAAAAGGGAACAAAATCTTTTAATTAAATAGGAAATATTTAATTAAATCAAAATAGAGGTTTTTCTCTTAATTAATTAAATGTGGATGAATTTAATTAAAAGAGAGGTTTTCTTTTAATTAAATGGGGACTTATTTTATTTAATTAAAAGGAAGATCTTTTTTTAATTAAATAAAACTTAAGATAAAATGATCAACCTTAGAAAAATACATAATTGAATTTGATCAAGGAAATTGATTTGAATTAATTTAATAAAATATTGCAAACCATTGATTCAAGAAATTTGATAAATTGATATATTGAATAATGGGGGCCCATAGTCTAGGCAGCCATTTTAGAGTGCATACAAGGTCAAAGGTAGGGAGAACTTAGTGTGCAGATTGAAGAAAAGTTTATATAGCTTGAAGTAAACACCTCAACAATGGTATCTAAAATTTGATAGGTTTATGCATGAGCATGGATACAGTAGGTGTCATTCAGATCATTGTATTTTTTAAGAGGTTGGATGATGATAGCTACATTATTTTATGTTTATATGTTGATGATATGCTTGTAGCTAGTTCTAACATAGATCACATCAAGGGATTAAAGGAATAGTTAGGGCATTCATTTTCTATGAAGGATTTGAGGGTAGAAAAAAATCCTTGGGATGAATATTTGTAGAGATAGGAAGAATAGGAAATTGACATTATCTCAGGCTGATTATATTGCAAAGGTGTTGCAATGTTTCTCTATGGAGAATGCTAAAGCTATCACCACACCTTTATCTGGTCATTTGAAGTTGACTAAGGAGATGTGTCCCAAGACACAAGAAGAGGAGGATAAGATGTCCAATGTACATTATGCTTCAGTTGTAGGAAGCTTGATGTATGCTATGGTATATACAAGGCAAGATATTGCACATATAATGGGAGTCATTAGTAGGTATATGAGTCATCCAGGAATTGAGCATCAAAATGCAGTAAAATGGATTCTCAAATATCTGACAGGAACATCTAGTAAGTGTCTACATTTTGGGGGCTCTACTAATAATTTACAAGGATATGTTGACTCAAATTTTGTAGTGTATATTGATACTAGGCAAACTACTACAAGTTATGTATTTACTATTGGTGGGGCAGCCATGAGCTGGGTTTCTAGATTGCAAAATTTTAATGATTTATCCACTATAGAGGTAGAGTATGTTACTGCTACAAGGTTACCAAGGAGATGGTATGGCTTTAGTTATTCATGGAAGAGTTGGGACATCCATAGAGGGATAACTATTTGTTCACAAATAGCCAAAGTGCCATTCATCTTGCAAAAAATTCAGCTCTGCATTCAAAGACTAAGCACTTACTGTTGTGGTACCATTTCATTTGGTCAGTTTTGGATGATGGACAATTAAATTTGGATAAGATACATATAGATGACAATCCAGTAGGTATGTTTATAAAGCTAGTGACAAGGGTGAAACTGAACTCCTCTTCAACTTTAGTTAGCCTTCTAGACTGAATAGAATAAAATAACAGTAGATTCTATGGTAGTTTGGTATTCTAGTGGGAGCTACATGTTTATTAGTGCTATGATTAGTCTCCAAGTGGGAGGTTATTTTTCTAGAGCTTGATTAGTCTCTAAGTGGGAGATTGTTTTGATGTAGAGCCTAATCAAACTCGATGGTTTATTCAACATAGTATTCTTCCCATATTATTTTTGCAAGGGTTTAAGGGTAGCACCCCCAAGATGGGGTCAAGGGGTACCACCCTCAAAGCCAAAAAATTTGATGACCTATTCTAGCCCTAATTTTGTAAGTGGCAAAAACTTGTACAAAAAGGCATAGGGTTAGGGATTTCATAATTTAATGGTGACATTGTAGCTTCTTGAAGTCGTATTAAATTGTAAGGGATTACATATTATTATCATGTGATAATAATAATATTGGACTTGTTGTTGGTGGATGTAGCCCAAGGATTGGGTGAACCATGTTAAATCTTGGTGTCTTGTGTTCTCTTATGTGTGATCTATTATTTCCTAATATTGGTTGTATTTGCATGTAACTATTATTTCTATTCTAGGTTAATCCTAACATCCACATTGATTTCAAGTGAGATTTTTTGATGTACTTCTATGCATCTAAACACACCATGTCTAGTATTCTTCTTCAGAAGAATGAGAAGGGTGAATAGATTCCAATATCCTTCATGAGTGTTACCCTTAAAAGGTATGAGTTGTGTTATTCTCCTACCAAAAAGAAATATTTTATCATTGTTAAAGTTGTGAAACACTTTCGGTATTACATTCTCCATTCACACTAAATGGTCTATATCCATAGCTCGACCACCAAATGTATCCTTACACTGTAGGTTGTGGCAGTAAACAACATAGCAACATGGGTAGCTAAAGCGTAGGAGTTTCACTTTGATATGAAACCTACCAAGTTGGTTTGAGGTCAAGGACTTTATAAGATGATGGTAGAAAATAAAGAACCTTATCCTAATTTCATGTTTGTAGGTTTGAAAGATGACTAGTTTTTAGATATCGCATACTTTTTTACTTATGGATACTATTAAGAGCACTTAAAAGGGAAGGACCAAACAATCCTATAGCTAAGAGCAGCTAAGTTTGTGATTGTTGATGATATTCTATATAAAAAATGGTTGGATGGGATGTTCCTTAGGTGTGTTGATGTAGATCAACAAGAAAGGTTGCTTTGAACATTCCATAATGAAGCATGTGGTGGGCATTTTTCTTCCAAAGTGACTGCTTTCAAAATTTTGAGGAATGGTTACTACTTTCCATGTATGTTTAGGTCCACTTATAAGTGGGTAAACACTGTGAAAAATGTAAATTGTTCACTAGTAAACCACATTTAGCCACTCTCCCTTTAAAACCAGTCATCATAGAAGTTTAGAACAAGATTTTAGTATGCAAAGAACATTAACAATAAAGTAAACATTCACAAACTAAAACTAAATTCACATATATGTTTAGACAAAGAAAAGAAAATAAGAAGTGCAAAACCTCAAAGGAAAAAACACTCTATGCTTTCTTGATTTTTTAGATGCGTCCTTTGATGTGGATGTATGCTCAAGATGCTCAAAGTTGCTTCAATGGTGGAGATGGGTAATGGAAAATTGGTAGCTTTGTGAGCTCTCAATTTGGCATTATAAGGGTAAGATTGATGACTTTGATTCTCAAAATAGCATGGTAACTTTAGCTCAAAGATTGTTGTTGAAATGGCTTGGGATGGGATTCAATTTATAGGCTAAGGGGTAGAGGGATGGAGGGATTAGATGCAAGGATGGGGAGATGGTTAAGGAGGGCTAAGATGCACTCAAAGGGGAGCACATGGATTGTGCTTGTTTAGCACCAATGGGAAGGTGACACTTGTCGCAAGGAGGATAAGTGTGAGAGGGTAGGGTAAAGGGTTGGTTAAAGGCATGATGAGTGGGGTTGAGTATGTAAGAGAGATGTAAGAGGAATGAGTGTGGAAGAGGGAAGAGTGTGGAAGATGGATGTAAGAGTCATGAGTGGGCTTGTAAGAGTCTTTTATATTTTGTAAGAGCACTCATGACTTGGTGGTTGGGATTTTTGAGGGGAGACTTTGGTTTGGTTTAGGAAAGTCTTAAACTTGTTTAGGGAATGTGACAACATTAGGGGGTGGATTAGGCTTGGGTTTAGGATTAGATTAAGGATGTTAGAGATGTGCAAGTGGATGGCATTAATGAGGGTGGGTGAGTTAGTGGCTAAGCTAGGTTAGCATGGGTGGATGGGGTGGATTAGGCTAAATGAAGGATTAGGGATAAGTTAGGGGTTTTTAGATTTGAGGATTTTATTTATCAAATAGATTTATTTAATAAATGGGGATTTTCGGAATTAGATAGAAGAATAGGATTTAATTGATAAATGATAGGTTATTTGATTTATCAATTAGGACTATAGATGATTAATTAAATTAATCAGCTAGGGGATGGAAAAGGATTAATTAAATAGGAATTTAATTAATGATGCTTTTAGAGATGGCTAAATTAGATTACCAAAGTGGTATAATCAAATTTAGGTGTCTACAAGAAGAACCTTTTCAGCACTGGGAATTAGACTTTATCGGACCCATTAACCAAAATTCAAGTGTTGGTCATACCCATATACTTACTACCACAAATCATTTTACGAAGTGGG
The DNA here is from genome assembly GCA_028749045.1 of Cupressus sempervirens. Classification (NCBI taxonomy): domain Eukaryota; kingdom Viridiplantae; phylum Streptophyta; class Pinopsida; order Cupressales; family Cupressaceae; genus Cupressus; species Cupressus sempervirens. The sequence goes on along the minus strand of CM053792.1, from coordinate 249,938,283 downwards.
TGGAGATAGTTCTAGTAAAAGAAACTACATCACAAGTGGTATGTAAATTCTTAACTGAGAACATTTTGACCCATTTTAAACTCCCTATTAAGATAGTAGTGTATAATGCCCTAAATTTCTCATCTTGGGAAAATTTTATTTTCTACTATGATAATGGGATCTACTTGCCACATTTTTTAGATTACTTTTCCCTAAGGTAATTTATAAGACAAGTCCACGAATAAAAACTTGATTAACATCATGAAAAAGATAGTGGATGAGAAAGGAAGAGATTGGCACAAGAAACTCTATGAAGCATTGTAGTCAGATAGAACATCTCCTAAGAGAAATATTGGCATGACTCTATTTGAATTGGTCCATGGATTAGAGGCATAGCTATCACTTCCCCTAGAACTAGTTGTAAAGGGTAATTGAAGATGAAGTTTGTACCGACCCTTTGGAAAAAAGAATCCTATAATTTCTAAAAATTGAAGAAAGAGGGGATTTAGTAGATTGTATCATAAAGCACCAAGCTAGAGTAGAAATGGTTTTTGATAGAAAGGTAAGGCCTACAAAATTCATGGAGGGAGATAAAGTGTTTCTATGGGACAAAAGAAGAGAACCCAAATGATCTCACGGCGAATTTGAAAGCTTATGGAAGGGACCTTTTGTGATTTCTCAATAATTGGGGTCTAATTCATTTATACTAAAGTATATCAATGGAGATGAACTATCCCTATCCTATGTGTAGGACCTAAAATTATGTCAGCTTTAAGTCCTTGTCTTTTCACATTATAAATACTCATTTTCCTTTGTTTTTCCTCTGATTTTCCTTCTTTGTGGTCATCCTTTTGATTCCCCTTTCTTGTAAGTCAGTTCATGTCTAGTCTATGAAACTGGTGATCCTAAGTTCATTCCAGATCCTTCATAGTCTCAGTCCCTAGTTAGAGTTAATTGTTGCACTCATAACAACACTTCTTATTTTTTGCATCTTGGTTTTCAAGTTGAACTTGAACTTGAACTATTACTACTCATTTCAAGTTCAAGTTCAAGTTCAAGTTGTGTAGAAGGGCTTAAAAGCTAAAACTTCTTTGATCTAACCCTACAATGGTTAGTTTATCAATGCATCAAGTTGAATTTGAACTTGAACTTGAGAGATTCAACTTCAAGTTCAAATTTGACTTCCCATTTTTTGACAAGGTTATTTAACCTTGTTTTCTTTGCAAGGATTTTTCTAAAGTATTTAAGCACTAATTTCTAGAAATTGTACACCATGTCAAGATTAAATTTTGAAAGCATGATAATAGTGATAGTTGAAAGGCACATGTTATAGTACAAGTAATTATTTGATGGAGTGTGATGGCTAGCTGACATCATTCAAGTGTGAGATTGTGCATTGATTTGATGGGAGGAATTAACCAAAAAGAAAAAAATGTCTTGTCAAATAAATCTTTGTGTAGGTATATAAATGATTTCAGATTACCATATATGCTCATGATCTTTCTCATAATTTTCACCTTGAGTACTCATTTTCAATCCTAGTGTCTTAAACAATCTATTCTAGAGTGTGACAAGATGGTAAGAATTGAGTAGGAGTAATTTAGCATGTGAAACTAGTGAGTACAAAGTAGCCTTCCTTGTTCATTTCCATTTTTGGTTTCTTTTAAAGAATTTCAAGTTGTTGTTTTTAGTGGTTTATTTTTCATTTTTCCAAATAAACATGACCATGGTTTTGCCAAAACTCCCAAAACCTGAGAAAGCTTGTTTGTTGAGCTCCCTACCAAAATTTTATAGTAAATGTGAACTTAAAGGAGCTAGTAGAGAGAACTAGAAATGCCCAAAATGGAACCATAGCTCAGAAATTGGTTAGTAGTGGATTTTTTGAGGCTATAGAAAATCTACCTACTATGGGATGTCTTGAGTTAATAATAGAATGTGCAAATCACTATGATCCTTAGAGTAGGTGCAGGAACAAGGTTTCGGGTGAAGTCTTGGCAAGAATCGGCATGATAACTATTGTGTCATCTGTGGAAATCCCTCAAAAGGAGCCTTATGATCCTTGGACTTATGAAGAAGTAGAGAGGCTATATGAAAAGAATAAGAAGGATTACAACTCTATGGGGTACAAAGTTGGCTCTTGAAGCCAGTGATGAGAGGATCAAGGTTGCCCAAACTGCTAACTATTGAGCATTTTATTAAGGAGATCACTAATATATTTTTCCTCTTAACTAAAGTAAAAGGGAACAAGAATTCTTTCCACTAGGAGGACTAGATGTATTTTTTCATCCTAAAAATTATAGGAGGTGAATTTTTTTTTGATTGGGTTGATTTGATAGTAGAAGGGATATATAAAGGGCTTCTAGGTTTAGCTAACTTCACTCCCTTCTTTCTATCACCTTTCCATATTTACGTCCTAGCTATTTCAAATGAGTGGGAAGTTCTTTCCGATGAACCATGGATAGAAGATTGAAAATATATCAATGCTACAAACACTTACAGGATAGAAACCCCTCTCAACAATTCAAGAGGATCAATGATTTTTTTTGGGAAGGCTAGTATTTGAACTCAAGGGAAAGGAAAAATGTAAACTTTCAAAAGAATCCATGCAAGAAATTGAAACCTATGGTTGTTAGTACATCCAATTTCCCAGGTTTACCTATCATAGAGTTGGTGCTTTTAATGGCAAACCCCTTAAGCTACCTAGTTATTGTTTAGACATTATTTTTCTATTAAAGATATGTAGGCAACTGATCATTGTTTAAAAAAAAATTCAGAGCACCAATAAAATGTTTGTGACATTCTTTCCTATAGAGTTTGGTCATTATAGATGCGTGAACCTCAAGCATGCTATAATGGTAAAGGTAGAAATGTTCAACCTTTGTCTCAAACCTTATGTCTCTAGGAAAGGTTTTGACTATGTAGGGTTTGCTAAAGAGAATCTCAAGGTTGCATCCACTTTTAGGAATATCCATCATTTAGAAGATTATTGGTCCAACTAATTTGATGAATTAGAGGTTAGAAAGAAGTTGTGGTCAAGAATGACCTTAGATCAAGTAAAAGCCTTCAAAATTGGCCTAGATACCAACAGAGTAAAAGGTGATGAAAAAGAGGCTATTGTAGTGGATCCCTACTATATTGAACAAATTTAATGTTTCCAAATTCTTCAATTAGACTTGAGGAAATGAGAAGAGGATGACCTGCATTCTCAAACAATGGATGTGCTTAGAAGAACAAAGGAATAGATTTAGAAGAAGAAAGACCAAGAAATTATCATTGAAACATCAAAGAAGCATTCAAAGTCTAAAGAAAAGAAGTCTCCTAAAAAACTAATGATTTCCTCTAACCATGGTGCAAATGATTCTATTGCATGGGAATAGGAACTTGAAGTTGAACTGGTCATTCCCAAGGTTCAAGTCCAACCTAAGGTGGAATTTATTAGAAGAATAACCTGTTCAAGCACTAGAAGGAAATAGGGAAGATATAGCCCTAAAGAAGGAGAATCCATGATAGAGGTGGATTCACCTTAAGCTAATCCCAAAATAGACAAGATCCCTAGTAATAGTAGTTCAAGCATGGTGAAAAGTTAGCAGATCTGAACTAAAGATGGAAGTGTCTATTAGAGTGGGGTTTTCATTGCACCAAAAGACTGATCTATCAATGCTCGATAAAACCACTCAACTTATAGTACATAGGAGGTGGTTAAGACCTTTTCACAAATCCCAAGGGGAGTTCTAAAATTTTTTCTAACAATCTCCCCCTCAACGTTACCTAAGGATCTAACAATTTGAACCTATGACCAAGCTCTGATACCACTTGTTAGAGTGAGATTGTCATTGTACCAAAAGAATGATTTTTCAATGCTTGATACAACCACTCAACTTATAGTACATAGGAGGAAATTAAGCCTTTGTCATGAATCCTGAGGATAGTTTTAAACAACTTTTAACAATGTGCCTATGGATGCCCTTTCCATTACCAATACTTTCACTACACTAGAAAAGAATCCCATAAAACCAAAGTGGCTAGAGACTTTAGTAGTCAAGAAGTGAAGGATAGTACTATCATCGCTACCCATTGATGACCTAGTGAGAAAATGTCTAGGTAAATCATCCAAAGCCAAGAAAGAAAAAACCAAATCTAGACTTGATTTCAATAATGATACAAGACATTGGTTGGCAGAGATCACAAAATCATCTCAGGACAAAGATGAGGATGAGATAACCACTTAGGATTATCAAGTATCAAAGGTGGACCTTGGAAAATGGAGTAGGGTAGTTGATATGAAGATACTGGAAGTCTCCAACAAGAAAATTGCAAACGGAGTCTGGAAGAATGCTAAAGATGAGAAAGATATGAAATAAAAAATGAAGAGTATGGCCTAGTACATCAATGATATCCTACATCTAGAATCGAAGGTGTTGAATGAGATATCTACCATCATTGATTTTAAGTTTCTAGTTAACCAACAATTTTTAGATAATCTATAGAGGAGCAAGGTAGTTACCAAAACATTTGAAAAATGGATCCAATTCATCCTAGATGATAGGCCAACACTGGGGAAAATAATTAAAAAATAATTAACAATTAATGATGAAGTTCAACTTGGTCTAATCGTGTCAATTTGGAGGCATAATCTTGTGAAAGGTGTCTGAGCAATATGTCATCAAGGGATGATGTTTATGAGATGAGTGATTATGAATGCAACTATAACATGTGAAATTGAACCTATGAAAAATCAAATAAATCCTAGCAATAGGAACTATGACTTCCTAGCGACAGGAATGTCAGAAATAGAAATAAATATCAATCCACAATAAAGATAACAAAAATAATGATTTATAAAAGAAATAATAATAACATAAATATTGACAAAAATATTATATTATACTCTGAAGAAATTAATCTAAAATTCACTAACTAATATAAATATAAATACCTAAAATGATGAAAGAAAGAAGTAGAAAATCGCAAAACTAAAGTAACCACACTAATAAACATGCATCACTATGTTTTACCAAAGAGTGGACCCTTACTTCATGACTTGCAGAATGATACACTCCAAATCTAGGTATAGTAGTCTCTTGTATAGAAAAATGAATATATTTATAATAATCTGTCTCTTTAGTTCTACAGTATGTTGCTTATATATATGTAGCTTTAGAAATTTATTAATTGCTTTGATATGCACTCCATAGAAAGAGTGACTATTACATAACAAAGCTATAACAAAACTTTATGGCTTGTGAAGAATAGCTAGTTTTCTTTTATTGTTCCTACAAAATATCATTTCCTTCAACCATATTTGTTGAGCCATGGTTTTGAAATGGTTTCATTGTAGAACAGTACAAATATAGAGAGACTATAGTTGACAGCTTTCTTGTCCACATGATTCTGGGAAATGAATCTCGACTTTAATATCTTTTCTTTAGTTCCTAACACCCTATTGATACCTAAATTTTCAGCTGTCAAATTTGAAAGGAAAGTGATGAAGGGCCACACCACCCTTACTCACTCACAATCAAGAAAGCAACAATATGGAGACCAAAAAAATGCTTCACAAGAAATTTTATTATACTTGAAGATCCTTACAACACCCACAAGATGATATAAAGCTTCTCCTTGAGCTTCTCCTTCCACAACTTCTCCTTCTCAAGTTTCTACTCCTCGAGCTTGATTACAAATGATAATAAGCCTTGCTTAAATAAGCACTTCTAACCCAAGACATTACAAACACAACCAATGTGGGATAAAAAGTAAATACAACTATCTTTAAATAAATATTAAATTCCCACCCAAATACAACTAAGCACCCAACAAATATTAAATACATGATTTATCCAAAACCTTCTAGAATTTCCACCTACACACCTCGATTAATGTAGTGACAACTATTTTTTTTATTTTTCTATTTATGCCACCTATGCACCTCGAAAATAAAAATCCTCTTTTCCTTTCTTTTCTCCTTTTTATTTTTTTATTATTTCTCCTCTAATTTTCGTCACTTTTCTCTCTCCTCCAAATTTTTTTTTTTTTTTTTTTTGGTCTTTTTTTTTTTTTTTTTCCAATAATTTTCTAATGCAAGATGCTCCTGCATCAGAAAGTACTATTTTATGCTAAAAAGTTTGATTATTTCATTTGAAATTATATGCTTATATTTAAAAATTAAAAAATTAAAAAATGTTTACCTTTGTCATGCATTTAAAATCTCTTATTAAGGTAAAATTCATTAAAAGGGGAAGCATGCATTTTATGAAAATGTCAAATATTATTTAAATTCATATTTGATTAATTAACTATTTCCTTTTTTAAAATAAATATTTTTATGAATACGGATGGGAAGAGGGAGTTGAACACTCAACCTCTCAACCTTATCCCATTTCCTATCCTAACTACCCATTCTACCCTAACCAATTGTTCTATTTTATTCCTTGAGGATGGTTATTAGAAAGGAAAGTTATAATTACAATGTTTTTGAGGGATAATTGATCTTTCTTATTAGATAAAATAATACAAATTATTTACATTAACACTTATTTTTTAGAAAAGATAAATTATAGTTTAATGTGTATACTTACAATGATATATTTTGCTTACCTTTTATTTAAGTATATTATTGCTAAGGAGATAAATTAATGAGTATCATTATAAATAATTTTTTAAATCATTTATATCTTTGGTATAAGATATTTCCATTTCATGCTCCATGTTAAGGAAAGGAGTTTAAAAGTAAAAATATATGTTCCTTGAGATGAAATATTTGTATAAATATTTTCTTGGCATAGAAATATCATTTTTACCTTCATGTAAATATATTAGGATTTTTACTAAAATGGTTGTTTACTTTGTCAAATTTATGCCTTTTATAATATTCTTTGAATATAATTACATTGACCTATTGGTTATGTGTGAGAAAGAGCTATAGGGAAATATAAATTAAATATAAGACCCTAATTTATTTACTTTATTAAAATGTCTCATTAAGTTATTTTATGTGTACAGGGTATATTCATCGAGGTTATTAAAGTATTTGTCAAGAGAATCAAAGTGGAGATTAAATAGGTGTTGAAGATTTAATTATTTTCTCAAATCCAATAGACATGATCATTTATTAAATGATGATTAAAGCTTTTACATTGTAATAAAGTGCTCAATTAAATTTTAGGTTTTTGTTAGGAAGTGTCACAATGATCTGAAGCGTGTATGCATCCTTTGAATTTCTATGAAGGATACTAGGATCATCATATTAGAATCATATTCATGATCACCATATTTATAACCTATGTTTTGTCAATTGAGAGGGGATTCTTTTTTATCATTCTATATTCTATTGTCATATGTATGCATTAGCAACACAAAGTTTTGTGGTGATTAATATCAAATACAAATATAAAGATTTGGCATGCTCATTTGATCTTTTGGTGATATCATCTATCTATTGTTTAATTTGTTCCTTAGATTAAATTTTCAATTTTCTTTAATTTTTTTCAGATTTGCATGAATGTCTTTTAAGTTCTTCAATACTTGCTAAAACAAGTTCTTGTGTTGATTGTTCAATCTATATCTTTTTCTTATTGTTTTCTCGAGGGGAATAATTTAGGACTTAGTATTGAAGTTATTTTTATCTATTTTTCAATTTGAAGCATTAAAGTGATAAAAATTATCTTAAATATTCCATTGGCTAAGGCACTGGTCTGCTAATTAGTAGTTGAGTTTTCATGTTGATTGTAGAAAAGGCACAGATCTAGGTGACAAAGAGCCCTAATCATTGCACATCAATCACACACACACACACACACACACACACACACAACATAAATAAATTTTTATTTTCCTTTAACCTTCATTTATCTTTTCTTTAACTTTTCAATCAACACCCATGATCCTCAATTTATCTACTCTAAAAATCCTCTAGGGTGTGAGGTATAGGCCTACTAGCCTTGGTTTTATAGAGCCAAAATTGTAGAGGTTTGCATTCATTTGAGTTGAACCTATCAGTTGCAAAATTTCTATTAAGAGTTTCGATAACTAGATCATCATTCAATAGGAAACCTAATCTACTAATTTGGGCACCAACACACCCATTACATGTAGAATAATCGACAATAATAATGGTTAATTTTTGGGCCAAGTTTATTTCCATCCTTTGGCATGTAACTCACCTTCATGTCCTTTCCATGGATACATTTCTTATGTATGAGATATTTACAAGTTGATGGACCTTTTTATTAGTGAAATAGTAATAGGAAGATGCATATTAGGTGACATGAAGACTGACAAATCATAATCAATGTGTTAGATATATACAATCACATATATTTATTCTAATATTTTATCAAATAACAAGACTAATTATCACTCATATGTAGCATATCATATGCAACATAGAAGGAGAAAATGGAATATTAAAATGGATATGGAAATGAATGAGAAGTCTAATATGAAAGCTAAAAATGACATAATTTTGAATGTAAATAGCTCTCATCATAGGAAGTAAATAAATCTCCTGAATGAAGCACAAAAAGAAATGGGTAACATGATTAGGAAGATAGAATCGAATTTTGATGTTCATGAGAAAGAAAAGGCTAATTGGGTCAAAGAGGTTCCATGGATAAATGAGGTGCAAGAATATGGTTTACAAAATTTCCTTGTAGAATGGTTGTTGATAGGATTGGACGGCGAAACCTTCTATGTGATCAAGGATTGCATTTAATAGAGGAATTAAGCTATCACACAAGGGATCTCCAAAATCAAAGAGTTTCTTAGTGGACTTGGTGACATTGATGACATCATCTAGGGTGACCTGAAGTGGTTCCATAAACAATGGGCTAAGGAGAGAATAAATCCCAATCACTCCCAATGAAGAGATTATCAGAGATCTGCAAAAGAAGTTCTTGGAGGTGAAAGAAAAGAAGATGCCAATAAAGAAGGGTTTGCCCAACATAGCTCACATGGAAGCCATGCTGATAATTATTCAAAATTACCTAGAAATGCATGAAGAAAAGATTTGAAAACTTCATAAGGAAAAGGAGGCCTGGAAATAGAGGATTACATATCTTGGTCTACCGCATCAGTCGATTATTTTTTACTTCACTACTACATACAAGAGTTGGAAATCAGCCAAAAAATTTACTACTACTATGGAGAAATGCTAGGATCTTACGAAACTCGGAGATGCCTAGTTGGCAATGATTTTCATACTTTAGATTGTTTACTTCATCACGCTTTAGCAGTTAGCATAGTTAAGTAACCAAAAACTATTAACCCCTACTGGGGTAATTTTTTATCATGGTTTGTCCAATCCTAAAAAGGATATATATGTAATAATTGGCTACTTAGAAAAGGTTGACTCTTAGTAGATATGAAATAGATTTGATTTGTATTAGTATCTATGCTTTTGAATTCTAAGCAATGTTTTCCTGATAAGGATTATAAAATTATGCTAGTTTTATGATTAAAGCTTTTTCAGATAGATACTATTATCTCTTCAAAATGTGATTTATTTTCTTGTGGAAATGGGTTACATGTGAAAGTTCTCTTTACTTATTGCAAATAAAATCTTATTTTGATATAAGAATAAACTGAGGGAAGAAGTGAAATTCATAGTTGGATTTCATTTTACTAAATAATAATGTGGATGATTGTTGTTATTAAATTTGAATAGGTTTTCAGACTATACATTCTCTTCATATTGATGAATTGAGTGTCATAAGCTTTTAATTATTTTGTGATAAAAATACTCATGAGAGGATATTCTCTCGTAAAGAGTAGTTAATGAATGTCCTTCATTAGGTAGTTGCACCTAATAATATTGGAGAGTAATATTACCAAAGAGTCCCACATTGTTTCATGGGAACTCAATTAGTTGGTGTTGATTTGGTATTTCCTTTGTAAACATTAATTCACTTATGTTCAGGAAAAATTATTCACCAATAGATCTTAGATAAAATCATCTCAATAATGTAATAAAGGTTTGATCACTTTATAATTGAAAAAATGTATGGTTGGGGCTTCATTCATGGTGTGAAATATGTCATCTATGTAAGATTCATGATTTTACTTTTGTTAAATTTTAAAGAGCCAATTATGATTTTGTGTGAACGATTCTACTATTTGGTAGTGTGTTGATTATCATTAAATATTATTTCCACCATGACTATTTAGAGAAATTACATTTGTGCTATGGAGAAATCTATCACGTGTGTGTACATCTGAACAAGTTCACCATTTGATTAATTTTGAGAAACCCTACCTATTGATAAATTTCATTGATGGTTGCATCCATCAAATATGAATTATGAGTGATTCTAATTTAAATGTTTCATTTTTTTTAGTTTATTTGATTTTTAATTTGAAAGATTGAATCTCTAGTGATTACTAATTGTTAGGATTTAATTTCAAACAATTGGTTTGCAATATTTAGCTACCCTATTCTTTTGACATTTTGAAATTTTGGCTAAGGTAGAGTTCATTTTAAATTTTAGTATAAATTAAATTGTTAGAAATTGCATACATCTAAAAATGGTAAAAATTACCAAAAAGCATTAGGAATATCTTGTTCTCCTATCCTAGTTTCATAAACCTATTTTTTGGCCTCGACCAATTATTAATAAATTGGTGAACAATTTATAAATCAAGCGTCCAATTGTTTCCCAATGGTTATTTATGAATTGGGTGAACAATTTATAAATTGAATGCCCAATTTTTTAAATGATTGGGCACCCAATTTGTCCAACAACTAAATTGGAATCAAACACCTAGTTTTTGAATTTATAAATTGGGTGCTTGATTCTAAAGAAATCGGAGGGAATTTTCATTTGCCATCAAATTTTCTCTTATGGAAAGGTGTGTACAAGCTTGGTGGACCAAGGATGTTCCTTGATCTACCATAATTTGACTAAGGCAATTATTCAACAATTTCATGCATTGTTAGATTTTTTAGAGGGTCTTCCTCATCAATTTTTTTGACAAAATGAAAAATTGTCATAGATCTTAGTGTGTTAGATTTCAGAAATGTAAATTTTATAGTGTTATGATTTTATTTTCTATTTTTACACTATTTATTTATCAAAAATGTCACCTAAATGTAAAATAGTGTGGTTTACTAAAAGTTTAATAATTTTTTATATTTTTTAAATTAATTTACATGTCATCAATCTACACACAATTGTTTTCAAGTTGAAATTTTTTGAAAAAGTCAAATTTTGATCAAATTATGTGTCCATAGAAGAGATGTTTTAAAAATTAGATTAATTATCAATTAAAATTAATAAAAAATTATATTTAATAAAAAATATATTCAATAAAAAATTAATAAAAAATATATTCAATAAAAATTTAGTAAAAAATATATTCAATAAAAATTTAATGAAAAATATTCTCTTCTATTTTGGTGTGTCGGGTAACTTCCTTTAAAAGGATTCACAAAAACTAATTCAATTGTGTTGGATTATACTATATGTACATGAGATACATTTTGAAAAAGTGGTTTTTAAAGATCCATACAAGAATAATTATGTCATAAAAGTATTCAAATAAATTACATACTCAAAAGGTAGAATCTGAGCACTACAATTTCTAGTACTGAAGCTTTTTGATATTCAAACAATAAGAGCCTCAAATTCTAACATCGTTTGACAAGAAACTCTAAAAAAAGAAAAAAAAAAAGAAAAAAGGAAAACAAACAATTCCACTTTTTTCCCAAAAGTTAGAACCAACTTCTTGCACTGACCCTATTACATTGTCATTATCGAACTCATTTAAGTATCCATTGAATACCTTACATATCAACTTTTTCTTCATTATATTTTCTTCAAATCATGTTCGTCAATCAAATTATATGGTACTCTACTGAGTTGGCATAATGTCTAGCCAACTAAGACTTTGACATTAGTGACAATATAACAATTGATATGACTCTCTTACATATATTCATAGCATCTTACACTCTCTTAGGCCCTTGATAGGATAATATGAATGTGAAATTGAACTAATTTCTTAGAAAATGTAAATCTAGATGTTATATCAATACAATCATACCAATTAAGATGTAAATCAAGGGTAAAGATATGAAATGAAATGAAGCTTAAAAGACTCACATTGAAATGTGTAAAGGAAGATGTGTCTTTTCTTAATAAATTTTAGATTTGAATCTTTTCTGAACTTTCATTCATGAATCTTGGAATAAAATGATGAAAGGAACAAAAACTAGAAATCTCCCTAGAATATGAGAATGATGGACTAGGTCAAAATGGAACAACGTCCTACAACTAGTATGACATAGCCTGCAGCTCTCAAACTAATGACTATACAAATCTTGTGAATTATAGATTCTAAATCTACTTTTGATGAGTGCTTTCCTAGGTCATGCCCAATGTTAAGGAATTAATTGTAAATGAGAAATGTAAATGTAAAGGACTATAAAGACCAATATAAATATTAAGATTCCCCTTTTCCATGTGAATGTGATGTCTATGTAATGTAGATTTTTAATTATGAATGTAGGATATCTCCACGCTTTGCCATGGTTCTATCATAACTCTATCATAGTGCGATGGATATGGATATGCAACAATGAAGAGGATGAATGATTCAATGTGGATCTCCTCCCTTGATGCCCAAAATATGCTTGATCTTGAAGAGGAATTGCTCACAAAGGATTCTCCAATACTAACTGATAAAATGTCCTTGCTTGAATTCTTGAATACTTAAACTCCTTGAATACAAAAGGCTAAGAATATTCACTAGAGAGAAGAGATTGAGAATGAGATGCTTCAAATATGAATTTCTTGATGAGATGTGAAAATGAAGCCTCAAAGTCTCCTTATATATGATTTTCTGAGTGGGAAAAACATACAAGATGACTGGATAATGGTCGTTAACTAATTAAACCCTTGAGGACTTTTGGGCCTCAAGATCAAAAACTCTCAGGTACTAGGTCAACCTAGGTCAAATTAGTCTAGGACTATGTTGGCTTGTGTCAACCTAGTCCAAATGAGGTTGACCTAGGTCAACCTGGTTTAGGAGGATAGGTCCTAGGTGCCACAAAGATCCATGTAAAATGTCAGAGAGATAAGGTGGAAAGATGGAAGAGAGAAGATGAAAAGGAGGAAAAGAAGAGTGAGCATGAGCATATCCATGGTCTAAAGAGGGAATCATGAAGAGGAGGGACCTCAGTGGTATTAAAATGTAAGTGCATCTTTTTTAAGATGGTACATTAAGCCTCCACTTTAGTAGGAGTATGAGTTTCCTCAAACTCATGGTAAAGTAGATCAAGAGAAAAAGATCAAATCTTATTATGACTAAAAAGGAAAGAAATCATCAAGCCAATAACATACTTGAGTCTTATCACTTCCAAAGTCAAAACAAGAGAGATAAGTTCTACAAAATAAAGGGTTGTAGTTGCTTCTTAATAAGGTTTGCATGCCTTATTATGAACAACACAAGGAAAAAGGTGTTGGAATTATCTTAGAATAAATGAGAGGTGGGGTGAATCAATTATTCAAGGTCCAAATGTACAAATAAAACTTTTTACAGTTTAATTAACGCATAAAAAATTCTCAACCATGCATGCATTCATTGTGTGTTAACCAAAACTGATATGTTCCTATCAATAAACATGCAGAAATGTAAAGCATAAAACACAACATATCTATCAGCACATTTGACACAATGATTTAACATGGAAACCCAATTTGGGAAAAATCACCAGTAACATGCTACTCCTTTTTAACTCTTCTAAAGTGATGCCCTATTAAAGGCCAACCCTGTTAAAGGTTACAACACACACTGTTAGATGTGACCCAATTAAGGGATTTCAATCACCCTATCAAAAGTTAGCCCAGTTAGAGGACTTTAGGCCATTCACTTGGAATGCCACCCTGTTAAAGGATTTTTCAATGAGTGTTAAGTCAACCTTACTTGAAAGGATTTATCCTAGGCTGATATAATTGTTAGAAAGTAACAATAGAACTTTGATCTTATACAACTTACAACCTTACTTGCAGATTACAGATCACTATTTAGTCCTCAACTCTTCTTGGCTTCCAATCTTTATAGCTCATACAACTTACAACCTTACTTGTAGATTATAGATCACTATTTAGTCCTCAACTCTTCTTGGCTTCCAATCTTTGTAGCTCTAATAGCTTGTTCACCCTTCAAGCATTCATCCTCCTTAAGCCTTCTTGCTTAGTACACCATTAAAAACTTCTTCTCTTGAGTCACTTGATGAAGAAACCCCTTTCCTTCTCCTTGTTAGATTTTTGCATTCAAAACTCTCTAACCTCTACTTCATGACCAAAAATCCTTAAATATATGAAATTAGAACACTTTTCTCACTCATTATCCATCACCAAAATTAGGGTTTTTGATGGATTAGGTAGGACACAATGTATCTACCCCATATCTTGTCTTTTGTAGAAACTTCTCCTAGAATCCATTTGAATTCACCTCCAAAATGATTTACATAAGATTTCATGCCACCAGCTCATCAATCTTATCTTCCTCCTAATTCACAAGTTCCAAGAAAATAAACTTGTCAGCTTTTATTTGGTGAATCTTCAATCTTTTCATAATGCAGTAGCTCGGCATTATTAATTTACTAATGCTCGGCACATACTGTGTTACTTGGCACTAACTTTGCTTGGCACCTTCTATCAACTTGGTCAAGCTTGGCAAATGAACTTTGTTCAAAATTATTCTTCTAAACTTTCTAAGTGTAGCTAATCATATTGTAACCTCAAGTAGATCATCAATACATTATGTTATCACTATCTTAACTGATTCTTACACTTCAATACATAATCATAACTCAACCTTTCCTCTAGGTACTTTTGTTACATCTTGTTGATCAAATCCTCCTCATCAATGAACTAAGTGATAGTGCTTGAAACATATAAGCAATTGTCTTACTAGCATGTGGAAAATTTGAAATTAGTGATAAAACAATGATTGAAACACAGTCTTCTTCAACAATCTTTCTACTCAAATGATCTTTTCAATCATATATCAACAATCTCCCTCTTTGGCATTGATGGCAAACCAAACTGATCAACTAGTCAAACAAATGATAAAAATAACTAGGTTAAAACAATAAGGAAATACCAAAAAGAAAGTTTGGTGATTTAAAATTCTCCCTTTATTAGCAACTCCCTCTTCTGATTAGGTTACAAAATAAAACACCCTCTAAGTTCCTTCTTTTCTGATTCTCTTTTGTCATGGATCAGCAAAATATCAGAATGTCTCCCTCTTTTTGTTCTTATCCTTCCTTTGATTGATTTCTACTTTCTTCCTCTTTCTTTCTTACCAAACTAATTAGTAATATACTTTTTCCCTTTATCATCTCCTTTGATTAGTTTAATGTGCTTTCTCCCTCTTCGACAACAATGCCAAAGACACATGCTCAACACTTGGCATCTTTGATATATGCAAACATAGGCTTTTGTGCACTCTTTAATTTTCTCCCTCTATTGCCTTGCTTACGATTGATATTTAATTCTAGCTCTACAATTATTTTAGGAAATTCCTAAAGTAAGATCCACTACATCAATTTGTATGAAATGAATGTAAGCTTGTTTGATGCAAGGTACTCCCTCTATCTTTTTACATAGCCTTTGATAGGAGTATCACCCCTAGTTTACCTCTCAGATACTCATAAGCATCCTTAGGTAATTCTTTGGTGAATATATCAACAATTTTCTCCTTTGTGTTAATATATTACATCTTTACCTCTTTGTCTTGAACCAATTCCCTTACATAATGATACTTTATTGCAATATGTTTTGTCTTGGTATGCATTACATGATTATTTCATATATTGATAGCACTTTTATTATCACAATAAAGTTTCATTGGTTTTGTGATTTCTTCCTTCATTCCCTTAAGTATTTGTTTGATCTATACAATGTTTCTACAATTAATGGTAGCAACAACATACTCTGCTTTAGTAGTAGATTGGGAAGTACAACTCAACTTCTTACTAGTCCACGTAACACGTCTTCTGCCTAAGAAGAATGCTCCTTCATTGATGTTCTTTCTGTCATCAATATTTCCAACCCAATCAGCATTAGTGTAGGCTTTTAGTTCAAACTTTTCATTCTTCTTACAATATAAACCATACTCTTATGTTCCTTTCAAGTATCTCATTATACTTTTCATATCCATCAAGTAATTCTCTCTAAGGTTAGCAAAGAATCTTGCAACTATCCCCACAGCTAATGCAATATTAGGTCTAATGTGTACTACATATTGCAATTTTCCAATCATGGACCTATATTATGTTTGATTGACCTCAGTTGAATCATCATTCTTTGATAGCTTGAGTATTGTCACCATAGGTGTACTTATTGGGTTTGAATCCTAAAGTCCAAATGTCTTCAATATCTCTTTGAAATAATTTGACTAACTGATATATACACCATATTTCATTTGATAGAATTGTAATCCCACAAATAATTTGATCTCCCCAAACATTGACATTTCAAACTCTTGCTTCATCTAATTTGTAAAATCTTTACACAAAGCATCTTGTCCTCCAAATATTATGTCATCAACAAATATTTTAGATAATAGTATACCTTTTTATTTATCTATCTTCATGTACAAATTGTTGTTATTATCTGTCCTTTTAAATCCAATCTTAACAAGATAAGTATGAAGTCTCTCATACCATGCTCTTGGTGCTTGTTTCAATCCATATAGGGCTTTGTGTAGTCTACATACCATGTTCTTATTATTTTTATCAACAAAACCTTATGGTTGTTCTATGTAAATTTCTTCTTCTAATATGCCATTCAGAAATGTAGACTTAGTATCCATCTTCTAAACTTTGAAACCTTTATATGCAGCATAAGCAAGAAGAATTCTCACTCCTTCCATTCTTGTAATAAGGGAAAATCTTTCACCAAAGTCATTTCCTTCTTCTTGTGCATACCCTTTGTAGAATAGTCTTGCTTTGTTTCTTCTCACTTCACCATTCTCATCTAACTTGTTTTTGAATATCTATTTTGTGCCAATCACATTTTTGTCTTCTAGTCTAGGAACTAGACTCCAAGTCTTGTTCTTTTCTATCTGTTGAATTTCCTCTTCAATGGCCTTGTACCAGTCATCATCTTCCAATGCATCTCTCACTGTCTTAGGTTCCTTCATACTTAACAAACATGATTCACTTCTCAACCTATTTCTTGTCATTGGCCTTGCATCTTTGTCTCCAATGATTTGATCTGTAGGGTGGTATCTTTTGACATATTTGGATAGTCTAGGCTCAGTTCTTATAGCTACATTTTGTCTCTCAGCTTTAGTATCACTGTGTACATCTATGTTAGGTTTTTCAGCATCTCTTTCATGTGTGCTAGTCTCAAAGTTAGATTGTGCATTCTCCTCATTTTGCAACTCACCATCTGAATGCAACTCAGCATTCACAGGATGTGACTCAGTAGTTGTTGAGACTTGTTGTTGGTTTGTTGCATGATTTGTAGCATCTTCTTTAGTGTTCATTCCTTCATAATAATATAGAAATAAATTTTATTCTCTTGGTTCTTTTGTAGATTCAGCCTCATGTGCTTCTATAAATTCATCAAAATTCACATTTGTGCTTTCCACAATTTTGTTAGTGTTAGTATTTAAACACTTGTAAGCTTTACTTCTTGTGGAGTAACAAAGGAATATAACTTCTTTTCTCTTTGCATCAAACTTTCCACTCCTAACATCTTTGAGAATATAGCATTTTCTTCCAAATATCTTAAAATATTTCACATTAGGTGGATGACCATACCATAGTTTAAAACATGTTGAGTGAGTACATTTCTTGACTTGCACACAGTTCAAGGTGTATACAATAGTACTTATAGTTTCTCTCTAGTATTTTGGAGAAAAAAATTTCTTCATCATGAGTGTTTTAGCACAGTCCATTATAGACCCATTTCATCTTTCAGAAATTCCATTTTGTGGAGGGGTCCTAAGTGTAGTTGTATGTCTCTTGACTCCTCTATCATTGCAGAATATCTAAAAATTATTTGAAGTGAATTCTCCTCCTCTATCTGATCTCAAGCATTTCAAACACTTACCTATTTTCTTTTCCACTCTTGCCAAGTATCATTTAAACATTTGAAAAGTATCTATTTTTTGTTTTAGAAACATGGTTGTCATCAACCTAGAGTAATCATCAACAAACAACATTATATACTTAACTCCATTTATAGCTTTGCACTTAAATAGGTCCACACATGTCAGTATGAATAATTTCAAATATTTTCTTAGAGGTATAAGATTTACTTTTAAAGCTTGACTTTGTCATCTTGCCTAGTTGACATTGTTTGCACATTATATTTTTTGGTTTCCTCAACTTAGGCAAACCTCTAACTCTTTTCATGTTACTGATACTAATTAGATTATCAAAGTTAACATGACATAATCTCTTGTGCCAAATCCATTAATCATCAAATTTTGCAATAAGACAAGTAGCATCTTCTATATCTAAATAGAACAGATTACTTCTAGTTTGATCACCTTTTCCAATAAAGTTTCCATTTGTATCATATATCTTGTCTGATTTATTTTCAAACTCAACTCTGCACCCCAAATTATTCAATTGTGACACAGTTAACAAGTTATAATTCAATCGTTCAACATAATAAAAATTGTCACATGAGATCTTGTCTATGAGTTTGATAGACCCTTTTCCTTTTATCAAACATGGTGTATCATTACCAAATCTTACACTATTTCCATCATAATAGGTTAAGGTAATGAACTTACTTTTGTCTCCAGTCATGTGATGTGAGCATCCACTATCAATGATCCATTTGTCATTCTTGTTCACACAAGTCATAAGTGTAGTTGCCTCATCCTCATCAAATTCATCCTTCATTGAAAAATATACCACTTCATCATCATTTTCATCAGAGTAATGATCATCAGCAATGTAGCATGACTTCTTGCATTTATCTCTATTGTCTCTTCCATCATCTTCTCTTCTATTTTTGTCTTGTTCCCTTCTTTGAAGTTCTTCTTCAGTGTACATCTTACTACAATATGACCAACTTCATTGCAATTAAAACAAATTATAGGCAATTTACCTTTGAATTTACATTTTCCTCTGTGAAATATTCTTTCCAACAATGCTTCCAATTGTTCAATGTCTTCCTCATCTGTGCTACTATCACTAGATGCATACTTTATCTTTCTTTTCTTCTTCTTTTTCTTTACCTCTTTAGAATCCTTTAGTAACAATTTTTCTTTGAAATTCAATTCAATACTCTTTGGTCTATAGTTGTCAAAATTAGATAGCTTAAAAGCATTAAGTCTTCCTACCAAACCTTCAAGGATTAGATCATTTCCTAGTATACATCTTAGCTCTTGGATTGTAGACACTCTAATGGCATACATAGGTAAAAATATTCTCAAGACTTTACTTAGCACAGTATCATCATCTATTTTACCAATAGCACCTTTTATTGCACTAACAACTTCTTTTATTCTAGAAACTTATTGACCAATATTCTCACCTTCTTCCATTCTGATGTCATCAAACTTACCTCTAAGGCTTTTTGACTTAGCTCTTTGAACATTTTTGTCTCCTCCATAGATGGTGTCTAGGGCATCCCACATCTACTTTGCATTCTTAAGGCCTTTGATATCACCAAATTTAGCATAGCTTAGGGTAGAGGCAATCTCCAACATTTCTTGATTGTGTTCTTTCTTTTTCTTCAAATCTTCATTAGTTAGGGCTCCTGTTGGATCAACATGTTCCACTGAAATGCAAGATTATGCATAATATCTAAGTCCTCCAAGGTGTAGTTTCATCAAACTTTTCCATGCAGGAATGTTATCTCTGTTGAGCTTGGGTACCTTTCTTTTTGACATCTTGATCTTTTTACTTCTAGTACCTTAAAACTAATCCTCTTAAGAAGATGGCTTTGATACCAATTGTTGAAATTCTTTTAGAAAAAATGAGAGAGGGGTTGAATCAGTTATTCAAGGTCTAGATGTACAAATAATTTTTTTTACAATTCAATGAACCCATAAAACATTCTCAACCATGCATGCATTCATTGTGTGTTAACCAAAACTGATATGTTACTATCAAATCAACATGCTGAAATGTAAAGCATAAAACAAAACATATCCATCAACACATTTTTCCCAATTTGGAAAAACCACTAGTTACATGATACTCCTTTTTCACTCTTCTAAAATGATGCCCTATTAAAGGTTACAACACACATTGTTAAATGTGACCCAGTTAAGGGATTTCAATCACCTATCAAAAGTGAGCCTTGTTAGAGGACTTTAGGCCATTCACTTGGAATGCCACCCTATTAAAGGATTTTCCAATGACTCTTAAGTCAACCTTACTCCAAAGGATTTACCCTTGATTGATACAATTGTTTATACAACTTACAACCTTACTTGTAGATTACATATCACTATTTAGTCCTCAATTCTGCTTGGCTTCCAATCTTTGTAGCTCTGATAGCTTGTTCACCCTTCAAGAATTCATCCCCCTTAAGCCTTATTTCTTAGTATGCCATTCCAGACTTCTTCTCTTGACTCACTTGACGAAGCAAACCCCTTTCCTTCTCCTTGTCAAATTTTTGCATTCAAAACTCTCTAACCTCTCTACTTCATGACCAAACATCCCTACATATAGGAAATTAGAACACTTTTCCCACTCATTATCCATCACCAAAATTAGGGTTTTCGATGGATTAGGTAGGATACAATGTATCTACCCCATATCTTGTCTTTTCTAGAAACTTCTCCTAGAATCCATTTGAATTTTCCTCCAAAATGGTTTACATAAGATTCTATGCCACCAGCTCATCAATCTTATCTTCCTCCTGATTCACAAGTTCCAAGAAAATACACTTGTGAGCTTTTATTTGGTGAATCTTCTATCTTTTCATAATGCAGTAGCTTGACATTATTAATTTACTAATTCTTGGCACATACTGTGTTACTCAGCATCTACTGTAAAATCACTTAGCATCAACTAAATTTTACACAACATCCACTAAAATCTGCTTTCACTCAACTCCAACTAACTTTTTGCTCGGCACCTTCTATCAACTTGGTCAAGCTTGGCAAATGAACTTTGTTCAACCTTATTCTTCTAAACTTTCTAAGTGTAGCCAGTCATTTTGTAACCTCAAGTAGATCATCAATACATTATGTTATCACTATCTTAATTGATTCTTGAACTTCAATACATAATCATAACTCAACCTTTCCTCTAGGTACTTTTGTTATATCTTATTGATCAAATCCTCCTCATCAATCAATTAAGTGATAGTGCTTGAAACATATAAGCAATTGTCCTACCAGCATGTGGCAGGTTTGACATTAGTGACAAAACAATGATTGAAGCACACTATCTTCTTCAACAATCTTTCTACTCAAATGATCTTTTCAATCATATATCAACAAAAGGAACAAGGGAAGAACCAAGGAGAAAGGTCTTTGCAAAAGAGGATGGAATTGAATAGTCTATCAAGTGTGTGTGGCATGATAGTCAACCCATCAGAGATGAACCAAATTTTCTACCAAGTGTGTAGCATGCTAGTCAGTCCATTGAAGGTTTCAAATTAAAGGGAAATCCATGTCCCAAAAAGAAGAATTGAGAGGTGATCCAGGCATAAGGATGTGTGTGTGTTCTTATGAGATCAAGACTATGCTTGCTAGACTATTAATAGTCAAAAAAAGGGTCAAAAAAAGGATCAGGACTCCTAAAGTGTCAAAGTTTAGAGAGAGATCTAAAAAGAGACCAAGCCCCTAGGAAATGTCCAGAGTTCCTCAAAACTAAACAAGGAAAAATAAAAAGGAGAGAGGATACAAGATGTGAAATAGAAAATGCATAGATTTGGGTATACCTTAGAAATCATACTAGGCACTAAGGCTTAAGTACTCCAAGCTATGTACTGAGCTGTCATTATGCACAATGCTAAATGACAGGAATTTTTTTGAACTCCTCTCTTGAAAAGTCAATCTTGTGAATCAACTCCAAGGTTATGGGTGATCTTGTAACCTATTGGAATCCACTTAGTTGAAGATAAATGTGTTTGTTCATGAGGAGGCCTTTGCTGGTTCAAACCAATTTCATATCAAATGACCAATCTAATTGCTATTTCAAAATTGACCACAAAAGAGATATGTTTTTGGTATTTTCTATTTATAATGAATGTAGTTTTAATAATGCAACTATATGAATTCCTAATTTAACTAGGGATTAGCAAAGAAAATAACAAAGATAAGGTAACAAGAAGCTTAAGAAAATAACATGAAAGGGAAATTCCTAATGGACATAAGCTACAAAAATAACACATCTGCAAGTTAAGCCTTTGAAAAGATCAGTAGGTAACCAATGAAAATAGGAGTAGTGCTTCCTTGATTCCACTGATGCAATCATCAATGGGAAACTTAATAACTGTATGATGTTTCACTCTTTATCAAATTGCAAGGCCATGGAAAGTGCACTCATGCAAGACAAAATGTTATGTAGGAACAAAATGGGTTATCTCTTCTCAAACTAGATATGTCAGTGGAATTCATAAAACCATAGCAAACACAAAAATTTAAAAAAGATAGCACAACCAAAAATAACACTATAAACTTTTGGCTCAATCATAATTCCATGAACATACATTCACAAAAACATGACACATTTAGGAAAGAATTACTACACTCCAAATGCAAGCACCAAAAGCATAATATTATTGCAAAATAATGGTGGCCTGGATTACATACTACAATCCTATATTTATAAGAAACTATCTCCTCAATTTTTGTTGAGAGTGAGAGATATCTTCATGCAATAATATGCTTTTAATTTAATAAAACAAATTATTTATATACAAACTATCAATCTAGTTGGTGCTTACTAGGACTCCATCCATTTTTATATTCATTAATTCGATACATGAGCCTTCACATGTCATAAAACAAATAAATTGAGAGAAAATAAGAAAGAGAGAGGCATTAGTTGATGTAGGAGTGTCTGGAAGTGCCAAAAATAGAAGCTCTATCTTCACTAGGCATCTATAAGAGTTAAACTACTGTTAGAATGCAGTTCTAGTGCATGGAAAGCTCTAATTTTGGAACTAGTAGTTAACTATCAGTGCACCTCTGGAGAAGCACACCTCAGAAGAAAGCACATTAGCACAACTTTAAATTCTTCAAAATCTTCCAAAACATTGAAAAAGCGCACCAGTGCACCTCTAAATTCTTCAAAATCTTCCAAAACATTAAAAAAGTACACCAGCACAGCAGTGCACTAGCGCACCTCTAAATTCTTTAAAATCTTCCAAAACATTGAAAAAGCACAGCAACACACCAATGCACCTTGGAAGCTCGATTCACATAAAAATCAAAGTTTTCAATTTTGAAAATGATTTCTAGGTTTTGCTCAAATAGAATTTTAGATCACTTTTGTGTACTTACTTTGATCCCTTTGGTGGTTTATACCCTCTTTATAGCCAAAAACTTCCATACTTTTAAACTCCTTCTGCTTCTTCTATTTGAAATTCCAAGCCACCTGTGTTGAATCTTGTCATTAATAGTTGCATGAGATGAGAAACTTATTTTGGTTTATGTGTCCAACCTCAGTATCTTTGATCTCTTTCTTCTCTCCAACTATTTGATCCTTCTAGGTCAAAGACCAAGTGATCCAGATTATCCAAAATGATCAAATGTTTGAAACTTTTTCACAAGATTTTCTAAGAATTTTTAAATGGCTTTTTTGGAGGTCTTCTACTCAAAATTTCAAGTTGAAACTTTCATTCGTCCCTAAAATTGGGCAGCCAAAGGCTCCCTATTTTAGGGACTAAAATTAGATCTTTAGTTATTGTTTTTAATGGTGCAAACAGTTTTGAATTCTGAGCTCTAGGTCAAAAGTTATGACCCCAACAAGTTGAGGATGCCCTTTTTATCTACACAAAGAAGTAAACATAAATACATTAGTCTAGAAAGCTGAAAAACTTAATTTGAACAAACCCTAGATATGACAAAAACACAACCCATAAGCCCTTACTATCAAAACTATTTAAAAACATCAAAAAACCTATTTTCACCCCTTAAATGCAAAAAGGGTACACCTGGCACACCTTAGAGGTGTGCTAGGTGTGCCTTAATCTTTTGGCAAAACCTTTTATATGAGGGTACATTGAGGCACACCCTATATACACTTAGTGCAATACAAAAAGGGTGTTTCTTCATTTAAGGGTGTGCAACTGTGCACCTTAATCTTAGTGTTTGAATGTTTTTTTGTCTATGTAGGTGGAGGCAAAGTGGGGATTCTCATTAAAGGAGTTGCACTAGTGCAAGTTGCTGAGCAAAGTAGAAGCAAACAAGTAAGGTGTCTTTCTTAAGTGCTTGGGTGCACTAGTGCACTTGGGGAGGTGTGTTGGTGTGCCTCTCTCTTTTATTTGCAAAACAAACTTCTCCCTCCAAAATTCTATTTTTTGGAAACTAGGATTTCTAGTCAGGACCCAGACTTGATCAAAAATAACTAGATAAAAACCCTAAAAAGACTCAAACCCTAGACTAGGGGGTCTGGAAAGCCAAAAAAATAAAGTAGGGGGTCCCCATTTTTAAGTGAAATGGGGAATGCATTGTGAAACCACAACACTATATACAAGAATCTATATTTTTATTCAATGGAAAAAGGATGAGAAAAGTGTATGCCCCCACATTAAAGCAATTGAAAATGCCTTAACAGGAGCAATAGCTTAATAGAAGCATACATCTATCCATGAAAGAACATTTCCACTATAAGATGCAACCAAGAGGAATAAAATATCAAGGGAAATGAGCACAAAAAAGATAAATCACAAAAGGGATCTACTAACTAAGGGATTAGTAAGATCGTATGATAATATGTAATATTATGTCAAGTATGAAAATATATTCATTCCCCAAAGGAAGTAGAACTATGAAAAAATGGAGGAAAAATTACAAGAGAGATATGAAAAGAGTCTTTTTGAGCGAATAGAATGGAGACCAAAAAGAATCATTACTACCATATCATAAGAAACTAAGAAGACTAAATAAGAGCACTAGTATGAACAATAGCACATGAGAAACATAACATAGAATCACACATAGAAGAAGAGAGATATAAATAGAATAATATAGATGATAGAGTGGTCACTTTATCCCCTTGCAATCTACCAAAGAAACAAGGATCATCCAAAGAAATAAAATAGAAAAATAGAAAATAGAAGGGCAACATGGGAGAAAAACAAAAGAACACTAAAAACTACCATTATGGATGGAGTTCATGTCAAGAGTTCCATATGCCCCCCCCCTCCCCCATCTTGGTCCAAAATGGTAGGGGAAGGATGGTCACTCATG
Source organism: Cupressus sempervirens (assembly GCA_028749045.1). Lineage (NCBI taxonomy): Eukaryota > Viridiplantae > Streptophyta > Pinopsida > Cupressales > Cupressaceae > Cupressus > Cupressus sempervirens. The sequence continues at coordinate 249,912,960 of CM053792.1, read as the reverse complement.
AGCAGAATCATATCCATAATATTAGGAATCACGATGAGTTCTAGGAAAGGAATTTGAGAGTGAATATGCTCATTACTAGGGGTGATTTTAAGTTGTGTAGAAAATATGTTAGGTAAATCATTATCTACAATAATTAAATCATCATCACTACTATCATCTAAAGTATCTTCCATATCTAGATAAACAAAATCTAAAATATGAACATAATCATCATGTTCATCCAAATGCATAGTGTTAACTTGTGAACCTACTCCAAAGATGCATGTACAGTGTGATCAAAGGAAGGTAAAGATTGAGATAAAGATGTAGGTTGAGAAGCAAGGGAATGAGCTTGATCCTTGACTATAGCTTGATAGTTATTGTGATGTTGACAAGCATGTTGATCACTAATGGTTTTATGAGGGATTGTAGAAAGATTAGGATCAACTATCATAGGCCCCAAAGAAGGAACATCAATGGGTTGAAAAGCAATAGTAGAAGGGAAAGATGTAGAAGATAAAATAGGTGCAAAAGTAGAAGGTGTAGATGAATTAGGCAAGACAAGAAAAGGTAAACAACCCTTAGGAAGACTAAGCTCCATAATCTTAGATACTTTATGTTTTTGATAGTTTCTATAAAGATGATCAAGATGAGTAGGTGGTTTTCCAGGATGAGATGGCCAATAAAAATCAATCTTAGCACAATCTCTAGGAAATGATGGTTTATAAATAGAATAATTAATAGTAACAATGAATCCATTGTGAGGAAATTTAAGACATTTATGAATAGGAGAAGTAATAGCTTGCATGGAAGAAAGCCATGGAATATCAAGATTAACTTGAAATTTATTGGATGTAGGAATAATTGCAAAGTTAGTAAAAACAAATTTCTTTAAAATAGTAACAAATAAAGTGATAGAACCTGGAGGTTGGTAAAGAAAACCATTACAAGTCTAAATCATAGAGGACTTGAATCAGAAGTATCTCTATGCAACACTTTATTAAAAATGTGTGCTTTGGTGATAAAATTCACAATAGTCAAAGGATCAACCAAAGTACCATGAGAAGGAATATGAGCCACTCTAGTAGTGATGTAAAGAGGACCATTAGGTGCCTTAAACATATTAGACTGACTAAAGATAATAATAGGTGGTATTTGTTGAGAATCAAGTGGAGAAGGAATCAAAGGTTGAGAATCTAACTCAATATGATTAACCACATGATTTTCTTCTTCTATCTTCTCATCATACAAAATATGGAAATAAGAAGAAGAAGAAGGTTTATTAATAACAGTTGTTGAGTGTGAAGCCAAAGGATAGGTGTAAATCTACAAACTATAATTAGGCAGTACAATAGACTTATCATTAATTTGAGAATCAACTAAAATAGCCTTAGAATCAATAAGGTATTGAATAGCATTCTTCAAACCATAACACTTTTGAATATCATGACCTAGTTGATGGTGATATTGACTTAAAGCATTAGAATCAAAAGACTTTACAAAAGGTATACTAGGATCAATAGGAAAAATAGAAGGAATATTAAGAACATGAGTTTTAATCATCTTAGTCATCACCTCATACAAAGGCTTGGATAAGTTAGTATATTGATGATTAGGAAAAAATATAAAGGAAAAATTAGTTATACCATGAGATGTAGTAGCCAACTGATCACCATCTCTATGTAGAGATTTGATATTGGTAAAGTTGTTAGATTTAGAGAACTAGTTTGAATGTCTAGCAGCATCACTCTTATAACCAGAGATATGAGCCATCAGAGTAGAGACCTCAAGTTAACTCACTTGTAATTGGTAATGATGAAGCATTGTACGTAGGTATAAAAAGGAGGTATATTTAGAAAAGAGAATCATATCCCTAATGTCTTTTTGTAAATTCAAAAATTTAATGCATTGAATATCATGATCATGCATGGGATACAAAAATATGATCTTACAAAAATTTTAATCTACCAATAAAATTAGTAACTTTCTCTTTAACATTTTACTTACAATGCATTAAATCAGCTAAAGAAACTTGTGGACCAATATTATTTTGAAATCGTTGAATGAAAGCATTAGCAAGAGTTTGAAAAGAAACAATAGGATAAGCAGGCAGAAAGAAATACCTTTGCAAGACTTCATCCCTAAAGGTGCATGGAAATAACTTTTCCATAAGCCTATAGTCATGAACAAAATAACTACATGTAGTTTCAAAAGTTTTAACATGAATCACGGGATCTCCCTTACTATTATGAGTCTCAAGATGGAGTACCTCAACATGTTGTAGAATAGCAGAATGAAGGATATCTAAGGAAGGGGAATTCACCACATCACATGTAGGAATATTATACTTAGATTTGGTTAAATGAGCAAGTTTCTTTTGTAAACTAGAGATAGTTTGAACCAAGGTACTAATAGTAGGGTCAAAAGACACACTAGTAGTCATGGGAATACTAGATGGATTAGAAAAAATATTTGAAGTGGAAGGAATATGTAAAGATGTCGGCAAAGAATAAGAAGGAATAGGTAAAGGGTTCAAATAAGTAAAAGGAACCGCATTATGCAAAGGCAATTAAGAAGGAATAGAAGTAGGAGGAACACTCCCAGGAAGTGAAAGACTAAGAAGACTAACACTTAAAGGAGTGGAAACTAGTCATAAGAGGTGGAGCATATTTAGGTATGCTAGAAGGAGTGGTAGAAATTAGGATAGAAGGTTCAACTGTAGAAAAAGAAATAGGAGGGTATCCTAACTCTTGAGCATATTCTATCAAAGACTTAACATGAGTATTAATAAGGTGAGATATAACACACAAGATAGAATTATTATTATTATCATTATTAATAAGCTTCTTAAGAGGTTCAACAATAGCAATATTATTTAGATTCTAATTTTCTTAGGCAAGACAAGTTTCCAATTTATCAAATTCAATAGAAATCTTATCAAATTGCAAAGGACGAACTCGTAAAGAATCATCCTCATCTTTAGATGAGTGAGAAGACTTATGATTGGTTATAGGATTAAGATCATGAGAAAAAATGTGAGAATCGTCAAACAAACCCATGATTCTACAACTTTGCCTAATGGGAATGTTATAGTTAGGGCTTCATATAATTAAGATCATAAAAAGAGGAGATCACAAAATGAAAACATATTGAGATCTAACCAAACTAAAGAATGTGCAATATAAGAGAAAAAGATATGCAAAATAATCCAACACCAAAAAGACAGGGGGTTCACATCGAGTTCATCAAAATCTATGATGATGAAATGGAAGCACTTTAATAGGATTTATACCTCCACTTTATGGAGCACCAATCCATTCAAAAATGTGTGTGTGAGGGAAAGAGGAAAATTTCCAAGTATAATTCCACTTATGACCTGAATTAGATCAACTAGGACCCAAATGAAGAAGGGTCCTAATACTAAGTCTAGATTGCAAAGCGGAATACAATACAAAGAAATACACACTCTTTGGCCCTTGACGGGATAATGTGAATATGAAATTGAAGTAATTGCTTAGGAAATGTAAATCTAGGGTGCTATGTGAATACAATTAGCCAAATTAAGACATAAATATATGGTAAAGATATGAAATGAAATGAAATTTAAAAGACTCACCTTGAAATGTGTAAAGAAAGATGTGTTTTTACTTAATAAATATTGGATTTGAATATTTTCTAAACTTCTGTTCACAAATCCTGGAATGAAACGATGAAAGGAAAAAAATCCAAATATCTCCCTAAAACTCAAGATGTAAGGACTAGGTAAACATGGAAGGACATCCTACAACTAGGTTGACATAGTCCTTGACTCTAAAACAAACAACTCCATAAAGCTTGTGAACTGTGGATTCTAGATCTACAGTTATTTTTTCTCCCAACGTGCAAATCACCATAGAATAGAAAGGTTTTGGTTTTGGATTTGATGAGATATTATCTTGGTCAAACCTTAGGATAAGGAATTAACAATAAATGAGAAATGTAAATGTAAAGGACTATAAAGAACAAGATAAATGTTAGGATTCACCTTTCCCACATTAATGTAATGTGTATGTAATGTAGATCTTGAATTATGAATGTACAATATCTCCACACTTTGCAATGGATCTATCATAAGTCTGTCATGGTGCCATGGATATGGATATGCATCAATGAAGGGTATGAATTCTTTAATACATATCTCCTCCCTTGATGGCCAACAATATGCTAGATCTTGAAAAGGAAATGCTCATAAAGGATTATCCAATGCTTGAAAAAATCACCTTGCTTGAATGCTTGAATACTTGAATACCTCAAATAAAAAAGACTAAAAATATTCACTAGAAAGCATAGCTTAAGAATGAGATGCTTGAGATGTGAATTTCTTGATGAGATATGAAAATGAGGCCTCTGAGTCTCCTTATATATGAGTTTTTTGGGAAGGAAAACAATACAAGTTGACTAGATAATGGTCATTCACTAATTAAATACCTGAGGAATTTAAGGCCCCAAGATCAAAAGTTGTTGGGGACTAGGTGAACTTCGGTCAACCTATTCCAAGACTATGTTGACCTGGGATGACTAGGTCAATTTGGGTTGACCTGGTCTAGGAGGATAGATCCTAGGTGCCACAAAGAGCCAGACTAGATGCCAAAGAGATAAGGTGTCCAAATATGGAAGAGAGAACAAGAAAAGGAGGAAAAGAAGAATGAGCATGATAATATCCATGCTCCAAAGAGGAAATCATGAAGAAGAGGGATCTTAGCAGTCTTAAAAGGAAAGTGAGTGCATACATTTTAAGATGACACAACATCACCATCTAACAATGTCCCACTATCAATTACATAATTAGTTGGGGTTAACCAATTTTACTATTGTATGTACATTTTTTAGCAATCAAATCAACTTGCTACTTTTATATTGTAATACCTACTCCTAACAAGGTTGATACTTTTAACAAGGCCTAGTCCTCTAACAAGGACATATACACTATATAAATGTAATAGACTCCTAAGAAGGTTAATATATTTCACAAGATTCTTTTGATCAGTGGATCATTTTGTGGGTACCATTCCCACTAGGGTTTTCCCTTTGCCATGGTTTACCTAGTTAAAAAATAATGGTTTTATGAGTTGCATTATTTTATGGTAATGTTAACTTTTCAGTTTGATCATTTATGTAAGTTTAAAGATTTTAAATAATATCCATAATTGGAAAAAGTAAGTATAAAAATTATTCACCCTCCCTCTCTATAATCAATATATACAAGGTACAAGGTATAACTACAAGATTTTATAAGTTTCTCCTTGAAGCTTATAATTACCTTTGGTTTTCTTGTCCAAGGGGGAGTGACTAGAAGTACAAGCATGAAACAAGATTATTGTCAAAGGGGGAGTGATGTAAAAGTATGAGTCAAAGGGATAAATACTATACAAAGTACACCCAAAGGAGGAGATAAATGATGTTGAATAACCTAATCCATAGATCATGAAGTTGTATAGAACCTAAATGAAGTCAAAGAACTAAAGATGTATTGGTATCTAGAGGTATATTATTTCATAATGTAATATAATGAAATAATATCTCGTGTATTTTTATCCATGCAAAAGGAGAGAATGTTAGCCCCATCTAATAATGTTGTTAATGTATGTTAAAGAATCACAAATCATTTTTTATGTTTACATTGATGTCAAGCCTTAACTGGTTAGATATTATGCTAATTCAGTAGAGTTCTATATCATTTTATTGATGAAAAGGATTTGAAGAAATTATAATGATGATGTAAGTGTTCATTATTGTATTGTATTCAATGGGAACCTGAATGAGTTAGACTCTGATAGTATAATGTTGGTTTGATTATTTTGCATGATTTGATTAAGTGTTGAGATTGTGTATAAGAGATACAGTTTGGTCAGTAAGTGAAGAACTAAATTTGTCACCAAGCACCTAATGAAGAAGTGAAATATATGTAGTGGTAACTAAGTCTAATCTTGACTGAGTAAGATATAATGTTAACTAAGCATGAAAAGAAAGAATAATTTAGAAAATATTTAATCTAAAACTCAAATTTTATGAAAATAAATATTGTTTGAGAAGTTTCAAAGATAAGGATGAAGTTAGTGATGAGATTATAAATTCAAAGAAGAAGATGAGTAAGGAGATTTAACAATTTGAATTGGAGCATAGAGTTCAATGTGGAATTATATTAGCCAAATGTCTAGATTCAATGAATCAGAATTTGATGAAGATCTGACGATTGTGATTAAGTGACAAAACATAGAATATTCTAGAGGAGTGATAAAATATTTTTATTTAAGGGATAAACACATTGTTCATTATTTCTAATCAAGTTGAAGAAACAAGTGATAGCTAGATGGATAATCTAGCATAACTACATTGTGAAGATCAAGAAAGATAAATGCTAAGTTGATGTGTGAGTAAGTGGATCAACTATAAGGGATCATAAGGAAGATAGAGGAACATAGGGGAAATATATTGAGTGACACATAGATCTGAATAGAGATTGAGTGTGAAAACCTAACAGGCCATTTCACTATTACTCTCAAATTATTGTAGTAGAAAATATCTTAACTAAGTAGACCTAACAATCCTATTTGTAAATCTAGTGTATAATAACATTATGTGGAATTATTTTGTAAGGAATTTAGAGAAAGATACTATTTAGTTATTTCAAGGATTGATAAGATCTAGATGGTGAAAATCCTCTAACAATATCACATTAATAATGTGTGTGTAACCTTTAACAACGTTGGATCTTAACAGAGCTCACTTAAGAAGAGTGAAATTTTTTGTATGGTTGTCCTAGGTTTTTCCCTTAATAGGGTTTACATGTTAAAATATTTTTTTCAAAATTGTGTGGATGCATATTGTGTTGCATGTTTATTTCATGTTTACTATGTATCATTGTAACTTAATATAAGTCAAAAGTTTACTTTAATAATTAGTAGAAGAAGTTAAAAGTTGTTTAGATTATTAATTTGAATGCTTGATCTGGCTATCAAGCTAGTGATCTAAAATATTAAAGAGTTAAAGTTTTTGGAAAAGTGTTTTAATGCCTGTAGGAAACTAGTTATAACTTATTCAAACCCCCAAGTTATCTAATAGTGTAGAAGGAACAAAATGCATAGAATGCAACCAAGTTTTTCCTAAGAGAAATTTTTAATTCAATGAGCTAGGAATGGCATGCATAGAAGTCTCTAAGATGACATGACTAACATTAGTAGGTAATGTTATAGTCCCCAAAGTGTGCTTAGCAATGTTATCAAATCTGCAAATACGCACATAGCTAGGTTGAATAGTTGAAATATTATCTTGTATAGCTTTTAATATATCCACACTATAAACTTTCAATCCTAAAAAATTATTGATTAAAGTATGATGTATGATGTTCATTTTAATAGACATAATTACAATAAAAGCATCATACCTACTTTGAACTTCTAGAGGAGGAAGGTCATCTTCATTAAAGACAATAGGAGGAATGGATGTCATGATATACATACAATCCAAAAAGGAATTGATATTTTATGTATTAGGTGGAGGAATTGGAAGAGTAGATAAAGCATTTTGTAAAGCGTCATGATAAGTCATTGAATTTTGGAAAAATTCCCAAAGAGAAATATTAGCAGAAGTAGCTCACAATTATTGAGGCACCAAATCATACTCTTTGAAAGAAGTAGTTAGCAATCAATGTTCTTGAAGAAGCATAGGTGGAGAACATGGTGAAGAGGAAAGAACAATAGCTTGAGGGTTATTCTGAGTGTGATAAGTATGAGCTATAGAATCAAGATTAACAAAATAGCTCAAATGGTCCACAGTTTTACCCTTAATAACAATCTTAGGACAACCCTTCATAGTCATCAAAGGTCTCTATAGCATACAAGAGGTGCATCAATAGAATAAATAATTGTAGAAAGAGGCAACTATTCACACAACTTATCATAAATATTAATTTAAAAAGGTGTGGAAGAGTGTGAAAGTGGATCATGAGATACCTCATCCAAAATATTCTCCTTAGAAGGAAGATCCCTATCTAGAGTATGGTTCTTAAAGGTATTTTAAACATATTCATAAAATTAAATCAAACATCTTCAATGAAAACTAAATGCAATTCAATAAAAAAATTTTAAAAATTATTATATGATTTTTAGATATAATTTTTTTGTGTGTCTAAAATAAGAAATATGCAAGAACATATGAGAATTAAAATATATATGCATACATTTTTATTTTTTTCCAAAAGGTGGAACTACCACTTGATATATTATATATATAAATTTTTACTAATTCTAAGATAAGGAGATCCCAAAGTATATGCATACAATATAAAAAAATTAAATTTAAGATTAAATCTAAGACAATAAGAGAAAGAGTTTTCACAAGCAAGTTCACCAAAAATGTGTGGGGGAAAATGTGAATAAAGGAGATTTAACCCTAAGTTCATCACACTACCACACACCTCAAGAGGATGAGTTCAAGGAAAGATATTATTTTAAGCCAATCTCAAAAGTATTAAACCTGAGTAGGTCAATGCAATCCAAAGGATAACAAAACATCAACTCAAATCAAGATCTAATAGTTATGAAGATAGGCAAAAGAATAAACTAAACCCTTGAATATATAAATTAATCACTCTATATCTATGCAAGAAGTATGATAGAGTAGAAATATAAAATGATGGATTAAAAAGGATAGGTAAAGGAATTACCTTGAATATTTGTATCCAATTTTGTACTTGATGTCTTTTTTTCTAGGACAACTAGAGCCAAATATCTGCAAAACCTAGAAATTATTTGATGATCTAACTAGGGTGTTTAAAGTTCACACTAAATTTAGGGGTGACTGAAGTTGACATTGAATTTGCGGATGACCAAAGTTGAAAATGTAAAACTAAATGAAATATTGATTTTGATTTTGTTGTTTTCATAAATGATGAAATGTGTACTCATATTTGCAATTTGTTCCACCATCTAAGATCTGTTGATATCTAAATTTTGGTGTTTTGGGTGGATATGAAGGGTTTAGCTTATTCAACCCCCCATTTTGATGGTTTCCACCTCCACAAATAATTTTTATGTCAAATGTAATGTATGTGTGATGCTCGTGTATGAGATTTGAATGTGTAATTCTAAGATCTATATCCCTAGATGCAAACCCTAGGATGAGGTTTTATGCTTGAATGATGATGAAGAAACAATGCACAGATCTGAGTCTAACTTAGAAAGCATACTAAACCCCCCAAGGCTAAAGTACTATAAGTCACACTCATGATCCATGTTTGATACTCCATGATGAATCTTGAGTGCTTGAATGATAGAATAGAAGTAGAAGATGAAGAACTCTCTTTCTTCAAAGGATGTTTCCAAGCCTCCTTGCTTTCATTTTATAAATTTACTAAGACAAATTGGGATATCCATAATGGCTTGTCCACATGAACTATGCTTGTACTTTCTTGATCTTTCTTGATTTCTTGCATGTGCTCACATAGACTTAGCATATCATCCACATGCTTATCTTATGCCAAATGAAGCAATTAAGGGTATTTATAAAGGATTCTTAAAGTTAATTTTCTCCTACAAGATAACTAGGCTCAAAAGCCAAGTTCTAGACTATATCTCAAGGAGAGTCTGATGATTGGGATCCATATAGGGATGCACTTTATCTCTAATTGGTCTAATAGGGACACACTACTTTAATCCTAAAAAATTATCAATCAAAGTATGATGTACAATGTTAGTCTTAATAGACATAACTACATAAAAGCATCATACCTACTTTGAACTTCTAGAGGAGGAAGGTCATCTTCATTAAAGACAATAGGAGGAATGAATGTCATGATATACATACAATCCAAAAAGGAATTAGTATTTTTTGTATTAGGTGGAGGAACTAGAAGAGTAGATAAAGTATTTTGTAAAGCTTCATGATAAGACATTGAATTTTGGATAAATTCCCAAAGAGAAATATTAGAAAAAGTAGCTCACAATTGTTGAGCCACCAAATCATACTCTTTGAAAGAAGTAGTTAGCAATCAAGGTTCTTGAAGAAGAATAGGTAGAGAACATTATGAAGAGGAAAGAACAATAGGTTGAGGGTTATTCTGAGTGTGATAAGTATGAGCTATAGAATCAAGATTAATAAAATATTTCAAATGGTCCATAGTTTTACCCTTAATAACAATCTTAGGACAACCCTTAATAGTCATCAAACATTTTTTAATAGCATACAAGAGGTGGGTCAATAGAATAAATAATTGTAGAAAGAGGCAACCATGCACACAACTTATAAATATTAATCAAAAAATATGTGGAAGAGTGTGAAAGTGGATCATGAGATACCTCATCCAAAATATTCTCCTTAGAAGGAAGATCCTAATCTAGAATATGGTTCTTAAAGGTATTTTAAAAGTATTCATAAAATTAAATCAAACATCTTCAATGAAAACTAAATACAATTCAATGATTTTTTTGATTTTTTTATTATATGATTTTTAGATATTATTTTTTAGTCTGAAATAAGAAATATGCAAGAACACATGAGAAATAAAATATATATGCATACAATTTTTATTTTTTCCAAAAGGTGGCATTATCACTTGATATATATATATATATATATATATATATATAGACTAATTCTAAGATAAGGAGCTCTCGGAGTATATGCATACAATATTAAAAAATAAAATTTAAGATTAAATCTAACACAATAAGAGAAAGATTTTTCACAAGCGGGTTCACCAAAAATGTGTGGGGAAAAATGTGAATAAAGGAGATTTAACCCTAAGTTCATCACACTACCACACACCTCAAGAGGATGAGTTCAAGGAAAGATATTATTTTAAGCCAATCCTCAAAGGTATTAAACCTTGGTAGGTAAATGAAATCCAAAGGATAATGAAAAATCAACTCAAATCGAGATATAATAGTTATCAAGATAGGCAAAAGAATACACTAAACCTTTGAATATATAAATTAATCACTGTATATATATGCAAGAATTATGATAGAGTAGAAATATAAAATGATGGATTGAAAAGGATAGGTAAAGGAATCACCTTAAATAATTGGATCTAATTTTGTACTTGATGTCTTTCTTTCCAAGACAACCAGAGCCAAATATGGGGTGTAAACCACCAAATCTCCAAAACCTAGAAATTATTTGATGATCTGACAAGGGCATTCAAAGTTCACACAAAATTTATGGGTGACTAAAGTTGACATTGAATTCATGGATGACCAAAGTTGAAAATGTAAAACTAAATGCAATATTGATTTTGATTTTGTTGTTTCGACAAATGATGAAATGTGTACTCATATTTGCAATTCGTTCCACCTTCTAAGATCTAAATTTTGGTGTTTTGGGTGGATATGAAGGGTTTAGCTTATTTAACCCCCCATTTTGGTAGTTTCCACCTCCACAAATAATCGTTATGTCAAATGTAATGTATGTGTGATGCTTGTGTATGAGCTTTGAATGTGTAATTCCAATATCGATATCCCTAGATGAAAACCCTAGCATGAGGTTTTATACTTGAATGATGATGAAGAAACAATGCATAGATATGAGTATAACTTAGAAAGCATACTAATCCCCCCAAGGCTAAAGTACTATAAGCCACACTCATGATCCATGTTTGATACTCCATGATGAATCTTGAGTGCTTGAATGATAGAATAGAACGAGAAGATGAATAACTCTCTCTCTTCAAAGGATGTTTCCAAGCCTTCTTTCTTTCACCTTACAAATTTACTAAGACAAATTGGGATATCCATAATGGCTTGTCCACATGAATTATGCTTGTGCTTTCGTGATCATTCTTGATTTCTTGTGTGTGCTCACATAGACTTAGCATATCATCCACATGTGTATCTTATGCCAAATATAGCAATTGAGGGTATTTATAAAGGATTCTTAAAGTTAATTTTCTCCTATAGGATAACTAGGCTCAAAAGCCAAGTTCTAGACTAAATCTCAAGGAGGGTCCAATGATCGGGATCCATACAGGGATGCACTTTATCCCTAATTGGTCCAATAGGGACACACTACTTCCCTGATTGGATAGGGATGCATTTTATCCCAAAAAATTAGGTGTAGTGATCCTCAAGATAGTCTTGATGTCCCATAACATGGGTCAAGACTCAAAGATTAGGTGCAAATTTCAAGAAAACCCCATTTGAATGCTAGAAAAGAGTTAAATTGATTGGAAAAAGAAGAAGGGGAGGACCTAATAAATAGATCCTACCTTAAGTTTTACGTTATAGGATAGGAATTTACCAAGGAGGACCTTTTATGTCCTACCTAGATCCCATTAAAGAAAAGATAGGAGAGAGGTGCAAATGCATCTTAAATGCATATTTGCCATTAAATTACATTAAATAGGTGATAAATGATCTAAAATTGAAGTGCTTCCAACTTAAGGTAGTACACCTAGTTCAGATTATGTGTGACTACTTTCCTACCAGATAGTAGAAGAGCTCAAAATTAAGGATTAGCATAAATAAAGGTTAAATCACTGAGGTATGTGATATATGTGTAGAATTAGTATATACTTGTGTGAAAGAAAATATATCTTTATGCATTTTTTGAGATGTTATAAAGATTATTTAAGGACAATGTGAATATTCATGTGTTTGTTACCAAAAGTAGTAAATCAAAGGTATCTATAGATCAACTAGTTGAGTTATTATTTATAAATCATGGATCTATTCTCTTTTATCCTTCTCTTAGGCAGTAATCCTTTTTCCTTTGATGGTCCACTCAAAAGTGAGACTTTCTTTGTAGAAATCATCTTAATCTATTTGACCCTAATAGGTGCATATATATTTGAGAATAATATTATTCATGGGTTTTCCAAGAAACAAAACCTAGTGATGTGCTTGAACATGTTCGAGCATCTTTCTAAGTTAAGGTTTAAAGTATATTTAGAGGAATTTATTAAATTCATCTTAAAGTTTAAAATTTTGTGGACAACTAGCTTACTCTCCCTCTCAAGAGTCTTGCATTTTTAATGTTTATGTTATGTGCCTATATATGAAACTATGGGAAGTTAAAATATGTAGGGAAGAGTATTTGAGATCCTTACTAGAGAATGTTCTAGATGTATTCCTCTACATAAGATTTTAGTGGCTTTTACTATTGGTTCTATAATGTATGGTCTATGAATGTTTTACTATTCTATTTTTTAGCCGATAGAAGTTTAGAGGAAGAAGAACTTGTCCTTTTCTATTTGCTAACAATAAGACTAGCTATTAGAAATAGTTTAGATAAGTTTAGTTTCATAGAATAATAGGGGTATGTGTTATTTTTGCATCCTAACATGTTTTTATGTATTTTTAATCTTATTGGTCATATTTTTGATGTTGTATACCTCTGTAAATAAAGACATGTTGTGTTGACTATGACATGGTTGTTTTTGTTGGTATCTAGCTATCTCAACTAATTCTCATGAAATAATTGATGACTTATTGGTCCAAATATGCTTTTTGAGAAATATTTTAAGAGCTTGAAATTGTTCTTTTCATGACATAGTGAGTTTTTCATGGTGTCATTTACATTAGAGAGTGATTTAGGTCAATCAATTAATGTACTTTAATTTCTTACAACACATTGTTTTATTCTGACCTTGGAAGTTGTTGTGATGCTTGTTCTTAGATGAAATCATTATTTGAGGCATGTTATTATTTATTTCTCCCCCTTATCTCATAAGGTGGACCACATTGTATTTAAATGCTTGAGGTGGTTAACTTCGTATAAATAATGCTTATTACTATAGTAGCTAATGCAAAACTATAATTATGATTGATCAAATATATATATATATATATATATATATGTATATATGTATATATGTATATATGTACATATATACATATATATACATATATATACATACATATATACATATATACATATATATACATATATATACATATATATATATACACATACATATACATATATAAATATACATATACATACATATATATATACACATACATATATATGTATATATGTATATATGTATATATATATGTATATATGTATATATATATGTATATATATATATATATGTATATGTATATATGTGTATATATGTATATGTGTCTATATATGTATATATGTATATATGTGTATATGTATATATGTATACACACACACACACACACACACACACACACACATATATATATATATTGTTGGAATACTTTAGAATAATTGAGAGGGTGGGGTGAATTAGTTATCCAAAATCCACATGTACAAATAAAACTTCTTAGTATTGCAACTTATCCTTATGAAAGCATTGACCATTCAATATCTTAAACATATGCATATTTGTGTCTTATGTCAAAATAACTTTGCAGAAATGTAAATATGCAAAACCAAAAAATAAATCTCACATTTTGACACAAGGATTTTATGTGGAAACCCAATTTCAAAAAAACCATGAGTAACATGCTACCCTTTTTCACTCTTCTAAAGTAAGCTCTATGGGGACCTAACCTTGTTAAAGGTTAAAATGCACATCATTAAATGTGAGCTAGTTAAATGATTTCAATCACTATACTAGGAGTGAGCCTTGTTAGAGGACTTTAGAATATTCCATTAGAATGTCACCCTGTTAAAGGATTTACTAATGACTATTAGGTCAACCTTAATCCAAAGCATTTATCCAAACTAATATAATTGTTAAAGAGTAACAATAGGACTTGATCTATTAACTATAACAACTCACTTTCAGATTACAGATCTCACATTCAATCCTCCATTATGCTTGGCATTCATCCTCTTCATCTCTGATAGCTTGTTCACTCTTCAAGAATTCATCCTCTTAAGCCTTCTTGTTTTGCATGCCAATTGTAGACTCTTCTATTTGGCCACCATATGAAGCAACACCTTAGACTTTTTGTCTTCCTTAGGTTCTCGCACATGACAATTGTTGCTTCTGGCCTGTTATCTCTATAAATAGATAATTTGAATATTTTGTTGCTTAACCTTATTCATCCATTCTAGGGTTAGCTAAGATTAAATGAATCTACCCACTTTTCCATTTTAGCCCTTCTAGAAACTTCCTCTACAATCCTCTTTGAATTCACCTCAAAATAGTTTAACTTATATTTTGTGCCACCACCTTATCATAGCAATCTTCCACATGCTTCACACAATTCAAGAAATCAACTTTGTTAGCTCATATTTGTTAAATATTCAATCTAACACATTTTCCTAGCACTTGGCATTAACACTATGTTTGCTCAAAAAATATTGTGTTCTAATGCTTGACCAACACTGGGTTGCTTGGTATCCACTAGGTCTTTTATTGGTGCTTGACACATACTAACTATCTTCACTCAGCACCAACTAGATTTCACTTGCTTGGCTCATATGAACTTTCTTCACTTGGCATCCTTCTATTCTTTGCTCAAGTATCCTTTCATTATATCCTTAAGTAGGTAAACAATACACTATATCATCAAAGTCTTTCTTGGTCTTAGTGCTCCTTTTATACACCAAATAACTCAACCTTTCTCTAGGTTCTCTTATTATCTTTTTTTTTCAAATCCTCTTTATCAATCAAACAAATGATAGCATTTGGACCAAAGTAAGCAATTGTCTTACAAACAAGAAGTAGGTTTGACATTACTAACAAAATAATGATTGATCCATGATAGTTTCATCAATATTCTTCACTTCAACAAACTCATTTCAACACCCACACACACACACACACACACATATAAGAGAGGCAAGTGCCAATTTTATATGTGTGTGTGTATGTGTGTGTGCACGCGCGTGTGTGTGTATATGTATATGTATATGTATATGTATATGTATATGTATATGTATATGTATATGTATATTCATATTCATATACATATACATATATATATATACAATTTTGAAAATCATATAGGAAGATTGACTTTTAACCACTAAGTGAGGAATCAAGAAAGATATCTAACAACATTTTTTGAATACTTTTCTCAATAGGAGCCTCTTTAGACTCTTTGATATCCTTCTTAATAGGCATTTTCATCAAATGAGCAGTAACTAGGGAAGGAGAAGAACTCAAACTTACTATTTTCACAAACTCCCACTATGCTCCTGAATTTTCTTTTTCTACTCCTATTCCATCTCTGCTCATATGAAGTTATGAAAAAGACCCCTTTCTCAAAGATTATTTAATTCACTTTTTATTCCACATTTATGGCTCACAATTTTTTCTACATATACTCACCTTGAAAATTATCCATGTGTTCCATCAATTAAATACTTGGTTTGTACTTTGTACCATTAATTTAACAATTTTTCTTTTCACCCTTTTGCATCCTTATTATAAAATCATTTTCACAATTGCAATTTTCAAAATCTTCATAAGTCATTTTAATCTTGGCCAAAGATTAGATTCTACATCTTTGTTGAAATCACGCTTTTGGCAACTTCTAAATCTTTCATCACCGAAATCGCGAATTTGGTAGCACTTCATTCAATTGTTAGCAAAATCATGATTTTCGAAGTATTCTTTTGTGCCACTAACAAAATTGAGATTTTGAAATTCAAGAGTTTGGGTATTTCTGAAATAGCAATTCCAGAAACCTTTTCTCCTAGCTTACCCAATATTATGATATTTTTCTATTTCTTTGACTACTCAACTTGTCTGCTCCAAAATGGTGAAAAGGCATGAAACTAGAATATTATACAAGGATTTGTAAGGTCTACCAATATGGTCTATGAATGTTGTACTATTCTATTCTTGATTCCATAGAAGTTTAGAGGAAGAAGCTGTCTTTTTCTATTTCCTGACAACAAGACTAGCTATCAAAAATAGTTAAGATAAGTTTAGATCTTTCATAGAATATTAGGGGCATGTGTTATTTTAGTGTCCTAGCATGTTTTTATGTATTTGTAATCTTATATCTCATACATTTGATATTGGATTCCTCTATAAATGAAGACAAATTGTTTTGACTAATATGACATGGTTGTTTGTGTTGGTATCTAGCTATCTCAACTAATTCTAGTAAAATGATTGATGACTTACTGGTCCAAATATGTTTTTTGAGAAATATTTAAGAGGTTGAAATAGGTTATTTCATGACATAGTGTGCTTTTCATGATGTCATCTACATTAGAGAGTATCTTTGGGCCAATCAATTAATGTATTTTACCATCTTACAACACATTTTGTTTACTTCTGACCTTGGAGGTTGTTGTGATTCTTGTTCTTAGATGAAATCATTATTCAAAGCATGTTATGATTTATTTTTGTCCCTTATCTAATGGGGTGGACAACATTGCATTGAAATGCTTGAGGTAGAACTAACTTTGTAAAAATAATGCTTATCTCTATAGTAGTTGATGCTGATCTATAATTATGATTGATCAATGTTTGTGTGTGTGTGTGTGTGTGTGTGTGTGTGTATGCATACACACACAGACACACACATAGATATATATACATATATATACATATATACATGTATATATATATGTATATATATACATAGATATATAGATATATATATATATATACACATATATACATATATATAATATGTATAGATATATATATACACACATATATACATATATACATATATATATATATATATACATATATACATATATATATATATATATATATACATATATATATATATACATATATATATATATATATATACATATATATATACATATATATATATATATACATATATACATATATACATATATATATATATAATATGTATAATATGTATATAATATGTATAGATATATATAGTCATGTATACATATATATATACCCATATACATATATGCATATACATAAACACACACACACACACACACATACACATACATGTATACATATATACAACTAGAAGAGTTGGAGAGAGTATGAGTATGGATCATGGTCTAGATGTGTATAGATTGATAGTGCATAAAATGTGAAGTCAGTGTAATTTTAATATGAAAGAGCATAAGTGGAAGAGCGTGAGTTTGGCAGAGCCATTGTAGTGTTCGATCAAGAGATCACATATCTTTCAATTTCATCCTTTCCTTGTGTTTGGTAGAATATTGTTTTTCTTTTTGGCAACTCAAGTGCAAATTTATTTTGTCCCAATGTTGTTTGTGTTGGTATCTAGCTATCTCAACTAATTCTAGTGCAATGATTAATGACTTATTGGTCCAAATATCTGTTTTGAGAAATATTTAAGAGGTTGAAATAGGTTTTTTCATGACATAGTGTTCTTTTCATGGTGTCATGTACATTAGAGAGTATCTTTGGGTCAATCAATTAATGTACTTTACTATCTTACAGCACATTTTGTTTTGTTCTGACCTTGGAGGTTGTTGTGATGCTTTTTCCTAGATGAAATCATTATTTGAGGCATGCTATGATTTATTTTGGTCCCTTATCTCATGGGGTGGATGACATTGTATTTAAATGCTTGAGGTAGAACTAACTTTCTAAAAATAATGCTTATCTCTATAGTAGTTGATGCATAACTATAATTATGATTGATTTTATATATATGTGTGTGTGTGTGTGTGTGTACATATACATAGACATATAGACATGTATACATATACATATACATATACATATACATATACATATATATATACATATATATATACATATATATATATATACATACATATATATATATATATGTATATGTATATATATATATATATATATATATATATGTATATGTATATATATATATATGTATATGTATATATATATATATATGTATATGTATATGTATATGTATATGTATATGTATATATATATATATATGTATATGTATATATATATATATATATATATATATACATATATGTACATATACATATATACACATACATACATATATATACATACATACTCACAAATACACATACATGTATACATACATACAACTGGAAGAGTTGGAGAGAGTATGAGTATGGATCATGGTCCAGATGTGTATAGATTGTTAGTGGATAAAATGTGAAGTCAATGCAATTTTAATATGAAAGAGCATAAGTGGAAGAGTGTGAGTTTGGCAGAGCCATTGTAGCATTTGATAAGGAGATCCTATATCTTTCAATTTCATCATTTCCTTGTGCTTGGTAGAAGATTGTTTTTTTTTTTTTTTTTTTTTGGCAACTCAAGTGCAAATTTTTATTTTGTCCCAAGGTAGTGCACCTTAGACTACAATCCTTCTTCGGGGAGTAGTTTAATTCCATGGAAGTGGGCCTAGAATAATTATTGTTGTAATAGTATTCATTTAGTGAGTGTGATTCTCACCATGGCTTTTCCTAAATTGAGTTTTCCGTGTAAATACAACATTCTTGTGTGTTGTCATTGTAATATTTGACATTGATGTTTAGTTAGATCAATGCTAATTATTAAGAGAGTGTTTGAGAATAGTTAAGCTTATGTGCCTATTGATTCACCCTCTCCCTCCCACCCACAAGCCCTAAAACATCTTGAGGCATTCATCATGACTTAAAATAAGAAAGTGCTAGGTTCGAGATAATATCCAAATTAATGGAGATTCTAATAAACCCTTGATGTGTTGGTGATGTGTTGGAGATTCTAATAATTGTCTATTTGGGTATTAAAAGTTGTCGCACAAGTTATTTTTTATTTACCTAAAACATATATTTTACAAACCAAATCCAATAACGAGTATTATTTGGACGAGCATTTAAATTTCTCTAACAAAAATATCTATTGCATTATCTTAATTTGGTCATTCCGTATTAAAGCTGAAACCAACAATAGCGATCCTCGTGCTTTCATCCTAATCGATACCAAACATTCTTTTTTTATTTTCATTTTGTCAAAAACTCCATTGCCTTATTTGTTTTAGAAAACAAAAACAGCACACTGGCGTCTAATTAAATAAAGTCTATTTGGGGATTAAAAGTTGTCGAACAATTTATTTCATCTCTATCTGACAGCCATCACTACATATCTGAAATAGAAACACAATCATTATAAGTAGCTGTGATACAATGTAAATTTCAGTCTGCGGGACAAAGCAAAATATCAGAAGCCATGGGCGTTCCCAAGCTCCTCTTTTGTTTTGTACTCTTTATGTTCCTCTCACTACCATCAGCCAACTCTAGAGACTTGCAAACTCCAGATTCATCTCAAGTCTTCAATTCCACCTCCATAAATCTCCCAGGTGTTGATTTAATCTCTTGCAATATTTCATCCCATTTACATATTTTGATTAGATGAATGTTTTTCTTAGACAACCCATTACATATTGTGATTAGATTAATAGTTTGAGGATAATGATTCTCCACAATTTATAATGTTATTCTTATATTTATTTATTTTAAAGAGAGTATAAGAATGTCAAACAATAATAGAAAGCAAATGAAAATTTAATAATCTTTTTATTGAATCTTTATCTGAAGTTTCATAATATCTTATTACATTGTGATATTGCTATCAGAATTTAACTGTGTGATTACATTCTTATATACTCTCTTGTTAGATCATTGAATATGATTCTAAACATTGAAACTAAAACATTCTTACAGAGAAACATAGGAATATGGTAAATTATGTAGAATCAATAAGAAAACATTGAAATCTTATATACATGAGGATGGATAAAACATGAAACAGATTGTTTTGAATATCTATCTCGTTGAATGATAAATGATAATTAATATTGCCATTTTTATTCTTCAGATGAAATCCACCCGGATGAAGTACCACATTGCGAACTTGATCAGATACAAATAACGCGCCATAGCGCAGGGGGTTCTAAGACTGAAATATTTGTGGAAAACACGTGTCCATATTGCAGAGTAGATGATCTAGCCCTCGACTGTTCGGAGGTTAATGGATATGGAGCGGTTTGCCATATAGGGAGATTGTATCCAAAACAGACTTGGACATTCACTTACGAGGGCGATCCCGCTGCGCAGTTTACTATTGTCTCTGGCTATTTTCCTCCGAGTCATATCAAAGATGGTGGTTGTACTTGACCACATTCTCATTGCTGAAATGGGGTCATCATCATACTCCATCTACTAGAAATAAATAATGGGCACACTTGGCCCCTACAGTAATGCTCGATTCGGCCATCTTATCTTAGTTGGCTGATCTGAATCAATCACAAATAAACATTTATACAGTTGAATTCAAAAGTCTAGGTATTGAATTCAAAAGACTTATCTTCTTTTTTATTGGCTACAAGTTCTTTGAGAGAGTTCATATCTATCTTTTTAATTGGCTACAAGTTTTAAAAGACTAATCTTCTTTTTTAATCAGCTAGAAGTTTTTTGAGAGAGTACATATCTATCTTTTTAATTGGCTACAAGTTTTAAAAGACTTATCTTCTATTTTAATTGTCTAGAAGTTTTTTGAGAGAGTACATATCATTCTTTTAATTGGCTAGAAGTTTTATGAGAGAGCATTAGTTGATGAGCTATCATTTTTGAATTGAGATGAAAGATATTTAAGTAGTCATTTAGTTAGTTCCTATTTTGATATGGATTCAAATATTTTGTAAAATGATTTTTCTATTAAAAAAAATTAGATATCTTATATTACTTATTATATTTTGCTTTTTTATTCATTTGTTGTATTTTTAAGTTAATCTCATAAATTTTCATTCTTAAAATTACAAGACAAAAGAACAACTAATTATGGATGGAAACATCTTTGCAACTATCACATCCACTAATGTTACTAAGTTTTTTAAAGTCTCATTGACAAAAGTCAAGTTTCTAATGGATACATAAACACTATTCAATTATGTACATTCTAAGTACATTCTAAGTACTAGTGAAATGAAATCATGGTCCATGGAGAAGTGCTTTTTGGAGGTCTAAAGTTTACTTTTATTTGATGTTTCAATAGAACTATGTAAAGATGATGAATAATGTTTAGAGTATTGATATAGTGTTATACATAATTAAAACAATAGTATGTAATGATTACATTTGTCCTTTTCAATTTGGTCTCTTATCAACATTGGAAATATTTGTTGGTTTTTGCCTTAGAGAATAGTGTTGTATGAATTATAATTTTCCTATCAACTTTATTGAAAATTGATATTCAAAAAATTTTAATTAGTCATTTACTTAATGGAATTAATGTTTTTAAAAACTAATTTAAGGGAGTTAATGTTTTTATAAAAAAAAATTAATTAATTTTCTTTTATAAATTATGTAAACGATATAAATAATTATTAGTCTAGAAACTCTTTAGTCTCATAAGAGACCCCTCGAATCCATGCAAAAATATTTATGTGTAATTCATAGAAAAAGAAAATAAATTGAATATAGAAAAATAAAATAAGAATATAAAATATTGTATAATGTTTTTCCACCTCCTTATTGCTTCGTGTTTATCCATGAAAATGGGGTAAATAATTGGTCATGTAATTTTTCCAATTTTTTCAGTTCTAAAACATATCTCTTCTTCTAATTCAATCTTGTTCTCATTTGTGAGATTGTAAATCTCTAGTTCATAGATAAGGCCATTTTTTTTTTTCTTTTTTTCTTGGTATAGAACCATAGACAATTAAATTTTATTGCAAGCCTTGTCAAAGATTAGGAGCTAGAGCTTGGAGTCTGTGTTGAGGATTTTAGCATTCAGTTGGATAAGAATTTTCCATACAATATTTTTTTTTATAAAAGTCTCTTAATGGAATTGCATCTTATGTTGTATTTTTTTGTACTTGGCAGCATTCCTAATTTTGTAATTTTTACATCCATTTAAAATAAGAATGGGTTTATGGACCTTTTATCCCAAAAAAATTAAAGTAAAAAAGAAATTGTGAGTTTGAAACTTCTTTGTTTTGTGCATTCAATTTTGAGTTTTTAAATTTCTAAGGAACATGAGAAAGAAATTACTTGAGTTTTGGTTAGCGCTAAAATGACCTCTATAAATAGCACTGTTAGGATACTCCTGTGCTCCTTTGGATATGGTCAGAAGTAATTTGACGAAGTGCAAATTTTGATTTGGGAAATTTGAAATAAGAGGTAGATAATCAATAATGGCTAGCCTCTTAAATGTTTTCTCAAAATACAAATCTTATAAATTTAAAGTGCTGAAAGTATTTTCAGTTTTAACATTGTTTTTTTGTATACAGGAACTACTTGTGGGATTTATCATGGCCTTTGCTAGTTGGATTACGGTCATCTATGGGGCAATTGAGGATTATATGTGCAGAAGATTCACTTGAATATTGTGGATTTAGATTTAAAAGGCCTTGGTAATGATGTTGAATGTCTTCACCTTGTTATATGTTGGGGTAGTGAATTATTTGTTTTTTATAAAATGATAGGATGTAAATACCACCACACATTGTACAGGGGCGCTAAACTAGGAATGCCTAAATTACTATCTGTAAATTCTTAGTTTTCTAATCTGACCACGATGTGAATGCTATGGGAAAATCAAATGTCATGTAGATTATTTCTCTAGCTTGGCATGTGAGAAATATTAAAAAAATTAAATTCACAACTCACAACCCTAAACCTAAAATTTCACAACGCTTAAATTTTACTTGGCACAAACTATTACCGAGTGCCAAAAAATTGCTTGGCACTTTAATAAACCGAGTGGCAGGAGAGTGCCAAATGAACTCGGCAAATGAAGAGAAACTCGGTAAACACTAGATACTAAGTGAGGTTGGTAGATGAATTCTGAGTGAACTCAGTAGCCAATGCAGGGTGTGATTACCGAGTGAACTCGATAGGCAATGTGATTACTGAGTGAACTTGGTAGAGACATCAGAGATAAGATCTTTTAACAAGACTTCACCGAGTGATGATTTATAATGTGAACAACTTTCACCATTAAAACCAAAAATCCAAAACTCGAAGCTTCCAAATAAAAATTTTCAAATGCAATTAATAGAAGGAGACAATATGCCTGCTTGCTTTCTATTCAACTTGGATTAAATCATTACAAAAATCTGGGAGCATTTGGCTTCAACCAGAAAACCCTAAAATAACTCTAA
The DNA here is from genome assembly GCA_028749045.1 of Cupressus sempervirens. Classification (NCBI taxonomy): domain Eukaryota; kingdom Viridiplantae; phylum Streptophyta; class Pinopsida; order Cupressales; family Cupressaceae; genus Cupressus; species Cupressus sempervirens. The sequence continues at coordinate 249,888,994 of CM053792.1, read as the reverse complement.
AACTTCAAACTAGAAAAACTTCAAACTTACAACTCTAATGGTTACATACTACAATGCTTGGAGCAATCACTACTTCAACAGGTCTAATCAAAACAACAAACTATGAACTTATAGGATGACACAAAGAGGTATGTGCAACTGCAATCACGAAATAAACTCCTTCTATCTTTGCAACGACAAGATCTGCTAATCACTTCCTTTCACCTTTTCTCTACAACTTCTCTGCTCTGCTGAACTCTCTCTTTCTCTCTGGATCTCTAAATCTACGAATGAATGACAAAACATTCCTTTTTGTCTTTGGCAAAATATTTTCCCCCTCATTTTTTATTTCAAAATCTCACCTACCAAAATAAATGTTTATGATTGTTGGCAAGTTGCCAGGGATGGTAGGTGGGTGTTTGGCTCCAGGGAGAAACGACCATCTACAATTAATATTCCAACACTCCCCCTTTATCCTAAGCCAAAGAAACAAGGATCACTACTGATCCACATCAACTACACCAAGACACTCTCTTAGGTGTACAAAACTTCCAATGCCTAATGGTTTTGTGAAAATGTCTGCTAGCTGCTACTTAGACTTACAAAATTTCATATCCCTATTCTCCACCAACTCTTTGATGAAGTGATATCTTATATCTATATGTTTTCTTCTCCTATGGAAGACTGGATTCTTAGACAATGCAATTGATGAGATGTTGTCACAATAAATTGTGGTTCCATCCTCTTGCCTTTCATTCAAGTCTGTCAAGAACCTCCTTAACCAAATAGCTTGACATGCTGCTACATTTGCTACTATGTATTCAGCCTCTGCTGTAGATTGAGCAACAATAGGTTGCTTCTTGGATGCCCATGAAATTGCACCCGATCCCATATGAAACATGTATCTGGAAGTGCTCTTCCTATCATCTATGCTTCTAGCCCAATCACTTTTAGTATAACCTATCAACTTAAATTCATTTGATGCAGTATACAAAATTCCAAATCCTTTGGTACCATTCACATACCTTAGGATCCTCTTTCCCGCTTGCCAATGGGAATCCTTTGGTGTTTTCATAAATCTAGAAATCAAGCTTACTACATGCATTAGATCTAGCCGAGTTGCAGTCAAATACATTAAACTTCCAACCATACTCTTGTATAATGTTGGATCCACTCTCTTGTTAGAGTCTTCCTTGCTCAACTTCAGACCTACTGTTGTTGGTGTGGCGGTTGCCTTACCATTTTGCATTTTAAATCTCTCCAAGATCTACCTTGCATATTTTTTTTGAGAGATAAAGATGCCATCATGCATTTGTTTTACTTCTATGCCTAGAAAGTACTTCAAGAGACCAAGGTCTGTCATCTCAAATTCATTTTTCATGGCCTCTTTGAACTCACCAATTAAAGTCTTGTCATTACCAGTAAAAATTAAATCATCTACATACAAGAAAACAATCAAAACATTTCCATTTGTTACCTTGATGTAAAGTGTGGGCTCACCATTGCTTTTGCTAAAGCCAGTGTTCATTAAATATGAGTCAATCCTGCTATACCATGCCCTTGGAGGTTTCTTGAGCCCATAAAGAGCTCTCTTCAATCTATATACTTTATTCTCTACACCTGCAACTTTAGAACCAGGTGGCTGCTCCACATATACTTCTTCCTTCAATACACCATTTAGGAAGGCGAACTTCACATCCATTTGAAATACCTTCCATTTGTGTTGAGCTGCAAATTCTATGATAGCATGCATGGTTTCCATTCTTGCAACAGAGGCATATGTCTCATCATAATCTCTACCATACTGCTGTTTGTAGCCCTTGACTACCAGCCTTGCCTTATGCCTATCAATCTTGCCTTCAGCATTTCATTTGGTCTTATAGACCCATTTCACTCCAATCACTTGCTTCTTGGGAGGCAATTCAGTTAGCTCACATGTCTCATTTCTTTCTATAGCATCTATTTCCTCATCCATGGTCTTACACCATTTCTTCTCCTTAATAGCTTCTTCAAAATGTAATGGATCACTATGAGAAAATAATGCAAAATTAACACTCTCATCATAATCTTCATACCTTTTATCTTGGTATATCTCCCTAAGACTCTTGGTCTTTCTTGGTAATAGGGAGGAGAGTGTGGGATCAGAATCTTCATTGTTGCTGCTTGGCACTGACACTCGGTCATGCCTAGAGGAGCTCGATAATGACTGAGATCGCTTGCCTCTTCTTTTATCTGTTCCTTCTTCTTACTATTCATCAGCATCTTCTTCACTCATAATTGGCACTTTACTTGAAGTGCTTGGTAACTCATCAATTGGACCATACCAAGATTGATTTTCAAGAAATTCCACATCTCTTGAAAGATTCATCTTGTTGTTCAATGGGTCATACAATCGGTATGCCTTTGATTCTGAGTTGTACCCTGTGAAGATGCACTTCACACCTTTATCATCCAATTTTTGCCTTTTCTCTTTAGGCACATGTGCATATGCAACACATCCAAACACCCTTAGGTGTTCAACTGTCCATCTTCCTCATGACCATGCTTCCATTGGAATTCTATCACGGACTGCCTTTGTAGGACACCTATTAATTAGGTAAACTACTATTGCCATAGCCTCTCCCCAAAATTCAGTTGGGAGACCTTTCTCTTTCATCATGCTCCTTGCAATTTCAACAATGGTCCTGTTCTTTCTTTTAGCCACTCCATTTTGCTGTGGTGTATAGCTGGTTGTGAGCTTTTTCTTTATGCCATGTTTCCTACAAAAATTTACAAAAGAATTGGAGGTATACTCCCCTCCTCTATCTGATCTTAGGACCTTGATATAGTGTCCACATTCTCTTTCAGCCTGGGCTTTAAATTCTACAAATTTTTCAAATGCTTCAGATTTATTCTTTAAGAAATACACCCATATCCTATGACTGAAATCATCAATGAATGTCATGAAATAAGTACTCCCCCCAATGGAAGTAACTTACATAGGACTGACTAGGTCAGTATGCACTAACTCTAATGGATATCTAGCCCTCGTAGAATTTCCAGAATTAAAGGGAAGCCTATGTTGCTTACCCAAAATAAAAGCCTCACACTTGTCACATGAATTTCCTATACATGGAAAACCTTCTACCATTCTTTTATTTGACAATAAATTTAAACCAGCATAGCCAAGATGACCATACCTGAGGTGCCATAGCCATTAGGGGTCTTCAATCACACTCCTTAGAGCTGATTGTGTGGGAGGTGCAGTACAAACTTGAGATGAGAAACATGTCTCTATCCTCAAATGAAACATTCTATTTTTTGTCATTTGAACTATTGCAAGTAAGTTCTTGCTCCCATCCTTTTCTTGAATGACACACATGTCATTCTCCATTAGCACTTTGTATCCATTTTGAATGAGTTGACCAATGCTCATCAAATTGTGCTTCATACCAGGGAAAAAATACACATTTTGTATTTCCTTCTTCTCACCTTTCTTGGTGTAGACCATAATAGATCCTTTGCCCACTACTGGTAGGGTTCCATTGTTACCCATCTTAATTTTTGATTTGAAACTCTTGTCAATGAATGAAAACAAGGTTTCATTACCACTCATGTGGTTGCTACATCCACTTTCAAGGTACCAAACCTCAGGGCTTCCTTCTTCACCAACATCACACATGATGAAGGTAGTGGCATTGTTTCCACTTCCCATGTTTACATCAACCACATTTGCATGTCTTGACTGATTATTTTGCTTCTTCTAGCATTCACTTGCATAATGCCCATATTTATGATAGTAGTAGCATTCTACATTACTCTTATTTGAGTTGTAGTTTTTCTTACCTCCTCTTGAAGTATTTTGTGAGCTACTTGCTCCATCTACTCTTCCTGAGCTTTCTGTTGTAGCATTTCTTTGTCCTCCATTACCTTAGCCTCTACCTCTGGTGTTTCTACCTGAGCCATTTCTTCCTCTCCCCCTTCCTCTTAGATTTGACTGAGCCTTGAATGCTTGCTCTTGGGAAGAAGAAGATACAGATCTATTGATCCTATGCTCATGGGTTTGAAGTCTACCCATTAACTCATCCATTGTCAAAACAGTGAGGTCTTTTGCCTCTTCTATGGTCATGACCAAATTATCATATTTATTAGGTAAACTCCTCAATATCTTCTCCACTATCCTCTACTCTTGATAGTCTTCTCCATTTGACTTTAGTTGGTTAATCACATTGGAGGTCCTTGAACTGAAGTCTACAACTGATTCATTTTCTTTCATCTAAAGGTTCTCAAACTCCCTCCTTATATTATGTAGCTTTACTGTACAGACTTTATCAGTCCCCTTGAAGTTCATCTCAAGGATATCCCAAGCTTCCTTTGCATAATTTGCTGTTGCAATCTTTGGAAATATTGTCTCTATCATTGCTACTTTAATCAAACTTAATGCCTTAGCATCCTTCCTCCTTGACTCTTTCAAATGAGTCTTTTGTGCATTTGTGAGGGCAACATATTGAGCTAGATCTATCACATCATTGAATCCATTAACCACAAAATTCCACAAATCATTAGCGACCATAATGGTTTTCATTTTGTTTGACCATGTATCATAATTTTGTCCATTGAATGGTGGTTGTTGCTGCCATATCTTTCCTGCATCTCCTACCATGTCAAATATCCTAAGAAAACAAATGCCCTAACTCACTATGGATGTGGGGCCTCAAAGCTCTGATACCATGTGAAAAATATTTTAAAAATTAAATTCACAACTCACAACCCTAAACCTAAAATTTCACAACCCTTAAATTTTACTTAGCACAAACTATTACCGAGTGCCAAAAAATTGCTTGGCACTTTAATCAACCAAGTGGTAGGAGAGTGCAAAGTAAACTCAAAAAATGAAGAGCAACTCGGTAAACACTAGATACTGAGTGAGTTCAGTAGATGAATTTTGAGTGAACTTGGTAGCTAATGCAGGGTGTGATTATCGAGTGAATTCAGTAGGCAACACGATTACCAAGTGAACTCGGTAGCCACTGGAGAGTGGAGCTCAGTAGATGAAGATATCGAGTGAACTTGGTAGAGACAGCAAAGATAAGATCTTTTAACAAGACTTCACCGAGTGATGATTTATAATGTGAACAACTTTCACTGTTAAAACCAGAAATCTAGAACTTGAAGCTTCCAAATAAAACTTTTCAAATGCAATGAATAGAAGGAGACAATATACCTGCTTGCTTTCTATTCAACTTAGATTAAATCATTACAAAAATCTGGGAGCATTCAACTTCAACCAGAAAACCCTAAAATAACCCTAAAACTTCAAACTGGAAAAACTTCAAACTTACAGCTCTAATGGCTGCATCCTACAATGCCTAGAGCAATCACAGCTTCAACAGATCAAATCAAAACAACAAACTATGAACTTACAGGATGACACAAAGAGGCATGTGCAACTATAGTCACAAAATAAACTCCTTCTGTCTCTGCAACTTCTCTACTCTGCTGAACTCTCTCTGTCTCTCTGGATCTCTGAATCTATGAATGAATGACAAAACATTCCTTTTTTTCTTTGGAAAAATATTTTCCCCCTCATTTTCGATTTCAAAATCTCACCTACTAAAATAAATGTTTATGACTATTGGCAAGTCGCCATGGATGGTAGGTGGGCGTTTGGCTCTAGGGAGAAATGACCATCTGCAATTAATATTCCAACATGGCATTGGTTACTATGCATGTACATACGTATTCTCAATTAATCATTTTTTTCAATGGTAGTTTCTTATAAAAGTTGCATCATTAAGGTTTGATCAATGTTCATATCCAATGTATTAGGTGGTCATGTATGTTTTGCATAGCTATAGATAAAAATCCCCATTACCAGTGGTTGATTTGCCAAAGGTTTGCACGAATACCAACTTATAAAACATTCCAAAAAATATATTGTTATATTCCACAAAACCTAATGGTGGTTTAATCTGATTTTCTTCACGGAGAGGCTCTTCAATCTCATAAGCGAGGCCTCCAATCTATTCAACAATTTTTTTTTGTAATTCATATAAATATAAAATAAAAATTTGCACATTAATTCATTGCATAACCATTTCTAACTATCTTTTTTATCAATAATGAATCTATCTTTTCATTTAGTCCATAGTTGAATCTGCTAAACAACAACCTCATTCCCTAATTTCATTGCCATGGATCATCATCAATAGTTTGGGATGCAGCCGGACTACAAAATCATAGCCATGTTCAGTAAAATCTCTCTTTCCTAGAACAAATTACATGGTTATGTTAACATGTGCACAACAACAATAGGGCTTTATATCATCTTTGATTGTATTGCAATAAATGGTGTTAAAGTATCAATATAGTTAACACTATGATAAGGCACTAGAGGTTGTTTCCTCCTCTTCCACACCACTAGGGAAAAATGGCAGTATAACCCATCACCCACTCTGACCACATCGACATTGTCTACTTTGCCTTTCATATTCGAAGTGACTCCTCACAGTTGTGTGCCCTTATTTATAATTCATTTATAGCTAAGTGGAGGAATAAGTGGAGGAATATTCCTTTGACTGATGCCTTTCCATTTACCCACTTCTGTGTGATGAGCGCAGTTGTCATGACTCATTATTTTGACATGTTTTTATTAGGACTTAGTATGTTGTTTGACTTTTTGACTAACACTGTGATTGACTATGTGGGACTCGACTTGAGTCAAATACTTTATAGACTTTTATTGTTGATGTTATTAGATGGGTAATTTAATTTAATAGTCATTATGATAGTTGCAATATGTTGATCTTATGAGATTTTGACATTATGGTTAAAATTGTGATTGCATTTACATGTTTATTTTAAGGTGTTATTTATTTATCATGATAATGACATTATTGACACAATGGGTGATGTCAAGTTTGTGAGTGTGTAGGTACTGAAGGCGGAAGGGCAGTTGAGGTACAGGAGTTTAGCTCCTTTGTAGGGTTGGCCTGGAAATTGTATGGTGTAGTCATATACACATACTTAATGTATTTTATTTGAAATAAGTCATTTGCTTGATTTTTACATCTAATGTAATTATCTAGATTTATACATGTATAGATTAATGAACTAATTCATAGATTGTATATTGTTTTGAAATATTGTACTTTAGATTTTAAAAATAAATATTATACTCGTAATTTTTATATTAGTAATTATTCTGCTCCAAAAATAAAAATTGTTAGTTGAGAAAATTCTTGTTAATAAATAGAACTAAAAGTGAATTTTTCATCCACATTCTTTACTAGAGTTATTCTCCATGATCGATGAGAATGAAATTAAAAACTAACAAGTTGAATTAAATGTTCATCATGGTGATGGTTGGAGAAAAGAAATGATAGTTTGGGGAAGGATGGGTTGTTTGAGAGGAAGGGGAGAACTGCGAATATTTTTAGGAGGAGGAAGTGTTATTTTAAAAGGAGGAGAATTTATTGAGGAGTTACACTTTTTTTTAAAAAGAAAAGATTTTTCTTCTAAAAACCATAGAGAGAGGGAAAAAAGAAGGATAGTAGTTGGAGGGAGGAAGGAGGTCAGTCGGCAAGGAAGGAGAAACATTTTTACGAGAGAGATAAATTGATTAGATAGAGAGCTCAAGAAATGTTGGCGTCGGCTACATTCATTTTCATTTCTAGGTTCTCAGATCATTTTCCTTAGAAATTGCTATAGATTTTTTTTTTTAATGCTATCATTTGTTGGCAATATCATTGCCAATTGGGTACATTCAGTTGTTGAGATATGGCTTCTATACATTACTTGCTTAAGCTTAGTCAATATTATCATCGATAGTGAATAATCATAGCTGGTAGAGAACTTATTGAAAGTCATTTGATCACATTTCCTAGGATCATTAGTTGTAGACCTTTGATTTGTGAACCTTTTCCTTTTTAATGTTATTCAAAGTCATTTTTTTAGATGGTATAATCGTTTTAGAAACTCCTTATCTAGGAGTGTTACAATGAGAGATTAGATTTAGTTATTTTCCATGAGAGTTTGGTAGATATGAGTAAGATTTGGTAGTGTATTCTTAAAAGAAGATTTTAGCCTTTGCATCACATTTTAATTACTGAGAAACAACCAGAATAGACACAATAGAAAGGGGAAATTATATTAACTGAGAAAATAAACTCAAAACATGCCCTGCGGCTTACAATAGCATAAATCTGGAGAATATTTCTCCTTTTAGCACCTCCTCTCAAGCTCCAATCCGAACTGCCTTTTACAATGCCAGAAATCTCCTTAAATAGAACCCGGAGGGTTAAGGACTAGGAGTACATTCTAGAAAGTGCTAGTAGGCGTCCACCGACAAAATAGAAGGTTCCGGAAGCTGCGTTAGAAGTCGGTGCAATTCTAGAAGAATCCAGAAACGGTAGCCGAACTTCCGGGAGGCATAACTTTTGAACCGTAACTCCGATTGACGAACCGTTTACATTTTCGGAAAGCTCTCGAAGCGCTCTATAGCCCTATGGACAAGCTTCGCTCGTCCCCCATTTTTTGACCCTTTTCGAGGTCATTTAATGCCCCAAATCTGACTCTGAAGCATTCTTAGGGGGTCTCCAAAACCCGAAAAACTGCAATAACTTTCAAACCGTGGGGCGTTTTGACCTGATTCTTTTTTTGGAATGCTCTAAATCTCGATTACATTCATCTGGCCAAGTCACACCTTCTAGGTCGCCAAAATGATGGTCAAATTGCATGCTCCTATTTTTTCGGGATTTTTAAATGCACTGATAGTTGAACTATGAGAGTTGGAACCTTTATTTGAGCCAAATGGGTATCCAAAAATGCAAAGACATAAAATAGAAACTAAGTCTAAGTACATTTTTTTGGGTGACACAGGATTGCCCTTATACCTCTAGATGCTCCTGCATCAGACACCCAGGGTAGATTGAAAAGTGACCCTGTCACTTTATGGATGGTAGAGGAAATCCCAAATGGGAAACCTCAGCTGCTGAAATCCAAGTTGAGTCTTTGATTGGTCGTCCTTTCCATTTGACCAAATACTCTTCATACTGCCTGTTTCTGGTACTCCTACCCACACGATGATCTAGAATGTCTTCTATCTCCTCCTTCTTAGAAGCAGGAATTGGACATGGCTCTAAAACCAGCTCCTCATCTGCACCATCATCATGATACTCTGTTAAATCTGCAATGTTGAAAATGGGAGAAATGTGAATACCATCTGGCAGCTCCACCTCATATGCATTTCCTGAGTTATGTTTCTTCAAAATTTTGCAGGGGCCAAATTTCTTCATTTTCAGAATATTTTAGTGAAAAATTGAATGATGCAAAGAAGAAGTATTCTGTTTATGATCAAGAGTTCTATGCGATAGTTCAGGCCTTAAAGAAATGGAGGCATTATTTATTGCCAAAGGAATTTGTTTTGTATACTGATCATCAGGCATTACAGTACCTAAATAGCCAAGGTAAGTTGAATCAGAGACATATGAAGTGGGTAGAATTCTTGCAGAGTTATACATTTGTGTTGAAGCATAGAAGTGGAAAATCTAACAGGGTTGCAGATGCATTAAGTAGGAGACAATTGTTGCTTACAACAATGCAGGTTGAAGTAGTTGGGTTTGATGAACTCAAGAATTTGTACCCTGAGGATCCTGATTTTGCTGAAGCATGGAAAGCTTGTAAAGAACCTGTTGCTGTAGATAGAACCAAGTGGTTAGACTATTTGATTCAGGATGGCATGTTGTTCAAAGGCAGTCAATTGTGCATTCCAAGGAGTTCCATGAGGGAAAATCTGATTAAGGAGAAACACAGTGGAGGGATGGCAGGACATTTTGGTCGGGATAAGACCATTGCCATTCTTAGAGAACATTATTTTTGGCCTCAAATTACACAGGATGTGAAGAAGTTTGTACAGAGTTGCCAGGTTTGTCAAGTTGCCAATGGGTTTAGTCAAAATACTGGCCTATATCAGCCATTGCCTGTTCCATCAAGGCCATGGGAGGACATAAGTATGGATTTTGTTCTTGGATTGCCAAGGACACAAAGGGGTAATGACTCAGTATTCGTGGTGGTTGATAGGTTCTCCAAAATGGCACATTTCATTCCATGCCACAAAACTCATGATGCTGTCCATATTGCAGACTTGTTTTTCAAAGAGGTGGTAAGACTACATGGTCTTCCAAGGAGTATAGTTTCTGATCGAGATACTAAATTTGTGGGGTATTTCTGGAGGACATTGTGGAAAAAGTTGAGAACAGACCTGAAATTCAGTACCACGCATCACCCACAGACTGATGGCCAAACAGAAGTGGTAAATAGAAGTCTGGGCAATTTACTGAGATGTTTAGTTGGAGATAAGCCCAAGGGATGGGATTTGATTCTACCACAGGCAGAGTTTGCTTATAATAACTCTGTAAATAGGAGTACTGGAAAATCACCATTTCAAATTGTATATGGGAATAGCCCAAGGACTGCACCAGAATTGAGGAAGATAGAACAAGGGGAGAGAACAAGTTCTGAAGCTGAGGAATTTGCTGAACACATCAAGCGTCTACATGAGGAGGTTCAGGCACACATTATCAAGATGAATCAAGAGTATAAAGCTAGGGCTGATGCAAGGAGAAGACATAAGGAATTCCAAGTAGGGGATCTAGTCATGGTGCACTTACGAAAAGAAAAATTTCCAGTTGGTACTTACAACAAGCTGAAAATGAAGAAATTTGGCCCCTGCAAAATTTTGAAGAAACATAACTCAGGAAATGCATATGAGGTGGAGCTGCCAGATGGTATTCACATTTCTCCCATTTTCAACATTGCAGATTTAACAGAGTATCATGATGATGGTGCAGATGAGGAGCTGGTTTTAGAGCCATGTCCAATTCCTGCTTCTAAGAAGGAGGAGATAGAAGACATTCTAGATCATCGTGTGGGTAGGAGTACCAGAAACAGGCAGTATGAAGAGTATTTGGTCAAATGGAAAGGACGACCAATCGAAGACTCAACTTGGATTTCAGCAGCTGAGGTTTCCCATTTGGGATTTCCTCTACCATCCATAAAGTGACAGGGTCACTTTTCAATCTACCCTGGGTGTCTGATGCAGGAGCATCCAGAGGTATAAGGGCAATCCTGTGTCACCCAAAAAAATGTACTTAGACTTAGTTTCTATTTTATGTCTTTGCATTTTTGGAGACCCCCTAAGAATGCTTCAGAGTCAGATTTGGGGCATTAAATGACCTCGAAAAGGGTCAAAAAATGGGGGACGAGTGAAGCTTGTCCATAGGGCTATAGAGCGCTTCGAGAGCTTTCTGAAAATGTAAACGGTTCGTCAATCGGAGTTACGGTTCAAAAGTTATGCCTCCCGGAAGTTCGGCTACCGTTTTTGGATTCTTCTAGAATTGCACCGACTTCTAACGCAGCTTCCGGAACCTTCTATTTTATCGGTGGATGCCTACTAGCACTTTCTAGAATGTACTCCTAGTCCTTAACCCTCCGGGTTCTATTTAAGGAGATTTCTGGCATTGTAAAAGGCAGTTCGGATTGGAGCTTGAGAGGAGGTGCTAAAAGGAGAAATATTCTCCAGATTTATGCTATTGTAAGCCGCAGGGCATGTTTTGAGTTTATTTTCTCAGTTAATATAATTTCCCCTTTCTATTGTGTCTATTCTGGTTGTTGGGTTGTGTTCCCATCAAGTGGTATATTTCTATTTTCAAGGTGCATGGGTGGCATAAATAAAAAATAATAAAAATAGTTGTCATTCCATTAATCGAGGTGTGTAGGTGGCATCTTAGAAGTTTGTGGAAAGTTCCTTAAATCATGCATTTAATATTTGTTGGGTGCTTAGTTGTATTTGGGTGGGAATTTAATATTTATTTAAAGGTAGTTGTATTTACCTTTTATCCCACATTGCTTGTGTTTGTAATGTCTTGGGTTAGAAGTGCCTATTTAAGCAAGGCTTATTATCATTTGTAATCAAGTTCAAGGGAATAGAAGCTCTTCTAAAGGAAGTTCAAGAAATGGAAGCTCTTCTAATGGAAGTTGGAGAAATAGAAGCTCTTCAAGACAAGCTCTTCAAGTAGAAGCTCTTCGGATGTAATTTCTTGTAGAAGCTCTTAGCGAGCAATCTCTCTTATATTGTAAGAATTTGGAGTTTTTCCATTTGGAGAATATTCTAATGAATTTCAAGTATTAATGGATGCTTTATGAAGCATTTTGGCATCTCTCTTGTCTCCATATTATTGCATTTTTGGTTGTGAATTGGTATGGGTGGTGTGGCCCGTCATCAGTGGTATCAGAGCAGGAGTTCCTGAGTGTGCGGACAGATCGCCGAACGTGAGGCAGTTTGCACCAGGACCTTGAGTTGGTTGAAGTTTTTTCAAGAAGTTCTTGATTGTGTAGATAGATCACCGACTGTGAGGCAGTTTGCACAAGGTTCTTGTTTTGGACAAGATTTGTCTTCTGAAGACTTGATTATGGAGAAGAGAAAGAAGAAGATGACTTTTGTGATTGGATGGATTCTGAGGATTCCTCGACTTGAGAAATTTAGAGCAAGAAATCAACAATTATTGCTAGTTGATTTGCAGAAGCAAGTGAATGAATTAGAAGCTGAGTTGCGGAAACAAAGAGCATGTCACCAGAAAAGAGATGTTGATAATTCCTTGGATGTGGAAAAGAAAGATGATCCAGTGGAAGAGCAAGTGGATGAAGAGGAAATCATTTGTGAACCTAAAGTTGAAGAAGATGAAAGAGAAGAGGAAGAGCATAAAGATGACAAGATTTATGAACCTGAAGTAGATCAAGATGATTTGAATATTGCAACAATGGAGGAGAAGAATAGTGCCTTTGTTGGAGATCAAGCAGGTGGAGTAGTTACGTGCATTGTTGACGACATAAAAGAGGCAAGCAAAGATGAAGATGTCAAACAGGTAAATTCTTATGAATCATGGGATGTTTTCTTTGATATTAGTTTAAAAGATATTGATGATTTTTTGCATGAGGATCTTGTTAGTCATGTATGGTATGCAAAGGAAGATTGGTATGGTGTTGCTGGATTTATTACAGGTGTAATTAATTCAACAAGATTGGATGAGGATGAGAGTTATACTTGGATAGAGTTCATTGCGAGAGAGCATTTTCAGCAGCAAACAATTGTTCCAGCCAGGTGTTGGAAAAGAAGAAAGAAGGAAATATATCGGCATTGGATACTTGTTCCAGCTATGTGTTGGAGGAAGAGGAAAAAAATTATGTCAAAAATGGCTACTTCATTTTGTGACTCCATACTCACAAAATTTTTCCTACCATGGGAGTCGGATGCAGGAGCATCATGCATCAGCAAAAAATAAAATGTGAAAGATTTGTATGTTGGTTTTCTTGTCCCTATTGAGGTGGAAGCTTGTGGTGAAGATGAAAATGGTTCTATATCTTTCTTTTGACATCAAAGTGTGGGACACACTTTTTTATCTACCAAGGGAGTCTGATGCAGGAGCATCTTGCATGAGAAAATTAAATTATTAGAAAAAAAAAAAAAAAAGAAAGAGGAAAAAAAAAAAAAAGGAAAAAAAAAAAAAAAAAATAAAATAATTTTGTGGAGGAGAGAGAAAGTGACGAAAATGGAAGGAAAATTATTTAAAATAGAAAATAGGAAAAGTGGAGAAAAGAGGAATTTCTATTTTCAAGGTGCATGGGTGGCATAAATAGAAAATAATAAAAATAGTTGTCATTCCATTAATCGAGGTGTGTAGGTGGCATCTTAGAAGTTTGTGGAAAGTTCCTTAAATCATGCATTTAATATTTGTTGGGTGCTTAGTTGTATTTGGGTGGGAATTTAATATTTATTTAAAGGTAGTTGTATTTACCTTTTATCCCACATTGCTTGTGTTTGTAATGTCTTGGGTTAGAAGTGCCTATTTAAGCAAGGCTTATTATCATTTGTAATCAAGTTCAAGGGAATAGAAGCTCTTCTAAAGGAAGTTCAAGAAATGGAAGCTCTTCTAATGGAAGTTGGAGAAATAGAAGCTCTTCAAGACAAGCTCTTCAAGTAGAAGCTCTTCGGATGTAATTTCTTGTAGAAGCTCTTAGCGAGCAATCTCTCTTATATTGTAAGAATTTGGAGTTTTTCCATTTGGAGAATATTCTAATGAATTTCAAGTATTAATGGATGCTTTATGAAGCATTTTGGCATCTCTCTTGTCTCCATATTATTGCATTTTTGGTTGTGAGTTGGTATGGGTGGTGTGGCCCGTCATCATATTAGTTGTTGATAGAATAAGATTTTAAACTAGTTGTTAAAATTGGCCACTTGAGTGAGCTATTAGCCATGAATAGTTTGGGCTGATTTCTTCGGAATTTTTTTTTCTGTTTGCCTCTGTGTGTATAATATTCAATTCCATTACATCTTAATGTTGTACTTCTAGCTATAATAGCTTGTTTTAAGTGTTGTTCATTATGTATCTCCACATTGGACTATTATGGATTCACCATTCAACACATTGATTATTGCTAAAAGTATGTGATAGAGAAACAATTCATTGTTTTTTGTTTCCTTTATAGAGATGATTCAGCTTAAATCAAGATATGTTTAAAACTGCCAATTGTTTCCTAAATAGAGAAAGGATTCAGCTTAAATCAAGACAGCTTTGAAATGCTAATATATTTTAGGAATCTAAATTAAAGATCATGGGAGAAGGATAAGAAAAAAATAGCACACCTTACCTTTCAAATGGAGCCACACTCATATTCATTGACTCTTGATTAGCAAACTATAGGCATTATGTATAGATTAAACCCAAGAGGACAATTGCTCATCTTAATTCCTTGTATTATGTTCAATCCTCCATGTGTGACCATTTTTTATTGATTCTTTTATCGCTTGCATATATATATATATATACTAGAAAATTTTTATCTTTAAATCGATTTCCATTCCAACTATTTACATTGTAGTTTATATAATTTTGACCTCTTCTATTATTGCTTTTTATTATAGCTTATAACTTGGGCTTCCTCTTTTAACTTGGAGTGCTCATATTTACCAATAAACAACTTTTTTAGCTATTTTGATTAAATTCATTTTCTGCTGGTTGAAAACAATGACTTGTACGGTTTTTTTTGTTCAAGTAAAATGTAGAGATATTTGGTAATACCAACACTATATGAAGTATTGATTTCAGGTTTTTTTTTTTTTACTGATATTAGAGATCGTAGATGTATTGAGTTACTTGAGATTTGTTAAGTTTTATTGGGAATTGAAATTTATCTTTTGGGAAGGGTATTGAATGTGGGATCAAAGAGGAGGGTAATAATTGGAAAACTTGTGTTAGTGCTTCCTTATATATTACCTACTAGTCTTTTACATTAAACTAGTTCATGATGCTTGGTCAAGCTTGGTAAAATATTTATGCATATGATTGAAATGAATTGGTTATTTTATTGTGTTTTCCCTCTTCCATATCCTTGTGAATGTATCTGCTGGACATAGGTGTAAGTAGATTAGATCACTTGTTTGCACCTAATCTTTTTGATCCAACTATGTTGTGTTGCTAGCCTACTCGTGCCAAGGTCGGGTAGTTCCTTTTAACCAAATAACCTTGGGGAGCTAACCACTCCATGGTTGGGTGGTAAAAGCAGCTGGACCACTCTTCCATCTCATGATATCAGATGGATAGCGATCTGATGGTTTAGAGACAAGACAACGTGCAGATTGACTCTCAGGTCTAATGGCATGTTATTTTTTTGATGCAAGAGCATCTTGGATTTACTTGGTGACTACTTTGGATTTCATGGGAGGAGGCTCAGTAGTTTCTTTCGAGGGTGTTTGGACTAGTACTCGGTCGAAGAAGGACTGGTGCTCGGCATGCTCTAGGAGCTCGGTATGGTCTTGGAGCTTGGCATGATCTATGGAGCTCGGCATGGTCTTGGACCTCGGTATGGTCTTGGTTGCTCGATATGGTCTATGGTTGCTTGGCATGGTCTTAGAACTTGGCATGGTCTTGGTTTCTTGGCATGGTCTTTGGTTGCTCGACATGGTCTGGGAGGAGCTCGGCCTTGCTTAGGAATTTGGTGCTTATTTCTGGCCATATGACTAATTTTTTACAATGAGTTAAAGGATAAAAATTTCATGGATTGAATAGGGCCTAGATTTCTACTTGTAGTTCGAAGTTTGAGTTCTAATTCATCCAAAGCTAGGAGATATTGTGATTTTACTAAGACATCAATTTTGGGAATTTAATTATTGTTGGAGGCCAACTTTGGCATTTAATTTATATAGTATATTTAATTTGTATTCTTGGCCAACTTGTGGCTTAGATTGGTATAAGTAGGGGGTTTTAGGAAGTCTTTAGTCATGATTCATTCACTCGAAAGAGAAGTGAGTGTAAGAAGTAGTTGGAGAGCGAGTTTTTCCTGAGTCTATGGATAGAGTCTAGAATATGAGGCAATTTATAGCAGGATTGTGATTATTCATCCATCGTGGAGAAGAGGAGGAGCTTGGAAGGGTGAATTTGGAGAAGAGCTAGTAGCTAGGGCTTGGAAAACAAGGAGATTGCTTGGTGGGCTTGCGAGCACAAGTTGAGATCTTCCTTGGAGGCTTCTACTAGAGTGTAGATTTGGACTAGCTAGGGTTTGGATTGGATTTTGAGGGATCTTGTAGAACTCTTATTGTAATTGCTATTGTATTTGGTCGTAACTAGGAAGGCCTTACAACCTAACACATTGCATGTAACAATTATTTTATAAATAAAGAGTTATGATTTGGTATTAGATCTTGTGTTATTGCTTCATGTTATTGTGTTTCCACTACATGGTTATTTTTTGGGGGCTAGGAGATCTCCTTTGGGGATACTCCTGCCTTGCATTACATCATTTTTGTGTTTATATTATTATATAATATGTTTTTTATCATATGATGCATTAATGCTATGCTTATGTTCGGCATGCAGGTAGACATAGTTGTGACTTAAGAGCGACATGATTATGTGTACATTTTAGCTTCTTATGCATTGTAGTACCAACATGTGATCAACTTTGTATTGGATTTAAACTACATTAATTATGTTCAAGTTATGATATTTATGATGAAATGTTTCTTCTTTGTAACTCATTTGAATGTTGCTGTAAAATTATATTCAACTTTGATGAAATTGAAATAAGTGTCTATATATATGTAGTTGACATTTGACTTTTCAAATTTTTTTAATTCTACATTTTGCGATTGTTTACATATGTGACATGTATTGTGGATTTTGGTTCTTACAACAGTGGACAATGGCATTGTCTACATTGTGAATCTCTCTGGTACTCATCTTGCTCGCTATGACATTGCCTCTAGAGAGTTTCCATTTAGAGAGATTGTGAGACTTCTTCTTAGATGGATCGTTGTGAGCATGTTTTCTACACTTCTTTTCCTTCCTTAGATTCATGTGCTGGGAAGTTTATTTTCATGGGGATATCAAAGAATGGGGTCAAGGAAGGGCATACATTGGTGGGAATATGGGAGCTGGATAATGTATTGTCTATTTCAATTTTTTATTTTGATCACTTGCCTTCATTACATTAGATAGAACTACTACTCCATCACTTTATTTAATGGCACATGGTACACCAAATCAAATTTGGGTTAAAATTAAATGAGGTGGGAATTTGATGAGCTTTGGTATGCAATCAAGGAAATTTAATGTGTTGGTTGGCCAAATATTACAAACATAAAGTCTATGTCTCCATGCATTTTCATAGCATTTTTTGTAGCACTGGAACATTCTCTTAGCTATAACAAATTAGAAATATTGTGATTGATAGGGCATATTTGTCTAATTAGTTCTCTTAAGCAATTTTGAGATTTCTAATTCAGCGGGTAAAACGCTTGGAAAAAGTAATTTGGGTGACTATACGACAATAGTACTAATGCTTGTCATTTTCTTGAGAAAAGATAAAAATAATTTTTTCTGATTTTACACTATGGGTCTATAGTCATATAGTTAATAAGATGTATACACTTTTGATTGGATATATCAAGTGTAAGGCTAAAAAGGTGTTGAACTAAGTATTTCTTGTATTTTAGAAGATTAATAAAATTAATATTGGTAAATAAAAGTTAGTATTTTAGTTAAATTGAATATTACTAAATAAAAGTTTAGTTTTAGTTAAATACAATATATACTAAATAAACTTATGCATGAACTATTTAATTCAAAAAATAAATTTAATAGGTAGAGTGGTATAAAAAATATAACATCTTTAATAATTATGATTAGTTATTAAAATAAATTGGATTAAATTTAGTAAACTAGATAAGATCAAAATGATAATTCTAACACTTAGTAAACTAAACTCTACACCTACAATATATATTTATGTGCATACATAGAACCCTAACCTTTAACCTAACTAAAAATTAAATCATACTCAAATTTTTGCATTCTATATTACAAAAAATGTCACTTAAAAAAATCATTTGCTCCATATCATTGTTGTTTTTAAATATGTATATTTTTAGTAAATTCTCAAACAAAATGAAAGTGCTTCTAATAAAATAAAATAAAATTATAATTTTATCATGATATCTAAATTTAGGAATACATGTTTTTTTATAACTATTTAGAGATGAAAATTTTGAAGATTTGTAATACAATTTTTTGTTTTAAAATAGAAATTGTTATATTAGTAAGTTGTTCAAATTTATATTATTTTAAATTTTTCTTGTACAGCTAAATTTTGGAGCATGTATATTTATTTCATATTTCTATAGATTTAATTATGTTGTTCAAAAGCATATTTTTTCTAGATATTTTGATACATTTAGTTTCTAAAATAAGTTGGAGAGAGAGGGAGAGGGGGGGAGTGACTATAAAAGAGAGTAATTAGGGGAATATAGATGTGTATATATAAGAGATAGCTAGATGGGGGAGATATGGTGAAAGAAGGAGTGAGAGAAAGATAAAGAGAGAGTGTGAGTAATTATAGGTGGTAGGTAAGATAGAATAGGGAAAAGGTGAGAGACATGAGGTAGATAAAGCAAGTAAATAGGGGGAATATATATAAGTTCAATATGGGGAAGATGTTTGTGTGTGTGAGAGAGAGAGGGAGGGGGGGTAAATAAAGGAAGACTATAAAAGAGAGAAGTTAGGGGGACATATATGTGTGTATGTGTGCATTAGAGATATGGATGGAGAAGATATGGTGAAGTTAGTGAAAGAGAGGGAGAAGGAGAGGGAGAGGGAGAGATAGAAAGAGAGTGAGTAATTATAGGGGGTAAATAAGAGACAATGGGGACAAGGTGAGAGACATGAGGTAGACAAAGAAGGAAAATATGGAAAGAGTAGGTATTAGACAAAATGTTATAGATTAATTAGAGAGAGAGAGAGAGAGAGAGAGAGAGAGAGAGAGTAAATGGTGGAAGACTATTAAAAAGAGTAACTAGGGGGATATAGATGTGAATGTAAATTAGAGATAGAGATGGGGAAGATATGGTATAAGGGGGTAGGGGGGGAGAGGGAGATAAAGTTAGAGAGAATGGGGAAAAGGTGGGAGACATAAGGTAGATAAAATAATGTAAATAGGGAGAAAATATCATAAGAGTAGGTAGTGGATAATGTGTGTGTGTAAGTGTGTGTTTTTGTGTGTGAGAAAGAGAGAGAGAGAGTACTAAACCAAACTGAACTCTAACCATAAGATTACATTATATGCCACTTACTCTAAGGTAGAAACTCAAAAATTATCTCTCTACAAGAAAACCATATTGAACGCCAATCCTATCTATAATAATTTATAGCAATAATACTTTTTTTTTAAAATCAAACATGAAATTAAGTCAAATCATTATGTGGAAAAAAATTAAACACCACACCTAAATTCGATCGACATAAAAAATAAATTGGCATCCAAATTTTTAAAGTTTTATTTGCAATATTATATTTGTGAGAACAACAACCCACAACCACCACCTCATCACCACATTGATGATTCTTTTCTTAAAGCTGATTCAAATATCTAATAAGAAATAAATTATTGGACTTGAAAAATTATAATAAATAATTGTTTGATTCCTTTGTGTTGGCATGCCACTCCTACTAGCCTATATATATTCTAAACATAAAACAAACTTGAAGAGTCATTTGAACATAAAACCATAGTACCATATTAAACATAACTAAATGAATATATTATCCTAATATGAATATTAAAGTGAATTGAATTCTAACCTTTAGCCGAATTCATTATAAACCAAATTTAACTATAGTTCTAACATGCAACCAAAATAAACCCTTATTCATTTTAAATCATGATTAACCCAAAAAAACTAAAAGAATGTCCTCAATAGCTAACATATTTGTAACCTTAATATTAAACTAGATCTTTTATTATTGAGTGTTTACACTGAATTGAATCATTATCACAAGAAAGATCAAACCCTATTAATAGGTAACCCTAAAAAAACCAATGAGATCCTAAATACAATGCTTACAAAAATTATACAATAACCCTATGACTAATTAATTAACTAAAAGAAAACTAAATTGTATTTGAAGCTAAATGCTAATGATAAACCATATTTACCATTGCATCTAATTGGACTCCAAACCTAACTATCAATAGTTGTATACCAAATAGAAGTAAAAGCCTTAGTAAAATTAAACATTAAATATATCCATTACATAATTCTCACACAAAGTAAAATCATCAATGGAATTATAACATTTAGAAAACCCTAGCAAAAATTGAATCTTGTTAGTGACTAAATCTTGACCCAAATTGACTCGTGATAACTTTAAACCTAATAAAACACCAAACAAGAATGAACCCTAACCCTAGCACTAAATTGAATGGAACTCTAGCCTCAACACTAAACTAATTTGGACCCTAACTTTAAAGATAAATAAACTCAAGTTTACACTAAATGAAATCGAATTATAATCATAAACTAAATTTATTATGACCTTGAAATAAATTAAAATGATATTCCTAAACCTAATTGAATGATAAGTTGTCCACTAAACCAAATTGAATGATAATACAAAACCAAATTGAAAGATAACCCTAACCCCAATTCATTACTAAACCATATTGAGCCCTTATAATGTCCTCAATTTTAATAAAATACTTTAAATAATTAATGGTCTATAAATTTTAATAATATTATTTGGACCTTTAATTATTTAATAATGTGACCCAATTTTTATTAATTATTCGTAGGTGTTTTCATGTTAGCACTCTTTTGTAAACCCTCAAGAGTTTTCTCTAGAGGGTTATTTATGTATGACATGTAGGTAGTTGTTAGTATGTGATTTGGATTATTTCTCTTTATTGTGAAATTCTTGTTGGAGTTCTAGATTCTTTGTCATTTCAAAAGTGAAATATCTTCCCTACTTGGCTTTCTGGTTTCTATGGGACTCAACCCTCACCCTATTCCATTCAAGATTCCTGGCTTAGAGCTGGAAAATCAATGCATCATTGTTATTTACAAGTAACATTATTTCTAGAATATCTTTGTGTCTAGACTACATTTATATCTATCATTGTTTTGTGTATTCATAAAATTGTATTTAAAATATTTCTACAGAAAAAGAGGTTAATCTTTCCCACCCCAATCCATTATTGTATGATCATTAAACAATCACTGTGTGACCTCTAATCTATTACCCTACAATCACCCCACACTCACCATACAGCCTCTAAACTTATTAGATGACCTCTACACAAGTGTTGTACGACCTCTACATTAGCATCGTATGGCCTCCAACAACTATTGTATGGAAAGACCCAAAACATTGTATGACATCCATTAGTCTATTTATACATCACCCTTATCTACAATATGACCCATTCAGGCTACTCTGTATGGCTACTAGGACCTACTGCACATATTATCTAGAATTGGATTCTGACAATTTCTAGGCTCACGCATGGGCAACCCAACTCCTAAAGGTAAATCAGACATTGGAACATTAAATTGGTATCAAAGCTTGTGATTCTGCTAGCCTATTGGGAGAATTGAGAGATTAGTCTTGGATCACACTATGGCACCTAGTGATGCCATATATTTTTTATTTCATGTTTTAGCTGATTGGAATGCACATTTATAAGTAGGTACTCCAAGAATACTTTTGCATGAAAATTGTTGGATGGTAAAGTGTAAGATGATAGATGCAAGTTGATTGCCAATATCATTTACCAAAAAGATAGAATCTATTTGGTACCCAAGTCAAAGATGAAGGATTGGATTTGGGAGGAAGATACTTGTACAATATTGTCAAACCAACACCCAATAATCATCTTGATGGAAATTTGGGTTCTATCAGTGGCCCTTTGAATAAAAAAAGTTATATTGATGATTTTCAACTTCATGGAGATGCTATGGATGATTCCTTGCAGGAGCAACCACATCTAGTTGAATATGGAGTTTATCATTTAGTTATTCCTATGTCATGCATTACTACAATTTTTCCATGCACAAAAATTCCTATTCTGAAGTTCTTGAGGAGATTGATGATTACATGAAGATTATGGATCTTGACATCAATGTGTTTAATGATTGGCTCCCTTGGGATCCTAGTGGTTTTGGATATAGTAATGTGTTGATCTCATATTGGTTTTGACAATTGAGTGTCAACACACTTAAAATATTTACTAAGTTCATGATAAGCTAGTAACATATGCCGAGTTACAATGAGTTTCGAGTCACTCATATGCTGAGTCAATCAAGTGTCGAACAAATAGACAGTGTTGAGTAGTTCAAGTGTTGAGTAACACAAAATGGACCTAGTTGTTTGTGATGGCACAAAAAACTATGTAAACCATTTTTTAGCTGACTTATGGATAGATCTCGAAGCTTTGAAGATAAGATCAAATCTATTTGGATTCCCTATATGATCAACATGCAACCAATTAGAAAAATGGAAGGAATTATGTGGGAAAGATGAATGAATCTCAATCATAGATTCATACCTAACCCTAAGCCACCAAAGTCTTTTTAGAGGGAGATGAAGCCCCATAATTCAATATGAGTATGAGAGAATGTATGTGAGGAGATTATGCTAGTGATGATTTGAAGGAAATAAAAGGGGTGAATTGATCAGTATACATTCAAGGTGACTTAGAAGAAGGATAGAATTGCAGAATAGAGGATCTAGGATACAAAAATTTCATATCAGATCAGAAAGGATCAAGATGGACTGTATTGAGATCTAAAATCAACAATACTAGATTATAAGTAGTCATATCAAACATTCTACTATACTTTCTAACAACTATATTAGCAGGATGAAATCCTTTGAACAAAGGTTGATTTAATAGTCATAGTGAAATCCTTTAATAGGGTGACATTCCAAGTGAGTGTTCTAAAGTCCTTTGACTAGGCACACTTTTAACAGGGTGTTAAAATCCTTTAACAGGGTGAAATCTAACAATCCTTTGTAAGCCTTTAGTAGGGTAGGCCTTTCACAAGGTACATCATGAGAATGGTCAAACTATGTAACCTTAATAGGTGAAATTTATTGTTGTAGTAGTGAAGAATTGTGGGTGTCATCCCCACCTCAGTTTTACCTTCTCATTGGAGGGTTTCTGGGTAATCATATTTGGTTTCAAGTGTTTGTGTGGATGCATTTACTTTACATGTTATTTCAATATGTTTATGCATGCATTGTTTTTAAAGTTAAAAGTTTTATTGGTTAGAGATTAGTACTTCTGATTCACTCCCCCCCCGCCCCCAAGAAGTATACATTTCCCATTTGTATTTCCAACAATTCGTATCATAAATGAGTTCTCATCAAGAGAAGCCTTATAGTTTGGAGAAAAGATCTTCAGATGGAGGTTTACAAGTTGGGAAAGACCATTGAGAATCAAGAGATTAAGATACATCTCTTACTACAACAACTAAATGAAGCTAAAGATGCCTTGAGAAGTTCACTAAAGAAGGAAAGAGATTGCTATAGCTAAAAATGACACACAATACAAATAAATTGACACCACAAATTTATTTGCAGATGGTGACTCCTATTAATTTGATGCAGCAATTGCAAATCTCATTGACAAGAATAGAGCACCAACAGAGGAGATTAGAAATCTCAAGTTGAAACAAGAATCACGAGCTATATTGCTATGTGAAGTGACTGAGAAAAAGAAGAAAGCTATAGAAGACAAGGCCATGATTGAAGAAGATAAAATAATTTTGGCAAATAGATTAGAAGAAAAATCAGCAAAGCTATCTAGGATCTCAAAAATGCAATTGGACACCCTAAGCCAAATGATGAATGCCCATCATGAGTTGAATGTCAAGGACATTGAGATAACTACATTGAAGTTGCAAAATGAACAACTACAGAATGACCTAAAAAGAGAAAAGGAATTTGTTGAAAATTTCATCAAGCCAAATGAAGCCATCAAGTACTTTGAGCAACTACTAAAATCCCCTAGATCTAGCAAAGACACAAGCATTGAAGAAGGAGAATCATCCAAAGCTTTTGAGGAACGAAATAATAAAGTTAAGAATTCTAAACCTACTTGTCATCATTGTGGAAAGAAAGGACATATAGCTAATGTTTGTAGGAGTAAGAATGATAAGCCAAAGAACATGACTCATTGCCCCAAGTACAACAAACAAGGTCATCAGGCATATGAATGCAAAACCTGAACAATGCATGCACCAAAATTTGAAGGACATTGCTTCAATTGTTTGAGGTTTGGACACAAAGCCTTTGAATGCAAATCCAAGTTCGCATGGTCATCAAACAAGTCAACAAAGGGAAGAAGCTATGAAAATTCCTATAACTAGGATTATAATACAAGAAATAGCTATCATTATTATCAAGAGTATGGACATGTCCCTAAGAATTTCATAAGAACACACTTCAGTGGTAGCTGTAATAGATGGTTGAGTCAAACTACATGTTTTAGTTGTTTAAAGACTGGTCATATTAGCAAGCATTGCCCAACAAGAACAAAGGTACCTAACTTAGAGTTCAAAAAAGGAAAAGGTAAGGTAGATTTTGAGTACATTGGAGGAGAGATGAACAAAACATGGAGGAAGAAAGATGGATGCAGCACATATGAAGGGATCACTTCACCTGAAAGGTCAAGTGATCACATCTCATCAAACTAAGCAAAAAGGAGGTATGTGGGACTGATATTTAAATACTTCATCATACATCAGTTCCAAGATAAGTTAGTGCTAAAAAGGATAAATTAGCATGAATAAAGATACAAGTCAACAAGGAAAATCTAAGGTTAAATGTCTAAGTTTTCACATTATTGCCAAGTGTGAAAAGTCCTCTTCAATTGTCAAGTAAATTCGCGTATGTGTCAAGCTGACAACCAAAGCAATTTGAAGCCGAGTTAGTAGTAGCTATCGAGTGAAGGGAATTTCTATAGAAGCTGAGTAAGGTTAATTCTTATAGCTGCTAAGCGATGGGAAAACCAATGGATGCCGAGTAAAATAGAAACCACATTGGAGCCAAGTTTACAGCTGTACATGCACCATGCAATAAATGTAATATTTTGGAAGGGCATAAGGTTGATTTTTGACATTTTTTTTGGGATTACAAACATAGAACAAGAGCAAGAAAATTGAAGAAGTGATATATGAGTAGGATTGAAGTATTTGCATAGATTCTAGAAATTATTAAGCAACATTTCATTAATCTAAAGGTATTCTTCATCTATCAAGCTATGCAGTTTCATTTTGTTGAAACCCTAGTTTGCAAAATGGCCTCTAGTTCTAAAAATCCAAAGGATAAGGAACCATTTGAAGTTAAATTGGTCAGTAAGGAATTCAAGCAACCAAATTTTAGGGCCATACCAAAGGTTGCATACAAGAATGATCTAGCAGGTGTGCTATCAGTTATTCCACCCAAGGTCGTAATGGTACAAGATGTAAGGAAATTTTATAACTACAAGGTTGGAGGAATTGGAGACATAGAAATTCATCAAGCATATGATAAATTATTTGTAAATAAAGTTTTAAAAGAAGAATTCAAGATTGTTGAGAGAAAGGGACTAACTCGTGCCCTAGATTTCCCCACCATTTTCAAAACTGAATGGATCATAATTGTCCTGAGAAGAATCTATGATGGATGCCTATGGTTAGAAGGTGGACCCATCAAAATTTCAAAGAAAATTGTCCAAAGTGTTACAGGATACCTAACCCTAGATCGGTGCAAGACCCTAATGAGTGACTCTAAAGAGGTGATTGAGCGAAATATAGGGGCAAAATGGAACAAACATGTAATGACAATTGATACTATCAAAGATCCACTTCTTAAATTTGCAATGAGGGTTATATCACATAAATTTTATCAGTCAAGTTGATTAAATAGTGTTCCATGTATAGCAACTGATGTAGGATATAAGATTGTGAAGAAAGATCACACCTACAATCTGGCAAAACTACAATTGTAGCAAATAATGGAGAACCTAGGAGCAATAAGGAAATCTAAAAGTGTTCAATGCAAATTTGGTTCAATTTTGGTATGCATATTTTTCTATGTTCAAATTGAATTTTCATCTTTTGGTAGAGTAGGATGGAAGACCAATAGGTTAGTGGCTATGCAAAAAAATGAGTACATTGAACAAATGGAAGACAATTTTGAGTCAGTAATGACTAGTTACTTTGAATATTTTAAGTAGTGAATGAAACAAAGGCTGAGAATTCTTGTTTCCCTGGTGAATAAATACTATAATGAAATTTTCTTTTTAGTAGACATTGACTACACCTTCATCCAGGCTACAATGCCTAGAGTCAGATGGCTAAGGTCTTTGGCTTATGAAATAAACATTGATGAAGCATCAACCACCATCATTGCACTACTTGTAGAAGAAGTTGATAAGTCAACAAAAAAATTTGAAAATTATGATGTTGTCAAATCAATGGTTGAGATGGAGTTGAAAATAGCCTCAACTTTGAAAAAGAAATACAAAATGGTGAGGAAGTTGAAAGCCAAGTTTGGTGAAGGAGTTGAAGGAAATGATGAAGATGGTAATGAAGAAGAAGAAGAGGAAGAAAAAGAGCAAGGCCAAGAACCTCTTGCCCTAACCCAAGGCATGGGTGAAGATGAAGAAGAAGAAGGTGCTAGGGAGGAACAAGCCAAGGAAGCACTAGCAAAACAAGAACCAAAGAAGAGGAAGGCTAAAACATAGCCTGCAACATAGCAAAAGGGAAAGAAAGCAACTAAACCAAGTCATGTAAACCCTACTGCTCCAACTATAGGAGCCAGCACAAGGGCCAACACTCAAAAGGCCAAGGAGAAAGTAAAGGAAAAGAAAAAGTATACTTAACAACAAGGTCCTATGTAGAAGAAACTAAGGAGAAAATATGTGGCACAACCAAAAACTGATTATGAAAGGACTAGGTCAAAAGATGCAAGCTAGTTTAGTTTGGTACGTCATACTCCCAAGTTGAATATTGAAAACATTTGTGATAATGTTCAGGATAACGTAGACTTAATAGGTTTGAAAAATATTGAATTTAATAAATTAAGTAGAGAAGACCAAAATATGATTGAAGAATTAGTGTCTGCCATGATGGCAAAATTCAAGAATACCCCTCTTGAATTTGACAACACAATGCCCAAACATTTGTATTCAATTGTTGAGAATAAATGGCACTATATCCTAAATATGGAAAAAGAAATAAGAGAATCTACATTGGCACAAGTGATGCTAGAATTTTCAAAAGGGAAATTCACAAAGGCAAATAAGAAACATGGTAGCAAATTTGCACCCAAGCACAGGGCATTCAACATTCTTCAAAACAAGATTGAAGATGTTGTAAAGAAATCCACTCAAATGTGGAAGCTGGTATATGGCTAGACTATTTTCAAGGAAGGAAAGAGGATCCCTTTAAGGGGAGAAATAATTGAGAAGATGATGATAATAAGGAAGGAGAAAGTGAGAAAGAAAAGGGAGATAACATAGTGGAGGAGACACAACAAAAGGAAGATGAAATGGAAAAAGCTGAGGAGCAACAAACAGAATAGAGTGTGCAAGACACATAATTGCCACCATTAAGCCCTCCACATGACACAAACACACCTGCAAAAACAATAAAAGTGAAAGATGTTCCTGGCAGTTCAGCTCAAAACATTAATCCACTAACTACAAAGGATCTAAAGAAGACCCTTGACCAATCCACACTACAGGCTAAATTGTGTGATAATCCAATGTTGGTCAGTGTGGATGAGCTATAGAAATTAGTAGCTGACATAACTAGGGATAAGGTGAATATAGAAGAACCACCTTCTACCATCCCTATAGCTACTAGTGGTCAACCTCTAATGCAAACATTAGAGGATATATCAACAAAGGTTGACACCACAATAAAAGTTGCTATGATTGAACAATAGACACAGACTATAGAGGAGCCCACAGAAGAATAAGTAGGATAGATAGAGGCTTCTATACCTACTACACAAACACAAGGTGCACACAAATAATTGTGATTGATCCAAGAAGATCAAAAGAAGATGACATACCAAAGGAGAAGGAGTAAGAAGCCATTCAGACATTGGTTAATTTACCAACAACTGGCACTCCCACCAAAGTCTTTCAAAGGTTGAGCACTGATGCAATGCCACTTCACATTTTTGCACCAGGCTCGAGCTCAACAAAGGTTGCAAGGTTACTTCACTATGGAGATCCAACACTAGATGAAGAAATAGTTATACCAAAATATGACTATGCAACCATGAACTTGGAACAAATCACTATCATGTAAGAGGCATTGGAAAGAAAGAAGAATCAAGATTTACTTAGGAAAGAGTATAAGAAAAGGAAAGTACTACATGAGATCAAAGACATCTTTTTGGATGTCTTCAGCTTTCAAACACTTGATGAAACCAAGCCTATATTAGAACAATTATAAGAAATTGTTGAATAGGTGACAAATGAAGACCAAGAAACCAATGTCAAACTCATGGAATGGTCTAAAAAGAAATTCCAAGGTAAAGTCAATGAGAAGATATCCAGTGGAATAGCACTATCACAAGTTTAGTTGGCTACAAAGATTGAAAAAGTGAATAAGGTACTTGAGAATATACTCTCATTTTACACAAAATTGTGTGACCCCACACTCTTCACACAAGAGACAAGCCACAAGATTTTGAGTCTAGAAAGGAATTTGAAGATTTCAAGTACACAACTACCTCAGAATCCAACTCAAGGTGAGAAGCATTTCCATACAGTGCTTCACACACAAAAGGAACTAGCTATATTAAAAAGGCCAACACAAGAGCCAAGCTAGTCCACATTCAAGCCTCCCTTGCCCCCCACATGGAAATACTCCAGAAAGAACTAGCCTATGTATAAGTAGTGTTAAAGAAAGATCCTAATCTTTTAACTTTGGATTGCTTAGTTCATCTTGTAGTAGAGATAGCCATCCAAATCAAATCCTTAGATGTTACAATAGACAATTGGGATGTGCTCTAAATATTCTAATGGAAGTCAATAAGAATTTTTTGGATAAATACACACTTAGTGTATAGACCCTTTGACATAAGTGTCAAAAAGGGGGAGAATAAACATAAGGAGGAGATAAAATCTAGGGGGAGACATGTGAAAGGGGAGATAATGCAAAAAGTGAAGAGCACACAAAGGGGGAGCAAAATAGCAGAAAAGCAGAAACAAGGCATATCAGAATTAGATAAATAAAGAATATCAGAATGATTGAAGATAAAGAGTATTAGCAAGAG
Source organism: Cupressus sempervirens (assembly GCA_028749045.1). NCBI lineage: Eukaryota > Viridiplantae > Streptophyta > Pinopsida > Cupressales > Cupressaceae > Cupressus > Cupressus sempervirens. The sequence continues at coordinate 249,859,367 of CM053792.1, read as the reverse complement.
ACAAATCTACTCAGAGAGATTTTGGATACAGAAAAGATACATTAACTTAGGGGGAGTCACAAAATTTTGAGGTATGTAGCCCATTACAAAATTTTGACAATTTTGAAGTTTTGTATATATGTCGAACTAGATGTATATTATACTCAAGGAAATCAAATTCATCATGTATAGTTAAGTGTTTTTTCCACTCATACCAAAGGGGGAGATTGTTGATCTCAGATAGGTTTTGGCAATTGAGTGTAAACACACTTAAGATGTTTACTAAGTTCATGTTGAGCTAGTAACATATGTCGAGTATAATATGTATAGATATTGAATTGCAATGAGTGTCAAGTCACTCATATGCCGAGTCAATCAAGTGTCAAGAAAATAGATAGTGCCCAGTAGTTCAAGTGCCAAGTGAATAGATGATATTGAGCAAGTTTAAGTGTCAGGCAAGACAAAATTATAGTAAGTGTTGAGCATCAATATTATCAAGTGTCGAGTAACATAGAATGGACCTAGTTATTTTTGATGGCACAAACAACTATGTAAACCATTTTTTAGCCGACTTATGGATAGATCTCAAAGCTTTGAAGATAAGATAGAATCTATTTGGATTCCCTATGTAATCAACATGAAACCAATTAGAAAAATGGAAGGAATTGAGTGGGAAAAATGAATGAATCTCAACCATAGATTCATACCTAACCCTAAGCCACCAAAGTTTTTAAAGGGAGACGAAGCTCCATAATTCAGTATGAGTATAAGAGAATGTATGTGAGAAGATGATGCTAGCAAAGATTTGAAGGAAATAAAAGGGGTGAATTGATCAGTATACATTCAAGGTGACTTAGAAGAAGGACAGAATTGCAAAATTAGTTTGTAGAACAGAGGATCGAGGATACAAAAATTTCATATCAAAATAGAAAGGATCAAGATGGACCGAATTGAGATTTGAAATCAGCTATACCAAATTGTAAGTAGTCATATCAAACATTCTATTATACTTTCTAACAACTATATCAGTAGGATGAAATCCTTTGAACAAAGGTTGATTTAATAGTTAATGAAATCCTTTAACAGGGTGACATTCCAGGTGAGTATTCTAAAGTCCTTTGACCAGGCACACTTTTAACATGGTGTTAAAATCCTTTAACAGGGTGGGATCTAACAATCCTTTGTAAGCCTTTAATAGGGTAGGCCTTTCATAGGGCAGATCATGAGAATGGTCAAACTATGTAACCTTAATAGATGAACTTTATTGTTGCAGTAGTGAAGAATTGTGGGTGTCATCCCCACCCCAGTTTTACCTTGTCATTGGAGGGTTTTTGGGTAATCATATCTAGTGTCAAGTGTTTGTGTAGATGCATTTACTTTACATGTTATTTCAATATGTTTATGCATGCATTGTTTTTAAAGTTAAAAGTTTTATTGGTTAGAGATTAGTACTTCTAATTCACCAACCCCCCCCCCCCCCCCCCCCCCCGACCTCTCCCTCTGAGAAGTATATATTTCCCATTTGTATTTGCAACATAATGAACTTATATTAGACTGGCACAGCAAAGCCTAAATGACAATCTACTCATTTCAATTGAATTCAATTATGTGCATGCGATCCTAAAGAAGCATGGAGTTTTTGACAAATATAGCAATCTGCATCCATGCATTGTTTTGGATCCTAGAGTTTGCATATTGCATGAGGACAAGAAATCTTTGGTAGGCGAGGAAGTGTAATGTCCCCAATTTTAATAAAATACTTCTAATAATTAACAATTCCAAAATTTAAATAATATTATTTGGACCTTTAATTATTTAATAATGAGGCCCAATTTTTATTAATTATTTGTAGGTGTTTGTTGTAACGACACTCTTTTGTAAACCCTTGAACATTTTCTCTGGGGGGCTATTTATGTGTAGCATGTAGGTAGTTGTAAGTATGTGATTTGTATTATTTCTTTGTACTGCAAAATTCATGTTGGAGTTTTAGATTGTTTTCCATTTTGGAAGTGAAAGATCTTCCATACTTGGCTTTCAAATATCAATGGGACTCAACCCTTGCCCTATTCCTTTCAAGATTCTTGGCTTAGATCTGGCAAGTCAGAGCATCATTATTTTTTACAAGTAACATTACTTCTGGAATATCTTTTTCTCTAGACTACATTTATATCTATCATCATTGTATGTATTGACAAGATTGCATTCATAATATTTCTGCATAGAAAGAGGTTAATCATCCCTGCCCCGAGCCATTACTATATGGCCATCAAATAATCATTGTACAACCTCTAATAAATTACCCTATAGCCACTCCACACTCATTGTATAGCCTCCAAACTTGTCGTGCAGTCTTTGCACAAGAATCATATGGCTTCTACATAAGCACGGTACAACCTCCAACAACTATCATATGGCTAGACCTAGAACATTTTACATTATCCATCAATCAGTCTATACATCACCCTTGTCCACCATATGGCTCATTTAGGCTACTTTGTACGACTATTGGGACCTAATTTATGTATTCTCTAGAATTGGATTTTGGCAATCACCAGGCTCACACACTGGCAACCCAACTTTTGAAGGTAAATTGGACATTAGAACATTACAGCCCTAACCCATATATTCAATTAGGTTTAACATATTAATCTAAAACCTAAGTTTGATTCTATATCTAATCCTATAGAAATCTAACTCTATATAATCCTAACCTTGACACAAAAGAAAAATGAACCATAACCCAAGGTTTAAGTGAATTATAATCCTACTGTTAAAGAAAAAAATCATATTTTGACCTAACTATATAAACCAAACTAAAAATAAAAACTAAGTAAACCTTGTCCCTAAACCAAATAGAACTTGAATACTACTCAAAATCATTGACCTTTTTTTAATATTGAGCTAAACAACCCCACCCATAACCCTACATTAAATTAGACCTATTTTACAAGTAAGAAAAAATTGTCTTGCATAAAATTAAATATATAATAAAAATATAATGTTGTATTATAAAATTAATGTACTAATATAATATTATATAATAACTATTAGAATTTTATTCCTACAATGTTATCTCCCAATGCTAAATTAGCTATATATTATATATTTATATAATATTTATAGAAAAAGCCTAGAGATATCTGAGGCCTTAATTTACTTTGAAAAATATCACCACCTTGAAAAATTAAAGCCTTGATATCTCTTAGTTTTTTCTTAAAATATTATATAAATATATAAAGAGGAAGGTTGGAACACTATTCTAATTGGTGATTATTTCATTAGGTTGCTCCACTAGAACAATTAGTCTTTGTTAGTAGTATTTTTCTTTTTTAATTCTTGATGAATATATAACTAGTATGCACCCTTAATCGAAAAAGACATTGTGATGAAGTATAGCTTCAATTGGAATCATGTATGTTTTTTTTTAAACATCCTTATCAATCATTTTTTTATTACTTTTTTGGTTCAAAGTATTGTATTAAATAGATATAAATTATTTTTCTATAACATAAAATTATTATATTTTTTTTATAACAAATATCTATCATATTTAGAATAAAAAATTTGCTAGGTAATAATAATAAAAGAGAACAAGTGATAAGTGTGTTTTTTTTCCATTATAATCATTAGCACTAGATGTATTTAAGAAGTAATATTTATTGATTTGTATTTATTAAAATTGAAATGAACTATTCGAATATTTTATATGAGAGGAATCAATTTTAGTGCAACGAATCAAATATTTTTTCCTAATTTTATTATCCTTTATTCTTGAAAATTTGGTTGTGTTAGCTTGCCAATATAAAAAATAGAAATGAATTTAATTTGTTAATTTAAAAAAATATCGTGTGTGTGTGCACGTGTGTGTGGGTGCGTGTGCATGGGTCTGTGTCTGTGTGGGTTTGTGTGTGTGTGTGTGTGTGTGTGTGTGTGTGTGTGTGTGTGTGTGTGTGTGTGTGTGTGTGTGTGTGTGTGCGCGCGCGTGTGAGTGTGTGTGTGTGCATGTGCATGTGCGTGTGTGTGTGCTTGTGCGTGTGCGTGTGTGCGTGCGTGTGCGTATGCATGTGCGTGTACATGTGATTGTGCGTGTGTGTGCTCATGCGCGCGCGCTTGTGTGTGTGTGCACGTGTGTGTGTGCGCGCGCGTGTGTGCATGTGTGTGTGAGTGTGTGTCTGTGTGTATGTGCGTGTGTGTGTGTGTGTGTGCGTGTGTGTGTGTGTGTGTGCGTGCATGTGCGTGCGTGTGGCTGCGTGCATGTGTGTGCATGTGTGTGCGTGTGTGTGCATGTGGGTGCATGTGGGTGTGTGCGTGTGTGTGCGTAGGTGTGTGTGCATGCGTGCATGCGTGCGTGTGTGTGTGTGTGTGTGTGTGCACGCGCGCGCATGTGTGTGTGTGTGTGTGTGTGTGTGTGTGTGTGTGTGTGTGTGTGTGTGTGTGTGTGTGTGTGTGTGTGTGTGTGTGTGTGTGTGTGTGTGTGTGTGTGTTCACATGTTTTATTTTTACTAACATGCATACATCTTTAAAATAAGATGTCAACTTATAATTTTATCATTGTTCACATGTTATATTTGTAACTATATGCATACATCTTTAAAATAATATGTCAACTTATAATTTCATCATGAACACAAACAAAATCCAACATTAGAATAAATAAAATTATTATGTTATACTAAATTATAATTGTTTCAAAGAAACATTCATATTATTTTTTTGATGATTTTTAAAAATAATGAATTACACCAAAAAAATGTTATTAGTAGACAAATGTGCAAATGTTGCAATAAATCTTAGACTCATCATTTTGTAACACCAAGTGAAGTGATTTCATAAAATAACAAAAAAAAAGTCTCATTTTTTTATAATTATATATATTAAAGAAACCCCAACACTAATTGGAGATATTTGTTAATCAAGAGGAAGAGGTGGTTAGAAGGGGAGAAAAAGATGAGGTAGAGAGAAAAGGAGGAGGAAAAGAGATATGAGGTAATTAGAACATGAAACAAGTGTCACATAGTGGCATGTACTTCCCATTATAGTCATAGTTAACTATAATGAATTTTAAATATAATATTGTTTAATTATTGTTTTTGTTAGTAATTTAAATAAACAAAATAGATGTTAAAAAGATATTAAAAAATAAGGCAAGAGCCTGAAACACAACGATAACTTGTGAGCCTCTCATGTGGGAGGTCTTGGGCTTGAATTTGCTTAAGACATAAAAATAATTAATTACAATAAATAATAATAATTAATCTAGGCTTCAGTCATTTACCAATCCAATAAAAAAAAGATATTAAAAAATTCATTATAAAGTGCATAATAAACTTTAAATTTAAAGTTAAATATTAATGATTTTTTTTTGTTTTCATTTTTTGATAAAAATGGCATCGCCATTATATTTTATTAACTGCTTCAATGAGGCTTCAAGAGGAAAGAAGCAGGAAGAAAAATATCTTATTTTTATTTATTTTTGATAAAAATGGTATCGCCATTATTTAAGAAGGAAATTGAAATTGATATTAAGATATTAATTAATTACAAATAATATAAAATTAACATTCATTAATTAAGAAATTGATAAAGTTTACATTTATATACTAAAATATTGCTGAACATAAATGAGTATGGTGGATGGGTCTGAGAGAAGGGGTCCTATAAATTGATTGAGCCAATCATAATTGAAATAATTCATTTTAAAAATATTTATAATTAATAAATATATATTGCAACTTTAGAATAATAAAATGAGGAAGAAATTTTTTTTTATGAGTTGTTCATTTGTGCAAACTTATTGACTAATTAAGTAGAGGTGAATGCAACTACAATAATATCCATTAAAAAATTGAAGAATAATCCTAAGTTCAAACACTAATTGAATAATAAACTAATTTGAACATTAAGAACATTAACCCTAACCATATTTGAATATTATACCGTATGCATTAAAAAAAAAATTAATCCAAAACATTAAGTTTGTTTCTATGTGTAATCCTATAAAAATTAAATTCTAAATATAATCTACATATGAATACAAAGCCAAATTGTGATTTTCTTTGAGAACTTTATCTCCTGATGCTACCAGCTATATATCTATTATATATTATATAATAGATATAAAGAGAGCCTGACTATATCAAGGATTTAATTTACTTAAAAACAAAACATACATTTTAAAATTAAAGCTTGGATATCTCTTAGCTTTCTTTATATATATTATATAATATATACTAGATATATAGCTAGTAGCATTGGGAGAAAAAGTTCTCAAAGAAAATCACAATTTGGTTTTGTATTCATATGTAGATTATATTTAGATTTTATTTGTATAGGATTACACATAGAATCTATTGAAAATATATTGTTTGAAGTGTATAACTTATCATGGAACGATCAGTATTTTGTCAATGATGTCAGACCTACTACTTGCTGGTGAGACAATTTCTTTTTGGTGTCAATGTTATCATTTTGTTGATTGATGAAGAGGATTTGAAAAGAGATGATAACTATTATCTCCAAAAGTTGTGTCTTGACTGAATCCTATATTTCAGTCACTTTGAGTAACATGGAAACACTCTTGGGTAGTGGGTGTACCAAGATTAGGAGTGAATCTCCAGGTTCTAGGCTAGTTCCTTATGATGCTTCACCTATTTGTCCTTCAAACATGAAACTAAAAAAAACTTGGGAGGGAAAGGGATAGAAGGTTACTTGCATGAAATGTAAATACTAAAAAGTAAATTGATAGAACTTAAGATGATGCACCAAACATTAAGATGAGAAAATTTGTTGACCTAACATGATGAAGCTTTTCTAAATGGTTAAAGATTGGCACAATATTGATCTTAGAAAACTCATACATAAACATTTTACAAGAAGGATAGACTTTAAACAAGTTGCTAATAGGAGTAATAATCTCACAACTAACAACTTGAAAAGAAGCACAATCTCACAACTTGTAACCTATATGAATATTTCAAAACTAACTTACAGATAAAACTGAGACACAAACTCAAGGATTCAAAATGACTCACAAGAGTTATATCATATTAGTGGCTTACACAGTAAGATGAATGAAACAAGGGCTTTTAAATTGTTCCTCTATTTCAAGCTTCTAAGGTTGTTCAAAAGCATTCCTCAAAGTTTTTACAAAGTAATTTGTAGAAAAATATTATGAAGGACTCTTGAGAGATCATGATAGAATGACTTTTTGCATAAAAACTACCCCCCTACTCCACATCCTAGAAATTCTTAAATAGAGAAGGATTACAACAAGCCTTAGATGGGAGGATGCATATCAAAGTATGACTACAAGAAGGAATATGGAGAAATCACATGATGTTGCATTTAAATGCTCTTTTTATTCAAACAAAAACTAAGATAGTAGCCGCAAAATTGACATGGTGATACTTGCTACAGGAGTCTTTCATTTAATTGTTCTCATCCTCTTTGCCTTGGTCCTCAAGATCTTCAACTTCCTCCACTGTCAAAGCTTGCATCTCTTTAATCTATCACACAGGCATTTATTTCTCTCTAGATGGGCCATTATGTGTACCTAATTCCATCTAGATCACTTATTGTCATACTCCATCTAAAGATCAGACCCCATCATTGTGCATAGATCGAGCACCAATGCCTATTTCTTGATTTTGCTTGCTCTTATTCCACCTCTACTGTCTAAATTTTGCATAGTAATTGTGCCACCTTAATGGACTCTTGACAACATATTCCAACCTGCATGCATGGTACTTTCCTTGAATTTTATTGACTAATGACCTTTTGTTGCTTCATATCTTCTTACGACCCTACGACAACATATTTTTGTGAGATCGAGGTGTTGAATATCATATCTTCCTAATTGTGACCATGTAAAATAGGTCATCCTTAACTACTTTGCAAGCATTTTATCACTGATCACCTGACATTGTGAAGTTGTCCCTTTACATTGTGCTTTACCATTTTTTTGCAACCTAAGATCACCTTAAGATACCAACTGTAGTGACCATATAATGACTACAAAACTAACTACTCCACATCCTTGCAACTGTCAGGATCTATCATCTCTCTAATTGTGCGGCACTGTGATACTTGTATCTCTAACTATGTTTCCCATTGAAATTGCTAGTTATGAAAAATCCCTTAATTATATGATGTTGTGAATACTACCTTGGATGACCACTATATTATTTTTGCAGCTTTGCAACCATTCAACTTGACTACCACTTAAACCTTGCAAGGTTTCATCATAGCAACTAGTTGTAGCATATCCATTGTTTGCAGCCTCCCAACTTCAAATCTTAACCATATTATTAAACCAATAAAAATGTGAACAAAGCTTTTTCACAACTTTGTAGACACCATTAGGGGTTCACCTTAACTCTTAGGGATGTTTTAAATGCTTAGTCTTAATTATCTTGATCACCATTTCTTATGTTTGCAACTTAAATTTTCTTCAATTTGAACCCTTGTGATGGCGTGAAAAGCACATCCTTTAATTGTTTGATGCCTCTCACAACTTCACAACCACAAACTGCTTACTTATACTAACCACTATGACTAGGCAATAACCAACTAACTAACCTCATCACAGGTTCACAACCTAAAGCACTAAAGCTTTTCGATGGAGTGATATTAATTGAATTCTATCTACTTTTATTTGATGAATAACTCCTTTGAAGTTGATTGTTCCTGACCCCTTTGATGATGTAATGAATGATATTACATATGCATCAGGCCCTCCATTACATGCATCATCTCATCACCATCTTGCAAGTTCAAACTAGGATTAAGCATTTAACCCTATGAGAGTGCAATAGCAGCCTTTTGCCACTTCACTACCTTGACTTCAACTTAAGCTTGACCACACATGAAGGTGAAAAAGCCATAAAATTTGACTACTTCCATTGATCACAACCTTGCAACCTACAATTACTTAATCTTTTAACTACCTATGATCATGTGATGAAGGATCAAATGAATTGGGGTCCACTGAGATAGGTGTCAACTCCTCAATACCTCATAAGCCAGAATTGAAAGTAAGTTGACATAGTTGTGAAGCCGCACTAACTATGAACTTGGTTGTCTCTTATCTTCATATCCCATCTAACAACTAAGACATAAACTAAAGTGACAAGGTGATGAAAGGTAATCACAAGATCACAACTTGAAATATCTATGAGAAAAGTTGTAAGGATAAGAAAATACAAGGACCTGGGGATATCAGGAGAGAACTTAAGGCCAACATTTTATGTATCCCTCTCCTACATGCATAGAAATTATGAATAATTCAAGAATGTAGGCATGGCCATCACCCTAAGTATTTCACAAAGGTGACAACATTTTTAAGAATGAAAAATAGGCACCTAGCTAGGAATAACTAGCAAAAATTCTACCAATTTGCACCGCATAGTAAAAATTGGTAACATTTTTGGAAACTTCTACTATATGGCTATCTGCTAGACATCAAACCAATAGACTTAAATAGTCCATCAAATCATAAACTCAATTCAAGGGCATGGAATATGATTAATTATTTCAACTAGCCTTCAAAAACTTAGGAACTCCTTATTGAAAATAGAAAAACTAAACTAAAGAAAACCTATGCTAGAATTGCACTTAGGGAACACAAAACAATAAACTAGTGCAAAAGCACTTACTAGAAACACAAAACCTAACCTATTTATATACAAGGGTGAGACTAATAGATCACACCTCATATCATTGAAATCTAGAACACATTGTGCTCTTTGCACTTTGTGATGATGAATGGACCACTCCAAAATGCATCAAATTTGGAATGTTTACCCAGCTTGTGCTTGAACTCGTCCCATTTGAGCACTAGATCTCTAGCTTTGAAAAATCTTGACTTTACTCTTTTATCAAAAACCCTCTTAGTCTACAATTTTTGGTACTACATGATTTGCATTGCTTTGTTTCTGATTTCCTCCAACTCCCAAAGGTTCAAATAGGACCAACTAGTTGGCAAGATCCAATGCTGGAAACTTAGTAGATATTGGTAGTTGTGCTTCATTCCCATATATCAGCATGTAAGGGGAATTCCCAATCACTCTTTTAAGGGTTATCCTATTGAACCATAAAGCAGTCTTCAACTTTGAATACGAATCATGTTGGTTATCCTATAAGGTTCTTTTAATGATATTTATCATATTTTTATTGGTGGATTATGCCAATCCATTACCCTAAGGATAGTAATTGGAGGAAGTGTCAAGGTAAATACCATTTTTCACTACCTAGTTGCTTATTTTCAACCCTGTAAAAGCAAGGGCATTATCTGATATAATAGAATCGAATATTCTAAATCTACAAATAATATCTTCATAAAAACTGAGCACAACTAATTCATTAGCCTCCTTTAAAGCTAGTTCTTATGTCCATTAGGTAAAATAGTCTATAGTAGTTAGAAAAAACTTGTGCCTTGCACTTGAAGTTGGATTAATTGCTCCAATGAAATATATTCCCCATTTCATAAAGGGTTGTTGTACTTGAATGGGCTGCAATGATAAAGTGGACAACCTTTCTTTTCCAATGAAATGGCACATTTTCTTACCTAGGTGTGGGCAACCTTGAACAAGCTTGGCCAATGATAGCTAGCCCTCATTACTTTAAAATTTTTTGTCTTAGGTGAATAGTGACCTCCTAAAGCCTCATTATGGAACTCAAATAGGATCTTGTCAAACTGATCATTATCTATGCACCTTAACAACATATTGTTGTGATCCTTCCTAAATAGAATATTGTTAATTAACACATAAGGAATAGATTAAAGTCTAAAATACCTTCTCTTGGCTTTGTCTAGATCAAGCAAGCATTCTCCAGTTTGTAGAAAGGAGTAATCTCCTTTAGCCAGCTTGATCATTGATTATTTGTAGCTGCTCCATGGATCACTAGAGTTATTTCTTCCATTTCCTTATGTTTTGTGAAAGCTACATTAGCAATCTTCTCACAAAGGGCCTTTCCTGTAACCAGATTGGTAATCTATATATCCATGTCATCTTCCATCACTTTAATTATCCAACTAGTTCTCTTTTCATTCAAATCCCTATTGTGCAAGAACTCTTTAACACTAGGGTGTGATACCATGATATGTACGATGCTATGATATAACATATGTCTAAATTTTTTCAAACCTTTTATAATAGCCAACACTTATTTCTCAACAAAACTATACCTTTACTCATAATCTTCCAATCCTTTACCAAAAAAGGCAATAGATTGTTCAAAACCTTCTAAATTTTGTTGTGCTAAAATTGCAAAAATAACATCATGGCTGCCATAGGCATATAATATGAATTCTTTCTTGAAGTCAGGATTTACTAGTATTGGTGCTAATGCTATGGCCTCTTTAATTTCTTGAAAACTACTCCTTCCTTCCTTAGTCTAGCTGAAAACTGTATACTTCTTTAACATTGTCTTCAGTGGCTTCAAACTAGTAGCTATATTAGGCAAGAAGTGTCTAAAAAATTTTATCCTTCTTATGAAACCTTGTAGACCTCTCTTATGGTGAGGTAAGGGTAGCTCCAAGTTAGTTGGTACTCGCTCTAGGCCTACTATTATACCTTTCCTAGACACCACATAGCCTAATAACTTACCTTCCTGGACAACAAATACACACTACTTAGGATTAAGGGATATACAAAACTCCTACACCTTTAAAAAATTTATGTGACATGGCCAATATGATCTACAACATTCTTTGAATAGACTATGATATCATCAAGATAGACCATCACAAATTTTCACATAAGATTTTGACAAGTCATGTCCATCACCTTTTGGGACATTACTCCTACATTTGATAAACCAAAAGGTATCCTTCTATATGTCATTGTACCCCATTTTGTGGTAAATGCGGTCTTAAATTAATCCTCTTCTTTAACCAAAACTTGGTTATATCTTGAATAACCATCAAGGAATGAAAAACACTATGAACCATATATGCATTAGATTATATGTGCTATAGATGGTAAAGGGTGTTAATCCTTTAATGATGCTCCGTTGAGATCTCTGAAATCAACACACAACTTTATTTTCCCATTCTTTTTCCTAATTGGAACAAGGTTCAATACCTTGCTAGTATGTTTGATAGGAAAAATTATTCCACTCTCAATAAGTTTGAACACTTCCTTTTGCATTAAAGGTTCAAGCTTAGGGTTGACTAGTCTTTACTTCTATCTTATAGGCTTGGAGTTTGGCTCTAGATCAATGGTGTGTTGGGCAAGTTGTGGATCAAATCTCTTCAGATCTATATACTCCCATGCAGATATATCATTGAATTCTTGAAAATTTTGAGCATAAGATTACCTTTCTTCAATAGCAATTACTTTTCCAAACTTTAAGTTTTTTCCCTTTGCAATTTCAAGGTCCTCATAATGATCTTGTTGGACCAGCAAACTAGTCTTGTTCTTTTTGACTTGATCATCTATGTTGAAGACATATTCAAGGGTAACCAATCCCTTGGGTAGCTTATTTGAATTTAGCTATATAATTTTATCACCATATTTTTTCTTTAGCTTATGCTGGTTGGATGTTGCAAATGCATCCTCTTCAAGCATGAAATTTAGGATTTTCTAATCACTATCAAACACTTGCTAGTTAACATCATCATTAGGTATAGAAAGCCTGACTACAATCCTTATGTGTTTTTGTACACCTTTCTTATTGATATATTCAGCTATATCAAATTGTGCTCCCATAGAAGCTAGCCTATCACAATGTTGATTTAATTTTCTAGGGATAGCAATAAGGTTGAAAGCATCAAAGTTTTCAATTTCATCCCAAACTCTACATTTGTAGCTTTTCAATGTGTCATTTTTGGTCAGATGTAGCCCTCTAACCTATTTGACAATTAATTCACTATCTCCAAATACTATCAAGCATTTGACACCTCTTATTCTAGCCCACTCTAGCCCTTGAATTAAACTCTCATATTCAGTTATGTTATTTGTACATGTAAAACTGAAATGAAAAGTTGCATAGTATTTATCTCCTTGAGGAGAGACCAACATTGCTCCTCCACCTAAACTATTATTGCTTCTAGAGCCATCAAAGTACAACCCCCAAAAATTATCTTATTCGCCATCAATCTCATTTGGGCTTTTAACAAGAATTGGCATAATTAAACTAACCTCTTGGAATATATAATTTCCTAAATCACCATCTAAAATAGTGTTTTCTTGACCTATTAGAGTAGCTTTTGTTGCCCACTCATCAAGGAGTCTATCGAGAATGTTCTCTACTTGGGTGTTTGTTTCTAGGATAGCAATGTTTTCATCTTGATCAAATGCAATACAATTTGCATTGATTACATTGGGTATATATGGCTCAATTTGGTTCTTTGCAAGCCTTTCTAATTTGATGGTCACTTTGGTCCCATAATGGATTCTAAACAGCATGTGAAACCAATCTAAGGAAAGATATCCTCATATTTTTTTTGTGAACTCTCTTGAAAAATAGAGGGTGAAGTATGGAGGAAGGTCAATTACAGAAATATCCTAAGGGATGGGGAAGTTGGGACATGCATGGAGATTTAAACTAGCATCTTTAATAACTCCTAAGGTGTTTATAGTGGAACCATCTAACTGCACTACCCCTTCTCTAAAGGTTGATAAACCAAACCCAGCTGATTAATTATTTTCTTTGGCATTATAGAATTGGTAGCTCCACTATCTACCATACAACTATGCACTAACTTTGTAGTAACTTATCTCCAATGATTAAAGATACATAAAAGGGACGTGGTTTCACATTCTTACCTTGGATACTATGATTGTTTAGACAAGTGACCTCTGGAACAACATTTTTTAAGACCACCTTGGGGCACTCATCAGTCATCAAAGCATGGTCCTTCTCTTTAGATAAAGCTTCTTCAATAAATCAGTCTACCCTAGGATAGCTAGAGAATTCCACATAGACATTGTGACATTCATCTTTTTCATGATTTCCACTATGTTGTAAGGCACATTTGGAAGTATCTTGGGGTCTTCCTTAACCTCAACCTAATTTGATTTAGGTTGTGGTTGCTCATTAGTTGGCTTTGTAAGATTTCCCTATGATACATGTGCTTGGGTGGATAGTGCCTCATTGATTGTAGGCTCTTTACCTTTAGTTGTAGCTTGCTTTTCTTCCAAAGCTCTTTTCTTGGCTCTGGTATGAGCTTCAATTGGTGTATCATTGGTCACTCCAAAAAGGTCCTCTCTTTTCCAATTCATTAAAGCAGTGTCAGCTAGACTTGGATCATGTTGTTGCTCAATTACATGTCCAGCTACTTTTGGTTGTGCACTTGCAAAACATTGGACCATTAATGCTTGATTGATGACCCCATTAGCACATGTTTCCTGGTTATGTGGTTGATTATATAAATAGCATCATTTGTATTTAGCAGTTAGGTTATTTTGATATGGTACCATGTCCTTAACAACATTCAGAGGTGTTGGTTTGTATGTTTGAAAGGCCTTGGTTTCACATTTTGCATGTTCCCTTGAATGTTATTCTAATAGGGTGGCCTCGCACCTTGATTTTGTTCTTGTTGTCCCCCTATCTACTATTGGGAATATGGATTTCCACCTTGATTCTATTATTGGTAAGGTGGTCATCCTTGGTATTGTTGTCTCTTGATGCTCACCAACTCCTTTCCTATAGTCTATAAAATATTTTCCATCTTCTACTAAGTACTTTTGATCTCTTGTAGTTCATGTGATGCCCCTGCAGTAGTTGAATCACTTGTTGTAGCAATTCATAACGTTGGAAAAAAATGTAATGGTGCAAAAGGAGGAATGATTAGTGGCATATTCAACTAAATATCTAGAAAAAAATAGGCATTGGAGGCCTTGGTGCTATTTTTCCAACCAGAATTAGGCAATTTTTTTCCCTCATAGCTAAGTCATGTTGTAGTTTCACAATGCATGCCCTATTTCACCTAGAAATGGGGAACCCCTACTTTATTTTTTGGCTTTCCAGATCCCTAGTCTAGGATCTAAGTCTTTTCTAGGATTTTTTTAGTCTCTTTGGTCAAAACTAGGTCCCGATTTGAAAACCCAAATCCCAGAAATCAAAATTTTGGGGGGAGAAGTTCATTTTTTTGCACTAAAGTGCACACTAGCACACCTCACTAGGTGTGCTAGTGCACTAGGTCTTATTGAGGAAGGTATCCCCCTTAGTAATGCATAGCAGTGCATCTGCACATCACCAAGGGGTGTGTGAGGTCTTGGGTCTATATAACTAAGGACCCCCCTCCCCTTCTTACTTCATTCTATTTGCTCCAAGCTTCTTGGTGACATCACCGCACCTATTGAGGTGTGCATCTCCACTAATCCACTCCACCTATACAATAAATACAAAACACCAAGTTAAGGTGTGCAACTGTGCACCTTTTTTGGCAAAACCATTAAAAAACTTCAAAACCTTAAGAAATTTTTTAAGGTTCCCAACTAAGTAAACGTGTGTAGTTCTGCACCTTTATAACCAAAAGTATTCCTTAAAGGAAAAGAGTGTGCACCAAGTGTACCCAATGAGGCATGCTAGTGCACACTATCATATATTAAAGAGTGATAAGGAAAAAAGGCACACCTAGTGCACCTTGCACCAAGTGCACCCTTTTTTTGTCTTTAGGGTTAAAAATTAAGTTTCCCACACTTAGGGTTTCTGGGTTTTTTTGTGTCATCATTAGGGTTGATGTTAATTGATTTTTCTTCAACTTTGGACTAATAAAAATTATTTTTTGTAGATTCAATGGCATATTCATCATCCTCCCTTGCTACAACGATGGTCCCAAAACCAATGGTTTTCAAGTTGCAAGGTGTTCCTACAAAGTCACACTTTCAAGATGACTATTTAGAGATTTGGGACGAAAAAATTGGTCATATAGATTGGAATGAATTCTTGATATTTTGTAACAAACCCACAGAAAGATCCCCATTGATAGCTACACATATCTAATTAGGACTAGTCAACGTAGCTTCACACTTGGTATTGGTACAGTCCTCAAAGTTGATTATGACACTCATGAAGAACTATGTTTCTCAAGAAAGGTTCATGAAGAGTATAACTAGAGAGATCATACTAGATCTTTGACCTAAGAACATAGAGAAGGTGTTCCATCTTCCAAGAGCAGATCAATTCATAAGATTAACCTATTACCAAGTGGAAAGATGGTACAGGAACATGTAGAGGAAGCATCCAAAATCATTCAATCCTCATACCTCATTGAGAAGACTCCTCTAGGGTGTAAAATAGGCAATGTGGAGATGATGAGAGGCTACATGAAAGAGGATATCAAATATTCAATAATACTCTTGAGTAGATTCATGGGGTCACCAGCATCGAGACACCTAAATATATGGATGGTGCACTTTATTGAGACTATCAAGATAGCAAAGATGCCAATTGATTGGGCCTCCATTCTTAGTGAGAATTTGGATGAGTAGTTGGTGAAAATTAAGAATAACTATAAGTTCTAGATGACATCATATTTGGTGTACTTGTTAGCTACAAGGTGGAAAGATTATCTAGGACTCTTCAAGAAGGGCAGTATGCAAGATGCAAATGTATGGCCCTATATAGTATATCCCCAATTGGTGAAGAAGAAGCTTCTCGAGAACAATAAGGAATACAAGATAGTGAATGATGCTTTTATATTCACAATTATCCAGTTCATTGAGGGGAATTATGTGAAGAGGATGTCAGAGGAGGCAGTGACAAAGATTTCAAAAATTGGAACCTAGTACATCTAGTATCAAACATTCACCTATTTGAGGGTAGTAGGTATGATGATCAATCCCAAGAAGCTCCCTAGGTATCCAAGTGATAGACTTATACTACTGGAGATTTCTTGACAACTCTTGTCTACCTACGATAGAGTACAGAAGCATCATAAAATAACATGGGTATGGCCTATTACTATAGGACCATTTAGTGTGGTCTAAAGATAAGACATTCCATCTCTTGAGCCTAAGTGATATCAGTATCCCTTGGAGGAATATAGCTCTCCTTGCCCTTATTTTTATAACATTGGAAGGGTGCAATATTTAGCTGGTAAGACATTTTAGCATGAAGATGCAATTGAGGACCACTAGATGAATGCAATAGATGACTACGATGTCCATATAAGGGATTATTGTAGGATGACTCTCTATCTCGCAAGCAGTGCCTTGAAGATAAAGGTTCCTTTGAAGGTTATGCAAAAAGATACTAAGGATGTCCTTGATCCATTATTGAATAGGGACATGATTGATGATTGACCTATTATGAATGTTGAGATTGATAAGGAAGAAAACTCAAGCATTAATCACAAGCTAGGCATGTTATCAAACTGACCAAGGATTGGATTAAGAGACCTTTAAAATTGTCTCCAATTCCTCAAGTGGTGGACTTCCACACTACAACCCATCCAGAAAGAGGTTGAGGAGATAAAGTAACAATGCCTACTTTTACAACTCAATCCCTAGTGAGGCCAGAAATAGTGTACCAACTTGACAGAGAAGTTGGGTATTATAGGGCTCAAAAAGGTAAAGGTAAGAGGAAGAGAACTTCTCCCCAAAGAGTTAAGCTAGAAGAGGAATCAACTCAAACACCTCCATAGCTAGGGGTAGAAAATGTACAAGGGTTAGAGAATGTTGAAGCTACATAGACCCAAGATAATCCTCAAGTGCCACCAAGTGAACAAGGGCAAGGAGGAGTTAAAATAGAAGTACAAGAGGTGTCTCCACCTTAATAAGAGGTACAAGCCTCCCCATCTACTCTTAACAAAAGAATGATCAGGACTCTAGCCAAGAGGATACAAAAGTTGATTAGGAGAGTTATTCCTTTTCCATCAGTCCTAGAAGTTATCCTAGAAGAAGAGGAACAAGAGGATGATGAGGATGAAGAAGATAACCTTCCTTTGAACCAAAGGACTCATCTTACCAGAGCCACAGAGTTAGAATGGAGAAGAATTTCCATAACTACACATAGAGACTCCTAATGTGGATCACTCACAAAAGGATAAGACTTTAGAGAGGAGTGATAAGAGGAAGAGCATAGCAAAGAAAACTCCTTCATCATCAACAAAGTAAAATCTATGGTGGACTATGTTCCAAGATGGTTGAGAAAATAGGTGATTAGAAATAAAAGGAAGCACTCCACTGAGGAAGAGGATATGAGAGAATTGATTGAAGTTCTCAGGAAACCTAAGTCACCACAAAAAGATGCACAAGCATTAGCCTTAATTATGAGTGATTAGAACCAAGATTTATTTGCTAATATTGGAATCTCTCCTCCACATATAGAATTTGAAGAATTGACTCCAAGGGATTATCAAAACGAGGTTATGCTTGAGAAACCCATGTTGGACACTACCAAGTTAATGGTGACAACTGGGATTAAAGAAGTGTTTATGCACTTAGAATAGGATTATATAGAATTGATAACACTTTGGAAATAGAATGAGATCCTAAAAGGATATCTAAATGAAGTTGTTGGTCCTTTAGATCCTATAAATCTCGAATAGACTTTAAATGTAGCACTGGAGAAAAGGGATAGGGAGATAGCGCAACTTGATCCATTTTTAAGAGCTTGTCAGCAATGGTGAGAAAGTTTTGAAGAGAAAGTTGTGCAGATCATATAGGGAAATCTTAAGCTACTACACCATATGCAAGATAGTGTGGATAATCTGGTGGCCATTTTGAACTAGGATTTTGGTTTGATGGATGAAGTACATACCTGGGGCAAAGACCTATAAGCATAACAATTGATCAAAAGGTCAAAGGTGTTGAATGCTAATGGAGGCATATACAATAGAGGAGTTAGATAAAATTGATGACTGGATAGAGAAGATTGTGAATGGAAATAAAGTAATAGAAACATTACATGTGAAGATTCATAAGCTCAAGGATCAAACTGAAGGGAAAATTTTGGAGGTAGAGAAACATTATAGTGATGCATGCTTAGATATTTTTGAGGATGATGCAAGGGACAAATTGATGTCTGTGGAAACAATTGTTGAGCAATTCTAGAAAACCTTTTGAAGAAGCTTCTAGTGATGATGATATCAGACAAGCATTCAGAATGGAAGAAGCATTATTAGATTTAGATGTTAAACTGGGAGATTTTGTAGAGACTTGCATCAATGTGGGCAACTATAGGTAGAAGGTGAAGGATAAGTATGAAGCCTTAGATTTTCTATATGTCGCTCAACTCACCAAGATCATTGAGAAATTCAATAGCAAGTAACCAAACATAGCTCTATTATGAAGGGGAACAAAACCTAGAAGCTAGAATTTTAGTTTTGACAATTGGTGAAATTTTGCATTTTTTGAGCCTTTTCATAGGTGTGCCAAAATTTTTTGAAGAAGTCAGAGGTGCACCAATAGTTAACTACCAATTCTAAAATTGGAGCTTTCCATGCATTAGAAACACATTTTGATGGCAATTTAACTCCTACAGACACCTAGTGAACATGGAGCTTCTATTTTTGGCACTTCAAACACTCCTACATCATCTAAAGGCTTTCTTCTTCTTATTCTCTCATGATTTCTTTTTTTTATGACATATAAAGGCTTATACATCTATTTAATGATATAAATATGGATGGATTCCTACTTAGCACTAGTTAGATAGTTTGTTTGTACATAAATATATTTGTTTTACTAATTTAGAAGCATATGCTTGCATAAAGATATCTCTCACTCTCAACACAAATTGAGGAGAAGATTTCTTATAAATTTAGGAATGTAATATGTATTCTAGGCCACCATTATTTTGATGTAATAATATATGTTATCGATGCTCACATTTGGAATGTAGTGATTCTTGCCTAAGTGTGTTATATTTTGTGGATGTATATTCATGGAATGTAATTGAGCTAATATTTTTATTATGTCATTCTAGTTGTGCAATATTTTAATTTTGGTGTTTGCTAGAAGTCTACAAATTCTGTTGACATACTTAGTTTGAGAAGAGGTCACTATATTGTCCCTACATAGCTTTTCATCTCATATGAGTGCACTTTTTGTGGCCTTGCAATTTGATGAAAAGTGAAACATCTTACTATTATTGAATTCCCATTAATGATTACATTAGTGAAATTAAGGAAGCATTGCTCCTATTTTCATTGGTTACCCACCAATCTTTTCAAAGGCTTAATTTGTAGACACATTATTTTTGTTAGTGTAAATAATGAATTATTATTACACTTTACTTAAGTTTACTTAAGTTATTATATTATTTTATTATTTATTAGTTAGACACCTAGAAGTATGTGTACTCATATGAGTTGTCTTGTTGACAACGCAAGAGTTAGCAACTCTAATTTAGCATATGGTCTCTACAATACAGGAGTTTGCATATTTATCTAAGTTGTCATGCAAACAACACAGTTGTTCACACTCTAATTAAGCACATGGTATCTACAACATCTTTTTACATGACACACCTATGTAAGCTTATCCTCTCATCATCACACTAACTTCTATGCTCAATAGAGGATAATCCACTCTTAGTGGACATGTGCTTAGTTGTGAGTCTTATCATTTTTCTAACTCCTAGTCATTTTAGAGGCTTTTATATTTAGGCACTCCTAGTGTGTGTATACATTAATTCATTCTCATATTGTTATTATGCCCATACATCATTTCATCCATATTGTGCTTTGTTCTTGAGCTTCTTGATCTTGGTGTCATTTTTTCTAAGGAAAATTATTGCATGGTATCAGAGCTATACCAAATTCTTACATGGTATTAGACCTAAGGGAGTGTCATTTCATAGTCATTGGAGACCATTTTGCTTCACCTCTCGAAGGACTATGATTCAAATCTAGAGTATCTATAGCTATTGGGAGCATTTAGAGCCAAAAAGAACCTCACCATTATGTTCAGAGCATCGATCGATGAATTTTGACTAGGTAAAAACACAAAACTGTGTCACCTTTTATAAAGAAACATGATATCAGAATGTGATAGTTCAACATTAATGATAAAAAAAAATGTTATTTGTGTTTAAAATATGAAGATGATGTAAACTAATGAAATGTGTATATTTTCTTTGTTATAAGTACTCAAGTTCAACCTTATCAGAATCCAATAGTTTTTTCCTCCCATCAAAACTTCCCTATCAAATCTATACCTTCTTGAAAAAAAATTACATATTCGTGAAGAGGATTCTCTCCTCTAGAGATAAATATAGTTTTTAAATTTTTTTGATATGATTTACTATTTTTTTTCCTTTTTTGAGGGAGCATCTTCTAAAATGTTGAAATATTGACTTATAATATTTTGAGATTATAACATATTATAACTAATCAAAACACTCAAAAATTTATATAATGACGATATTGAATATAAGATCTATAAAAGGCTATTTTTAGTTTTTGAAAAAAATTGAGTTTTGATAAAGAAATGAGATTTGACCAAAATAGGTTTTGGTATTATATATGGCGACACAGATCTCTGCTTTTACCTGACTATAAATTTTCCTAGCCTAGGCCATAGTCAAAATTTAGGGAAAAAAATTTGTAAACTGGAACTCGAAGGCTCGATTTGCAAAATTGGTATGATCTCTTCAGATCTGTACAATTGATTTTTAGATCTACAATTACATATTGGCATCATATTCAGAAGGTCAAAAAAACCTCAAATCAACTTTTGTTTCATCAAAATTAGACATATGAGGTGAAATCTAGAATTAAATTATTTTTGAAGGTGTGACGGTGGCGATTCAGGAAAAATAATTACAAAGGTGATTTTCAAACAGTGATATCTCCCTCATACAAACTCCTTTTTCCAAGCATTTTTTTAGTTTTGGGATAGAATTTCATGATCTACACATTGGTGTAGGATGTTTAAGATCTCTATTCTTGAATTTTTCTGCAAATCACAAATTTCAATTTTTGCAACTTCAAAGGCTTAGTTTGGGCTCATCTAAACACATATTTAGGTTTCATATTTTTTGAAAGTGCATAATTTCTCCTCTAGTTTCTAGATCTATAATCAGATTATAGGCTTGTGTGGATAGAAATACCACTTTCAAAAATAGGTCCTTTTTTGCATTGTATTGCTTTGATCAAACTTGAGAATTGTTGTACATTTGAGCTACATTGCTAAGTACCAGATTTACACTCCAAAAGGAGGTTCTAAACAGCAAAATTAGAAGCCCACTTTTTTCTATTTTGACAAGTGGCCTATTGTAAATGCACTACATATAAAGTGCCAAAAGAATCATTTTTGGGGGGGTTCTTTGATTGAGTGAAAAGGCTTGTGTTCTTGTGTCTCTCTTTCTCTCTTATGCTCTTTTAATTTTTTGCATCATGGGTTCACCTAAAACTCCACTTTTAACTTCACACAATTTTACTACATGGAAAGATATTGTATGGAATAGACTAATGGAAAAAGGTTTATATCTATATGTTGATGGTACAATTGTAAATCCCACTAATGTTGTTGCACAAGTTGATTAGCAAGTTAAAGACAACCAGGCTTTAGGAATTCTTAGGAGTTATGTTCATAGAGATATCTTCTTCCCATTTCAAGCTTTAAGGATGCCAAGGGTGCTTGGGAGAAACTTGAAGGGTTGTATGGTAAGGTGGATGAGGAAAAGGGATTCCAAATTGAGGATGATCTACTTCTATTGGATCCTAAGAATTTTGACACAATTCAAGACTATGTCAACAAAGCTAATGAATTGAGAGCACTACTTAAAGATTGTGGTAATTATATGAAGGATTATAGGTTGATTAATCACATATTGAAGAGGCTACCTTCAGAGTACACATCTTTTGTTTCGAGTTACAACACTCACAAGTTGACCATGGGAAGTGCCTTCACTAAGCCTCCATTTGATGCATTTATAGAAATGTTGATGTTAGAACAATCCAAGTTGATAGCTATGGAAATTCTCAAGTCATCCAAGTCTACAACATTGGTGGCTAGTAATGAGAACCAATCAAATCAAGGTAGCAAAAGTTTCACCAACAGCAAGAAAAAGTAGTGGAAGCCAAAATCACAATCAGAGACACAACAATCTTTCTCCTCACAACAAGGCAATTCTTCTTCCAATAAGGAGGGAAACAACAACAAGAAGCATAAACTATTTTGTGCATATTGTAAGACACCAAATCATGATGAGCATCATTGCAAGACTAAGAGAATAGATGAGTTGGAAAACTTAATTGGGAAGAACAAAATCAATGTGCAAAATGCTTCCAAGGATTAAAATCCATACACTTCAAAGGGAAAAGGGAAAGCATTTATGGCAAGTTCAAGTTATTTAGGGGAATGGATTCTTGACTCAGGTGCCTCATATCATATGGGTTCTTCAAAAGGACACTTTTCTTCATTAAAGCAGTCTAAGGTACCTCACATCTTTGTAGACCATGATACACAAGTGAAAGTTAAAGGAAAAGAACAAGCTAAGATGGAAAATGGAGAGTTCAAAGATGTTCTCCATGTTCCTAACCTTAACATTAATATCCTTTCAATTTACCAAATCACTTACTATGGAGGTGGCAATAAAGTTGAGTTCCTTCCTGATAAAGTAATGGTGCACAATCTTAAGGATGATTTATTAGTTGTAGTGGGTAAAGTTAATCATGACACAAGGATCTATTCCTTCTCCCACTTTGTGCCTAAGTCTCCTTCACATGCCTTATTGACACATTCATAATCACAAAGTAAATCATGGCATGAGTGATATGGACATCTTGCCTTCTGCTATCTTCATCAACTTAGCTCAAAAAATATGGTCAAAGGTCTACATACAATAAAATTTCTAAGGGTGAATGTTCAACTTGTTCAATGGGTATGCATCTAGAATGAAAGTATGACAAAGGGAATTCTTGGAGAGCATTAGTTGTTCTTTAGTTGGTTCACACAGTTCTAGTAGGCCCTTTTTCAGTTACATTAGTTAGCAAGGGTCGCTATGTCCTCACTTTTATTGATGACTTTTCATGCTACACATGGGTCTACTTTCTAAATCACAAGAATGAAGTGCTTGATAAGTTACTAGCCATCAAGATTCATTTTGAGAAGCAATCAAGTAAAGCCATCAAGGTTCTTCATATGGAAAATGAAAGTAGATATGTGAACTCAAGACTTAAAGACTTTTTTGTTAGTTTGTGGTGACTGATTAAGAAAGTACTGTAAATATTGGCCCTATTTTATCAAGATTTTGGTCTAATATGTAATTATTAATTATAACCCTAAAGTGGTTTAATACTTGTATAAAATATCTTAGGTTTAGGCATTATTTCATGAGGTGATGCAAAAATTGGTTCTTGTGGTGGTATTGAGTTGTAAGGGATTATAGATTGTAATCAAGTTGTAATCACTGGATCATAATAATATCAAACTTTTTGTTTAGTGGACATAGCCTAGGGATTGGGTGAACCAAATTAAATCTTGGTTTCTTGTGTTCTTTTCTGTGTGATCTATTATTTTTTGATATTGGTTATATTTGTATGTAATTGTTATTTTTGTCTATGGTTTAATCCTAACAGGTGGTATCAAAGTGAGGTTGTATTGTTTTTTAAGTTATCCTCTGCAGGAAAGTCTCATGGTTGAGTGGGAGTCTAATGGTCAAGTGGGAGTGATGGAAGACAAGGGTGAATTGAGGGTTGATAGGTTTAATGGGAAAAACTTTCAATTATGGAAGATGCAAATGGAAGACTATCTTATTCAAAAGGATTTATGGAAGCCATTGGAAGGAAAAGCCAAGAATTAGGGATCTATGTCAAGTGATGAATGGGATATTTTAGATAGAAAGGCACTTGGAAGCATTTGATTATGCTTTGCACCATCAGTGGCATATAATATTACAAAAGCAAAGACAATAGAAGAGTTGATGAAAACCCTAGCGATACTGTATGAAAAGCCCTCCGCTTCAAACAAGGTATTTCTCATGAAGTGTTTATTTAATATGAAAATGGAAGAAGGTGGATCTATTATAGATTATTTAAATGAGTTTAATACTATTACTAGTCAGTTGTCTTTTGTGAAAATTAATTTTGATGAAGAAATTAGGGCTCTCTTGATTTTGTGTTCTTTGCCTAAAAGTTGGAATGGCTTGGTAATGGTTGTGAGTAATTTTGTTTCTAGATCTAGTACCCTATAATATGATGATATGATCAATGTTATTTTGAGTGAGGAAACTCATTGGAAAACCTCAGTTGGATCTACATCAAGAAGTGCTTTAAATACACAAAGTAGAGGCAGAACAATTGAGAGAGGAAGTAATTTCAAAAATCATGGGAAATCAAGAGGAAAGTCAAAAGAGAGGAGGTCTCAATTGAGAGGACCAAATGACTGTTGGTACTATGAGAAACCAGAGCATAAAAAGAAAGATTGTTGGAATCAAAAAAAAAATGAAAGAGATAAACTAGATGGAGACAAGGAGGCAAATGTGGTAAGTAACAAATTTGAAGAGGATGCTTTGCTTCTATCTTTAAAAAGTGTTGATGATTCATGAGTTTTAGATTCCAGTGCTTCATTTCATGCTACACCTCATAGAAGTTATTTCATTGATTATGTCCAAGGGGATTTTGGACTTGTTTATTTGGGGGATAATGAACTCTGTCAAATTGTTGGAAAGAGAAAAATTAAGATTAAGTTGCAGAATGGGAATCATTGGCTACTACATGAGGTAAGACATGTTCCAAGGTTGAGTAGGAATTTAATTTCAGTGGGGCAACTTGGTGATAAGGGTTATGTAGTTACTTTTAATGATACAAATTGGAAGGTTTCAAAAGGTTCCCTTGTATTATAAAAAGGTGTGAAAGTAGGCACCTTATATCTTTGTACAGGTCATATTGTTCCTTCTACTTTAATTATTTTAGAGAAAAATGAATGTTCAGGAATAATTGGTGTAGTTGAGTAGGGAGACCAAATAGATGTTGTAGATTCTGATACAATGTTGTGGCACAATAGACTTGGGCACATGAGTGAGAAAGGTATGAAAGTACTTCATTCAAAGAAAGTTTTACCAAGTCTAAAATGTGTTAATATGGACTTCTGTGAAAGTTGTGTATATGGAAAACAAAAGAGAGTGAGTTTTGTGAAGGTTGGGAAGGAAAAAAAAAAGGAAAAACTAGAGCTTGTGCATACTGATGTATGGGGACTAGCTATAGTATCTTTCCTAGGTGGCTCTCATTATTATGTTACATTTATTGATGACACAACTAGAAAAGTATAGGTTTATTTTCTTAGATAGAAATTTGATGTATTTCAAACTTTTAAGAAATGGAAATGCTTGGTTGAAAATGAGACTCGTAAGAAATTAAGATGTCTCAAATCTAATAATGGTGGTGAGTATTGTAGTTATGAATTTGAAGATTATTGCTCCACTAATGGTATTCATAGACAAAAAAATATTTCAAGGACTCCACAAGAAAATGGAGTGGTTAAACGCATGAACAGGACTATAATGGAGCGTGCAAAGAGGATGAGGTTGCATGTTGAGTTGCCCTTACACATGCAGGTAGAAGCTATCAATACTATTGTATATTTTATTAATAGAGGTTCCTCTACTCCTTTGGGTTGTGGTATTCCAAAGGAAGCATAAACTAGTAAGAAGGTGAGTTAGTCTTTTCTCAAAACCTTCAATTGTGAAGCTTTTGCTCACATAGATTCTGAAAATAGAACCAAGCTAGAAGCTAAGTCAAAGAAATGTGTATTTGTTGGATATGGAATTAATGAGTTTGGTTATAGGCTTTAGAATTTTGAAAATCATAAAATTGTAAGAAGCAAGGATGTCATATTCAATGAGAAAGTATTGTACAAAGATTTGTTGTAGTAATATGAGAAGAAAGACGATGATTATGTAGTGCTAGATGATACTCCAAAAGATGATGTTCCAGTCATTCCTCATGATGTGCAACAACTGCAACAACAAATACCACACACAGTAGTGAATGTTAGATGGTCAACAAGGAAAACTAGACCTCCACAAAGATTTTCTCCCTCTTTATATTCTATTTTACTTATTGATGCTAGTGAACCTAAATGTTATGATGAAGCTGTGCAGGTGGATACTAAGATTAGGTGGGAGTCTACAATGAAAGACAAAATGGACTCTTTGTTGAAGAATAAGACATGGGATTTATGCAAGTTGCCTGCAGGTAAAAAGGCCTTACAAAATAAGTGAGTTTATAGGTTGAAAGAAGAGGAAGGAGGTAAGAAAAGATTTAAAGCTAGGTTAGTTGTAAAAAGACTTGCACAGAAAAAAGGAATCAATTTTGATGAGATATTTTCTCATGTTGTGAAGATGACTTCTATCCATACTGTTTTAAGTATTATTGCTACTGAAGATTTGCATTTAGAGCAACTTGATGTTAAAACAACCTTTCTTCATGGTGATTTGGATGAAGAGATATATATGGCTCAGCCACAGGGATTTGAGGTCAAAGGTAAGAAGAACTTAGTGTGCAAATTGAAGAAAAGTTTATATGGCGTGAAGCAAGCACCTTGGAAATGGTATCTAAAATTTGACAATTTTATGCATAAGCATGGTTATAGTAGGTATCATTCAGATCATTGTGTTTATTTTAAGAGGTTGGATGATGATAGCTACATTATTTTATGTTTATATGTTGATGATATGCTTGTAGTTGGGTCTAACATGGATCATATTAAGGAGCTGAAATGCTAGTTAGCACATGCATTTGCTATGAAGGATTTGGGGGCAGCAAAAAAAATCCTTGGTATGAAGATTTGCAGAGATAGGAAGAGCAAAACATTGACTCTATCTTAGGCTAATTATGTAGAGAAGTCATTAGAGCATTTCTCTATGGAGAATTCTAAAGCTATCAGCACACCTTTACCCTATCATTTGAAGTTGACTAAGGAGATGTGACCCAAGACACAAGAAGATGAGGCTAAGATGTCCAAGGGACCCAATGCTTCAGCTATAAGAAGCTTGATGTATGTTATGGTATGTACAAGGCCAGATATAGCATATACAGTGGGAGTCATTAGTAGGTAGATGAGTCATCTAGGAATTGAGTATTTGAATGCAGTCAAATGGATTCTCAGATATTTGAGAGGAATATCCAATAAGTATTTACACTTTGGGGGCTCTACTACTAATTTATAGGGCTATTTTGACTCTAATTTGGTAGGGGATATTGATACTAGGCAGAGTACTATAGGTTATGTCTTTACTGTTGGTGGGGTAGCCATGAGTTGGGTTTCTAGGTTACAGAAGGTTAATGAATTATCAAGTATAGAGGTAGAGTATGTTTCTATTATAGAGGTAGCCAAGGAGATTATATGGCTTCAATTATTCTTGGAAGAATTGGGACATCCTTAGAAGGATAATTATTTGTTTACAGATAGTCAGAGTGCCATTCATCTTGCAAATAATTTAGTTATGCATTCAAAAACCAAACACATATAGTTGTGGTACCATTTCATTCAGTCCATTTTGGAGGATGGCTAATTAAAGTTGGACAAGATACATACAAATGAAAATCCAACAGATATGTTTATAAAGGTAGTAACAAGGGAGAAGCTAAACTCCTCTTCAACTTCGGTTAGTCTTCTAGACTGAAGAGTAATACAAGAATAGCAGAGTCCAGGGTGGTTTGATATAGTGGGAGTCTCATGGAGTAGCAGCATAGCTACAGGACCAGTCTCCAAGTGGGAGATTTTTGTTTAGTGTGGAGCCTAATAAGTCCCCAAGTGGGAGATTATTAGTTTGTGGTGATTGATCAAAAAAGTAGTGTACATACTTCATAAATTCTTTAGGGCAGCCCCAAAAAAAAAAATTTGGCCCAATTTTATCAAGATTTTGGGCCGATGTGTAATTATTAATTATAACCCTAAAGTAGTTTAATACTTGTATAAAATGGCTTAGGGTTAGGGATTATATCATGATGTGATGCAAAAATTGGTTCTTCCAATGGTATTGAGTTGTATGGGATTAGATATTGTAATCAGGTTGTAATCACTGGATCATAATGATGGGGACACAACCCTAAAACAGAATGGACACAACAGAAAAGGGAAATTATATTAATTGAAAAATAAGCTAGTACATTCAGTACAGAGAAAATAAATATCAAAACATGCCCTACGGGCTTACAATAGCATAAATGTGGAGATAATTTCTCCTTTCAGTACCTCCTTTCAAACTCCACTCTGAACTGCCTTTTACAATGCCAAAAATCTCCTTAAATAGACCCCAGAGGGTTAAGGACTAGGAGTACATTCTAGAAAGTGCTAGTAGGCATCCACCGACCAAATAGAAGGCTCCAAAAGCTGCGTTAGAAGTCGGCGCAAATCTAGAAGAATCCAGAAATGGTAATCGAACTTTCGAGAGGCATAACTTTTGAACCGTAGCTCTGATTGACAAACTGTTTACATTTTTGGAAAGCTCTTGAAGTGCTCTATAGCCCTATGGATGAGATTTTCTCTTCCCCCATTTTTTGGCCCTTTTTGAGGTCATTTAATGCCCCTAACCTAACTTTGAAGCATTCTTAGGAGGTCTCCACAACCCAAAAAACTGCAATAACTTTCAAACCGTGGGGCCTTTTGACTTGATTCTTTTTCTGGAATGCTCTAAATTACAATTACATTCATCTAGCCAATTTACACCTCCTAGTTCACCAAAATTATGGCTCAATTACATACTCCTATTTTTTTGGGATTCACGCGAACACTGATAGTGGAACTGTGAAAGTTGGAACCTTTATTTGACCCAAATGGGTATCCAAAAATGAAAACACATGAAACAGAAACTAAGTCTAAGTATTTTTTTTGGGTGACACAGGATTGCCCTTATACCATTGGGTGAACCACGTTAAATCTTAGTGTCTTGTGTTTTTTTCTATGTAATCTATTATTTTCTAATATTGGTTATATTTGCATGTAATTTTTATTTCTATTTGTGGTTTAATCCTAACATTTTGTAAACTTGACGGTATTGATATTTAGAATCTAGTAGCATTTAGTCCACAAAGGACAAGTGTAGCAACACTAAGGATTAGAACTCTTAAGTCAATGGAAAGTTGTATAATTCAAGCTAAGTCTCTTGATCCATCACTTGAAGTAGAAGCTACAAGTAGTGCCAATCACATCCTTAATAGGTCTCCTCATAATGTCTTAGATAGAATGACTCTTTTTAAGGCATGGTGTGGAAGAAAACCAGTTGTCAAACACTTTAGAGTTTTTGGTTGTCTAGCGTGGGCACACATATCTTCAATTGAATGCAAGGCACCACCACCAATGCCTTATACTTTCATTGGATATGATGAAAGTGTTAAGGCATATAGACTTATAGATCCTGAGACCCATGAGATATTCATAGAGAAGAATGTTCACTTTGTCGAGGAAAGTTCACCAAGCTTCCATACTTCATACATTATCAAAATTGATAGTGACAATAGTGATAGTGATTCAACATGTTCACTTGTAGGGGATCCTATTGAAAAATGTAGGATGAGGTCACAACATTAGAAAATTCCACATGCATACATTGCTATAGTGATAGGTTCATGTAATTCAGTATAGTTGGGTAAACTTTGTCTTCTAATTCCAACATTAGGGAATGACTACATGATGGATATTTTAGGTTTGTTTGTGGAGTCTTTCATAGCAGATTTGGGAGACATTATTGATGATATACATCTGATCTTTCTTCATTTTTTGTGAGGGAACACTCTCTGATCCTCTTGTCCATTCTCTACATGATTAGTCTTACAAGGTTGATATGATTGTGGATCCTTATGAACAGTAATTGCAGGAGGTCTCTTTATCATTTGAGTATACAATTGGTTCTTTGTGATATGTTCTACATCTATCCTTGCTAGATCTGAACTTGTTCTTTTTAGTAATTTTTGAAAGAGCGACCATCAATATCAACATAGGGATAGTTGAGCAATTTTTAGAGACACCATTCATCAAGATTCTTTCTACAAATTGGGGAAGCATCTCATATGTCCCTATGTAATTGTTTCTTCCTAAAGGAAGGAACATTATTCAGCAGTCATGGATCAGCTTCTACATTCATCTTGGAGCAGCTATCACTAATCATCATTTTACATTTCGTTGGTGGGGGGTGGGTGTACTTTTTTTCTCTTATGGGGTTTTGTCCTTCTCATACTTCTCTATTATATATACATGATGTATGGTGTAATGGGGGTGTCTTAATTACTCCATCCATCCATGCATCTTATTTTTTCATCTCTCTTTTTGGGAGAGGATTTTTCCCATGAAGTTTTCTCTCTTTCTCTATTTTCAAAGAGATTGCATTACTTTGTACATGGGTACCTAACATGGCCTAGTAGTCGAGACCCATCATGCATTTTCATTATAGCTTTTATAAGCTTAAGTGCATTCTCCTAGGTTGTACTTAAGGGGGGTGTTAGTGTAAATAATTAATTATTATTACACTTCACTTAAGTTTAATTAGGTTAATGCATTAATTTATTATTTATTAGTTAGACACCTAGAAGTATGTGTACTCATATGAGTTGTTTTGTTGACAACACAAGAGTTTGCAGCTCTAATTTAGCACATGGTGTCTACAACATCTTTTTACATGACACACCTATGTAAGCTTATCCTCTCATCATCGCACTAACTTTTGTGCTCAATGGAGGATAATCCACTCTTACTAGACATGTGCTTAGTTGTGACTCTTATCATTTTGTTGACTCCTAGTCATTCTAGAGACCTTTTATATTCAAGCAATCCTTGTGTGTATATACATTAATTTATTCTCATATTATTATTATGATTATACATTATTTGGTCCATATTGTGCTTTGTTCTTGAGCTTCTTTATCTTGGCATCATTTTTCCCTAAGGCAAATACTTACATGGTATCAGAGCTATACCAAATTCTTAAAATTTCTATGGCTTATGTCCATAAGGATTTTACTTTTCATGTTATTTTCTTAAAATTTGTGTTACCTATCTTTGTTATTTGTTTTACTAACCCCTTGGTTAAACTAGTACTTCATATAGTTGCATAGTTAGATTGCATGGTTAGATTGCATTCATCATAAAACAAAAAAACACAAAAATATATTTATTTTTGTTTGGTTGTTATTTTGAGACACCAAGTAGATTCAAAATCTTATCCAATTTATTTAAAGAACCAGCAAAGGCCTCCTCATGAAAATTCAGATTTATCTTCAACTGAGCAAATTCCAATAGCGCAAGATCTCCTAGAACCTTGGAGTTAATCCCAGATTAATTTTTCAAGAGAGGAGTTTGAAAGGATTCCTGCCATTAAGCATCATGAAAAATGACAATTCAACAAGTCATATGATTATGGTAGTGAGACTCCTTCCATAGAATGGATTAAGATTGATATATCACTATTTAGGCTCCTTAAATAATACAAAAAGGCATGTTCAGCTGAGGGTCTAACCTGGATTGGGATTCCAGTCTAAGTCCTTTGGAATCTCATTTTGAAATTAGTCATTTGTTCTTGGGGGGCTCTTTTGATAGTAGTCATCTATTCCACCAAGGAAAAACAATCTGACTTATCTTCAAAATATCTACTCAAAGCATCGCCTAAGTCATCCCACATGGTGATAGAACCTACATTTAGTCCTTTGAACCATTGAAGGGATTTTCCTCTCAAAGAGGCTTCTAGTAACCTTATAGCTACATTATCTTGTGTGACATAATGAGCATAACATAGGGTTGCCACATCCCTAATATGCTCCAATGTCGTAGTTTTCCCTTCCCCTGTATATTCTAGTAAAATTTTTAGTAATGCAAGGGGAATATCATTATGTTGAGAAAGATTTGAGGGACTGTCTTGATTAAAAGGCATGAAGTAAAATTGCCTTTCCATTAATGTTGATGGTATAGGTACTTACTAATTTGAAGCTGCTCTAATAACAGTCACTAAATGTGTGATATTTTGTGCTATTGTGAATGGTCTTGAAAATAAAGACAGAGAGGTTGTCCTAAAAGATGGTGAGGTTGAATACATTCTAACCTCTCTATTTGAATACTTGCTTTTCCTTCTACTAGACTACAATGATCTATCTCCTATAACAAGTTTTGTAGACTAATTTATCTCTAAAGGAGGAGTCTTTTGAATTTTTCTTCCTCTTCTTTTTAGTGAAGAAATCTCTAGATATTCAAAAGACTTCAATCTTCTAGTCTCAATTCTTCTCATACAACACTACTCTTTAAAAACCATGAGACTAAGTTGCAAGAAATGCATCAAGATAACCTCTAACTAGGTCTATTTTTACTAACAACATATAAGAATCAAAAATAATAATAATAACATCTCTTGAAAAGGTCAATTCAGAAAGAACTTAATCAAGAGAGGGTCCCATTAGGTGTGCAAAAAATTTTATCTCCAAAATTTGTGCCTTGACTACATCCTATATTTAAGTTGCTTCAAGTAACATGGAAACACTCCTAGGTAGTGGGTGTACCAGGATTAGGAGTGAATCTTTGGGTCCTAGGTCGATCCCTTATGATGCTTTACCTATTTTTCCTTCAAACATGAAACTAAAATAAACTTGAAAAGGAAAGGGTAGAAGGATTACTTGCATGAAATGTAAATGTCAAAAAGTAAACTAACTAAACTTAAGGTGATGTGATAAAAATTAAGATGACAAAAATTATTGACCTGACACAATGAAGTATTTTTGAATGGTTAAAGATTGGGACAATATTGATCTCAAAAAACTCATACATAAATATTTTACGAGAAGGATATACGTTAAGCAAGCTACAAATAGGAATAATAATACTCACAGGCTAACAACTTGAAAAGAAGCACAATCTCACAACTTGTAACCTATATGAATGTTCCAAAACTTGCTTGCAGATAAAATTGAGATATAAACTCATGGATTTGAAATGATTTGTAAGAGTTATATCATATCAGTGTCTTACATAGTAAGATGAACACAAGAAGGGCCTTTAAATTGTTCCTTTAATTCAAGCTTCTAAGGTCATTCAACAATATTCCTCAAAGTGGTTACAAAGTAATCTACAGAAAAATATTATGAAGGACTCCTAAGAGATCGTGACAAAATGACATTTTGCATAAAAATTGTCCCCCTACTCCACATCTTGGAAATACTTAAATAGAGAAGGATTGAAACAAACCTTAGATGGGAGGACACATGTCAAAGTATGATTGCAAGAATGAATACAAAGAAATCACATGATATTGCATTTAAACACTCTTTGTATTTAGATGAAAACTAAGATAGTAGCTGCAAAATTGGCATGGTGACACTTGTTGTAGGAGTCTTTCATTTAATTTTTCTCATCCTCTATTACTTGGTCATCAAGATCTTAAACTATATTTTCCAACAAAGCTTGCATCTCTCCAATCTGCCACCCACACATTTATTTCTCTCTCGATGGGCCATTATGTGGACCTAATTCCAAACTAGATCACTTACCATCATACTCCATCTGAAGATTAGACCCCCTCATTGCATGTAGATTGAGCACCAATGCCTATCTCTTACTTTTTCTTCCTCTTATTTCACCTCTACAGTATAAATTTTGCATAGTATTTCCACCACCTTAATGAAGTTTTCACAACATATTCCACCCTACACACATGGTACTTTCTTTGAATTTTATTGGTTGAGGCCCTTATGTCACTTCATATCTTCTTACAACCCTATGATGACATCTTTTCGCAAGATCAGGGTGTTGAATGTCATATCTTCCTTTATGGTTGCAACCATGGAAAACAAGTCATCTGTAACTACTTTGTAGCTTCACAAGAATTTTTTTATCACTGACTGCCTCACGTTGTGAAGTTACACCCTTTTCATTATGCTTTATTATTGTTTTGCAACCTAGGATTGCCTTAACACACCAACAATAGCGACCGTGTGATGACTATGAAACTAACTGCTTTGCATCCTCAAAATTATCAAGGTCTAACATCCCTCTAATTATGCACTGCTATGATGTCTATATCTCTAACTACATTGCCCCATCAAAAATACTAGTTATGAAGCATACCTTAACTCTGAGACATTGCAAACATTACTTTGGATGACTATTATATTATTGCAACCATTCAACTTGACTGCCACTAAAACCTTATGAGGTTGCACCATAGCAACTAGTTGTAGCATATCCCCTATTTGTAGCCTTATAGCTTCAAATCTTAACCATAGAATTAAACCAGTAAATATGCAAAAAAAAAAAAAAAAAATTGTAACTTTGCAAACATGATTAGGGGTTAACCTTAAGTCTCAACAATGTTGTGAATGCTTAGTATTAACTTTCTTAATCACCATATCACATGTTTGTAACTTAATTTTTCTTGAACTTGAGCCCTAGTGATGATGCAAAAACCACGTGCTTTAACTATTTGATTCCTCTCACAACTTTGAAACTATAAAATTCTTACTTAGGATGAATGATGCAACCTGGCAATAACTACCTAACTGACCTCATCACAACTTTGCAATGTAAAGCACTAAAGCTTTTTAATGGAGTGATATTGATTGAATTTTATCTACTTTTATTCGATGAATAACTCCTTACAATTGATTGTCTCTTGACCCCTATGATGATGTGTTGAATGAGATTGCATATGCAACCAACCCACTATGACATTTGTCATCTCATTGCAATCTCACAAGCTATAACTAGGATTAAACATTTAACCCTGTAAAAGTACGATAGTAGGCTTTTTCCACTTCGCTGCCTTGACTTTGAGTTAAGCATGACCATGCATGAAGGTGTGGAAGCCTTAAAATCTAACTTCTTCCATTGATCACAATATTTCAACCTACAATTACTTAATATTTTAACTATCTCCAATCATGCAATGAAGGATCAAATGAATTGGTGATGTAGGAGCATCTTGCGTTGCCTTGTTATCCTGGTCATTTTTGTTCATTCTACAAGTTGGTGCCTAGTAGTCCTTCATGTGCCTAGCAGTCCTTCATTTTCTGAGTTACTGTAGTAATTCCTTTATGTGTCAAGTTACCCAGTGTATTCCGAGTGACTCTTCATGTGCTGAGTTACCCAATGTATACCGAGTGTTCCTTCATGTGCCTAGCAATTCTTCATGTGTCAAGTTACTATACCAATTCCTTCATGTGTCAAGTTACCTAGTGTATGCCAAGTGACTCTTCATGTACCAAGTTACCCAGTGTATGCTGAGTGTTTCTTCATGTGCAGAGTTACCTAGTGTATGTTGAGTGTTAGCATTTGGACATGATTTCTATGAGCTAACTTGTAGGATTTATTTTTTATCATGACATTTATTTTAAGATCTTTTCTTGGGATGTGTCCAAACCATGGTTGGGTTGGCCCTCCTCTTATGTAATTTTCTAGAATAATCTGTAAGCCATTTTGGTGAGTATATATAGAGTGTTTAGGCTTAGAGTTAGGAAAGTTTTGGGGAGCAGATTGTGGAGTAGAACTAGAAAGTGCAAATTTGTTGTTGGATCTTTGAATGTGAATGTATTTGTATTTGGATGTAACCTAGAATGCCTTACATGGGCATGTATGAATATATTTTGATGAATCAATAAAAGTATTTCACTCTTCTTCCTCCTTTGGTTGTTGTTCCTTGTATTTTCTTTTTTTATATTAACTCTTGCAAGGTGGTTCAAATAGTTGGGTGAGCCTTTGGCCCTAGTTATCCATTCATTGCCTATGTCAATTGGGGTCCACTAAGACAGGTGATAGCTCATTGCCATTTTGAGGTGAATTCAAGGAAGATTATAAAGAAAGTTTCTAGAGGAGAAAAAATGTAAAAGTGGGTAGATTCATTGAATCTTTCCTAACCCTAAAACGGATGATTTTGGTTAAGTGGAAAAGACCTAAATTCTCTAATTATAGAGATAACTAGCCAGAAGAAAAGGTTGTCATGTGTGAGGACATAATGAAGACAAGAAGTCTAGATTGTTGCTTCATCTAGTGGTTGAACATGAGAGATTGTAGTTAGCATACAAAGCAAGAAGGCTTAAGAGGATGAATGCTTAAAGGGTGAACAAGCTATCAGAGTTGAAGAGTATGAATGCCAAGTAGAATGGAGGATTGAAGTAGAGATCTATAATCTACAAATGAGTTCTAAGCTTTTATTAGATCAAGTCCTATTGTTACTTTCTAACAATTGTACTAGTGTAGATAAATCCTTTTGATTAAGGTTGTCCTAACAGTCATTTCTAAATCCTTTAACTAGGTGACATTCTAATGGAATGTTCTAAAGTCCTCTAACAAGGATCACTCCTAACAGGGTGATTGAAATCCTCTAACCAAGTCACATTTAATAATGTCTATTGTAACCTTTAGCAATATTAGCCTTTCATAGGGAATCACTTTAGAAGAGTGAAATTGGGTAGCATGTTACTAGTGTTTTTCCCAATTTGGGTTTCCACATAAAATCCTTGTGTCAAATTGTGTGAATGTGTTAATGATATTTCATGTTTACATTACTGCAAAGTTATTTTGACCAAAAACAATAACATACCAAGTTAAGCTATTGAATGATCTAATGGATTCATGCAAGATATGGTTTTATGGATATGGATCTGTTAAGCACTAAAAAGTTTTATTTGTACATTTGGACCTTGCATAATTGATTCACCCCCCACACCCCCCCCCCCCCCCCCAAATTATTCTAAAGAATTTGAACAATTGGTATCAAAGCATTGGTGCTTATGAGGAAATAGTTTGAAGGTATTAAAAGCTAAAGATCAAGATGTATAGAAAGGAGGTGCCCATATTGAACAAGGAAAACTTTCCTTCGTGGAAAATTTTATTGAAGCTACATCTAGGAAATGTTAGAGCTTGCCTCTGCCCTAAGCTACTCAGAGTTTGATGAAATTAAAGGATGTGATCCTACAAAGAAGATTTGGGATGCAATACAAATAATTTATGGAGGAGATAAGAATGTTTTGAAAGCCAAATCTAAAAGTCTAATGGGAAAGTTTGATGACATGAGAATGCAAGAAGGTGAGACCATTGTCTAGTATTGCACAAGAATCAAAGATGTTGTGAATGCTATTAGAGGAGCTAATGATTTTATTGAAGATGAGACTATAATTAGCAAAGTACTGAGAACACTACTACTTATCTATGTTATTAGAGTCTCTACCATACAAGAACTAAGGTGTGTTCTTGGTAGTAATCTAACCCTTGAAGAACTGATGGGTAGACTCACTACCTTTAAACTCTCTAATTTTGAATCTACTTTCAAAGCTAAATTATCAATAAAAGAACCTAAAGAGAAAAAGAAAAAAGTCAATCATGTTTCTAGTGAGAGTGATAGATGAAGATGAGGTAGAAGAGCTTGAAGCATTGTTGGCAAGGAGATTTCATAGAGGCAAAGAGAAATACAAAGGTAAGCTACCTATCATGTGTTTTAATTATAATGAGGTTGGTCATATTGCTGCTAGATGTCCAAAGAAGAAGAACAATGGAAGTGGAGACAAATATAGAGTTAAAAGAGATGAGAACAACAAAGATTATAAAGACAAAGGAAGGAAGTCTTGCTACATTGTTGAAGAGGAAACAAAAGATGAATCTAGATACTATTATGATGAAGTTTTGTATGTTGCTATGAAGGATGATTCTAATGAGGATGAGATAACTACACTAGTATTTTATGTGAATAAGAGTGCCAAATGGATCATTGATAGTGGATGTTCACATCACATGACTGGAGATAAAAGTAAGTTCATTACCCTTGATTAGTATAATGGAAATATTGTTAGATTTGGTAATGATGCACTCTATCTAATAAAAGGTAAAGGATCAATCAAACTATCAAAAAAGATAATGTGTGACAATGCTTACTATGTAGGACTTGACTATATCTTGTTGAGTGTGTCACAACTAAATAGTATAGGTTGAAAAGCTGAATTTGAGAAGAAAGAAAAGATCTATGACACTAATGGAAAACTAATTGGAAATGGAGATCAAACTAGAAGTAAAATATCTTATCTTGACATGAATGATACTAATTGTCTTTTTGTAGAACTTGATGATGTGTGGCTATGGTACAAGAGGTTATGTCATGTTAACTTTGATAACTTAGTCAGTATCAGTAACATTAAAAGAGTTAGACATTTTCCTAAACTAAAGAAAACTAATAATGTGATTTACAAATAATTTTAGTTAGGCAAGATGAAAAAATCTAGTTTTAAAAGTAAGACTCACTCCTCTAAAGAGATTCTAGAATTAGTCCGTATTGATTTATGCAGACCAATTGATGTGCAAAGCTACAAAGTTAACAAGTGCATTATTTTATTTGTTGATGATTATTCCAGAATGATGATAGTTATGTTTCTAAAACAAAAATTTGATGCTTTTCAATATTTAATTGGTACTTGGCATTGAAAAGGAGACTATCAAAAGCTTAAAATGTTTGAGATCTAAAAAAGGTGGAGAATTTACATCAAATAAGTTTGAGATATTTTGTAATGATAGAGGAATCAAAAGATGGACTTATGCACCTAAGACACCCCCCCCCCCCCCCCACAAAATGGGATTTCTAAAAGGAGGAACATATACTAGAACATTGATTATGGAGAAGAATATTGCTTTGAAATACTGGAGAGAAGTTGTAAGTATAGTTGTCTATACCTTCAACTAAATACAAGTCAAGAAAGGTACTAATTCAATGTCTTTTGAACTATGGTATGGATACTCACCTAATGCAAAATATTTTAATGTATTTGGAAGAAAGTGTTACATTTATAAGGACAACAAGAATGGTAAATTTGATGCTAAAAGTGAAGAAGGTATATTCCTAGGTTATTCCACAAGATGTAAAGCTTATAAGTATTTAAATACTAACGCTAACAAAGTTGTGGAAACTACAAATGTGAAGTTTGATGAATATACAAAGGTACATGAAGTTGAACTTATGAAGGAGCATGAAGAATACAAATCTTTTCTATACTTTTATGAAGATATGCCTATTGATGAAGGTGTTGTAAACCAAGTTGTAAATCAACAACAACAAGTATTAGTGACTATCGATTCACATACAATGGATTTTGAGTTGCATTGAGGAACTAAGTTGCATTCAAAAATGGAGTTGTAGATAGAAGTTGGGGTGCACTCTAATTCTAAGATTAGTGTACATGAAAGGAATGTCGATTTACCTAATAGAGAAGTGCACATTGATTCTAAAGTTGATAGACCCATTGAAGAAAGAAGAGAAGAACCAAGATTGTCTAAGTGTGTCAAAAGACATCACCCTACTAAAAAAATTATTGGAGATAAAGAAGCTAGACCAATGATAAGGAATAGGTTGAGAAGTGATACATGTTTGTTGAGTATGCATGAGCCTAGGTTAGTGAAAGATGCATTAGAGAATGAATATTGGAGTAAAGCCATGAAAGAAGAGATTGATCAGATTGAGAAGAATAAAACATGGACTCTAGTACCCAAACTAGAGAACAAGAATGTGATTGGAACCAAGGGGGTCTATAGAAACAAGTTAGATGGGAATGGTGAAGTCACAAGGAATAAGGAAAAATTAGTTTGAAAGGGGTATACACAAGAAGAAGGAATTGATTATGGAGAGACATTTTCCCTAGTTACAAGATTAGAAGGAGTGAAAAATTTGCTTTCTTACTCTACATACAAAGGATTCAAATTTTATCAGGTGGATGTGAAGTTGGTATTTCTGAATGGTATTCTAGAAGAGAAGGTTTACATAGAACAACCTAGAGGATTTTTTGATCCAAACAACAAGAACATTGTATATAGATTACACAAAGTTTTATATGGTTGAAAGAAAGCCCCAAGAGCATGGTATGAAAGGTTTCATAATTAGATTTTGAAGATTGGTTTTGAGAAGACTGATGATAACATCAATTTGTATTTGAAGATAGAAGGAGGTAGAGGCATTTTATTAGTTGATTTTTTTGTTGGTGATATCGTATTTGGAGGTTAAAATGCATTATGTAAGACATTTGCAAATGAAATGAAGAAAGAATTTGAGATGCCTATATTTGGAGAGATAAAGTTCTCTGCTAGTTGGCAATTATAGCAGATGAAATTTGACATTTACATCACTCAGTCTAACTATGTAAAGGAAATATTAAAAACTTTTCGTATGAAGGATTCAAAACTAGTTAGCACTCCTATGGTGACAAGACACAAACTTTCAAAGACTGATGATTCTACTAAAGTAAATCAAACATTGTACAGGTCTATGATTGGGAAGTTACAATATGTAGTACATAGAAGACTTGACATTGCATTAGTTGTTGGGATTGTTGCAAGGATTTCTACAAATCCTAAGGAGAATCATTTGATGGTTATTAAGAGAATTATGAGATATCTGAAAGGAACAAAAGATTATGGTTTATAATACAAGAAAAATGATAAATTATGAGTTAGATTTTGATTGGGACGAAAACATTAATGACAAAAAGAGTACAAGTGGTGGAGAATTTTTCTTAAGAAAGAGATTGGTCACGTGGACCAGTAAGAAATAAAATTGTATATCTCAATCTACTACTATAGCTAAATATGTGGTTGCTATAGTAAATTTTACAAATGTGGTATGGATCAAACAACTACTCAAAGGCATCAAGGAAGGAATTACTAAACCTATGTTCCTTTATTGTGATAATACAAGTGCTATAAATGTATCAAAGAACCTTGTGATGCACACAAAGACAAAGAACATTTCAATCAAGTATCATTACTTGAGAGAGTTAATTCAAGACAAAGAAGTGAGAATGGAATATGCGAATACAATAGAATAGATAGTTGATATATTCACAAAAGCTTTACCTAAGGATGCACATGACTATCTTAGAGATAAAGTAGGGGTGATACCCCTATCCAAAGATACTTAAGAAGAATGAGTAGTGCCCTACATCAACTAAATTGAGTGTCATATTTTAAAATTTGGTGTAGTGGATCTTACTTTTGGAGCTACCTAAAGTAATAAAGGAGTTTAATTAGAATATTTATAGTCACATGCAAGGTGACAAAGGGAGAATATGAATTGATTATGTCTACATGAAAAGATGACAAGGCTTTGGCAATGTTTTCAAAGAGGGGGATATAAGAAAGAAAGAGGGAGATAAAGAGGGAGAGATACTCTAAAGAGAAAGACATAAGGTTAAGAGAGATATAGAAAGGATGATATAAGTCAGAGGGAGAAGATACATTTAAGGAAATTGGCAAATCTTACATTACCCTATACAGAGGAAGGACATATACAGATAGAAGGAGAAATTTCAAAGATATTAATTTTCTTTTTGGTGTTGTTGTTGGTATTGGTTTTCCATCAATGCCAAAGAAGGAGATTATTGAAAAGAGATTTTTTGAAGTCTAGAACTTATCATGGAACAATCATTATTTGGTCAATTATGTCAAACCTACTACTTGCTAGTGATAAAATTGTTTTTTGATCTAAATTCTATAATTTGGTTGATTGATGAAGAGGATTTAAAAAGAAAAGATAACAAGAGAACCTAAAGAAAGGTTGAGCTATTTAGTGTATAAAAGGAGCACTAAGACCAAGTAAGACTTTGATACTATATTTTATTGTTTATCTACTTAAATTTTGTAATGAAAGATCACTCAAGCAAAGACTAGAAGAAGATCAAGTAAAGAAAAGTGTCTGCCAAGCCTTGCAAAGAAAACAGTGCAAGCCAAGTAGAAAATAGTAGAAACCAATTGAAAATCAATAGGTGTGGAGAAAAGATGACAAACAGTGCAAGCTAAGTGAAAGTTAGTATATGCCAAGTAAAGTTTAGTTGGTTTCAACCACCAGTAAACTTTAGTGTTGGCCAAGTGATAGAATATTGTAAGTGTCGAGTGATAGAAAAAAGTGTTAAATCAAAGATTTGACAAATTGAAGCTGACTAATTTCATTTCTTGAATTATGTGAAGCATGTTAAATATGACTATGATGAGTTGGTACTAAATTCAAGGTAAACCATTTTCAGGAAAATTCAAGGAAGATTGTAGAGAAGTTTCCAGAGGAACAAAATTGGAAAAGTGGGTAGATTCATTGACTATTACCTAACCTAAAATGGATGATTTTGGTTAAGCAGAAAAACATCTAAATTATCTATTTACAGAGATAGTTGGCCAGAAGAAAAGGTTTTCATGTGCGAGAACCTAAGGAAGACAAGAAGTCTAGGGTGTTGCTTCATCTAGTGGCCATACATAAGAGACTGCAATTGGCATACAAAGCAAGAAGGCTTAAGAGGATGAATACTTGAAGGGTGAATAAGATATTAGAGCTAAAGAGTATGAATTTCAAGTAGAATGGAGACTCAAACCAGAGATCTATAATGTGCAAATGAGTTGTAAGTTTTTATCTAATCAAGTCCTATTGTTATTTTCTTACAATTATACCAGTATGGATAAATCCTTTGGATTAAGGTTGAACTAATAGTCATTTTGAAATCCTTTAACTGCGTGACATTCTAATGGAATGTTCTAAAGTCCTCTAACAGGGTTCACTCCTAATAGGATGATTGAAATCCTCTAACCAGGTCACATTTAACAATGTATATTGTAACCTTTAATAGGGTTCCCCTTTCACAGGGCATCACTTTAGAATAGTGAATTTGGGTAGCATGTTACTCATGGTTTTTCCCAAACTGGGTTTCCACATAAAATCCTTGTGTTAAATTGTGTGAATGTGTTTATGGTATTTCATTTTTGCATTACTACAAAGTTATTTTGACCAAGCATGGTAACCTACTAAGTTAAGGTATTGTATGATCTAATGGATGCATGCATGTTATGGTTTTATGGATATGGATCTGTTAAGCACAAAAAGGTTTTATTTGTACATTTGGACCTTGGATAACCGATCCCCCTCAGTTATTGTAAGGAATTCCAACAAAACCAAACTTAATATTTTAGATTAAATTAGATTTTTAATGCATGGGTTAAGGTTCCATACAATATAATATTCAAATATGGCTAGGGTTAATGTTCAAATTAGTTTATTATTCAATTAGGGTTTGAACGCAAGATTATTCTTCAAATTTTTAATGTATATTATTGTACTTGCACTCACATCTACTTAATTAGTCAATAATTTTGCACAAATGAACCACTCATAAAAAGGTCTTTGTTCCTCATTTGATTATTCTAAAGTTCCAATAAATATTTATTAATTATGAATATTTTTCAAATGAATTATTTTAATTATGATTAGCTTAATCGATTTATAGGATCCCTTCTCTCGAAACCATCCACCATATTCATTTATTTTTGGCAAGATTTAAGGATACAAATGTAAAACTTATCAATTTCTTAATTGAAAATAATATAAAATTAAAATTCGTTAATATTTAACTTTAAATTTAAAGTTTATTATGTACTTCATAATTAATTTTTTTATATCTTTTTAACATCTATTTTGTTTATTTAAATTACTAAAAAAAACTATATTGTATTTAAAATTCATTATACCTAACTATGACTATAATGGAAAGTAAATGATATATAGCTAGTGATACCTACATACACACTCTCTTTCTCTTTCTCTCTATCTCATACACACACACACACACACACACACACACACACACACACACACACACACACACAGATAAACATATACACAAAAATATTCATACATCCGTACACATATATGTAGACATACATAAATATAAATATAATTTTATATTTTTTAATTGAATCATATAACTAGAAGGAAAAGCAATAATTAATCATAAATGATATGTAAACTATCAAACTTGACTTCTCATGTTCCTTAAATATTAGTCAATTTTTTTAAATATCTATAATGTATCATTTATTTTAATATTAAAAGCTAGTCAATAATTAAAATTGAGTTTATCAAAAAAAATTAAAGATAATTAATATAACTATTTAAAATTTCAAATTAATTTTTACAATCCACTTTATAACTATTTACTATTTGTAAAAGC
This sequence comes from Cupressus sempervirens, assembly GCA_028749045.1. NCBI lineage: Eukaryota > Viridiplantae > Streptophyta > Pinopsida > Cupressales > Cupressaceae > Cupressus > Cupressus sempervirens. The sequence goes on along the minus strand of CM053792.1, from coordinate 249,814,555 downwards.
TAAATTTAAAATGTAAGGGATTTTTAAATGGATTTTTGGAAACTTCTTGAGGGCATTATAAAAAGAAAATTTGACTCTCCTGTAAAAAAATGCTTGGTCTTATTGATTTTGTTGGAAATAGATTGAGATTTGTTTCAATTTTATTTTTCTGAGGATAGAAACCCTTTGGAAAATTCATCAATTCGAGAAAAATATAAATTTTTTAAAGGTAAATGTATGGATTTTGTACAATAATAGTTGAAGTGATGTTTCAATTGAAGATTTTTGGAGGGTTTAAGTAGATAAGTTGATATAAACTTGTAAGGTACTGTTAGAAGTTGTAATCTTTCCTTGGTGTATTTATAAACCAAGGTTAGAACTCCTTTCTTTATTGTTGTAATATATTAGGATATAAGCCAAGGTATCCTAATATATTTCTTTTTTGTCCTTTTTCCACTACATCTTATTTTGTCATCTAGTGGAATATGTGAGGACAAATATATATTGTAATTTCTAATTTTAGATTATTCCTCCTTAAGAGGAATCTCACACTTGGCCTCACACACTTATGAATGGTGGCATTCATAGACATGGGAGTTACATTCTAACTCCTCTCTCTCATCTCTATTTAAGAGATGACCCTCTTCTCTCATTCAACAATGAGGTTTCTTCCTCTTCTCAATTATTGTATGAGCAATTTCTCTCTTGCTCTCTCTCTTTTTCTTCTTAGGCTTTTCATGCCTCATTCATAATGTCACAAGGGGTTTTTTTTTTCTTTCCCCTTTCCAAATATCTTGTCTCATGGTGTTGGAGCTCGAAGCTTTCTCTCTCCTATTTTATGGTAATATCTTTTCATGCATTTACTCACTTAGATTCTTTCCTGGTGTTGCTTATTTACAGATTTCTTTTTCCATTTCTAACATGGTATCAGAGCAGTTTAATCTTTGTTTTGAGTGTTTGCATGAAGGTACAATTTGAAGGAGACTCTTGAGAGAGATTTCACTAATTTCTTCTTTAATCTTCTTAAGATGGAAGAAATTGAATTTTCTTTTGAGTTTGGCTAGTTTACCGCCAAACCTGATTAACTTCTGTTTGCTCTAATTTGTGCAGGTTACTTCTTATTTTTATTAGTTTTCATCTAACTCCTTTGGAAGGCTTGCTGCCAAAGCATTCAGAGTTTTTTTTCTAAAAAAAATTTTTGCTTAAGAAATGGCTCTCTGACTATATATCGTGCTTCTATGGTTTTTTTTCTTTTTTTTCCATGAACTACTCAACTGGATGCTAGTTTTATCTATTTGGAGGAAGGTTTTTCTTCACAGGAAGATTCATGACCTTCATTGCTTTCCAGTCTCTTGTTCAAATCCAGGTCATTTAGTCTATCCTCACTGGATGGAGACACAATGCCCGTATTCCTCCTTTTGTGAGATGTGATCATTCATTTATTTAAACCTTGTGTCCCAAATTCTTTAGGTCTCTCCAAAAAATAATCAACACTTTTACACCAGCCACGTCCTTTCTTGCGACAGGCAATTTCGTAAGGAGATTCATGAGTATTCTGGAATACAAGATAATCATGTGCATTAGAGAACCCAGCATCCCTAGCTTGATGCACTAATATTCCTATTTTTTGAAAACCTTGCAATTTTTGACAAGGTCCATAGTTGCAGCTTAAGCCAAAAGAAGAATCCCCACAGCAAAGTTAATTTATCTTCAGGAGAAGTAGCTGAAACCAACCTATCTGACAAATCTGGATGGTAATCCAGATATGAAAATCCTTCATCTTGTGTTTCAACAGAAATAGTTCGTTGACGTGTATGTCAAAATTGTACGATAGGCTTTCTCTTGCTTATAGAAGTCCACAACTCATGTAACTCTTGTGTATTGTAAGGAGAGAAGCCTCAAGATTCTCCTTAAATTTGTCAGATTGACTGAAGAAAGGGATCTCACTGCATTCAACATTTCCAACCGTAGTCACATCAGAAGGGCTGCTTGATTTAGGTGAAGGTACTTCTATTTTGACTTTTTGTTGACTGTAATCCTGTAAATAAGATTTTCTTTTGTCAACAGGGAACTCCGATGAGTGCAGAGGAACATGTGCATTATTTCTGTCTCCACCACAGAATAATCTTCTCCTTTTTCTGTCCTTGTATTCACTACTTATACATTTACAGTTTTCTTTTCCTTCCAAATTGCATTTTTGTTTTTCACTATCAACATGATTCCAGAAAATTGAACTAGGATCCTCATATTTGAGTGTAGTTGTACATCCATCTTGGACAACTTTTAGGTCAAAGACATATGATAGGCCATCTAATCTTACATTGTTTGTAAAGAATTTGTAGTCCTCATCCTCCATTTCATATTCAACTTTGATTCTAGTACCACATATTTCTGTTTGAATGCTTTCAGAATCAGTTCGAAATATTAATGGAACCTCAAATTCTTTACACTTGGCCCAAACAGTATCATTGGCATCTCTGCTAAATGCATTACGTAAAGGTTGAGCCTCTACTTTCACCACATTTCCAGAACCTAACATAGAAGAATCTACATTCGCCAAGTTCACAAAACCAAAAAAAGAAGAATCCATGATAACTTCATATTGAGTTTCTACTTTCACTGAATCTATATTCACAGCAGGTAGTGAGTCTGAAAGGGGGCCATTGCCTTTACATTACCTATTTTTTCCTTGTCGTTGAGAACTTATGGCAGGTGTTTTTTTTAACTAGCTATGATTTTATTTGGTTTCATCAGTCTATTCCTAAAATCTATTATTTTTAGTAACGTTTTCTTGTCTTTTCATGCAAGATTCTTTTTCTTTTTTGAGCTCTTGACAGAGGCATCATTTGCTTTTATCATTGCCTTTTTTCAACCTATTTTTGGCATGAAATCATTCATTGTCAGACAAGTGCAATATTCTATTTTAAATCTCTCTTACTCATTACAAGCTTTTATTCAAACTTTTTTTAGAAAAGTTTTTTAACTCCTTTTAGTATATTCTTATCTGCCAGATCTGACCTCTATCATTAATTACTAAGTTTTTTTTAGTTATATCTTTCTTAATATTTTATTTCAAAAAAATTCTTTTTGAATCACTTCCAATCTTGAAGGCATAGTATGAGAAAAATGGGGAGATCTTTTTGCCCCATGACTTTATGTTCTTATTACTTTGAGGTTATATTTTTGAACCAAGGTAAATATTGTGACTTTTTATAAATTGTGACTTTCCAAAATATTAAGTATGGAAAGGTGATTATTTTCTTTAACCAATCTATTTTCGTATATTTATTTGAGTATATATGGGGGCCCACATATATGCCCAGATAAATATATAATTTATGACTATAATGATTTAGAAATTAATATATACCTTTGAATTAAATACTCATGTTTACCCTCAATGGAGTTTTATACTTGATATCTATATTTAGTTGATTTTCCTAATTCTGGTTGGATTATGAGTAATCTTACACACTTGCCTTCATTTTGATATTTTGATGTGCCCATAGCTGCACTTTTATACTTTTATAGCATCATTCTATGCCCATGTTGGCACTTTATGGTTTTATACCATTGATCTACATGATTTAAATAATATTTTGAGTTGCATAGGGAGCCAATTTTTTCAAGGTTAACTATGTAGGTCCCCTCAGTATAACTGATACATAGTTTCCTTATCTGGCCCATGGAGTATTCCTCCATCCTATATTGGTATGCACTCATTTTATATGGAGTTTCCCTCCATTTGATCGTATCTATTCCATTTTGATAAGATAATATTTTTATGGAGTTTCCCTCCATGTTGTTCCATTTTCTGTTCCTCATGAAGAGGATGTTATTATTGGAGTTTTCCCTCCAAATTCAGATGATTTGATCCAATTTGAAGGCAATATGTTGTTCTATCCTCATAATCCATTCTTTTGATTATCCTAAAAAATCATGATAATTCTACTTTGATCAGCATGTCTCTCCTTTATGTTATTTTCATATATTAATGTGATAATGATCTGCATACATTATTGCTTAGATCATGAGTCATGCATGTTATGGAGGGACGCCCCCATTAACTTGCAGTGGGATGATTCATTAAGTGGACTGTCTATATCCACATGATTGATGCAATGTTGATGCATGTTTCATTAGTTGGCCTTGTCTATGGTCATTTGTGCATTAGTATCATATACTTTTCATGAGAGCATTGATCAAGATTTTTACTCAATTTGTCCTTGTTGACAATTTTTGAGCATATAATTTATCTTGATATCAGGTTATCTCCATTGTTTTGTGGTAACATGTTTTAGTCATTGTTTCTCTATGAGATTTTTATTATCCTTATTCAAAAGGATTTCGAATTTGCATATATGATGGCATTCTACTTGTGGATATTTGTCTTGTTTTTTGTTTTTTTTTCAGGTGATCCATCAAGGAACCTTCTCAATTTTTCACATATGAAGATGTGTCTATGCTTCCACTTGATCACATTCAAAGGACTCATGTACTTCTCTTGGATCTACAAATTTTCCATATGGCTTGAAGACAATCAAATTACTTCATATTCAAGATTAAGTTGCAATTTTTTGTAAATTATGGGTTTAATACCCTTTGATGTAATTACCCCAAGTAAAGATTAAAGGGGGGTGTTAGAAGTTGTAATCTTTCCTTGGTGTATTTATAAACCAAGGTTAGAACTCCTTTCTTTATTATTGTAATATATTAGGATATAAGCCAAGGTATCCTAATATATTTCTTTTTTGTCCTTTTTCCACTACATCTTATTTTGTCATCTAGTGGAATATGTGAGGACAAATATATATTGTAATTTCTAATTTTAGATTATTCCTCCTTAAGAGGAATCTCACACTTGGCCTCACACACTTATTAATGGTGGCATTCATAGACATGGGAGTTAAATTCTAACTCCTCTCTCTCATCTCTATTTAAGAGATGACCCTCTTCTCTCATTCAACAATGAGGTTTCTTCCTCTTCTCAATTATTGTATGAGCAATTGCTCTCTTGCTCTCTCTCTTTTTCTTCTTAGGCTTTTCATGCCTCATTCATAATGTCACAAGGGGTTTTCTTTGCTTTCCCCTTTCCAAATATCTTGTCTCATGGTGTTGGAGCTTGAATCTTTCTCTCTCCTATTTTATGGTAATATCTTTTCATGCATTTACTCACTTAGATTCTTTCCTGGTGTTGCTTATTTACAGATTTCTTTTTCCATTTCTAACAGGTACCTTTCTTTGTTTTTCTTTGAAACAAATAATGGTTATTATACTAAGAGATAAGTTACCATTCTTTGTTTTTCTTTGAAACAAATAATGGTTATTATACTAAGAGATAATAGTCATAAATGGATGACTAAATTTTCTATTACAATTATTTATGAATAGTAGTAGACTTTTCTACCTTTTTTTAGAAGATAATAGTTGCATAAACTATTTTTCATTATGTTCACATTTTGGTGCATCTATATTAATCTATTTATGGATTCATTTGGTGATTTCTAAACTTAGACATTGCTTCATAGGAATGTTATTCCATTGGTGATAAACTTGTTGAATACTCTATTTAATTGATAACCTTTTGCAAAAGATAAAGTAGAAGATTAGTGAATCAGTAGTGGTTAAGGATTTTAGTTGGGTTGGAAGCCTACTAGCCAAATCTATCCGTGCATGAGATAGTAAAGATTTGAGTTATATTTTCTATTGACAAATCTATAATACTTTTCATATTGATGTTTGTATATTCCAAACATTATTGATTATCTAGGTAAAGTTCAAAAATATCAAATCCTATTGATAATTGTAGAAAACAAATATTTAATTTTGTTGTATGTACTAATGAATTTTGTTTGTATTAAATGAATTGGAAGATTTTTTATAAATTTCAATTCTTTTATACATCTAATTTGACAACTCTAATATAGCATTAACAAAGCTATCAAATAACCTATTATAAATCTAAATCTCAATAAGCTATAAATCAACCTCAAGAAGAACTTGACTCTATTATTCCATAAACAATCTCTATAATAACCAAATAGAAAACTTGGTAAGCTATAAATCAAACTTGAGAATAACTTAGTCTAAAATCTTCATTTGAGGCACATGGAAAATATTTTGATGATGTTCCTAATTAGAAAGGTAAAAACTAATAACAAAGGAAATAGAGTAGGTCATTGTAATAGTACTAAAGTACAAGTATCCTTCTATCCTTTATGTTGAGATTTAGTAATTAGAAATAAATAATAGGGGAAGACATCCCTTAAATATTCTAGTGCTCTTAACTTTTTAGAGAAGTCAAATTCGTACCTTCAAATAAATTTATTAAGGTAAGTCGCATGTTGTATGGCTTGTTGTTGTCAAAGAAATTTCATGTTAGAAAATTGGGAGAAATGAAAATGCATTTTTCAAAATTAAACCAATTTAATTTTTATGGTTTAAAGTATGCAAAGAAAAGATCTATTGATTTCTTTAGTTCAATATTGTTCATGGGTAACCAAACAATGAGACAAAAATTATAGTCATTTCTTATCTTAGTGAGATTTATAAGATTATCACTCCCAAGGTTCCTTTTGAAGATGGTATATTGAGGGAGGGCCCATAACTAATTATGGATAGATTTCATGGGTTACATATGATTCTGATTGATAGAAAATATAAATGTAGTGGGGTCTATTATGTAACAGAATAAAAGAAAAATCAATTAAATTTAAGTATGTTGTGTAGAAAGGAATTTAAGGTTATCTTTCATGTATCTACATGTGAAATAGAAATGTTTTTAAAATAATAATCTCTAAAGGTATGAGAAATGAAAATGTCTAATTTTTAAAGAAAAAAGTGGAGGATTTATCTTCTTAGAGATGTGAGTGCTAGCTACGGCACAAGGGAAATATTAGTTTTGAAAATATGATGAAGATTAGTTCTATAATGACATGAGAAGATCTACTCAAAAATCATCAAAATTTTTGATACTATACATATAGATAATGTTAAATGAGGAAGTGGACTAGGAAAAAATGCAAAAATAAAGAGTAATCAATGATACAACCTTTGGAGTTGATATATATGAATCTATACAAACCTAGAAGTGCATTATTGAATGTATTTTAACACAAGGTAATATTTAGGAGTAAGATATTCAAATTATCCTCTTAAAAGAGTAACAATGGTATTCCCAAGGTTCTTAATGGTCATGATTTAACCACTTGGAAAGCTCAACTAAGGATAACTATGAAAGTTCACAAGGAGGTATTTTTTGAAACTAGGACAAAAGAAAAAGATATTTCTAATAATTTTTGGTAATTTTATGATTTTCAAAAGTGTGCAATTTCTAAAAATATAATTTATACTAAAATCTAAAATGAACTCCCCCTTAGCCAATTTTTTTAAATATTAAAAGAATGGGGTAACTAGAGATTGTGAACAAATTGCTTGAAAATAAATTCTAACAAATATTAATCACTGGAGATTAAATCTTGCAATTTAAAATCCAAAGAAATGAAAAAAACATGAAACATTTGAATTAGAATCACTCGTAATTCACATTTGATGGATGCAATCATCAATGAAATTTATCAAGAGGTAGGGTTTCTCAAACTTTATCAAATGGTGAACTTGTTTAGATGTACACATACAAGATAAATTTGTCTATAGCACAAATATAATTAATTTCTCCAATCATTAACCATAGAAATAATATTTAATGATAATCAACACAAACTACCAAATCATAGAAGCATTCACATAAAAACATAATTGGCTCTTTGAAAATTAAAGGAAGTAAAATCATGAATCTTACATAGATGACATATTTCACACCATGAATGAAGCACCGGTCGTTTATTGTTTCAATTATAAAGTGATCAAACCATTATTACATTATTGAGATGAGTTTATATATACAAATCAACAATTAAAAAATCAAATCTAGATATTAACTATTCCAAATCACTCCTAAAGTATTAGTTATCAATGTTAACCTCATAATGGTTTTTGACACTTGAGTGCCAATACACTTAACCACTTTATATATTATATTTGAGTACACGATGTATGTCAAGCCACAACATGAGCCAATTTAGGAAAGACTTCAGGTGCCGAGTGATCTTTAGGTGCCGAGTAGCCTTCAAGTGTCGAGTGAAGATCAGGTGCTGAGTGCAGTTCAAGTGCCAAATGACTCTAGGTGCTGAGCATGATACAAGTGCCAAGTGATATTTAAGTGTCAAGTCACAGATGATGTCAAGAAATACAAAAATGTAACAGGAGCCGAGTAAGCCAGTTTGATATTAGTGTTGAGCATCTAGAATCAGCAAGTGCCGAGTAACACAGAATGTACATATGAGTTTGCAACTTCATTGATTCATATGTAAACCATTTTCATGGCTGACATATGATGAATCTTGAAGGATTAAATGATAAGATTGAATATTTTTTATTTTCTATGAAATCTACATGTAGCTAATAAGAAAAATGGCGAAGGCATGCAACCAATAAGAAAAGTGCAAGGAATGAGTGGGAAGCAAAGATTCAATATGGATCGTAGATCCATACCTAACCCTAAGTCTTTGAATGTATTTATAAGGTAGACGAAATCTCATTAGAAAGAAAAGTGGATGTACAAGGGTATGGAAGGAAAACTATTTCAGAGTAAAGAGTATCAGATCTCAGAGGATCGAGATTAGAGAAAGTAGATCAAGTGCCTGTATTCAGCAAATGAAGGATTGTAAGCTATCAAGTTTATTTTGTACCTAATACTCTCTAGCAATTGTATTAGAATGAAAAACCTTATGGTGATAGGTTAGCTTAACAGCTATTTGGTAGATCCTTTAAATAGGTGATTAAATCCTTTAACAGGGTGACACTTCATGTAAAGTGTTTGTAAATCCTTTAACTAGGTCACTATTGATACAATGTAAAGCCTTTAACAGGGCAGGCCTTTAATAGGGAAAACCATCAGAAGTGGTTAAATATTATTACTACAGTGATTTTGTGGGTATCATCCCCACCCCAGTTTTACCTTCTTATTTCTAGAGGGTTTCTGGGTTACCAAAATCTCAAGTGTTATGTGGTGATTCTTATGTGTTTCTCATAAATGTTTGATATGTTCATATGCATGCAATCTACTTTCAGTTAAAAAGTTTTAATGGTCAAAATATAATACTTCTGATTCACCCCCCCCCCCCCCCCCCCCTCTCAGAAGCATTCTTCCTATTTGAATATTCCAACAATTGGTATCAAAGCAAGGTTCTCACAAGAAGAAGTCTAACAACTTGGAGAAAAAGATCTAAAGATGGAAGTCTTCAAACTTGGGAAGATTATTGACAATCAAGTGATTGATGTGCAACTAGCTCTACACAAAGTAGAGGAAGCAAGGGAGGAATTGAGAAAATCCTTGAAGAGAAGGAAGGATATAGCCATAGCTGAAAATGATATAAACTACAAGGAGATTGATACCACAAAACTATGTGCCAATGGAGACAGCAAAGAGTTTGATGCAGCAATAGCAGAACTGATGGAGAAAAACAAAGTTCAAGCAAAAGAGATAAGATCTCTCAAGATGGAACATGAATCATGGGCCATAATGTTTTGTGAAATCACTGAACAAAAGAAAAGAGTAGTTGAGGACAAAGTCATGATGGAAAATGACAAAAGAAATCTTGCAAATAGACTTGAAGAAAAATGTATTGAATTAACAAGGATCTCAAACATGCAGATGGATACACTTGCCAAATGATGAACCTTCATCATGAACTCAATATGAAAGATATTGAGATCTCTACTTTGAAGATTCAGAATAAACAACTGAAGTATGAATTAAATAGAGAAAAAGAGGTAGCAGAGAATCTCAACAAGTCAAGTGAAGCCATCAAGTATTTTGAACAGTTGCTAAAATCCCCAAGATCTGCCCATGATACATTAGGACTTGGATACAACAGCACTAAAGTATACTACTAAAATCTATACTTTGGTTTTATCTCGTATACTACTAAAATCTTGTACGAGCATATGAGAATCCTCCTATGACAATCTGATGAAATTTTTAGATTTTATTTTGTTGTATAAAAATAGTAAACTTTTTTAGGCCATTTATACTCTCTTTTATCTTATTTTGATCTTGTTGATAGATTCCTTAACATTTTAAGCATCTTTCTATGCACTTATTGTGCTTGATGTCATTATTTTTATCAGTTATATCAATTATGTTTTGATATCTACCTTTATTTAATTTATAGATTGATATGTCAGACATCTATTTCATATATACATATCAACAATGATGAGATTAATCAGAGATATTTTAGATGTTGATATAGTGTGAATTGATACATTGGGCCTGATTCATTTAAATGATATTCTCAATATGCAGGTGAACCATGGTCTTCTCACTACACTCATAAAAATATTTTTATAGTGAGTTTAACATGCTTTACCTATCTACAGGTAAACCAACCATCATATTTCATGATGTGTATGGGATTTTTCACATTCCCTTCCATTGTTAGTGAGTGGAGTGTTATTCAACACCCTATATCATGATTGAGGATCTTAGGAGAGTATTCCAAGATGAAACTTTCCTACAAAGGTCTATCACATAGAACAACCTCATTTGTAGATCTGGCACACAATACTTTTTTCTAAATATTCTATAGAGTTTCATTAGATCTTCTTGATTTATAATAGATGAAAACATGTATTTTTTTGTGTGGTTGGTGTTAGATGGACTCACAATGGTGGGTTATACCTTTTTTCCTAGACATATACTAAACTGTACACTTTTTTAAAAAGCTTCCACTTTTGTATGCACATTATTGTTAAATAGTTACAAATTTGGGGATAAAGTATATTAGAGTCTCTTAGGATTTTCTATATAGATTCTAAATATTAAAAAAATCCCAAATTGAATTGATTCAATTATTTTTTCTCCCACACAAATTGGTATGTTGTTGAAAACATGATTTTTAAAAAGTGACACTATTTTTTAAATTCATAACTTTTTTTTTTGAAATAGATAACAATATGATTCTTTCAAAATTAGTTTTATAACATCCACATCAAGATCATGGAGTTGGTTTCATGTACTTACACTTAGTATTTCATATTTTATTAATACTTGAAGTTGACCTAACTCAATTTTTTATATTTGTTTTCTTCAAAATGTGTAACTTGTGTACTAGTCCAATTTTAAAAATTTATTTTCTAATTGAAGGAAGACTGATAGAAATATTTTGGCTATTTTTTCAAAATATTTTTTGTCTTGTTTATTTTTCCATGAACATCCAATTCAATGGTTTATCTTGGGTAGTAAACCTACATTTCATTTATGCCAAAAACATGTAGATAATGAAATCAAAATTTATCAAATCTATAACCATTGTAAAGCTCATTCTAAGTATGTGTGTCATGTAAATGGGTCTATCTTCATTTTTCCATTTGATCCCTTGAATTGAGTCCTAAAGCCATGGTTTCTTCATAAATTTGTTGGCCTTTGCAAACTAAGCCTAATTAGGGACTTTCTATCAAAATTAAACACTTCCTTTTAAAATTAAATTCTCTCTATCAAAAGTAATTTCTATTGGGAGTATCTCATATAATTTATGTGATTAGAAGAGTGTACTTTTGATTCAAAGTACCTAAAAGGGGTACTTTTTATCAGAAGTATAGGACATTAGATCAAAAGTCTTTAGATATTTCTATCAAAACCCCTAGAACAAAAATTGTTGCCTTTTAATTTTTTGAGGAATTTATTCCTTGGAAAAAATTTAACCCACTATTGTGGGTTCACTTGGTTGCATGAAAGAGTGGATGCTTCTTGCTCCTACTATTTTTGGTTGGGGTTTGTGCTTACTCACCCATATATATCATGAGATGAATAAGGTTGTGTATAGAGTTTTGAATGGGATAGTTGAAGGGGTCATCATTCTATAGATATGGACATGGGAGTATATTCCCATTGCTAGACTATTCTTTGACAATCAATGTCATGATGGGAGCCTTATGGATATATATATTCTAGTCTAATTAACCAACCTCGTACTAGGAAGACCAGTTACTAGAGGTAATAGATAGATAAGTTGATTTTAGTTGTTTGGAAACCCTGCAAAGGGATAGAGACATGGGATGATGTTGAATCTTATCTTCCATACATGTTAACATCATGATCCTTACTTGGAAATTCTCCATAATTTATGGAGATATTTTTTATGTCTGGGATTTGGTGTTAGTATGCCTACATGTAGGATGTCTCTATAGAGTTTACTACCTATACAAGATTCACAGAGGAGGAGGACTTGGATTAGGGGCCTAGACTATATTTCCTAGAGGTAGTGCAATTCATACAAAGATTAGTTACATGGAGGTGGTGGATTCTAGAGTTATATTGATATACAAGGATTATATTTCCACACATATTTTATGACGATTCATAAACAAAATTAACAGAGAACCTCACATAAACAAGGAGGATTTCTTGTCTCATGAAAAGATACCTATGAGACTGAAGAGATCGAAGAGAGTAGTTCTAGTGATAATTTATAAAAGGATAGAAAGGTTATATCCTAATGTAAAAAATAGTACACCACCTTCTAGATAGTAGTAGAGGAGGAAAGAAGAGCATGAGACTTTGGATTCCATTAGAGTTATAGTTGTGACATCCAATGAGTAGGCAAGTGTGAATATTGGGGTCTTATAGGAGGATCCTATCATTGAGAATGCCATTAGATATGTGTAACAATGTGTGGAGGATACAATTAGTGGAGAGGAGGAGAAGGGTATGTGTAGAATCATGGTGTGCCAAAAATTAGCAATATGAACAAGTTGTAGTTTTAAAACATCTAAAAGTGTTTGAAAATACATTCTCACTCTTTCCCCACCCATCTTGATACCAAAGAGAATAGGTAATACCTTACCTTATCAGGTACCCAATATGATATCATATACATGAAACTTACATGTAGAATATAAAAACATGAACATCATTTTTCATTTTATTTTATTTTGTCAACGTGCCTCCTTTCATGTGGATGATCTCATATCAAGTATCAGATCCATAGTTACCTTCAATCCACCATTTACACCAAATGTAAGTTCAATTTTTTTTTTAATTTTTTTTTTTATAATGTAAAGTTAGATTTTTAATATAAATCTCTCAAGTTTTTTTCATTTTAATTATGAACTATGAATATAATTAGTAATTCTTGAATTCTTTATAATTTAATAGGTATGTTTCACCCCAACAAAATTGATAACACTAATCCACAAAACTATTTTCTTTGAAACCCTCTGCTAAATGTTTCACAACCCTATTAAAATCCTCAACCTTTGCTAAATGATCCACTACACCCTCAAAACCCTCCTCAAATTGAAGATTTGATATAAAAAAATCTTACTAAATTAAGAGGTTTACAAATCACAAATAACAATATACCAATATTAGCTCCCATGCTATCCACATTAAACACTATTGTGAATAATATTCAAACACTTTCCAAGTGAAAAATGTTATTTTTCAATGGCGTGAGGAGATGCATTCCCTATTTTATGATGGGTTATACTATGATGAGGTTGTGTCCCTCAACACAACCAAAGATGATATAGTTGACCTATTTGTGAACTCAAAAACTAGTAAAAAGTGGATTGCAAAAAACTAAATTATCAATTAAATGGTGCACAAATGAGGCTATGTGTGTGAACTTTTGGGATTTTTGGTGGATGGTTTTTGACAAATCACCACACAAAAATTCTGAGGTCTCATTTTATTACATTAAAAAAAAATATGTTGAATTTGTGTTGAGTCTCAAAGTGAATTAATAGAGCATAAGGCCCGACATGGGCGTAAGAGGAGGAGATCCCCAACATAGACCATTTTCCCAGTACAAGAAATATGACACCTATGTCCCCCCTACTGATGTCTTCCTCGTCCTCTGGTGTGGCATCTTGATATCATCATAAAGGCTAGCTCTAATACTAATAGAGCCCTCCATAGATTTAGTAGCCTATTGATCTCCCAGATAATTTTAGCATTTCCTCCCTCTGATGATGATTTTGGTATAAGTTCATCATAGGTGAGCACATCACATTTTTGTGTGCCCCATACTTTCATTATGTGAAATAATTTATGTCATTGTCCCATTGGTGATTTTGATTATCAATTTATATTTGGGGAGTACAATACAACAACACACGCATATACAACTATTGTTGACCCTGACATGATAGAGGAGGAGGGGTATGCAGATCCATGGAATCCTTCTATGTTGGTAAGTGTATAATGGCATAGTTGATAAAAAATAAATCTTTATAGTAGAATGATTTTAATAATTGCACACTTATACATGTATGTGATCTTCATTCATGTTTAGCTGATGACTAAAGAGGAGCTCAAATAGGTCGATAATGTCATTCTCACATATATTTCATTTGGCATTGAGACATCTACCATACATTATTTTGTTATATTTTTTATTTTCTATTTGATATTGGAACATTCATGGTTTATTATCGTTCATTTCTCTTGTAGGTATCACATGTAAGTGGGGGGAAAAGTGTAGGGGGTGAGCCACTACATATTGACAAGGGAAACGTAATTAGGTGTTTTTTAAAGTGATTAAATATAAATGCATACTTGTAGCTTGTTTGTACCAATTAAATGTTATTAGATTCTTTATTGTACAAGGCATGGCCACTAGTGATGACTCCAAATAGATTTAGCATCCCAGGGCTTCTAACATTTCCATTCATGTGAGAGCCCCATTGTATTCATATTTATCATTTGTCTTTTATTTTCCTTTTTTCATATTTTTTTATAAAGTTAATTCCATGATAGTAACAACTACACTTTTAACTCACATAGGAAACATCTAGTGCCCAGGAGACTAGATGTCAGAGTTAGGTACCTTTACTAATGCAGATGATACTTGCAATTATGGGATCTACATAGGTAATTTTTAGTTTGAATTCTTGATTGTGTTATAAATTTAGTATTCTATCAATTATAATGTTATATTTTAAGTTGTAGATCCATCTCACAACCATACTTGAACATATACATGCCAAAATCAATAAGGTTCATGCATTCTCAAGGACATAAGAGAGGACCCTTAATAGTCACAAGAGGTTGATGAGAGAGATATAGGATGATATTTTGAATCTATAAACATTCATTGAAAAAATGGACCATTATGCATTTGAGTAAATTAATGCTAGATATGTAAAATTATATAAATTTAGTAGCATAACTTTGGATTTTCCTTTTTTGTTCATTTAGAAGGCATTTGATCCACATAATACATCCAAGGGGTTGTATTTTGATGATCCACTAATAACATAGGATAGTATAGATGTTTAAAGATACATCATGACATATTTTGCGATGGCTAATGCCACATTGTATATATAAACTTTCATATTGTATACATATTTTGATGGCATGATCAACCACAATTTGTATATGCTATATGTATTTTGATAAATATTTTTGTTATTTATCAGCACGTGGATATACATTGTAATATATTATAGTATTATTCAATTTATCTTGCATGTATAATTTTCGCGTTTATGGAATATCATTCATTTTTATCATGTTTAGTATATTTAGTTAAAATGTACTAATTTGTGAATAAATTTGTATCAACCTCTAGTATCAAAATTTTATCCTATGTTTAATTTGAAATTTTATCCTATGTTTAATTTGAAATGATGTTTAACTTGATCTCAACACTAGGACCTCATTTTAGGCCTAGGAAAATGAGTGTTTTTTTAATAAAGTATATGAAATATTGAGCCCCAAACCTTGTAACCTCAAAATAGTCCCTTAAGATGTCTCCAATTAGCCAAATCCATAGCCAATTTGATCTTAGGAACCCATCTACTATGAAAGCCCCAAATTTGGCTTAAAACCCTCACCAAACCCTTGTAAAACTAGGGCCTCTTCAATTGACTCGTTTCAAACATCTCTAAAACTAAAACAAAGTTAAAATAACATCTATTAGGCATGAAATAAATGTTCCAAACATTAAATAGGGTGCTTTTTGGAGAAAATCTCCTGCTACTATAACATACCTCTCAAATAGTGCTTAGTGCACCTTAGGGGACACTTTGACATATGGTAGTTACAAATGGTAAAGGGGATCCATAGTCAAAATAGGGTTGACTCACCCATCCAGATTTAGCATCACTGACAAATTGATGCCATGATCAATGTTTTGAAAGTTACACAGTGACGCACCAATGACCTGGGGTACACTGCAAGTTTTGGTATTGGGAAAGATTGTTGTGCCAAATTTAAATGGAATTTGATCTATCTGAACTGGGATCAGTTATTGTAGATATTAATATCACCATCTTGTAAGATTTGATAGTTTGGTGATAACCATTGTTACCCCTATTTCTAGTGAAATATTTAAGAACGTTGAGAAGGATTTCTACATGTTGTCATAGTTGTGAAATTTGTCTAAGTATGAAACCCAAGGTGAAACCCTTTAAAAACTCTCATCATGCTATAATTTTGAGTTACTGTTTAAGTAACTTATTGAAGAATTGATGCATACTTGAAAAGGGATTGTTTAAAGTTCCTAACTTCATATCGTAAAATTCTTACCATGTTATCTTATATCACATGGTATTATTTTTTGTTACATTAAACAATGGGTTGGTCATCATGTGTTGGGTGCTCCTTGATTTTCCTTGCAATCACAGCTTTTTAATGTTTCAAATCTCACCATGGTCATTGAAAGTCCCTAAAGTTTTTTCCACATCCACAATTATTTTCCTATCCCACAAAAATGAAGTTCAAATGTTTGTTTGTTTTTATCTAACCTAGTTCGTTATCATTTGGTAGTTATTGTCCAACAAAGAGCAATGAACCCACCAGCCTTATATCTGAGCACATTATCATTTGATCAAGATTAATAGTGGTCATGAACCCATGATCAAATTTTACATGGTGTTTAGTCATTATGAATTCATGATGAGATGCCATGCATCTAGGGAGATAGAAAAAAATATGAGTGTAAGATCATGAAGATCCAACGATAGTTTTGAACCTATGATGGACATTTTCAAGGTTTTTACTAATCATGGCTTCATGATAGTTTGACACATGTTCACAAAAGATGGAAGGCTAGATGATGGGATATGCACACCAAGTGGTACCCAGATGTGTTTTTTTAGTGGTCGGCATCCTAATCATCATAAATGGTAGAACTAGTGTTTAAAGGGACAAATTTAAGCTATAAAAACATGATTTCAGGGAAATCAATCAATGAATTGATTCCAAAATTGTTTCATGGTTAATTTTTCTCCCATTACTTACAACATTTGATTCTAGTGGAAATTAATGTAGAGCGTGCGACCATTGATGTTATAGGGTAAATAGTCCTTCTATGGTGATAATCATTTCACAAAGCATTCAAGAAGCTTAGAAAAAAATCAGATTGTGCGAAGGAGTTGATTAAAAAAAATTGCAAAGCTAGGGTTTTATGACAAACATTTCATGTTCTTGTATTCAAATAGTAAGTTCTTATCTATGAGCTAGCTAATTTTGCATTTAATTGAAAGAGAATTGTGTAATATTTAGTTTAACTATATTTCAAAAACCTTACATTGTAAAATGGCACATTGTAGGGATTTTACTGGGAAAATAAATTACCAGGATAGGGTTGTGTATGATGATTTCTTAGAACAATTAGACCAATCCATAAATAATTTTACAATGGGAAAAATGCTTGTACCCAATTCACCCCATGAAAAGGTTGATGAGGTTTTATATGACAAGGATAACTAGTTGAGGGATGTCAATTCTTGAAAAAGTACTTAACCCTCATGCCCTAGGTGTTTATATGTCTCTGTGCAAGATTTTTGGTGAAGATGAAGAGGATTCTTTGCTGATTCACTTGATTTACATGATGGTTTAGATCCTTCATCCTTTTGTATTTTTCCCCCTTTTTTGTGAATTGATTCACAATGGCTTAATAAATATTGAAAATGAAAAGGTTGAGTAGTCATTTGGGTGGTATTCTATGTTGATGCATATACTTTTGTTCAATTTTCTTGGAGAATCAACATCACTAATATTGAGAGAAGATATGAGAAAAGGCATATAGAGAAACCTAATAAGGAAGACTCTATCATTATGAAAGAAATATAGAGAGAAATGCTATAAGAATTTTGAAAGATTAACCTTGAGAAGGGGAAGAAAATGATACAAGATGCAGGGGTCATGATTTTGCCTAAGTGGGACATTGTTGATACAATGTTTTTTCATGCAATCAGGAAAAAGGACCAAAATTGCATATGGTACAAAGGAGGAGGCCCAATAAACTTAAAATAGAATGGTTTATAGTAATGGTTATATTTCTCTTGTAATGTGGCATGTTCAAATGAGGCATAGATATAGAAAATTTGAAGATTTTGGCACTGATCTCATTGGAAATTTGGTTGTAAGGAGGGTAGGTGAAGCTTTAGGGGTTGAGGCTATAGATATGAATCTTTAAACTATAGGTTTTTCTAAAGCCAAAACCTTAAGAAAAAGAAAGATGGTGGATAATATTAGGCTCAAAAGTGAAAGGATCATGGAATCTTATGAAGTAGAAAAGATAAAAAATAGTGAACTGGTGGGGAGACTTTCCCAATTTGAAAGATATCCAACTTGACATATGCAAATTGGTGAGCAATCTCATATATTAATTGCATCATATTTTGCACCACTAACCCCATAAGACCTATTTTTTAAATGTCTTTATTCCTTGTGATCCTTGAAAAAATTTTGGTGAAGGATTGTAAGAAGAAAAGGCTAGGCTCAAGGATTTGGAAATAAATTATGTACATAAATATCAAGAGAAAATCCATTAAACAATTTTGTACCTCAACAACACTATAAATATGTAAGAATTCTATATTATTTGGTATCAAGACTTTATGATATTTTAAATTCTTTCAAAGGAGATAAGACTCTATTGAGATAGATTTCCAATAAGTGTATTGGCCGAGAAAGTGAATTAGACATGATTTATTCAATAGCCAAAGAAAATACAAGAGAAAATATTTTGATCGAGAAAAAAATAATTCTGCTACAGATTTGTTAGAGTTTTCCATCAACTAGGAATCTCCATAGAGGAAAAAAAAGTATTTACTTTTTGAATATATCAATACCAGTTTTCATATTTTCCTTCTATTATAGAAGGTACAAGCATATTAAAGACATGTGAAAAGTGGGTAGAAGAATTAGATGTCACCGTCAACTCTAGAATATCCTAATTAGTGATGATAATTATTTGTTCACAAGAATGGTTGAAGAAATTATAAAAGCTGAAATATATTTTGATTCTTTTGAGGATGAGGTAAAATAGTTGAAGGAAAAGTGGAAGGATATAACTATATGGGAATAGAAAGTGATTCAGTTTCAATGGTTTTATGATATTGTTTCTAGCAAGTGAGTAATAAAATATAGTTCAAATAAGCTAGGTACATAGGTTGTGCTTGATGTTGAGAAGAAAGGTAAACTTGAAGATTTTGCACCACCATCTGAGGAAAATTAAAGAAAAATCAAGATGATCCTTAGGAAGAGAGAATAGTGGAAGGACAAGTCACCTAAATGCTATGCTTTACCTTTGCAATTCACTTTCTATGAGCATGCCTATGTAACAAACAAGAATACCAATTCTAAAGAATTTGCAATGTCAACTATCTATTTTGGAAATTGTTTCTTTTTTATTTTTTCTCTTTTTTTGTTTATAAAATTTTGATGTTGACACTTTCTCTCTTTCGTAACAAATATTTTGTATCTAATAGAAAGTGGCATGTATCATTCTCCCATTTTTTAGTCTTGTTGCAATCCTTCTCTTTAAGAGGATTCCCAACACTGGGATGAAGGAGTCAAATTCTTATTTTGTGAATTTTATTCAATGTATTAGGTCGGTCCATGTACTATGTTAGAAGATGATAAATGCTTGTATTGAAAATAATAGAAGAACAAAGAGATAAATAGCATCTTAATCTATTGTTCTTAGTTTGAGTTTTGGTCATAATATCTGTAATGCCCTGCCCGGAGATCCTTGGAACAAGGATGAAAAGTAAGCCAGAATTTTTATTTTTTTAACAAGTGTAAGTGCACATGAAAACAACATACACGGATCATACAGATCGCCACGGAAGACTTAACGACCATCCTGGCACTCAACGGATCTCCAAACATCACCACTAACTAAAACTCAAACAAGAAAACATAAGAGATTGACCAAGCTAAAAGATTAAAACAGACTCTTGAAAATTGGCTAAGTCTAAATTCTAAAGCCCTGAAATTTCTTAGAATCTTTATCTTAGCCCGTAGAGGTCTGAAACCCATCTCAAATGAATCGTCGCATATATTAAAATATATCTTAAGTATAAGTTGGCATATATATCGTTTAAGTATAAGTTGGCGTATATTTAATTTCTTATAAGTTATGCCAACTTATAAGAAATTAAATATACGCCAACTTATACTTAAACGATATATATGCCAACTTATACTTAAACGATATATTTTAAACCCTGAAGAACAACAAAGGGACATGCAAAACTGGAGAAAAACATAAACAACTTGGATCCAAAATGTGACACCATACGGTTGAAGAACAACAAAGAGGGTATCCTAAACAACTCTTAAAAAGTTCGGATCAACTCTAAAAGTGCCCACTGTCGGCCCGTGCAGGTTTTTGCAAAACCTGTGTGATACTTTAATACAGCACTAAAAAGTGTCGTACGACATTTCTTACAAAGAAGTGTGACACTTTCAGATTTTGAGCAATACTTCTCAAAAGGGCGTGTGATACTTTCCAGTGTCACGCAACATTTCTCCAAGAGGCATGCGATACTTTTCCAGTGTCACACGACACTCCTCCAAGAGGTGTACGATACTTTTCCAGTGTCACACGACACTTCTCCAAGAGGCGTGCGATATTTTTCCAGTGTTGCATGACACTTCTCCAAGAGCCATGCGATACTTTTCCAGTGTCATACATGTTGATAAAGTGTCGCCCAAGGAAACACAAAAACACTAAAAGAGAATACAAAAAGGGAAAAATAGAGTATAAAACCTCCACACTGGGGAGTACCAGATCCACATCTCAAGGCATGAACACTCGAACTATAACTGAATAATTAAAAGATAGAAAGCTGAAATCTAACCATCTAGCAAACAATGAAGGGAAAGTATGAAAAGGGAAAACATCACAATGAGCAAAGTAATCACTAAGTACATGGTTCCTCCCAACCATCAATGGCATCATAAGACCATCGTGGGTCCTAGCCATCCCCGTGCACATAATGTCCCAACCCACCGATCAGATCATCGGTGTTATCGTAACAGGACATCACTACTAAACATGCTACAACAATCATAAGGAAATCTAACATGCTAGTAGTAGTAAAGTGTGATATAACATCATCTAACATACGCTATTCATTCTCATAAGAAATGCATTAAACTAACATCATCTACATATGATAAACAAGCATCCCAATGAAATCATAACTCACAAGGAAGCATACTCTGAAGACCGAAGTACCAAGAGAAAACATCCAACAGCGATCGTACTAGGCTCAAGACCATCTCTGTACACCGGTCCCTAGCAGTGGTGAAGGTAGCTATGCCTCCCAACCATGTGGCAACTGTAGGTCCACACTCGCTATGCTGATGGAGATAATGATTCAACCACAAGCACACAAAACAACATCCATGGCTAACACACATGTCAAGCAGTATGATGACTGAACCCAAGACAATGATAATGCATAACCATAAGTCCTGGTCAAACATCTCAATGGGCTTACTACATAGGGACTAACATCATGGAGAGTCACTTGGCATCAAAAGCCCAAGCTCGGATCTATGTAGCTCAACTCCCTCAACGGAAGGCCAATACACTATGTAGCTCAACTCCCTCAATGGAAGGCCAATACACAAAAGTACCTTTTTTTTTTATATCTTTAATGTTATTACCGCCTAATGTTTATTTTAGTTATCACTTATATAAAGCTCCCTTTGCCAACGCTATGGCATCATGACACTAGGCTACGAGATAGAAGCCCCCTCCATATGCTACCCTACCCTACCCATGCTCATCCAGCGATGAGTGCCCGTAGGCATGCAAACTCCCAACCCAACCCTAATGATCACATCTTCCAAAAGTACCACAAAATATCGAGCCCTATAGGTCACCCAAAAAATTTACATGTGGGGCACAACACCATTATAGAGATCATACACAAGGACAGGATGAGAATGCAAATAGAAGTCAATCAACCGAACCATAATCGGGATGACGGATGCTACACGCATCCCAATGCAACAAAAGATGCAAAAGTGTTTTGAATGGTATCCAAATGGATCATCCAAGTCCATGAACCACAATGTATAGAGAAACCTCGAGAAAATAGGGTGGCACGCAAAATGAGGTAAAAACTCCAAATTTTGGAAAAAATCCAAAATTAAAACCCATTTGGCCTTTGGGTTCAAAAACCCCAAAAATCCAAAAATAAGAGGAAATGGACACTGTATGCAAAAATGGCTAGCATAACGGCCAAAAAACCCAAACCCCCATTTCAAAAATAGGGAAAATGTTCATACCCGACCAACCAGGCAGAACTAGCAAGCAAAAATGGAGGAGAACACTAGTTCTCCACCTCCTAACATATTGCTACAAGAAACGGAAGTAGAAACAGAGCAAAAACATTAAAACAGGAAGGCCCTACCTGACAACAAAAGGGGCCAAAACAGAAACCCGCAAAATAAAATAACCAATCCACCAAAACTAATGAAACTGACGGCAAAGCGAGAACTCCTCAAGCTGAATCCAACGAGACCAAGCTTGCAAAGATCCCACACTCACAACTCCCACAACAAACAAAACAATAATCCTTCAGAAGAGGATTTCCAAATTTGTTCTCCAAAAACAATTTCCAAAATGTGAGAAGGGAATAATCCCTTCACTTTTCCAATACTTATTCATTTTGAGTGAGTAGTTGATTATGGAAATTAGCTAGATGGAGTAGTTAAACTTTGAATCAACCCAAACAAAAATAGGTGATTGACCAAGCTTGCAAAGATGCCACGCTCACAGCTCCCACAACAAACAAAACAATAATCCTTCAGAAGAGGATTTCCAAGCTTGAATAACCAAGCTTGTAAAGATCCCATGCTCACAGCTCCCACAACAAACAAAACAATAATCCTTCAGAAGAGGATTTCCAAATTTGTTCTCCAAAAATAATTTCCAAAATGTGAGAAGTGAATAATCCCTTCACTTTTCCAATACTTATTCATTTTGAGTGAGTAGTTGATTATGGAAATTAGCTAGCTGGAGTAGTTAAACTTTGAATCGACCCAAACAAAAATAGGTGATTATCCATAATGGAAATTCACCTAAGGTAAAGTTGCCAGAAGTTAAATCCGAAAAGATTTAAAACCTGAAAACACAAAAACACAGAAAAACACTTAACACTTTAGCGACGAATGAAAACTTCTAAATGCACAGACATGCTCACTGGTCTAATCACATAATGTAGATGAGTTTAGATTCACTAATCACTGAAAGGTTTTAATTTAAAACAACTAAATAAGGATACATCGACCATACAGGAGCAACATTGGCAAAATATGAACAATTGGATCACTATCTCCATGTGCCATTGCTAGGGATATAATTCTTGCACACTAAAACACATTATCAAGTGCAATTGCATATAACATAATAGCCGAAGCAATTAAAGCATTAAATAACTCATTAATCCATTTACACCACTCACGTTCACATTAATCATAAAAGAAAAGAATGAAGTAAATAACCAAGCATAAGATCCATCACATCACAAAAACCATAGATGTGTCCAATACATCATATAACCAGATAATCAAATATCATAGATCTACTGTCATCTCAAAATAGCATCACTATGCAAATATGATAAACTAAACAGCATAGCAACAAAGCATCTATGGAATGGAAATCAAAGTATAACATTTGACCCTCGGGTCATCACAAGGTACAAATATCAAAAAGAGTATCAAGTATCTCTCGAATCAAAAATAGATAAGGTACAGACTGTAAACACGAGAGGCACTACAATATCAGATGTATTACATTCCAATGAATTAATACAAAGAAAGCATTGTAGGGAGTTTTATTACTTTTATTTTTGTCTCCTTATTTTTATTCTTAGATTTTTGTTTATGAGAAAAGAACATAAACTATAGTTTCAATTTGTTTAGAATTGTATGTCATATTTTTCTATGTTTTTTATCTAAAAGATCAAGTAAATACTATGTATGATTTGGAAAAATTGAAGGATTTTAGGAGAGGGTTTCCTTAAGAAGAAGATTCATAGTTATTTATTGATTTTAATTTGCAAAGTGAATGAATAGATCATTTAACTAAGATGTATGATCAAGTTTGGAGTAACCCAATAGATAAGACATTGGTTATGAAGTTATAGTCAAGAAAGAATCTAATTCATTATCAATATCTTAAATCAAATTAAAATCATATTTTTCATATTTATAGTTATAGGTCTTGTTGATCATTCATTTTACACAATGTATATCTCTCTTGAAAAGTTGATCAAGTCAACCAACTCTAAGGTTCTAGATGGTTATTGTTTAACCTATTGGGTAGCTATATTGAAGATAAATGTGTCAGTTCATAAGGAAGCATTTGATGGTATGTATATCCTAAAAAGCTTGAAACATGTGACCACAAACCAATATTTTTTTGTATTTTTAGATTTTGCAAATTCTAAAATTGCAACTATATGAATTCCTATTCTAACTACATGTTCAAAAGAAAAAATTTAAGACAGGGTAAGAAGAAATTAAAGAAAAATGTCGAAATAAAATTCCTAATGGACACAAGTCATGGTAGCAATGCTTCTATGAATTTAATTTTCAAAAGGATCAAGAAGGAAACCAATGAAATTAGGCACAACATGTAATTAATCCCACTGATGCAATCATCAAAGGAAATAATGAAAATAGTATGATATTTCATGATTCATCAAATCTTGCAGCCAGGAAGAGTGCACACACACGACACAAGTTGCTATGCAAAAATTGCAAAATGGTCTTTTCTCCAATTCATCATGATAGAGGAATTTACTAAAAAATATGAAAAACACCATAACTAAATGACCACATGAGCATGAAAACACAATAAAACCATTCGATCCATCATTATTTATGAACATAAAAATCATAAAGGAAATGTACATTCCAGCAAGAAACACTACACACAGAATGAGAGAACCAATATCATACTTCATTGCATCAAAATACTAGCCTTGAATAAATATTACATCTCTTTATTTATAATAAACCTCATTTTTCAAGAAATTTTTGGATCTATGGTTTTTTATTGCAAAAAATATGCTAAAAGACATTATGTACAAACATACTCCTAACTAGGTGTTAACTAGGCCAACACTCTTTATTTTCTTAATTACATAGTGCATGGACCTTTACATGACTTCAAAAAATAATAAATAATAAATAGATTAGAAGAAAGAAGACTTAAGATGATCTAAGAGTCTCTAAGACATCTAAAAATGTAAACTCAACCTTCTTTGTGTGTCTCTACCAGTTAAACTACCACCAAAATGTGTTTTCAATGCATGAAAATGCTTAGAAAATGGAATTGGAAGTTAACTATCAAAACCACTGCAAATGGGAAAAAATTGATGGACCTGCACACCTTAAGGTATCATAGGACCAAAACTGGTAGGATTTTTGTAAGTCCCAAAATTTTAATTTCTAGCATCTAGGTCTTATTGATCCTCTACCAAAATGATGTTTGGATGTTCCTCTTTGAAATTTTGGATGGAAAAAGAAATATACTAAGGTTCTAACAAAAATAAGGCTTGATATTGTCCTCTCACTTCTTTGTAAAAGTCACAGACCTCTTGCCTTACTTGAAAAATCATCCATTTTGGAGTCCAACTCTTTTAGTGTCTTCTTGACTTTAAGTATGTGTCACACATCCTCTTCATAGGACATTATTTCAAAAGATGTTTGGCATTATTGTACCACCATTTTCATCAATCATAGATATTTCCTAGAGTCATCATAAAAAATCTCAATACTAGTTGCATTATGATAATTATCTACTACTAAAATTTGAGTGTGAGTTATATCTTACATCTCTCAAATGTCCTCATATAAAGCCAACATTACCCTATTCTTTGACTATATCTTCTCAATCCAAACATTGATCTTATCTAGATCTTATCCCATATAAACATTCAACAACATCCAATACCATTGATCCTTTATTGTTTGAAGTGCTTCCAAGTCATTCATCTAGGTGGACACTTCGTCCATTAGCCCAAAATCCAAGTTGATCACTATCACTAACCCCTTTTCATTTCTCTGTATACTATGTAATAAATGCTAATTTATGCTTGTTTCTCTTCAAAACTACAGCACCATCTCTTACAAGAATCAAAAAATCAGTAACTTGATACATAGGTTAGAGATCATTTTTTGAGGATAGTAATTAAGGCCTCCTCTAGGTAATTTGGGTCGATGGGACCCACCACCTCTTTTAGAAATTTTTGCAAGATATCATTCTATCTTCTCAAAATTTGAATTTCTTCTTTTTCATTGTCTAAATTCTCAAACACCTTCTTGAGACCCAAGGTCATCAATGCTTTTTAGGTGTCCTTAGTAGGTTCTCTAATAAAACCTCTTATATCTAATAATCTTGGGGTGTAATCATCTTTGGATTGGAATGAAGTAGAGGAATTTCTATATGCACCACCATGTCATCATGCATGTTCTTTGGGACAAAGGCCATTCTATGTGGCTCCTCCAAAAGGGACACTATAATCCATACGACTTGTTTCAAAACTCAAAACCCTTTCTCCAGCATTTTTATGTATCTTCTTTGTTGATTTTCTACTGCCTATGTCAACCATGATGGATTCATACCCATTAAAGATATTTCCTAGCTAGATGACAAAATTTTCGTGACTTTCAATCCCTTCCCTTGGTCTATGCTTTTTGGGGTCTCCTCTACCTTTGGTTGTTCCATACTATAGGTGACCATTATCGTTGTAGGAATGAAGAAAGATGGTTACACTATCATGGGAACCTACTCCTCTATTTTTGTTGTCTGGCCATCCACTAGGGATTCTTCTATGTGAACTTCATATGTTCCTCCTTCTACAATACCCTTACTTTTCTATTTTATCATTGGAGGGAGAACTGGTACAGTTTCCTTCTCTAATGGAGGAGGAGGAATTGTTTCCAGCTTTTTGGGAGATGGGAGAGGTATGTTAGTTGGAAACTATGTGAGAGGAGGTATGTATTCCAATCATTTCTTAATAGCTCTTGGAATGATGTATCTTTCTTATCTATCCTTCCTCTAGATGTGTCCCAATAGACATCTAATCAAAATTAGAAAAAATAAACATATATGATCCACTCCCCAACATAGACTTAGGTCATTCTTCTTATTGTTAATCTGTGGTATCTTCAATTTGGATGGGTTGATCTTGATTATTCAGGGGTTTTTGTGTCACATTTATCCTCCTCTCCTCTATAGTATCCTATGCTTAGTGTGTCCTATTATTAAGAGGGAGATTATTAATCTCATCCTCATCATATTTATCTTCCTCAACCTAGGGAATAGTTTTAGGAAGATGAGGTGAAGTGGTACTTTTATTTTTTAATTTCCTCCTTTTTACCCCTTCATCTCTATTTTTCTTTTTTTAGGGATTGATGGGGGGATTTAGTATGGACATGATATTATTTATCTTATTCTTCTTCATCCACAACAAACTTTATCTTCTTCTTTTACTTGACCTTACTATCTTTCTACATGTATACCACATCCCTTGCATGTCTATACACAATCTCGGGTCTAATAGGGACTTCTCCTGATAGGTGGGGATAATGACCTTGATCCCTTTACTATTTTCTTATATATCAAGTGTTGTCAGAGTGGGAACTAGGTACCATTTCCAAGTGATAAGACTTCTTTACCCATTTCTTTTTCATTTCAACAACATACCTAGCCCGATGTTGTATATCATCATTCTCCTCTTTTCTTAAATCTGTGTTCATTATGGAATGCTCAAATATCTTATCTCTATTGTAGAGGGGATCTAGGACATATGTGCTATTTTTATTCCATACCTTGAGAGGTAACCATAGGTTCAGTTCCTTCTCCACTAGTGGTAGACCCATCCTACAATAGTTCCTTATTCAAACTTCATAGTCATCTACACAAATCAACCAGTGGTTTTCAGTGGATGTATCTAGGATGAAATCCTTTCCTAGAACATGTTGGATTATCCCAAAATTATCAAAATATGGGTGAGGGATTGGGTAGTCCTCTAGAGGATGCTTCTCACATTCTACCTCATAGCTAGAGATGTCCTACTTTAACTTCACCTCATTGGGCTCAATGGTGATTGTCCATATCATGCAAGAGCATCCTAGGTTGCCTTGTTATCCTCCTCATTTTTTTCTCATTTTGTAGTTGGTGCCAAGTTATTGTAGCACCCTTCATGTGTCGAGTTACTGTAGCACTCTTCATGTGCCAGGTTACTATAGCACTCTTCATGTGCCAAGTTACTGTAACACTCTTCAAGTGTCGAGTTACTGTAGCACTCTTCATGTGCCAAGTTATTGTAGCACTCTTCATGTGTCAAGTTACTGTAGCATTCCTTCATGTGCTGAGTTACTATAGCACACTTCATGTGCTGAGTTACTGAAGCACTCTTCATGTGTTAAGTTACTATAGCACTCTTCATGTGCCGAGTTACTGTAGCACTCTTCATGTGCCGAGTTACTATAGCAGTCTTCATGTGTTGAGTTACTGTAGCACTCAATTGGTGCCAAGTTACTATAGCACTCTTCATGTGCCAAGTTACTGTAGCATTTCTTCATGTGTTGAGCACCAATATTTGGACGTGATTTTGCAAGCCGACTTGTAGGATTTATTTCATTCACAACATTTATGTTAAGATCTTTTCTTGGGATGAGTCTAGACCATTGTTGGGTCAGCCTTCCTCTTATGTAATGTTTGAGAATGTTCTGTAAGCCATTTTGGAAAGTATAAATAGAGAGTTTAGGCTTAGAGCTAAGTAAGTTTTTAGAAGGAAAAGTTTTGAAAGAGCAGAACTGAAAGTGTGAATTTGTTGTTGGATCTTTGAATGTGAATGTATTGTAATTGGCCATAACCTAGAAGGCCTCATAGCTAGGCATGTATGAAGATATTTTGATGAATCAATAAAATTATTTTTGTCTTCTCCTCCTTTGGTTGCTGTCCACTTGTGTTTGCTTCAGTCGTGTTAACTCTTGCAGGGTGGTTTGGATAGTTGGGTGAGCCTCTGGCCCTAGTTATTCATCCTTTTGCCTACGTCAGTTGGTATCAGAGCTTGAGGTTCATCCTTGTGGAGATTGGATCATGTAGAACCCTAATTTGGATTTGGTTGTAGGGTAGTAGATCTATGGATTTGACCTATAACTTGCAGAGGGTTACGATCTTGCAGGAACCTAATTTGTAAAGATGGTTCATGGTAGAGGAAATAATGTTGATAATGCTATATTGGATCAATTGAGACAAATTGCAGCCAAATTAGATGTTGTGGAGATAGCCCAAAGGAGAGGAGCACATCTTGATGATGTAAGTGATGATGAAGGAGTCGCACCAAACCATAATCTAGAACGTGAAGAAGACCAAGATGAAGCAAGATTGTTGAGAGTATTGGCTAGAGAAAATTCAAAGCCTATTGTAGAAGTTGTTCCTTCTGATGGAAAATTGGATACCAATGATGTGCTAGATTGGATCTTTGATATGGAGAAGTTCTTTGAGTATGAAAACACTCCTGATAATAGAAAGGTGAAGATTGTAGTCACTAGGTTGAAAGGTCATGCATCACTATGGTGAGAGCACTTGCAAACTGATAGACAAAGGAGAGGAAAGGAGAAGATCAGAACTTAGCCAAAGATGGTGAACAAGGTAAAGGAAAAATTCCTTCCTGCTGATTACCAAGTTAGCTTGTTGAGAAAGATGCAAAATTTGAAACAAAAGGACATGATTGTGAAAGAGTATACTGAGGAATTCTATATATTGGACATTAGATCTAGACATGTGGATGATGATGTTGAGAAAATTGCAAGGTACATTAATGGATTGAGATCTGGAATACAAGATGAAATAAGTTTTGTGAAGTTGGAAAGTGTAGATGAAGCATATCAATATGCCTTGAAAGCTGAGGAGATCTTGACAAAGAAGCATGAACAAAGACAGAGAGCTAGAGGTGGTAGATTCTAGAGAGGTAGAGGTAGATCTTATGGAGAAGGTGGTAGATCTGATAGTTCTATATAGGATAAAGGCAAATCTGAATGGATGAATGATGACAAAGGCAACACTGAATGGAAAATTGGTAATTCTTATCGAGGAGGCACTAATTCTTACCAAGGAAGAGGTAATTCTTATTCTAGAGGTGGATTTCATGGTAATTGTTTTAGATGTGGTAAAGAGGGACATATATCTTTTGAATGTAGATCTTCTAAAAGTAGACAAGGTAACAGAAATGTTGTGATTCAAGAAGATGATGAGGGTTCACCAAATGGACTTGAGGGTAGAGAAAATTTGATTGTGAGAATAACCTTATGTAATAAGGGAGGTGATGAGGAACCTGTTTTAATGAGAAGTCTTTTCAAGACAAGATGTAAGATGGTTGGAAAATGTTGTAAAGTGATCATTGATAGTGGAAGTTCTACAAATCTGGCATCAGAAGAGCTGGTTACAAAGTTGCAGTTGGAGAGGTTGAAACATCCCAAACCTTATCATGTTTCATGGATCAAAGATGAGCATAAGATATTAGTAAGTGAGAAATGCCTTGTGAAATTCAAAATTGGACATTATGTTGATGAAGTTTTGTGTGATATTATGCCCATGGATTGTTGTCATATTTTGTTGGGTAGACCTTGGCAATATGATAGATATGTTGTACATGATGGAAGATTGAATCAATATACTCTTTGGGTAAATGGGAAGAAACAAACATTGTTGCGTTTGATTGAAGTTCTAGATGAGGTTAATTGTACTGCTATAAAAATTTGCATGGTTAATGGAAAACAATTTGAAAAGGAAGTGAAGAAGAATCAAGTTTGTTTTGCTATAATTTCAAGAAAATTGAGTTTTGTCAATGGAGATCAAGTGCTAGAAAACAATGTTAACCGAGTGCCAGTCAATGGTGACCAAGTGACAGATGGTAGTATTGACCAAGTGCCAACAGAAATTGTAGAGTTGCTAAATGAGTATAAAGGCATTATTGCTGAAGATATTCCTAATGGTTTACCTCTAGTAAGAAGTATAAGTCATTGTATGGATCTGATCCCTAAAGCTAGTTTTCCAAACAAAGCACCATATAGATTAACACCTACAAAGAATGAACAACTTAACAGACAAGTGCATGAATTGTTGTAGAAAGGTTTGATCAGAGAAAGCTTGAGTCCATGTACTATACCTACTATATTAGCACCTAAAAAGAATGGAGAATGGAGAATGTGTATTGATTCCAGAGCCATTAACAAGATAACAATGAAATATAAGTTTCCTATGCCAAGGATGGATGACATAATGGATTGTTTGAGTGGAGCAAAGTATTTTACCAAGATTGATTTGAAGAGTGGCTATCATCGGATCAGAATTAGAGAAGGTGATGAATGGAAATTGCTTTCAAGAAAAAAGATGGTTTGTATGAATGGTTGGTTATGCCTTTTGGTTTGACTAATGCACCTAGTACTTTCATGAGGTTGATGAATGAAATTCTGAAAAGATTTTTGGGTAAATTTGTGATTGTTTATTTGGATGATATTATGATATTCAGAAAGACTAAGGAAGAACATCTTGACCATATTAGGCAAGTATTGTAGAGGTTGAAAGAGGAAAAGTTGATGATTAATCTGAAAAATTGTTCTTTTATGCAAGAGGAGATTGTGTATTTGGGATTTTTTATTTCAGCTTATGTTTTGAAGATGGATCCTGAGAAGGTTAAAGCAATTTTGGAATGGCCTACACTTGAGAATGTGAGTGAGGTAAGATCATTTTATGGTTTGGCTAGTTTTTACAAAAAGTTTATAAAGAATTTCAATGTTGTTTGTAATGCTATGACTGAAACAATGAGGTGAGATAAAAAAGAATTCAAATGGACACAGGGAGCTGATAAGAGTTTTGAGACTTTGAAATAAAAGGTTGCTAAATTACCTGTATTGGCTTTACCTAATTTCAACAAAGTATTTCAAGTTGAATGTGATGCAAGTGGTAATGCAATAGGAGCTGTATTAAGTCAAGAAGGTAAGCCTATTGCTTTCTTTAGTGAAAAGTTGAATGATGCTAAAAAGAAATATTCTGTGTATGATCAAGAATTCTATGCCATTGTTCAAGCATTGAAGAAATGAAGACATTATTTGATGCCTAAGGAGTTTGTGTTGTACATTGATCATAAAGATTTACAATACTTAGGAAGTCAAAATAAATTGAATCAAAGACATATGAAGTGGGTTGAGTATTTGCAGAGTTTTACATTTGTGATCAAGCATAAGAGTGGAGTTACTAACAAAGTTGCTGATGCATTGAGTAGAAGACGTTCTTTGTTGACTGAAATGAAGGTTGAAGTTCTTGGTTTTGATGAGATGAAAGACTTATATGATGCTGATCTTAATTTTTCTGAGGCATGGAGAGAGTGTAGAGCACCAAATCTAATAGATCACATAAGTAAGTATGATGAGTATTTCATTCAAGAAGGTATGTTGTTCAAAGGCAATCAATTGTGTATTCCTAGAAGTTCTATGAGGTTGAATTTGATTAAGGAAAATCATAGTGGTGGATTAGTTGGATATTTTGGAATTGATAAGTCGTTGATTTTGCTGAAAGAGAAATATTATTGGCCACAAATGTATAAGGATGTTCAAAAATTTGTAAAGAGTTATGGAGTTTGTCAAGTTTCAAAGGGAGTGAGTCAAAATACTGGTTTGTATACACCTATTACTATTCTTGAGAAACCTTGGACTAACATCAGTATGGATTTTGTTCTTGGATTGCCTAAAATAGTGAAAGGGTATGATTCCATATTTGTTGTAGTGGATAGATTTTCTAAGATGGCTTATTTTATACCATGTAAGAAGACATCAGATGCCGAGCATGTTGCTAAACTTTTCTTTAAAGAGATTGTGAGATTGCATGGATTACCAAGAAGCATCATTTCAGATAGAGACAGTAAGTTTGTTGGTTATTTCTGGAAGACTTTGTGGAAGAAGATGGGTACTGAATTGAAATTTAGTTCTACATTCCATCCAAAAATAGATGGATAGATAGAGGTTGTGAATAGAAGCTTGGGTAATTTGTTGAGATGTTTAGTTGGGAATAAGCCAAGTAATTGGGAGATGGTATTGGCACAAGCTAAATTTGCATATAATAATTTTTTGAATAGGAGTATAGGGAAGACACCTTTTGAGATTGTTACTAGAATGCATCCTAGAGGTATATTAGATTTGAGAGATGTTGTTGGTGAAGAAAAGAAAAGTGTTGCAGAAGAAGAATTTGGTGATTTTATGGAGTCCTTGCATAAAGAAGTGAAGTTGAGGTAGGAACAAAGTAATTAGAAGTATAAGGAGAATGCTGATTAGTCTAGAAGACACCATGATTTTCAAGTTGGTGATGAGGTGATGGTTCATCTGAAGAAAGGAAGATTCCTAGTTGGAACGTATAGCAAGCTAAAGATGAAGAAATTTGGACCTTGTAAGATCCTGAAGAAGTTTGATAGTGGTAATGCTGATGAAGTTGAGTTACCTGATGATATGGATATATCCCCTATATTTAATATTGCTGATTTGTATAAGTATCATGAGTCAGAGGATGAAGTTGTCATACCAGACGATTATCCTGAGAAATAGATTGAGGAAGTTGAACAAATATTGGATCAGAGAGTTGGCAAGAGTATGAGAGGAAAAGATTACTATGAATATTTGGTGAAGTGGAAGAACAGACCTATTGAAGATGCTTCATGGATTTCTCAATTTGAGTTGGATTCAGCTCAGGTTGGGACATCTCAATGATTTAGGAGAATCATTTCTTCCAACCCCAGTTGTCTGATGCAGGAGCATCCTAGGTTTCCTTGTTATCCTGCTCATTTTTTGCTCATTTTGCAGTTGGTGTCGAGTTACTGTAGCACTCTTCATGTGTCGAGTTACTATAGCACTCTTCATGTGTTGAGTTACTATAGCACTCTTCATGTGCCAAGTTACTATAGCACTCTTCATGTGCCAAGTTATTGTAGCACTCTTCATGTGTTGAGTTAATGTAGCACTCTTCATGTGTCGAGTTACTGTAGCACTCTTCATGTGTCGAGTTACTGTAGCACTCTTCATGTGCTGAGTTACTGTAGCACTCAGTTGGTGCCAAGTTACTATAGCACTCTTCATGTGTCAAGTTACTGTAGCACTCTTCATGTGCCGAGTTACTATAGCATTTCTTCATGTCCTGAGCACTAGTATTTGGACATGATTTTGCGAGCTGACTTGCAAGATTTATTTCATTCGCAACATTTATGTTAAGATCTTTTCTTGGGATGAGTCTAGACCATTGTTGGGTTAGCCTTCCTCTTATGTAATGTTCTAGAATGTTCTGTAAGCCATTTTGGCAAGTATAAATAGAGAGTTTAGGCTTAGAGCTAAGTAAGTTTTTAGAAGGAAAATTTTTGAGAGAGTGAAACTGAAAGTGTGAATTTGCTGTTGGATCTTTGAATGTGAATGTATTGTAATTGGTCGTAACCCAAAAGGCCTCATAGCTGGGCATGTATGAAGATATTTTGATGAATCAATAAAATTATGTATATCTTCTCCTCCTTTGGTTGATGTCCACTTGTTTTTGCTTCCATTGTGTTAACTCTTGCAGGGTGGTTTGGATAGCTGGGTGAGCCTCTAGCCCTAGTTATTCATCATTTTGTCTGCATCACTATACCCATATTTTTTATTCATCTTCCAAACCCTCTCATATGTAGAGATTAATTTTCTAGAAATCTCCAAAAGTATAATTCTATCTAATGGATAGTGTGGTAGCTTCTTGGAGCATAAGAGTGTTTCAACTACCCATATGTATGTGACTGTGTGGTATTGGATAAAGTATCCACCCACTTGCATCACTTTGGCTATAGTCTCTACTAATAGCCTCTTTGTGTAATCCCCTTCAATAAATAAGACTATGGAAAAGATGAAGGTATCATTACCTAATTTTTATTTTAGGCTCTTATCTAGGAGCTTCTTTTGTACCAACTATGGGTATACAATGTATGGCCTTGTATTGGGGTCCTATATGTTTCTCCTCATCACTAGACCTAGATATTTTGTTTCCCTGGCTGCCAATAAGTAGACCCCATATGATGTTGTGTAAAATCATGGGTCTATCTAGAATGAAGTGAGTTTCTCATTCAAAGAACAATATATGATAGTACCCTAGTCAATCTTAAGGTCCCTCTTTGAAATTGTCTCTGTGAAGTGGAATCCAAGTCTCCAAATGACTTTCCAAATGAAGTCCCATTACTATGCTCAAAAGAATGTTTCTATAGCCTATATCATTGATCATGTACTCTCAGATCATGTCTACCTTCCTTGGCTTTATGTTTCCTAGGGTTATATTGATCAAGCATTTGTCTTACACTAGATATTTTACTGCTCATTCATTCTCTCTATAACAAATGTTTGTTGTGTCATATGTGATCTTATAATACTGATCTTGGATAGGTTGTTGTAATAATTTTTCTATATTGTGTGACCAGATGTCCAAGACAATCTCTCTAGTTACACTTTTAACCACCTTCTCCTTAGGCATGTAGTGTCAAGAAAGTGCCATTATCAACTTTGAGGACTGCACCAACATAAGGTGTGATGCTACATTCACTCATTAAGCCACTAAATATGAGTGACATGATCATCTCTAATCTCTCATGTGGTTTGTTTCACATCACTGGGAACTAGTTCCAATACATGTGTCCTAGCTCTATGTCCTTGATCTCATAATACAAGACAATGAACCTTGACTACTTCTAAATTCCCTAGGATTTGGATGTCATTGGTTTAGGTATGATCTTCATGTTTATGGAAGATAAGGATACCACTATAACCTGCAAAAAATATAAACATTAGTATACTTCTTCTTGGAATTTAAAATAATGCTTAACAATTAGAGAAACATTGGCAAAAAATAGAAAGAATTGCCTAAAACTAACACAAGATACAAACTACACACTAGCACACCTTGCACACCTACACATGTGCACATTGTGTGCTTAAGGATCAAGGACTAGCTTGTGGGGTTCTATGCATTGATAATGCATAGTTAACAAAGTTATACACCTATGTATGTGAGTTGAGTGCACAACTACACACTTAGTGTGTATGTGCCTAAGTATTTGAA
Organism: Cupressus sempervirens; assembly: GCA_028749045.1. Classification (NCBI taxonomy): domain Eukaryota; kingdom Viridiplantae; phylum Streptophyta; class Pinopsida; order Cupressales; family Cupressaceae; genus Cupressus; species Cupressus sempervirens. The sequence continues at coordinate 249,778,115 of CM053792.1, read as the reverse complement.
GCATAGTCTATATTTGTGAGAGGGTAACTATGTCAACTTAGCACATATGCACACCTTTACATCTATGAGGATGTCTAGGGTGTGATGGTTTTAATTTGGTTTAACTTGATGAATTAGTATTGTAGAGACTCAAAGTAGTAGAGCTATAGAGGGTGTGACTATGTGATGGTGTGCTGGACTAGAGCTCTTAGATAATAATGAGTACATGGATTGGGGGTCCCTATTTATATGTGCATGTTCCAAATAGGTGCAAAATATTGTACACCTCAACAAGGTATGCATATGAACAATGTGTGCAGGTGCATGCATTGTCATTTTGTGACCAAGGGGGGGATAGATCAAGACTATGCACCTTACATAAGTGTCTAGGTGCACTAGATGCACACATTTTCCTTAGTGTAAAAAATGACCTCTCCTAGCTACCAGATTGTGGATGATGGTGTTTGGCCTAAATTCTAGAGCCAACCTATAGTAATCCCCCTCCCCAAGGTATCTTAGAAGATGCCCTATTATGAAGAGGGGGTCCCTATGACTTAAAATTTAAAAAGGGGATCACCATTTTTTACTCAAAAATAGGGTGTGTGTTGTGAAGCCACAACATATCTAAAGTGTAAACCCTTAATTAGCTTATGGATGGATAAAGGATTATCATTAGCTATCATATTTTGTATTATCTTTCATAAGTGTAGAAGTTTTAAGGGTTATTATCTACTTGATTAAGGATTAAAAGGGAGAGGTGTCATAAGAAAAATTAAGCTAATCCTTGGTATACCCACCTTAAATTTTGCAAATTTTAAAAGTATAGAGAGCTGGTTGCTTTATTAGTTGGTCCTTGTACTTGTTAGGAAATGCTAAATATGGAAATTATCTTCTTCCTAAGTATACTATACAACTTATAAGATTTTTCAATATATATATATATATATATATATATATAATATGTCTAATCAAAAGACAACAATCCTCATGAGCATTGAGTTATGACTCTTAGAATATTGATGTCAAATTGCACTTAATGCATCTTGGAGACACTTCAGAATGTGGTGGTCATAATTGTGGAAATTTATTCAGCATTGTTAGAATGAATGTTGATGATACTAAATTGTGGGAGTATCCTAAGCAATGGAGAGTATTGATATGTTCCATTCATGATTGTATTTGTCATTGATGTCAACATAGCAATAATTCTATAAAAATTGGAAGAATAGCAATCAGTAATCTTATGATGCATAGAAGTTGAGGAAGTTTTAGATGATGAGTAGTGGAGGACATGTTCCTAAGGTTATCTTGATGGTGTGGTTAAGAGCACTAATTCTAAGTCGATGGTATACAGAAGTTACATTTGATTTAGTAGAAGCAGTGCAAAAACATAGCAGGATAGTTATGTGATGATGCTAGCATATACGCAAGATGTGGTTTCACACATGTGAAGTTTTGTATAGAATGTGAGCCAAGAAGGATATTGTAATTTTGAATTTATTTAATTATCTTATTTTAATTAATTTGGAAAGCCTCAAGGCCGACTCAAGGAATTATTATGAAGATAAGGTATAAAGGAAAGTTTTTTTCCTTATTTGTAATGTATCTTGAGGATTAAAAGATCAAGTGGAATATGAAGTATTAGTGTGAAGTGTGAGAAGTAGAAGAATGCTTACTAAATGTGTGTAAGCAATACAAAGGATCATTGGATGCATAGTATGAGATCTAGTTACAAGATCTAAAGGACCAAAAGTCTAATTTACAAGATAGAAACAGAGGAAGGAAGTACATTTCAATTCAATTATTCTGCAAGGAATAATACAAAGATCATTTGGATAGTGGATTCTCTGATCTTAACCTTGAATTCATTTGGGAAGTGGGTCTAGCTATCTTCCACAACTCCTAATAGGGTGGGCACAACTCCTAACAGGGTTGGAATCTCCTAACAAGATTTCAAAGTCTCCTAACAGGGACTCATATATACTAAATATTGTAACAGACTCCTAAGAGGGTCTATCCTCTATAAGGAATATTTATATTAGTACATAATCTTGTGGGTACCATCCCCACTAAGGTTTTCCCTCAAATCATTGGTTTCCCTAATTAACATATTTGGTGTTAATTTTGTGTGAGTATCTTTTTGTGGTTTCATTTAAAATTACCCATATGGTTAAGTTTGTTTAAAGTTAATGAATGGCATAATAGTTGTATAACTGATTCAACCCCCCCCCCCCCCCCCCCCCCTCTCAATTATATCATTGGACTATATATTCTAAAAATTGGTATCAAAGCATATGGTCCTTGAAGAGAAAGCTTAACAACTTTGGGAGATCATGGTGAGAAAAAATAGTTCTAAGTCAGATAGAGGAAATTTTGACATAGAAGATAGAGCTTCTTGGTGAGTTATCAGATTTGTGTAGAGAACATAGCACTGAGTTTCCAGGTCTAGAATCCTTTTGTTGCATACAAAAGAATAGAGTCATACGTAAAGACAGATCTAGATCTGAAGAAGTCAAGAAGACCAAGGAAGGTATGGAAATTTTCACTTATTGGACATGTAATGAGTTTGATCATTTTTCATCTACATGTCCTAAGAGAGTAAGAAAATCTAGAAAAAGTTCACTCTCTAATGAAGATGAAGAATTTAGAGAAAGTATGGAAATATCCTTAAATGACTGTGATGATAAAGATAATTAGCTTGTATTGGTTAATAAATAGGAATTAGCAAAAGATATAGCTTTGGTAAGTATTGTTGATCCAAAGTCTAACCATGAAAATGTGGAAGTTATCATTAACAATTATTTGTAGAATGAGAATCTGATTGAAGAGCAGAAATCTAATCCTAGAGCAGAAGAAAGAGTTAAGTTGACAAATCACGAGAAGAATGTGATTGCAAAGAGAATAAATAAGTCAGTAGTAGAAGCAAAAAGAGCTATGTTATTTGAGAATGATGTCTCAAAGATATTTTGGAGAGAAGTAGTTAACGTTGCAGTATATACTCTGAATAGACTACAGATCAGGGAAAGTATGAATAAGACACCCTATGAGTTATGGTTTGGTCACTCACCATCAGTCAAGTATTTTAGAAGAAAGTGTTACATAAAGAGAGATGATGATATTGGTAAGTTTGATCCTAGAAGCGATGAAGGTATGTTTCTTGCTTACTCATTAAAAAGTAAAGCATATATATGTTTCAACTATAAAACTAAGACAATAGTTGAGTGCACAAATGTAAGGATTGATGAAAAGTTTGGTACTAAAGAGAATATGGTATATTATAATTCTGATGAAGGAGAGGATAATTCTAGAATTATAAGACAGAATGTTGAAGTTCTTTTTGAGACTAACAATAACTTGCAGAATGATGTATCTATTGATCATGAGACCAATAGAGATATAAATCCAGAGAAGAGATAAGAGTTGAGATATTAACTCCTACTTCCAATAGAAACATGAAAAAGAATCACCCTCTAGAGAAAATAATTGGGAGAAAGGATAAAGGTATGATGAAAAGAAATAGAGTGAATGGGGAATTGTGTCTAATTTCTCAAGTGGAACCTAACAGCATAGATGAGGCATGTAAGGATTGATCACTGGGTGCAAGAAATGAAAGAAGAACCAAATTAGATTGTAAAGAATGAGACATGGGAATTAGTTCCTAGACCTAAAGACAAAAATATTATAGGAACCTATTGAAAATATACTAAGAAGACTATCAAAGAGAGAGATTGTTTAGAACAGATTGATATAAGCATGATCAATATGCTTCAATCATTATTTTGTCATTGATGTCAAACCTGCTATCTATTGGTAAGACAACTACTTATATGATTTAAGTACTATCACTTATTTGATTGATGAAGAGGATTTGATCAAAAGATGTAACAATAGAACCTAGAGGAAAGGTTGAGTTACAATTATGTAAAGAAGTACAAGAATCAGTTAAGACAGTGATAACATGATGCATTGATAATCTACTTAAGGTCAAAAAGGCTAGTTACACTACGAAAGCCTAGAAGAACAAGTTACACAAAGTTTGTCTACCAAGCTTGACCAAGTGGATAGCAAGTGCCAAGAAAAGTTAGTGCAAGCCAAGCAAAAAATCAGTTGGAGCCAAGTAAAAGTTTAATCTAGTGTATTCCAAGAAAAATAGTGATGTCAAGCAAAGTTTAGTTGATGTTGAGCACCATTAAACTTTAGTTCATGCTAAGTAATTTTATAGAGGATGCCAAGCAACACAATATGTGCCAAGCATTAGAAGCCAGATAATAGTGAGTGGCTACATTATTTAAAAGATTTTGAATTTGATGGATCTAAGTTGATAAGTTTGTTTTCTTGGAATTTGTAAACTAGATGGAAGATAAGGTTAATAAGTTGGTGGCACAGAATTCAAGGTAAACTATTTTTAGACAAATTCAAAGAGGATTTAAGGAGAAGTCTCTAGAAGAGATATGTAATGTGGGATAGATTCATTGTATCCTACCTAATCCATCCAAAGCCTAAATTGGATGGTGGAAAATGAGAAACAAATGATCTTAATTTCTTATTTATAGGAATGGTTGGTTAGAAGCAAAGTTGGCATGTATGAGAACCTAAGGAAGACAAGGAGTCAAAGGTTTTGCTTCATCAAGTAACCTAAGAGAAGATTCTACATTGGCATGTTAAGTAAGAAGGCTTAAGGGTATGAATGCTTGAAGGGTGAACAAGCTATCAGAGCTGAAATGTATGAAGGCCAAGTAGAATGGAGGACTAAAATAGAGATCTATAATCTGCAAATAGAGTTGTAAGTTGTTATCAGATCAAGCCTTATTGTTACTCTTTAATAATTGTATTAGTCTAGGGCAAATCCTTTGGATTAAGGTTGACCTAATAGTAATTTGTAAATCCTTTAAATGGGTGAAATTCTAAGTGAATTGTCTAGATTCCTCTTACAAGGCTCACTCCCAATAGGGCGATTGAAATCCTTTAACAAGGTTGCATTTAATAGTGTGTATTGTAACCTTGAATAGGGTTGGCCTTTCACAAAGCATCACTTTAGAAGAGTGAAAAAGAGTAGCATGTTACTAGTGGTTTTTCCCAAATTGGGTTTCCACGTAAATCATTGTGTCAAGTGTGTTGATGAATCTATTATATTTCATGTTTATATTTTTGCAAGTTGATTCGATAGTAACCTACAGGTTTTAAGTGATTACATAATCTTATGGATGCATGCATGAAGAATTTTTTATGGGTTCACTAAGCTATGAAAAGTTTTATTTATATATTTGGACCTTGAATAACTAATTCAACCCCCTAGTCAATTATTCTAATAGAAGTTCAACAATTGGTATCAGAGCCATCTACTTAAGAGGACTAGTTTGAAGGTACTAGAAGCACAAAGATCAAGATGTCAACAAGTGAAGTACCCAAGCTCAATAGAGATAACTTTCTTGCATGGAAAATTTTTATGAAGCTAGACCTTGGAGGACTTTTAGATCATGCACAATCTATCATTACTACTGAGTATGTTGACCATGTTGGAGCACTAACAGTTGAGGATATGAAAAAGAAGAAAGAACATAACTAGGCAATGTTGGAGATTGCCTTTGACCTAAGTTATGCCAAATTTAATGATATCAAAGGTCTTGATAGTGCAAAGAAGATGTGGGATGACTTAGCTACCATCTATGGAGGAGACACCAATGTTCTTAGAGCCAAAGTTGAAAGTCTCAAAGGTAAGTTTGATGATATGAGAATGAAAGAAGGCAAAAATATTGCTCAATATGTTGCAAGGATAAAAGAAGTTTTAATGCAATAAGAGGAGCTAATGAAAAAATAGATGATGATACTATGTTAGGCAAAGTCTTGAGAACACTCTTACCTGTATATGATATTAGAGTTTTTGCAACTCAAGAACTAAGATGCATACTAGGAAATGATCTATCACTTGAAGGTCTAGTAGGTAGACTCACTACTTTTTTGCTATCTAACTTTGATAATTACAAACCTAAAAAAATTGAATCTTCTTTCAAAGCTAAGGTTTCAATAAAGGAACTTGATGAGAAGAAGAGGAAGGAAAAGATAAAGTATGTGTCCAGTGACAAAGATACAGATGAGGAAGAAGTAGAACAGCTTGAAGCACAATTGGCAAGAAGATTCCACAAAGGTAAAGGTAAGTTCAAAGATAAATTACCTATCATTTGTTTCAATTTAAATGAGGTTGGTCATATTGTTGCTAGATGTCCAAAGAAGAAGAACTACAGAGGTGGTGACAAGTACAAAAGTAGGAGAGATGAGACAGCAAGGACTACAAAGATAAAGGAAAAAAGTCATGCTACATTGTTGAAGAGGAAACAAAAGATGAATCTAATGAATAGGATGATGAAGTGGTGTACATTGAAATGAAGGAAAAATCTAATGAAGATGAGGCAAGTGCACTTGTGACTTGTGTGAACAAGAATGACACTCACATCACATGACTAGAGACAAAAGTAAGTTCATTACCTTGAATTGTTATGATGAAAATAGAGTAAGATTTGGTAATGATGCATTATGTTTGATAAAAGGAAAAGGTTCTATCAAAATCATAGAAAAGATTCTATGTGACAATGCTTACTATGTTGAAGGACTTGACTATAATCTTTTGAGTGTGTCACAACTAAATAATTTGGGATGTAAGGTTGAATTTGAAAATAAAGTTGCTAAGATATATGACACAAATGGAAGATTGATTGGAAAAGGTAATCAAACTAGAAATAATCATTTCTATCTTGATATAGAGTATGCTACTTATCTAGTTGTAAAATCTAATGATGTATGGTTGTGGCACAAAAGGTTATGTCATTTCAATTTTGATAAATTAGTTAGTTTTAGTAACATGAGAAAGGTTAGAGGTTTGCTTAAGTTGAAGAAGCCTGATAATATAATGTGCAAACAATGTCAGTTAGGCAAAATGATAAAGCCAAGTTTTAAGAGTAAAACTCATACCTCTAAAGAAATATTAGAGATTGTTCATACTGACTTATGTGGACCAATGGATGTGCAAAGCTACAAAGTAGATAAGTATATTATGCTACTTGTTGATGATTATTTATGAATGATGACAGTTATGTTTCTAAAATAGAAATCTGATGCTTTCCATATGTTTAACTGGTATTTAGCAAGAGTTGAGAAGGAAATAGAAAAGTATGAAGTGTTTAAGACCTAACAGAGGAGGAGAATTTACATCAAATGAGTTTTAGATATTTTTTAATAACAAAGGAATCAAAAGACAAACATATGCCCCTAGAACCCCTCCACAAAATGGAATTGCTGAAAGAATGAATAGATCTATAATGGACTGTGCTAGAACACTCATGATGGAGAAAAATGTTGCTTTAAAATACTAGAGAGAAGTTGTAAGTGTAGCTATCTATACCTTAAACCATGTACAAGTCAAGAAAGGTACTCATTCAACACCTTTTAAACTATGGTATAGAAACTTGCCCAATGTAAAATAGTTTAAGGTATTTGGAATCAAATGTTACATTCTTAAGAACTTTAGGAATGGTAAACTTGATGCAAAAAGTGAAGAAGGTATATTCCTAGGCTATTCCACAAGAAGTAAATCTTATAAGTGTTTAAACACTAACACTAACAAAGTTGTGGAAAGTGCAAATGTAAATTTTGATGAATATACAAAAGTATATAAGGCTAAACCTATGAAAAAACTAGAATAATAAAAATCATGTGTATACTCTTATGAAGGTATGCATGTTGAAGAAGATGCTACAAATCAAGCTACAAACCGATAGCAAGTTTTAGTAACTGTCGAATTATAGGTTATGAATGTTGAGTTGCATTTAGGAATTGAGCTACATTTAGATGTCGAGTTATAGGATCAAGTTGAAGCACATTGTGATTTTGAGATTAGTAGAGAAGTTAAGTTACCAAATAGAGATGTACACAATGATTCTAAAGTTGAGAGACAAATTGAAGAAACTAGAGCTAAACCAAGATTGTCCTAATGTGTCAAGAGACATCATCCTACTACACAAATTATTGGAGATAAAGATAAAAGACCAATGACAAGAAATAGATTGAGAAATGATACATGTTTTCTAAGCATGAAAGAACCAAAATAAGTGAGAGATGCATTGGAAGATGTAGACTAGAGTGAAGCCATGGATGAAGAGATTGAACAAATTGAGAAAAACAAAACATGGACTTTAGTTGTTGGACTAGAAGACAAAAATGTGATTAGCACCAAATGGATATTCAGAAACAAGCTAGATAAAAATGCTGAAGTAACAAGGAATAAGGCAAGATTAGTTTGAAAAGGATATGTACAAGAAGAAAGAATTGACTATGGAGAGACATTTTTCAATGTTGCTAGATTGGAAGGAGTAAGAACTTTACTTACTTATTCTGCATACAAAAGGTTTCAAAGTTTATCAAATGGATGTTAAATCTACATTTTTTTATGGTATATTAGAAGAAGAAGAAGTTTTCATAAAATGGCTAAAAGATTTTGTTGATCTTAACAATAAGAACATGGTATGTAAATTACACAAAGCTCTATATGGTTTGAAACAAGCACCAAGAGCATGGTATAAGAGACTTCATAAGTATCTTGTGAAGATTGGATTTGAAAGGACTAATGATAATAGAAATCTATATATAAAGACAAAGAAAGGAAAAAGTGTTTTGTTATCTAAATTTTTTCTTGATTATATCATATTTGGAGGACAAGATGCTTTATGTAAGGCTTTTGCAAATAAAATGAAGCAAGAATTTGAAATTTCTATATTTAGAGAGATCAAATTCTTTGTAGGTTTGCAATTATATTAGATAAAATATGATATATTCATCACTCAGTCAAAATATTTCAAAGAAATACTAAAAACTTTTGGATTGGAGGATTCAAAACTAGTAAGGGCACCTATGGTGATAGGACACAAGTTGTCAAAGAATGATGATTCAACTGAAGTGAATCAAACACTATATAGGTCTATGACTGGCAAATTACAGTATGTGGTACATAGCAGACTTAACATTGCATTATCTATAGGGATGGTTGCAAGATTATATGCTAATCCTAGGGAGAATCATGTGATGGTTGTAAAGAGAATAATGAGATATCTGAAAAGAACATAGGAGTTTGGTCTATACTATAAGAAAAATAAGAAATTTGAATTAAGAGCCTACATTGATGTTGATTGGGCTGGAAACATTGATGATAGAAAGAGCACCAATAGAGGATCATTTTTCTTAGGTAAGAGGATGGTTACATGGACTAGCAAGAAACAAAATTGCACCTCACAATCTACTGCTGAAGCTGAATATGTTGCTACTACTGTGAATTGTACAAACATTGTATGGATCAAATAGCTACTCAAAGGAATGAAAGAAGAGATCATAGAACTAGTAACACTTTATTGTGGTAATACAAGTGCTATCAATATATCAAAGAACCTTTTGATGCACAGAAAGACTAAACAAATTGCAATCAAGTATCAATACTTGAGAGAATTAGTTCAAGACAAAGAGGTAAAGATGGAATATGTTAACACAAAAGAAAAAATTGTTGATATCTTCACAAAAGCATTACCTAAGGATGCTCATGAGTATCTAAGAGGTAAATTAGGGGTGATACCCCTATCAAAGGCTATCTAAGTAACAAAAGGAGTGCCCTGCATCAAACAAGATGCTTTTCAATACTACAAATTGATGAAAAGGATCTTATTTTAGGAGCTACCTAAAGTAATCAAAAAATTGACACTTCAAAATTAGTCACAAGTAGTGTGACAAAGGGAGAAATTGAAGAAACTAAAAAATCTTATGTCTACGTGTTAAGATGATAAGTCTTTGGCATTGTTCTCAAAGAGGGAGATAATTTCTAATCAAGCTAGTATAATTATTGAGGGAGATAATTGTTGATATTGCTAATCAAGGATAATACAAGCATAATGAGGGAGATAGTAAAATGCAAGAAAGAGGGAGACAATTATTGATCAAAAGAATAAAGAAGGAGAAATCCCAACATCTACCTAGTAAGAGGGAGATATAGCAAGCAAAAATTTAGAGGTAATTATAAAGAAGAATTTTGTAATCTACTCAAAAGATGGAAGTTGCTAATAGAGGGAGAGATTTTAGTACAAGGAACTATTTTCCTTTTGGTATTTTCTTATTGTTTTAACCTAGTTAGTTTGGTTGATCAATTTGGTTTGCCATCAATGCCAAAGAGAGAGATTGTTGAAAATAGATTGAAGAAGACTATGAAAGAGGGAGATTCTTGATAACAAATTGGTATAAGTATGATCAGTATGCTTCAATCATTGTTTTGTCACTGATGTCAAACCTGGTATCTATTGGTAAGACAACTGCTTATATGATTTAAGTACTATTACTTACTTTATTGATGAAGAGGATTTTCTCAAAAGATGTAACAATAGCATCCAGAGGAAAGGTTGAATTATGATTATGTAAAGAAGTACAAGAATTAGTTAAGATAGTGATAACATGATGCATTGATAATCTACTTAAGGTTGCAATGGTTGGTTAGAATAAGAAATTTTAGAAGAACAAGTTACACAAAGTTTGTTTGCCTAGCTTGACCAAGTGGATAGTAGGTGCCAAGAAAAGTTAGTGCAAGCTGAATAGAAAATCAATTGGAGCCAAGTAAAAGTTTACTCTAGTGTATGCTAAGAAAAATAGTGGATGTCAAGTAAAGTTTAGTTGATGTTGAGCACCAATAAACTTTAGTTTGTGCTAGATGATTTTATAGAGGATGTTGAGAAACATAGTATGTGTCAAGCATCAGAAGCCAGATAATGTCAAGTGGCTGCATTATTTAAAAGATCATGAATTTGATGGATCAAAGCTGACAAGTTTGTTTTCTTGGAATGTGTGAACCAGATAGAAGATAAGGTTCATGAGCTAGTAGCACAGAATTCAAGGTAAACCATTTTTTTAAAAATTCAAAGAGGATTCAAGGAGAAGTCTCTAGAAGAGATATATAATGTGGGATAGATTCATTGTATCCTTCCTAATCCATCCTAACCCTAAATTGGACAATGGAAAATGAGCAGCAAAAGATCTTAATTTCCTATTTATAGGAATGGTTGGTCAGAAGCAAAGTTTTCATGTGTGAAAACCTAAGGAAGACAAGGAGTCAAGGGTTTTGCTTCATTAAGTGACCTAAGAGAAGAGTCTGCATTGGCATGTTAAGCAAAAAGACTTAAGGGTATGAATTCTTGAAGGGTGAACAAGCTATCAAAGCTTAAATGTATGAAGGCCAAGTAGAATGGAGGACTGAAATAGAGATCTATAATCTGCAAATAGAGTTGTAAGTTGTCATCAGATCAAGCCTTACTATTACTCTCTAATAATTGTATCAGTCTAGGGAAAATCTTTTGGATTAAGGTTGACCTAACACTCATTTTTAAATTGTTTAATTGGGTGACATTCCAAGTGTACGGTCTAAAGTCCTCTAACAAGGCTCACTCTTAACAAGGTGATTGAAATCCTTTAATAAGGTCACATTTAACATTGTGTATTGTAACCTTTAATAGGGTTGGCCTTTCATAGGGCATCACTTCAAAAGAGGGAAAAAGAGTAGCATGTTACTGGTGGTTTCTCCCAAATTGGGTTTCCACATAAATTATTGTGTGAAGTGTATTGATGAATCTGTTATGTTTTATGTTTACATTTTTGCAAGTTGATTTGACAGTAACCTACAAGTTTTAAGTGATTGCATAATATTATGGATGCATGCATGAAGAATGTTTTATGGGTTCACTAAGCTATGTAAAGTTCTATTTATACATCTAGACCTTGAATAACTGATTCACTCCCCCCCCCCCCCTACTTAGTTATTCTAAAATAATTCAAATAGAACCGAGTGGGTATTCAAAAATAAGATGAATGAGCAAGGAGAGGTAGTGAGAAACAAAGCTATACTTGTGTGCAAAGGTTACTCATAGCAAGAAGACATATATTATGAAGAAACTAATGCATCTATGGCAAGAATGGAAGTAGTAAGGATGTTCTTATCTTATGCAGCAAGCAAGAATTTCAAGGTTTATCAAATGGAGGTCAAGTCAGCTTTTCTAAATGGAGAACTTGAAGAAGTCTACATTGAGCAACTTGATAGATTCTCTCTAACATAAGAAAAAGAATTTGTATTCAGATTAAAGAAAGCATTGTATGGTCTAAAGCAAACACCTAGAACCTAGTATGCAAGGTTTGATAGGTATTTGTCTAAGCTTGGGTTTATCAAAGGTACAACAGATGGTAATTTGTATTTGAGGAAAATTGATGATGGTTTATTTATCATTGTAATATTTGTGGATGACATACTATTTGGAGGAAATGATAAAGAAAGTGATAAGTTTGTTGAAGAGATGAAAAATGAATTTGAAATGAGCATGATAGGAGAAATGATTTTTTTCCTAGGATTGCAAATTGTACAGAGAAAAGATGAGATACTTAGTTCACAAACCAAGTATCTAAAAGACTTGTTGAAAATATTTGGTTTAGAAAGTTGCAAACCAATTGGTACACCCATGATAACTAGTCACAAGTTATCTAGTAAAGATGAAAAACCTACAGTTGATTAGAAGAAGTATAGATCTATGATTGGAGGATTACAATATCTAACTCGCACCAAATCAGATATAGAAAATGCAGTTGGGATTATAGGAATACTTCAAGCTGATTCAAAAGAGTATCATTGTGTAGTAGTAAAAAGCATAATTAGATATTTGAAGGGTACATCTAATTATGGAATTTGGTATGATAGATCAAATGATTTCACCTTGTGTACATATACTGATGAAAATTGGGCAAGTAGTATAGATGATAGAAAGAGCACCAATGGTGGAGCATTCTTTCTTGGAGGAAGATTGGTTTCTTGGTTGAGCCAAAAACAAGACTATATATCTCAAAGTATAGCTGAGTTATAGTATGTTGCAGCAACAAATAATTGTAATCAAGTTATGTGGATGAAACAAATGCTAAAGAATATTTGGATTAAGTTTATAGAACCTATTATCATTTACTGTGATAACATAAGTATAGTAATTATGTCTAGGAATCCAATATTAAATTCTACGAAAAAGCACATATCTATTAAGTATCATGTTTTGAGAGAGAAGGCAGATGAGAAGGAAATAATGTTGGAGTATGTAAGTACTAAAGATCACATTAGAAATATCTTTACAAAACCTTTTCCTAAAGATACTTTTGAGTACCTAAGAGGTATGCTAGGGGTTATTCCCCTACCTACTTCAAAGTAGATGATGCAAGGAGTGCATTAGCCTAGTGGTACAAAGAACTATAGTTAGACTGGACTGAATGTTGATGCTTCCTGTATGGGGGAGTATATGGTATGTACCAAGTCATTGAGGACTCTTGGTATGTTTGTAATTTGTATTAAACAGTGTCTATGGACACTTGAGCTAATTGAAAGAGTTGGAAGAAAGTATAACAACAATTGGTATTGTGTGCTTGTATTGACACCTTTGACATTGATGTCAATGGGGGAGAAGAATGTGTACATGAAAAACATCTCCTAGGTAATGGGGTGAGAAAATATGAAAGAGGCACCCATTGAGTTGGTAATGGGGGAGTGTTATCTCTTTAGGGAAATTTAGAAAGATTCATGTAAGTTGCAAGAGAATATGTTAGTGTGTAGAAGAATATGTTAGTGCACAGAAGGATATCTCAATGAGGAAGCCAGAAAAATGTTGTAATGATGCAGGAGCATCCAGTGGTGTAAGGACAATCCTATATCACCCAAAAATATACTTAGTGTTAGTTTCTATTTATTTTTTTCCATTTCTAGATACCCATTTGGGTCAAATAGAGATTCCAACTCTCATAGTTCCACTATTGATTTTTTGGGCTAGAGTTTTTTAGCACCTTGGGATATGTGCCAATGTAGAAAATAGGTTATTTTGTAATTGAGCCATAATTATGATGAGTTAGAGGGTGTAAGTTGGAGGGATGATTATACTTGTAATTTAAAGCACTCCAAAAAAAATCAGGTCAAAAGGCTTTGTGGTTTGAAAGTTTTTGTACTTTTAAGTTGCCTAGAGACCCCCTAAGAGTGCTTCAAAGTTAGATTTGAGGCACTAAACAACCTAGTATGGACCCAAAAATGGGGGATGAGAAAATCTCATCCATAAAGCTATAGAGTGCTTGGAGAGCTTTTCAAAAATGTAAATTTTTTGTCAATCGAAGTCCTGGATCAAAAGTTATGCCTCCCAGAATTTGGACTACCATTTCTAGATACTTTTAATTTTACACTAACTTCTGATGTATTTTCTAGAACCTTCTATTTTGGTGGTGGATGTCAAATGGCATACTCTAAAATGTATTCCCAACCCTTAACCTAATTTGGGTTACTTAAGGTCATTTCTAGCATTGTAAATACAGTTTTTTGGTGGAGTTTGGGAGAAGGTACTATGAGGAGGATTTTCTCTAGAATCAAACAACATTGTAAGCCTGAGGACATGTCATTGGGTCTGTTTTCATTGTACTGAATGTAATAGAATATCACGTCTGATAATAATATTCCCCTTTTTCTATTGTGTTCATTTTTGGTCTTGGGTTGTGCCCTCATCATGTACGTTGTTCACCATGAATAGCAATCAGAAGATTTCAGATTGATGAAGAGAATTTGAGAAGATGGCAGTAGCAGTAGCACCAGAGTATAGTTTGGTATTCTTGGAACTTAGATGTTTTCATCTATGTTGTCATCAATGCCAAAGGGGGAGATTGTTAGCATGAATGTTGATGATACTACATTGGGGGAGTATTCTAAACATTGAAGAGTATTGATATGTTGCATTCATGATTGTATTTTTCATTGATGTCAACATAGTAGTAATTCTATAGAGATTGGAAGAATAGCAGTCGGTAATCTTATGATGCAAATAAGTTGAGGTAGTTTTAGATGATGTATAGTAAAGGACATGTTCCTAAGGTTATCTTAATGATGTGGTTAAGAGGAATATGTCTGAGTTGATGGTATACAAAAGCTACATTTGATTTAATGGAAGTAGTACAAAAATAGAGCATTGGAAAATAGAGTTCTAACAATATATCACTTTCTTTCATCTGAGATGTAATGAAGATATGCATAGCTACACAATGATAGAGGATAGTCGTGTGATGATGCCAACATGTGGGCAAGATGTGGTTTCACATGTGTGAAGTTTTTTATAGACTATGAGCCGACGGTGCTATTGTAATTGTGAATTAATTATCTTATTTTAATTAACTAAGAAAGCCTCAAGGCTGACTCAAGAAATTATTATGAAGATAATGTATAAAGGAAATTTGTTTTCCTTATTTGTAATGTATCTTGAGGATTAGAAGATCAAGTGGAATGTGAAGTATTAGTGCATAGTACGAGGAGCAGAATGCTTACTAAATGTGTGTAAGTGATCCAAGGGATTATTGGATGCACAATATGAGATATGGTTACAAGATCTAAATGAGCAGAAGTCTAGTTGACAGGACAAAGATAGAGGAAAGAAGTACATTTTAGTTCTATTATTCTACAAGGAATAATATAGAGATCATTTGGACAGTGGGTTCTTTGATCTTAACCTTGAAGCTATTTGGGCAATGGGTCTAGCCATCTTCCATAACTCCTAATAAGGTTGGCACAACTCCTAACAGGGTTGGAATCTCCTAACATGGATTCAAAGTCTCCTAATAGGGACTCATATGTACTGAATGTTGTAATAGACTCCTAACAGGGTCTATCCTCTAACAAAGAATATTTATATTAGTACATCATCTTGTGGGTACCATCCCCGCCAGGGTTCCCTCTAATCAAAGGTTTCCCTAGTTAAAATATTTGGTGTTAATTGTGTATGAGTATCTTGTTGTGGTTTCAGTTAACATTACTCATATGGTTAAGTTTGTTTAAAGTTAATGATTGTCATAATAGTTGTATAAGTGATTCACCCCCCCACCCCCCACCATTTATATCAATGGACTATATGTTCTAAAAAACACTCCCCTCTGGATTCATGATAAGGCCTTAACAACCTCTTGTGTACTATAATTTGAGTGGTTATATTAGGCATTGACAAATTAGTCTTTTAGTGCAACAGCAATCCCACTCTAACAAGTGATATCAAAGCTTGGTCACAAGTTCAAATCCTTAGACCCTTGGGTAACACTAAGGGGGAAATTATTAGAATTTTTTTCATAACTCCCCTCAAGATTTGTGACAAGGGCTTAACTACCTCCTATGTACTATAAGTTGAGTCATTGTATCGAGCATTGATAGATCAATCTTTTGGTGCAATGACAACCCCACTCTAACACATAAATGTTATAGGGACTCCATGATTGAAATAGGAGTGTAAATAGGTTCACTTGGCCATCTAGAGCATGTAAAGTTGATGAATTGGTGCCACAATAAATAGTTTGAAAGTTACACAATGATGGACCAATGAACTAAGGTACATTGTAAGTTTTGACATTAGATGATATCATTGTTCCAAATTCAAACAAAACTTTATCTCTCCAAACTAAAAGAGGTTATTGTAGATTGTAACATCCCACTCAAGAATCGAAAAGAAATAAACCTAATATATTACAAATCTTACTAAACTAATTTTTTTCTATGTTTTATACAACATCAAAGTAACATTGTGGAAGCAATATACACAAACACAACATTTACACATGCAATTACAATAAAGATTTCATTACTCAAGGGTTCCTTTATGTCGAGTCACATTTAAGATTTTTTATTAATTATTTAAGTCTTAAGTACAATTTCCATAATCATAAAAATATAACATATTAATCTCAGAAGAAAATGCATGAATATAATTGATACAAAGAAATGCATCTAATGGATAGTATCCATTGCACATGTCACAGGTGTTGAACAAGAAGATTGTTGAAGTATAGAAATGAGGAAGAGTGTTGAAACCTATCATGAGAACAATCATTATTTTGTCACTGATGTCAAACCTTCTACCTGTTGGTAAGACAATTGCTAATTTGGTCTGAATGGTATCATTTGATTCATTGATGAAGAGGAATTGAAAAGAAAGGATTACAAGAGTACCTAGAGAAAGGTTGAGTTATATGGTGTATAAAAGGAGCACTAAGACCAAATAAGACCTTGATGATATAGTAAATTATTTACCAACTTAAGGATACAATGAAAGAATATTGAAGCAAAGACAAGAAGAAGACTAAGCAAAAAGAAGTTTCTTGCCAAGCCTAACTAAGAAAATATGGAAACCAAGCAATTTAGTTTAGGGTGAGTAGAAAAATGGTTATGACCGAGAAAAGAAAAATATCAGTAGTGACCAAGTAAAATGTAGTATGTTTTGAGTGTTGGTAAATGGTAGTATTGACCGAGTGAAATTTAGTTCATGTCAAGCAACTTGGTGTTGGTTGAGCATCAGAAGACAATGTTTTCCAAGCAAACAACATGTTATTGTTGAGTGATAGAAAAATGAGTTTAATCAAAGATTTGATGAATCTAAGCTGACAAAGTTGATTTCTTGAATTGTGTGAAAAAATTTAAAGATAAATATGATGATTTGGTGGCACAAAATTCAAGATAAACTAGTTTGAGATGAATTTAAAGAGGATTGTAGGAGAAGTTTCTAGAGGGAACATAATCAAGCTATGTGAAGATCCAATGAATCTAACCTAACCCTAAAATGGATGATTGTGGTTAAGTGGAATAAGATCAAAATTCTCTATATAAGGAGATACAAGGCTAGAAGAAAAGTGTGAGCAAACAAGAGGAGTCAGAAGGTGTTGCTTCATGTGGTGGTCAAAGAAATCAGATTGCAGTTGGCATACTAAGAGAAAAGGCTTAAGCAGGTGGAGGCTTGAAGGGTGAATAAGAAATTAGAGACAAAGGGGATGAATTCCAAGAAAAATTAAGAGTTTTATGTGAGATCTTCAACCTGCAAGTGAGTTTTTTTATTATGAGATCAAGTCCTACTATTAGTTTCTAACAACTACATCAATCTAGATAAATCCTTTGGATTAAGGTTGATCTAACAGTCATGAGTAAATACTTTAATAAGGTAACATTCTAATGGAATTTTCTAAAGTCCTCTAACAAGGTTCACTCCTAATAGGGTGATTGAAATCCTTTAATCAAGGTTACATTTAATAGTGTGTATTGTAACCTTTAATAGGGTTGGCTCCTCATAGGGATCACTTCAGAAGAGTGAAAATTGGTAGCATGTTACTAGTGGATTTTTCCAAATTGGGTTTCCATGTTAAATCCTTGTGTTAAATTATGTGATTAATTTTGTGGTATTTCATGTTTACATTTATGCAAAGTTCATTTGACCTAGGATGGTAATACACTAAGGTTTATGATATTGGATGATCTAATCAATTCTTGCACATGTATTTGTTGAGTGTTGAAAAAATTTATTTGTACATTTGGACCTTGTATAACTAATTCACCCCCCACCCCCCCGACCCTCAATTATTCTAAATTATTCCAACAATTGGTATCAAAGCTCTTGATGCTTGTGAAATATTTTGAAGGTACTTGTAGCTAAAGATCAAGATGTCTAGAAAGGAGGTGCCCAAGCTAAACAAGGAAAACTTTCCTACATGGAAAAGTTTGATTAGGTTGCATCTAGGATGAATTGGAGATTATGCACAGTCAACTATCACCACTAAACATGTTGAAGTAGTTGGAGCCCCACTGTTGAACGACTAAAATAGAAGAAAGAATACAATCAAGCAATGTTGAAGATTGCATCTTCCCTAAGCTATTCAGATTTTGATGACATTAAAGAATGCACTACTTCTAAAGAAATGTGGGATGCTCTATAGAAGATCTATGGAGGAGAAAAGAATGTGCTGAGAGCTAAAGCAGAAAACCTAAGAGGAAAATTTGACGATATGAGAATGCAAGAAGGTGAAACTATAGTTGACTATTGTGGAAGAATCAAAGATATTGTAAATGCAATCAGAGGATTAGATGGAAAGTTTGAAGATGAGACTATGATTAGAAAAGTATTGAGAACACTATAGTATATCTATGCTATTAGATTCTCTGCTATACAAGAACTAAGGTGTACTCCTGGTAGTGATCTTATCCTTGAAGGACTAGTTGGTAGACTCACTAATTTTGAACTTTCAAATTTTGATAATTTCAAATCTGAGAATGTTGAATCTACTTTCAAAGCTAAAATGACACTGAAAGAACCCAAAGATAAGAGAAAGAAAAAGATCAAAACTATTGCTAGTGACAGTGAAAATAGATGATGATGATGATCAAGAAGAATTGGAAGCACTAATGGCTAGGAAGTTTCATATAGGAAAAGGTAAATACAAAGGTAAGTTACCCATCACATGTTTTAATTGTAATGAAGATGGTCATATTGCAACAAGATATACTGAGAAGTCAAACAATAGAAATGAAGACAAATACAAAGGTAGAAAAGACAAGAGTAACAAAGGCTATAAAGTCAATGGAAAGAAAGCATGCTACATTGCTAAAGAAGAATCTAATGATGAATTTGATGATCATGATGATGAAGTTGTCTATGTTGCTATGAAAGATTATTCTAATGAAGATGAGGCAACTGCACTGGTATATTACATGAACAAAAATGATAGATGGATGTTCTCATCACATGACTGTAGACAAAAGTAAGAACATTATTCTTGAGCATTACAATGGAAATAATGTTAGATTTGGTAATGATGCTCCCTGTTTAATAAAATGAAAAGGATCAATAAAATTGATAGACAAGATCATGTGTGACAATGCTTACTATGTGGAAGGACTTAATTATAATCTATAAAGTATGTTGCAATTGAATAGATTAGGATGCAAAGTTGAATTTGATAACAAGAAGGCTAAGATCTATGGCACTAATGGAAAACTCATTGGAAGTGGAGATCAGACAAGAGGTACTCTATTTTACCTTGACATGAATGAAGCTAATTGTCTTGTTGTTCAATTTGATGATGTGTGACTATGGCACATAAGGTTATGTCATGTAAATCTTGATAATTTGGTTAGTATTAGTAAGATGAAAAGAGTTAGAGGTTTGCCAAAACTAAAGAAACATGATAATGTGATTTGCAAACAATGTCAGTTAGGAAAGATGACAAAGTCTAGTTTTAAAAGACTTATACTTCAAAATAAATTTTGGAATTAGTTCATATTGATCCATGTGGACCAATTGGTGTACAAAGCTACAAAGGTGACAAGCATTTTATTCTATTTGTTGATAATTACTCTAGAATGATGATAGTGGTCTTTTTGAGAGAAAAATATGATGCTTTTCAAATGTTTAAGTGGTATATTAATTATTAAATCTTAAATCAATAATATTTAACAATAATGATAAACATTTTCAAAGTTCATAACATTGAGTTTTTATACATTTTCTCTATGTAAATTAGATGGTAATTTAAATGTTATAATCTCATATGGAATGATACAAATCTATAACCTATATCAATAGAAAGATAAATTAATTTCACATATTTTTCATTATTACTAGTCCTAAAGAAAAGTTCATTTGAATGATGTGAAATATGAATCTTCCTAGCAGCACTATTCAGATTTGAAAGTTACCAATTTAGAAGAAAGAGTATAACTTTTGTTTGAACTATTGGATCTTCATGAAAATCAAGAAAATTATTTATAATAGACTTATTCACAATCACAAAGAAGATATTTTCCTAAATATATATTTTACAAAAGTTATAACTGATTATTCACGTATCTCTAATTAGAAAAGCAAGCTCAAATAGGCTTAGTTTTAGCATGACAGTCAATATTTGAGCATGTTCATACAAAATAATCATATGTAATTTTTATATATGTTAAATAAAATCCAAATGGGTGTCTAAAAGTATCTTTACACTTTTGATAAAATATATTATATAAGAGTTATAGCAAAAAGACATGTTTTAAACCCTCAAACTAACACACAAGTAACTGCAACCAAATTTATTCATAATCAAGAATATAATTATATATTTTAATTAAATATTTATAAAATTTTAAAATAATAATTATAAATACCAACACCGTAATTTATTTTAATTCTTCTCTCTTAAGGTTTCCAAACAAACTTTTTCAGAATGTCAATTATGTCATAAACACAAATTTTAATAAAAATGGACTAATCTCTATCTATCAAAAAAATTGAAGGTCCTCATTCAAATTCAAATATAAATTCATAATCAAGAAAATATAGAGAAGACAATTTTTCCAATAGAAATTGCAAAGAGATTTAAATACCCCTACCTTCGAACACCAAGTTGATTTTTTAAGAAGAAGAAAAAAATCCAATTGTAGACTTCATTTCCAAGCTTTGAAAAAAATTTCTTGTCTTCTAAAATTTTTGTTCTAAATTATTTTATTGTTCTCCAAAAATCTTCTCCCTGAAAAATTACCTCTTAATAAAGAAAAATCAATAAATAAAACTAAAGTTTCTAAAATGAGTAAACTTACAAAAGAAAGTAACTCAACTAAAATAAAATAATACTTTGTTTGTTTTCTTATATTTCTAAAAATAAATAAAATCACTTTCCTTTTTTTAAAAGAAAAGAAATACATAATTACCTTTTCCCCTTTCTTTTAATATTAAATAAATAAATATTCTTTCCTTATTTACTTTCTTTTCACAAAATAGATTTATCTTTTTATAATAAAATAAATAAATATCCTTTCTTTAAAATTAAATAACTTATTCCTCACTCAAAAATCTTATTTTAATTTTATTAATTAATATGCAATTAAATTGCATTTAATTAGTTTAATCATTAATAATAATTAAACCCCACTAATTATGTGCAACTCTAATTTTATTATAGGCAAGAGCCTACAACACTATGTTAGCTTGTGAGCCTCTCATGTGGGAGGTCTTGGTTTTGAATTTGTTTAAAACATAAAAATAATTAATTATAATAAATAACAATAATTAATCTAGGCTTTGGTCATTTACCAATAAAAAATTAAGAAAAATTTCTAATTTTATTATCATTGATTGAATATGCATGATAAATCAATATTTAGTCTTTAATATTTTAATTTATCTTTTTTTCAACTTTCACATTTAGACTTTTTAAATCAAGTCTTTATATATATAATTAATTAATTTCTCAATTAATTAAATATCCTGATATTATAATTTTTTCTTTTTTTTAAATAATATTTAATAATTCTGACGTGAATTATCTAAATATCATAATTAAAACTTCTACCAAAAAATAACATAGTCAAATCCACATAAGCAAAACTAGTCAAAACCCAAATGCAAACAACACACACAAAGATAAACTCACAGGTTTAAAAAGGGGTAGAGAGTCAGATGCAAGTCCTCCTTGTAGGACAAGTGTTTAGGCTATGGATGGGATTGGACCTGATCATTATCTTCCCATTCTTACCATTGAGTTATCATTATAGGGCACGCTCATCCTAGCAATTAAGGGAAGTCAATGTCTGGTACCAGCAACCTACATAAAAGATGAGCATGTAGATATGCATATATATAACTAAACTAGATAGGCAATGATAGGGAGTGGTACATCGTGTAGATCCCGACTAGATCATGAGTCAACTCATCAAATGCTCAGATATAATAATGCATTACTATGAATGTAAAAAAATCATCATTAAAGAGATATCATCTAACATCATTATAAAAGCAATCACATTTACTAACTAAGAATCATTAAAGCAACTTTAACACATAAGTAACTATAATTATTAGACAACACGTGAAATATAATTAGCTATGTAATCATAAATGATATTTTGAAGTCATGAAATAATATCATACCATATATCTTTGAAACTATCACATGTATGAAATAGGCCTAAAAGAGTTCAACATATATAATATAAAGCAAACTACGGGTGGGCATTACATAAACATTGATATCACCATCCTGTAGAATTTAATATTTTATTGATAACCCCTTCAGAAGATCGATGTCCAATTGCATTTATGCATCTTGGAGATGCTTCAGAATGCATTGGTCATCAATACTCTAGGGGCTTTGTGATCAAAGAAGGGGTGTCACTAGGGTTTACCCACCCATTTTTAGCTAATGATGCTAACAATTCAATGCCATGATCAACAATTTGAAAGTTACATAGTGATGCACCAATGACCTGAGGTACACTGCAAGTTTTGGAATTGAATAAGATACATGTGAAAAATTCAAATGGAATTGTATCTTTCTAAAATAAGAGAGGTTATTGTAGAAATTGTTATCACTTTCCTATAGAATTTGATGGTTATTTGATAACCCTCAGAAGATTTTAGTTATAACCCTCAAAAGATTAATGTCCAATTGCACTTAGTGCCTCTTGGAGATGCTTCAATATGTGGTGGTCATGAAAGTTCTAGGGTCTTTGTTATCACAATAGGGGTGTCACTAGGGTTCACCTTCCCATCTAGAGTTAATGGCACTAAAAAATTGATGCCACAATCAACAATTTGAAAGTTTCTTAGTGATGTACCAATAAATTAAGGTACACTACAAGTTTTCGCATTAAGCGAGATTGTTGTGCCAAATTCAAATAGATTTGGATCTCTCAAAAGTGAGATATTTTATTGTAGATATCAATATCATGGTATTGTACATCTCATAATTTTTTTATAGCCCTCACAAGCTCTAATTTATGACCCTAAAAAGATCAATGTCCAAACATTATGTGTTGCTAGGGTTACCCACCCATTCAGAGATAATGACATCAAAAAATTGATGCCAGAACCAACAGCTCAAAAGTTGCACAGTGGTGCACCAATTCATTGATGAACGATGTAAGTTTTGGCATCAAGAAAGATCATTGTGCCAAATTCAAACAAAATTAAATATCTCTAAATTGAGAGATGCTATTGGAGATACCAGTATTATAGTCTTGTATCATCTCATAATTTGACAATATCCCTCATGAGTCTCAAGCTAGGAACCTCAAAAGATCACTACCCAAACGTACTTAGGGCACCTTTCGGATGCTTCAATGCAAGATGGTCAGGAACATTCTAGGATATTCTTGGGAAAGTAGGGGTGTCACTAGGGTTCACCTACCCATATGATGTTGAAAATTTGATGTCATGACCAATGGTTCAAAATTTACACAATGGTGCACCAATTCACAGATGAATACTAAAAGTTTTTGTTCAAAATAATTCTTCAATTGTATGTTTCCATTGATGTTACACAAATGTGATTATTAACCGAGAAATGATGAGTTAACAATATTAACCGAGCAATGATAAGTTTACAATATTAACCTTGCATATCTCAGTATTGACCAAGCAGTCGGGTAAAGAAGAACTTTTAGTATTAACTGAGCAGTTGGTTAATGAAGGATATCATGCTTGCAATATTGACTGAGTGGTCAAGCATCAAAGCACTTTTAGTATTAACCAAGTGGTCAATCTCAGTATTGACTGAATGACAGCAGAATACAAATTTTTTGTGCCAAAAAATCTTTATTTTTGAGGCAAAATTTATCAAAATTCACAAAATCACTGCCTCAAGAAACGTGCCCAATCTGGGACCAATAATTTTTTTCCTTAGATTTCAACTATGTCCAAATTTGAGAAACTATATATGAAAATAGGTGTTTTTGGGTGCTCTAAGCTCAACTGTGAGGTCTATTTGGGCCCAAAGTACACTAAACAATGGTGAGCCCTAGATTCAATACAAAAAATCTTTGAAAAATAAAACCCTCTAAAAGAAAAGAAAAAAATATAGATCTAAAATCCAAGCCAAACTTCTCATAAATAGAGCAAGGGCATGAAGATCTAGAGTTTTGATACCATGTTGAAGTTAATGAAAGATCAAGCCCACATATCCCAAGAATCACTTGCATGCAAACACCTATTATAGAAAGAGAGAAGCAAAAGCTATGGAGGCTAGAATTTCCAAATCAACAGATGAGACAGTCTTTATGAGCAAAAAGAGAAATTGATATTATCTAAAGTGAATCAATTAGTAAATTACAATGAGGATCAATCCTTATAAAAGGAGATCCAAAACTCTAAAATGTAAAACCTTGGTTGCATAATAGTAACTAATAAAAGAATTAATTATTATATGCCTAAAGTTTAGCTTAAGCAAAGTAGAGATAATAACTGACTTAATAATATGATTTAATTAATAAGAAAAAATGTTATTACTCTAACAATAATAGGGGGAAATGAGACCCTTATAGTGCCTGAAAGGATAAATCTAAACCAATAAGCTAAAAACAAGAAAAGGACCTTTGAGATAAAAAAAAACCCCCCTAGGAGAAGTATTAGAGACAACTAGGCATATTAGTTTTAACTTAGTCCAAATTCTACTTGGCATATTTTGTAATATAATCTAGTGTTGATTCTTAATCTAGATGCTAATTATTGGAAATTAACTAATTCATTTATGATTAAGAGGTCTTCACCATCAGCCTCCTTATTTGATAATCTATCTACTTCTTTGTTCCCTTCTCAGAAAATATGTTTGATTCTAGTTTCCTCAAATTTGTCAACTAACATTAGAGAATATTGTAATTTGGAGTTAAGTTTCCAATTGGGAGTAACCTCTTTTCTTATTGCATTTAATATTATTTTTTAGTTTCCTTCAATAATCAAATTTTTAATACCCATTTCCAAACTAATTTTTAGGCCTTCAATAAAATCTTCTAACTCTGATAGGCTTTTCATTATTTCTCCCAAGCACTTAGCTCGTTTGATGATCCAAGATCCATCTTTGAAATGAATGGTACACCCTATTCCTACATCTCCCAGGTTTTCTCATAATGCTCCATAAAAATCCAATTTTCTTCATCTTGATAAAGGAGGTTCCCATTTACATTTTACTCTTGCTTGGTTATTTGCTTTTAAATAGATCATCAAGGGCTAATGAGATTTTTCCAATTTTTACACATTTATGCATCCCAATCTAAGAAGGATCCTTCTTATTTGAGTATATTCCTTATTTTATATTTAATTACTTCTATTATGTTGGCTTCCACTTTGTTAAGAAAGAAGGTTATTGTAATTTTTTCATTAACAAATATTATCATGTTTCTTTCCTTCCATATTTCCCATAGAAGAGTCGAAGGAAAAAATTTCCACAAGGTACTATAGATCTTGGAGTCCTCAATTTTGGACCAACCTTTTAGACGATTCCATAGGTTATCAAGTAGTGCTTTAATCCAATTGAGTTTTTGACATAACTAGTACCAATATTTTTTGTCAACAGGGCATTGAAACATTAGGTGATCCACTTTCTTAGAATTATTTTTACATAATGTGCATCTTGATGGCCCCTCAAATCCCATTTAAGTAAATCTATCTACTATGAGGATTTTCTTTTGCATTGCATCCCAAAGGAAAATACCTTCCTTGGGAAAGCATGTTGAGTCTGAGCAAAGTGATATCAATCTTTTCCCATCTGTGTGAATTAATAATCAATTTGTAGCCCCTTTTAACACTATATATCTCACTTTTTGAGACTCCCCAAATTAATCTATCCATTCTCTTTATGATTTTTTTGTCTTTGATCAAGAAATTTCTCAAACATTTGTTTCTCTTGTGTGACAAATTTGTTTCCTCTACAAATTTCCACTGCTAGTCTTCATATTGATCTTGATTTATTTATTTTTATAGTCACTTAAATTCTTCCCCCAAATGTTTTTTAATGTATTTTTAATGTTTATGAGTAGGTATAACTATCTAGGGATAGAATGGCATCTCATGAGTCTTCCCAAAATAATTCTTTCATGCATATACCAAAGTCCCATGTTAAATTATTACAAATCAAGGGACAATATTGCATCATAAAGTTCCATGTTTTTTAACCTTTAGGTAGATTTCTAGTACAAAATAAAGATAGGGCTTGTACTATTTAAATATTTATGGTATAGAATTTTTACCCATTTACTTTCATGTTCATGATACATTCTCTAGACTAGTTTAGCTTCCAACACTTCATTTTGCCAACTCAAATTCTTTATTCTAGTCCTCCAAAATCTTAAGGTCTGCAAATATTATCCCACTTAATCATAACTTTTTTTTTCTTATCTTTTGTCCCTTTCTAAAAGGAATACCTTAGTTTTTTTTCTAGTCTTTTAACTCCTTTAGGGAGTGGTAAGCATGACATTTGGTATGTTGGGATTGTGGATAATACTAATTTTATCTGGGTTGCTTGACAAACCTTAGAAAATCATTTACCTTTAGAGGTTTCCATTTTTTTAATCTTTTTTTTTTGTACTTAGCTTCAATGATTTATTTTTTCTAGCACCTTTTTCCACCTAAATACCTAGATATTTACAAGTACCTTTTTAATATCCCATAAAATTTCAAATGCTTATTTCCGTGTTTAAATGTGTATTAAACAAGAAAATTTTGGATTTTTTAGTGTTTACTTTTTTCCTAGATGCTTCCATGTCTGTTTTAATAATTTTTTTGAAGCTTTGCACCTCTTCCATTATACTCTCTCTAAGGAGAATAGTATCATCTGCAAATTTTTGGTGTTTTACTCTAGGTACATCTTCTATTGCTATAACACCTTTAATTTTATCCTTTGTCTAAGCTTTTTTATTGCTCTACCAAAGGCCTCAGTCATAATGATGAATAGGAAAGGTGAGATTGGTTCTCTTATCTTATCCCTCTTGTTATATTGAAGAATCCTTCTGGTGTGCTATTAATGAGAAGTGAATTTTGGGGGTTTATATACAATTAAAAAATATATTTATTTGTTGGTACATAAAACTGAAGGCTTCCAATCTTCTTTATCATATATTTTTTGTATATCTAGTTTCATTAGCATACTAGCTTCCTTGTTGATTTGAGTAGAACAAATAATTTCTTGACTTATATTGATTCCATCCAAAATTTATCTATTTGGTACAAAGTTTGTCTGTTATTCTGAGATAATTTTAGGTAGTATTTTTTTGATTCTATAAGCTAATGATTTTGATAATATTTTATAACTAATATTACATATTGCAATAGGTCAAATATCCCTAGGTTCCTCATGGTTAGATTTCTTAGGGATTAAAGCTAGAAAAATGTTGTTGATCTCAAAGTGGGTCCAAGCTTCTAGTAACTCTGATGGCCTTCCATAAATCATGTCCTAACATATCCGAACATTTTTGGAAGATAAATTATTGAAAGCCATCAGTGTTGAATCTAAGACTAGGTTTTGACTATTCATGTCAACACACTTAAGATGTTTACTAAGTTCATGTCGAGCTAGTAACACATGCCGAGTAAAATATGTATAGATGTTGAGTAAACAGTTGATGTCAAGCTACAATGTATGCCAAGCCAAACAGAACTACAATAGGTGTCGAGTGATCTTCAGGTGTCAAGCAATCTTCAAGTGTCGAGTGAAGATCAAGTGTCGAGCAAAGTATAGGTGTTGAGTCACTATAGATGTTGAGTGGAACAGAATTGCTATAGATGTCGAGTGAGCCAATTTTTCTATATGAGCTAAGCATTAGAGGTAAAAAGTGTCGAGTAATATAGATTGGACATAGTTTTTTTAATTGCACAAACACCTATGTAAACTATTTTTGAGCCGACATAAAAGAATCTCAAAGGATATTAAGGATAAGAATGAATCTTTTACATTTCCTATGCAATCCGCATGCAACCAATAAGAAAAATGGAGAAGGCATGCAACCAATAAGAAAAGTGCAAGGAATGAGCAAGAAATAAATATTTAATATAGATCGTAGGTTCATACCTAACCCTAAATCTTCAAAATCTTCCATTGTATGCATGGATGAATGAAGTGTATGGGTAAACTATAGAAAAAATTAGAGGGAAGTGTGAAGAGACTTAGAAGAACAAAGTAGCATTACAGTATTCAATAGATGAAGAACAAAGTATCAAAACTTTGAAGAGTGACATATCAGATCAAGTGAGGATTAGGTCAGTTAGAGTAGAACAAGGATCTGGAATCGACAATTGGAGATTATAAAGCTATCAGATCAAAGACTTTCTAATACTCTCTAGAAATTATATTAGATAATGGAAATCCTATGGACTTAGGTTTGCCTAGCAGCCATTTTTAAATCCTTTAACAGGGTGGCATTCCAATTGAATGTACAAAAGTCCTCTAACCAGGCGTACTTTTAGCAGGGTAGTGAAATCCTTTAACCAGGTCACTTTTGACAGAGTGTAAAGTCTTTAACAGGACATACCTTTCACAAGGTAGACCATTGGAAGTGGTTAAACATTGTAACCTTGAATAGTTACACATTGCTGTAGTGATA
The DNA here is from genome assembly GCA_028749045.1 of Cupressus sempervirens. Classification (NCBI taxonomy): domain Eukaryota; kingdom Viridiplantae; phylum Streptophyta; class Pinopsida; order Cupressales; family Cupressaceae; genus Cupressus; species Cupressus sempervirens. The sequence continues at coordinate 249,748,912 of CM053792.1, read as the reverse complement.
TTTTGTGGGTGTCATCCCCACCCCAGTTTTACCTTCTCATTTTGGAGGGTTTCTAGGTTACCAAATTTTTGTGTTGTCTATTTTCATGCATGTATTTACTTTCATGTTCATTAGATAGATTAAATGCATGTGAATGGTTTTAGTTTAAAGAATCTAAAAGGGTTAAAGTTAGTTACTTCTAATTCACCCCCCCTCTTAGAAGTAAATCTTCCTATTTGTTAATTCCAACAATTGGTATCAGAGCTGAGTTCTCACAAGAAGGAGCCTTACAGCTTGGAGAAAAGATCTAGAAATGGAAATCTACAAACTTGGGAAGATCATAGAAAACCAGGCAATTAATATGCAACTTTCTTTACATGCTTTGGAAGAAGCTAGAGGAGAATTGAGAAAATCCTTAAAAAGAAGAAAAGAGATTGACATAGCTGAGAATGACACACATTACAAGGATATTGACACCTCGAATCTATTTTCAAATGGAGATTCTAAAGAGTTTGATGCAGCAATAGCATATCTGATGGAGAAGAATAGAGCTCAAGCAAAAGAAATCAAAGTACTCAAGCTTGAACAAGAATCACAAGCCATAATGCTTTGTGAAGTGACTAAATAGAAGAAAAGAGCCATTGAAGAAAAATCTATGATAGAAGATGACAAGAGAAATCTTACCAATAGAATGGAGGAAAAGACAATTGAGTTTGAGAGAATTTCCAACATGCAGCTAGACACCTTGAGCCAGATGATGAATGCACATCATGAACTAAATATAAAGGATATTGAGATCTCTACATTGAAGATACACAATGATTAATTACAAAATGACTTGAAAAGAGAGAAGGAGATTGCAGAGAGCTTCAACAAACCCAATGAGGCAATCAAGTACTTTGAGCAGCTACTGAAGTCACCAAGGGCTAGCAATGACACTTTAGGATTGGGATACATCAGCACTGAACAAGGAGAGTCCTCCAAGACTATAGAAGAAAGGAGTAACAAAGGTAAGAACACTAAACCTACTTGTCATTTATGTGGTAAAAAGGGACATACTTCTAATGTATGTAGGAGTAAAAATGCCCATCAACATGATAAGCCTAAGAATGCAAGTTATTGTCACAAGTGCAAAAAGCAAGGACATCAAGCACATGAATGTAGGACTAAGACTATCAAGACACCAAGATTTGAAGGTCATAGCTAAAATTACAATAAGTATGGACATAGAGCATTTGAGTGCAGATCAAAGCCCAAGTGGACACCTAATCAGCCTGCAAAGGGAAATAACCATGGTCATCACCACAATTGGGACTACAACACCAAATATAGCTATCATTACTATCAAGAATATGGACACATTCCTAAAAAATTACATAAGGACACATTTTAGAGGGAACTACAACAAATGGTTAAGCCAAACCACATGTTTTAGTTGCTTGAAGACTGGTCATATTAGCAGGAATTGCCAAACAAAGTCAAAGGTACCCAAGTTAGAAGTCAACAAAGGAAAAGAGAAGGTAGATGTTGAACACATCAGAGGAGAAATGAATAAGACATGGAAGAAGAAAGATGAGTGTAGCTCATCAAATGAAGGGATCACTTCACCTAATAGGTCAAGTGATCACACTTCATCAAACTAAGAAAATAAAAGGCATGAGGGACTAATTTACAAAGTTTTATCATGCATCAATCCTAGAAAAGATAATACTAAAAAGAAGTGATCAGCATGATTAAAGATGCAAAGTTGAAATTCAAAGTTTTTACTAGTGTTGCCAAGTTGTCCTTAGATGCCAAGTGAATGTCAGTATATGTCGACCTGGTAGTAGGAGTCGAGTGATTGGTCACTACCAAGTTGAAAATGGAAGCTGAGTGAAAAGGAAATCTAGTTGGAGCTGAGTGATGGAAAGTCAATGGAAGTTGAGTTATGTTGAAATCCTCAAGGAGCCAAGCATACAGCTGTATGCGCACTAAGCATTTAATGCTATGTTTTGAAGAGTATAAGGTTGTTTTTCAATCATTTCTCATCATTTGAACATAGAGCAAGAACAAGAAGAGGACATAAGTGATTGATGAACAATAATTGAAGCTTTTGCACAGATTTCAACAAAGATCAAGCACCATTTTCATTGATCTAAGGTATTCATCAAGTGCCAAGTTGTGCAGTTATAAAGTTTAATATCTTTTGAAACCCTAGATTTGCAATATGGCTTCCAACTCTAAAATCCCTAAGTAAAAGGAAGGTTTTGAGGTTCAGTTAGTTTAGCAATGAGGTTAAACAACCAGATTTTAGGCCAATTCTAGAAGTTGCTTATAAGAACGACCCTATTAGTGCACTATCCATTATTCTGCCCAAAGTCATAATCATTCAAGATGTCAAGAAGTGTTATAATTGCAAGGTAGGAGCAATAGGAGACTTAGAGATTTATCAAGCATATGATAAACTATGTGAAAAGGGAGTGCTTAAGGAAGAATTTCAAATAGTTGAAAGAAAGGGCTTAACACGTGCCCTATTTTCCCCATAGTTTTCAAAATAGAATGGATAAGAATTGTTCTAAGAAGAATGCATAATGGTTGTTTATGGTTAGAAGGAGGGCCTATTAAGATAACAAAGAGAATTGTGCATAGGGTTATAGGTTTTCCAACCCTATATCAGTACAAGACCCTGCAAAGTGATTCTAAAGAAGCTATTGAAAATAACACCGAGGCAAAATGGAACAAAAGGGGCATGACTATTGATACAATCATAGATCCCCTTTTGTACTTTGCAATAAGAGTTATATCTCACAAGTTCTATCAATCAAACAGATTGAATAGTGTTCCATACATTGTTGTGGATGTAGCCTACAAAATTGTCAAGAAGGATCATGCATATGATCTAGCAGAATTACTATTATAGGAGATCATGGAGAACTTGGGAGTAATAAGAAGATCAAAAGGTGCTCAGTGTAAGTTTGGATTAGTTTTAATCTATATATTTTTCTATGTTTTGAAAGAATTTCCCTCTTTTGGCAAAATAGATTGGAAATCAGACAAGTCGACTATTACTCAAATCAATGAGTACATTGAGCAAATGGGAGACAAATTTGAGTCTCTAATGACAAGTTACTTTGAGGATTTCAAGAAATCCATGAAGCAAAGACTAAGGATACTAGTTTCCCTAGTGGAACAGCACATCAATGATATTTGTTTCTTAGTTGTTATTGATTATACTAATATCCAAGCAGCAATTTCAAGGGTTAGATGGCTAAGACCATTAGGTTATGAGCTAAACATTGATGAAGCATCAGAAGCAATCACATCATTGCTTGCAGAGGAAATTGACAAGGATGTACCTCATTTTGGAACATACGATGTGGTGCAATCCAAAGTAGATATGGAGCTAAAGACTGCATCCACTTTAAAGAAGAAAGATAAGCTTATAAAGAAGCTTAAGGAAAAGTTTGGAGAAGGTACTATAGAAGGTGAAGGTGCTAATGCCAAGGAAGAGGAAGATGATGAACATGATGAAGAGGAACATCAACCTCTTGCATTGACACGAGGCTTAGGTGAGGATGAAGAAAAGGAAGAAGGTGTCGAGGAAGAAGAAGTCGAGAAAGCACTAACTCAAGCCAAGCCCAAGAAGAGAAAGGCCAAAGCTCAGCCTACAGCCCAACCTTAAGCAAAGAAGGCTACAAAGCCAACCCAAGCTAAGCCAACAATACCAGCAACAAGAGCCACTACAAGAGCCTCAACTCAAAAGGCCAAGGAGCAAGACAAAGAGAAGAAGAAGGCTACTGAGCATACTGGTCTTGTGTAGAAGAAACCAAGGAGAAAATATGTTGCACAACCAAAGTCAAATGATGAGGAAAGGATGAAATCTGAAGATATCACCGAATTTAGAGTGGTAATCCATCCTCCTAAGTCAAATATTGATAAAATTTGTGATAATATTAGGAAGAATGAAATTTTTTCTGAATTGAAAAATATTGATTTTAATAAACTGAGTAGAGAAGATCAAAATAAAATTGAAGAATCAGTATATGCCATGATGGAAAAATTCAAGAACACTCCTCTTGAATTTAACAATACAATGCCAAAGGAATTACATGAAATTGTTGAAAATAAGTGGCATTATTGTTTTAAAATGGAAAATGAAATAAGAGAATCCACATTGGCACAAGTAATGCTAGAATTAAGTAAAGGAAAAATCACTAAGGCAAACAAGAAACATGGGAGCAATTTTGCACCAAAATATAGAGCCTTTAGCATCTTACAGAATAAAATTGAAGATGTTGTCCAGAAAATCAACAAAAATGTGGAAGTTGATACATGGCTTGACTATTCTCAAGGATGGAGAAGAAGATCCCTTTGAGGGACAGAACACTGAAAAGGATGAAGATGCAAATAATGCTAAGGCCAGCAAGAAAGAAGAAGAAAGAGAACAAGAAAAGCATGAAGGAGACAAAGAGCCAAAAAAATAAATAGTGGAGGAGGAAACAAAAAAACAAAATGAAATGGCAACAACTGAAGAGGAGCAACAAACTAAACAGAATGTACAAGATACACAATTGCCACCTCCTAGTCCTCCATATATAGCACCTACAATTATAGTTATTGTAAAGGATGTTCCTTACACTTCTTCTCAGAATATCAACCCTTTAACTGTAGAGGATCTCAAGAAGATCCTTCACCAATCAACACTACAAACACAACTATGCACAAACCCAGTATTGGTGAGTGTTGATGAGTTGCAAAAAGTTGTAGCAGGAATAACAAGGGAGAAGAAAACTACACAAGAACAATCCTCACAACCTCCCAAAGCTACAGCTGATCAAACTAAAGAGCAAGAGGTACAAGACAAAATTGCTAAGGTTGACTCTACAACAAAGGTGACAACTACTGTCAAGGAGCAAACAAAGGAACAAATAGGACAAGATGTTCCTACAACACAAACCCAAGGTGCACCTCCTCAAATTTTCATCATTGATCAAGGCAATAGAGGGGAGGAGAAAGAAGTAGAGAAAATCCCTAAGGAGCAGGAGGCAATAAAAATGTTGATAAACTTACCTACCTCAAGGACTCCTCAAAAGAAGCCAAGCACTGATGCAATGCCATTGCAAATTTCTATATCAGGCTCGAGCACTACCAAGGTTACAAGGGTACTTCATTATGAAGACCCTGCTCTTGATTAAGAAATAGTCATACCAAGCTATGACTCAATGAAAATGAACCTACAACAAATCAATGAAGTGCAAGATGCACTAGATAGGAGGAAAAGACTAGAGATACTCATAAATGAGTATAAGTAGAAGCAAGCACTAGCTGAGATCAAAGAAATATTTCTTGATGCCTTTAGCTTGTAGACACCTGATGAAACCAAGTCTATATTGGAACAACTATCAAATATTGTAGAACAAGTGAATAATGAAGACCAAGAAACCAATGTGAAACTCATGGAATGGTTTGAGAAGAAATTTCAAGGAAAAGTAAATGAAAAGATATCAAGTGAAATAGCACTGTCATAGGTTAAATTGGCAAAGAAGATTGACAAAGTGAAAAAGGTACTTGAGAATGTATTCTCATTGTACAAAAATTTGTGTCATTTCTCATATATCACATAGGAGACAATCCAAAGAATAATGAGCTTGGAGAGAAATCTAGAGATTTCTAGCAGTCAACTCCCAAATGATCTAGCTCAGAGTGAGAAGCATTTTTCTCAAACGCTTCACACACAGAAGGAACTAGCTATGTTGACAATAGAGGAGGCCAACATCAAGGCCAAATTGATGCAGATACAATCTTCCATAACCGCACAGCTGGAAGTACTCCATAAAGAACAAGCATATGCAGAGAATGTTCTCAAGAAAGATCCTAATCTTTCTACTATGGAAGGACTTGTTCATCTTGCAGCAGAGATAGCTGTCCAACATAAATCATTAGAAATTGCTTTAGATAACTGGGATAAATCTCTCAAGATGATTATGGAGGTCAATAAAACATTTTTGGAAAAATATGGTCTTAATCCTTAGACCCCTTTGACATAAGTATCAAAAAGGGGAAGAATTAATAAAGGGGGAGAAATATTGAGAAGAAGATATAATGTTTTAGGGGAGTTGTAAATAAGAATGGAAGAAAACATAGATATAGAGTATAGGGTACACAGATACATCAGCTTGAGAGGAGTTACAAAAAATTTTGAGGTGTATATATATGGATTTTATAGAACTTTTAAATTTTTTTATATATGTTGAACTGTATGCATATTTTACTCAAAAAAAATTAGACTTTGATATATTGTTAAGTGTTTTTGACACTCATGTCAAAGGAGGAGATTGTTGAATCTAAGACTAGGTTTTGACTATTTCGTGTCAACACACTTAAGATGTTTACTAAGTTCATGTCAAGCTAGTAACACATGCCGAATAAAATATGTATTGATGTTGATTAAATAGTTGATGTCGATCTACAATGTATGCCTAGCTAGACAGAACTACAATAGGTGTCGAGTGATCTTTAGGTGCTAAGAAATCTTCAGGTGCCGAGCAATCTTTAGGTGTCGAGAAATCTTTAGGTGTCGAATCACTATAGATGCTAAGTGAAACGAAATTGCTATAGATGCTGAGTGAGCCAGTTTTTTTATATGAGCCAAGCATCAAAGGTAACAAGTGTCAAGTAACACAGATTGGCCATAGTTGTTTGTAATTGCACAAACACCTATGTAAACTATTTTTGAGATGACATAAAAGAATCTCGAAGGATATTAAGGATAAGAATGATCTTTTACATTTCCTATGCAATCAGCATGTAGCCAATAAGAAAAATGGAGAAGGCATGCAACCAACAAGAAAAGTGTAAGGAATGAGCAGGAAATAAAGATTCAATATGGATTGTAGATTCATACCTAACCCTAAGTCTTCAAAATATTTAAAAGGAGGACGAAACCCCATTGTATGTGTGGATGAATGAAGTGTATGGGTAAACTATAGCTAAATTCAAAGGGAAGTGTGGAGAGACATAGAAAAATAGAGTAGCATTGCAGTATTTAGTTGATGAAGAAAAAAGTATTAGAACTTTAAAGAGTGACATATCAGATCAAGCGAGGATCGAGTCAATCAGAGTAGAACAAGGATTTGGAATCAGCAATTGGAGATTGCAAAGCTATCAGGTCAAAGACTTTCTAATACTCTCTAGCAATTATATTAGATAATGGAAATCCTATGGACTTAGGTTGGCCTAGCAGCCATTTGTAAATCCTTTAACAGTGTGGCATTCCAAGTGAATGTATAGAAGTCCTCTAACCAGGCCTACTTTTAGCAGGGTAGTGAAATCCTTTAATCAAGTCACTTTTGATAGAGTGTAAAGTCTTTAACAGGACAAGCCTTTCACAAGGTAGACAATTGGAAGTGGTCAAACATTGTAACCTTGAACAGTTACACATTACTGAAGTGATATTTTATGGGTGTCATCCCCGCCCCAGTTTTACCTTCTCATTTTGGAGGGTTTCTGGGTTACCAAATTTTTGTGTTGTCTATTTTCATGCATGTCTTTACTTTTATGTTCATTAGATAGATTGAATGCATGTGAATGGTTTTAGTTAAAAGAATTTAAAAGGGTTAAAGTTAGTTACTTTTGATTCACCCCCCCTCTTAGAAGTAAATCTTCCTATTTGTTAATTCCAACAATCGGGACCTGGAGTTTTATCCATGTTAAGGTTAAAAAGAAATTATTTTATTTCTTCTAACATAAAATTTTGATTTAGAAACTTATTGTCTTCTTCTAATATTAATTTAGGTATTGTGATTTTCATTATGTTTTGGGTTGTTAGATAAGAGTATTCGTAATTATTAAATATATTTATCTGATATTTTACAAAACCTTTAGCTATTTGTTTGGATTTTATGTTAAGTTTCCTTCATTATCCTTATTTTTTGTTATCCTATTAAATATTTTGTTGTTAAGGGTACTTTTGTGGAAAAATGTGTATTACAATTGCCTTCTATTAATCAAGTCTCTCACGATTTTTTTTTCTAAAATATTTCTTTTTCCAATATACTTTCTTGTTTGCAACTATTTTCTTTTTCTTTTTAGTATTTTATCATTATCTATTCCATTTTTTATTACTTTTTCATTGAGTTTTTTTATTTCCTCTTTGTTATACAGTTCTTATTTAAATATGTTATTAAAATGATTGTTCCAATTTAATATTTTTTCTTCTAAGAGTTTTAATTTAGACACAAAATAGTACATGTTTGATCCTTCAAATTCTTGCAACTATTGCTTTTAGTTTTCCATGAAATTATCATCTAGAAACCACATTTTCTCACATTTAAAGACATTTCTTGATGGTTTTTATTGTTCTGCTATCTATATTCTGACTAGGAAATGATACGAACCAACATAAGGTAGGATTGTAGCCCAAAGAATGTGATTGAATGTGCCTAAGTCTCTTTTAGTTATAAATCTTCTTAATTTCTCTACTATTATAGAAACATGATCTTCTATTGTTCCAAGTGTATAGCCAATGTGTAGGTGGAATATCTATTAAAATGTCCTTTGTGAACCATTCTTTAAAGTCTGCCATCACTTGTGCGAGTGTTTGCAACCCTATTTATCTTTCTTTGAATTTTAAAAGAGCATTAAAATCCCCCCATCCAGAAGTTTCCTATTGAGTTTGCTTACATAAAAGAGTTGATTTTCTTCCATAACTCTTTCTTTTTTGTTGTTGGAATCAATCCATAAATATTTATAAGTATGAGTTGTCTATCACTTTTGAAACTTGTAATTCCCACCCCCATCTAATAATTATTTGATATCATCATTTTAAAGTCTATCTTTCTTGGATCCCCTAACATTCCATGTAGTGAAGTTCATTGTCCAATGAGAAGGATCTTCCCCTTCCCCTCTTTAAGTACATCTTTAATCATTTTTTAATGTCTTCTTTACCTATAGTTATTATGAGATCTGCAAGTGATTCCCTTCCTTATTTTTTTTTTTGTTTCCCAAATTTTGGTAGTTATATGCCTTCCTTATTTGCAGCAATGCCTAGCTTATCTAGATTTCCATTAGCATTACTTATATGGTTTACTATTGTTTCATCTTCTATCTCCTCTACATCTTCTTTTAGTTCTTGAAATATCTTTTTGCTAATACCATCTTCCATTACTTTGTCAATTTCCTCATTATCTATTACTTTTGTTTTCTCTTTTTTTGTTTCAATCATGTTCTCATTAAAAAGTTCATGATCATGTTCTAATGGAATTTGTATTATGAATTCTTCCCAACAATGATTTGTGTCTATATCATTCATCTCTATACTATCATTATACCTAGAATTGAGATTATCTTCGAGATTAGATATCCTCAACTTACTTATAAAATTTTATTCTTCAATAGGAATGAGCTTTCTACCATGCTCCTCCTTTCTATCCCCTGTATTTTGTCTTCATGGTGTATTGTTTTTTTCAAAAGGGTCTTTTCAATCTAACAATGTTTTCCAAAATTTATGACTTATGTTTGATTTCTTTTGTTCTTTTGTTTTTTCCACAACTGAAAATACTCTCCATTGGATTGTTCTCTAATTTTGAGATATTTATGTGTCCTTGCTATCTCTTCCAAGTCCTTAACCATGTCTTATATTTTGTTTTCTAGTTACTCATTTTTCTGATCTGAATTGTTCCTAGTTTCTTTGTTTTGTCCTTCCTATAATATTGCATCCTTAATCCTTTTCTATATTATTTAGTTCTTCTCTTATACTCATGTTCACATTATCATACCTGGTTTGTACTTCCTCTAAGACATAATTTTCCTTTTTGGTTGACTTTTCCTAAGTGTCTAGATTTGTTGAATGGATATTGTTATTTCTCTCTCTTTGTATATGACTCTATGTACTCTCTACTTGGTGTTGATCTTTGTGAGCTTCATCCCATAGAATCAATTGGTTGGTTATTGTTGATAGTCATAAAGAAGGTAGAGCTGGTTAGTCATCACTATCGTTGAGTCACTCTATATAGGTCGAGTTATATATTTATTAGACTTGTAAATAATCTTGTGTATGTTGAGCTCTCTAGGAGAAGAGAAAGTCTATGGTCACTATGTATTCCTATGGAAGTCAAGTTTAGTGAATGTCAAGTAACGAAGATTAAGTTTATGTTAAGTAATACATAAGGAGTCAAGCTAGTTAAGGTTGAGCGTCAACAGGCAGAACAGTTATGAATGAGTATCACAAATAGTATGTGCCAAGTAACACTATTTGGACAAGAATATTTGGAATAGAACAAAATAAGAGATAAACCATTTTTGATCGACATGTAAATGACATTTAATGATTGTAGAGTTTTTTATAGATTTTGTTACACATTTTAGCATGGATCATTGATCCCTATGAAGAAGAGTTAGTCAATCAGATTAAGAGGCAAAAAAGAGAAGCATCTAGATCATTGATTATATTCTAGAAGACTCTACAAATATCTATTTTAGGGTAGATCCTAACCCTATTTTATAAGGATGTGAAGAATTGTGAAAGCTTATGTGAAGGAGTTGTGTTTTGGAGGCTACAAGAAAAGTTGTGAAGTAACAAAGTATAGCCACTAAGTGAAGAGCAGAGAGAAGATATATTAAATAGGAAATCATATTAGAGAGTGGAAAGAGAAGATCTATAATCAACAATGTAAGTACAAATTGAAGGACCAAGTACTAATACATTTTGTTGATCTCAAATTGGTTTTGACAATTGAGTGTCAACACACTTAAGACATTTACTTAGTTTATGCCGAACTAGTAATGCATGACGAGTATAATATGTAAATACAAGACCATGTCAAGTTGCAATGAGTGTTGAGTCACTCAAGTGCCAAGCAGATAGACCATGTTGAGTGATTCAAGTGCCGAGTGAACAGTAGATGATAAGTAGTTTAGGTGTCGAGTCAGAAATAGAATTATAATATATGTCGAGCATTAGTAACTTCAAGTGCCCAGTAACACAGATTGGACATATTATTTTTTTATGGCACAAAAAACTATGTAAATCATTTTTCAACTGACATAAGGTTAGATTTTGATTCTTTGGAGATAAGCATGAATCTATTTGCAAAATCCCTATGTATTTGTATGTAGCCAATTAGAAAATAGGAAGGATTAAGCAACTAAAAGGATGAATCTCAACTATAGATTCATACCTTACCCTAAGCCACCTAAGTCTTCTTAAGGAGGATGAAGCCCTAAACCTTTTATGAGAGATAAGAGAGTTGAGAACATTGTGAAGTGGTGAATGATCAAAGGTGCGAACAAGATAGTTTGCAGAACATTCAAGGTAACTTAGCAGTGAGAGTGAATTGCATAATCAGTTAAAGGAGAACAAAGGATAGATAAAGATACAAAATTGATACATTTGATCATAAAGGATCAAGAAGGATATTGTGCAGATTTGACCTTTAATCAAGCAATCCAAAGTCAATCACAAGATCTATGCTGAGACATTTTGACAGGTGATTTTAGTTAAATCTCCTAAGAAGAGTGGTCCTAATAGGCCTTATCAAATCCTTTAACAGGGTGACATTCCAAGTGAGTGATCAGAAGTCCTTTAACCAGGCATACTTCTAATAGGGTGTTGAAATTCTCTAACAAGGTGGGACTTAGCAGTCTTTATAAGCCTTTAATAGGGCAAGCCTTTCACAGGGCAGATCATGATTCATGGTTGAACCATTGTAACCTTAATTAGCTATAATTTATTACTATAGTAGTGAAGATTTGTGGGTCTCATCCCCACCCCAATTTTACCTTCTCATTTGGAGGTTTTTTGGGTAATCATAAATGGTGTCAAGTGTGTGTTTTTAATTGCTTACATGTTTTAGATGCATTTACCTTACTTGTTATTTTAGTATGTTGATGCATGTGATGTATGAATGGTGAAAGTTTTATGGATCCAAGTTTAAACTTCTGATTCCCCCCCCCCCCCCCCCCCCCCCCTCCCCCCCCACAAAAGTTTACCTTTCCCACTTGTAATTCCAACAATTGATATCAAAGCCCAGTTCTTAGAAGAAGAAGCTTTGCAGCTTAGAGGAAAGATCTTGAAATGGAAGTCTACAAAATGGGAAAGATCGTTGAGAACCAGGAGATTGAAATCCATCTCATACTACATCAATTGAATGAAGCTAGAGATGCCTTGAAGATTTCATTGAAGAGAAGGAAAGAGATTGCTATAGCAGAAAATGACACACAATACAAAGAGATTGACACCACAAAGCTATTTGCAGATGGTAACTCTAGTGAATTTGATGCAGTAATTGCAGATCTAGTGGAGAAGAATAGAGCACAAGTTGAAGAAATTAGAAATCTCAAGTTGGAGCAAGAATCACAAGTCATACTACTATGTGAGGTGATTGAACAAAAGAAGAAAGCCATAGAAGACAAGGCCATGATTAAAGAAGACAAAAGAATTTGGAAAATACCTTGGAAGAAAAGTCAACAGAGCTATCCAAGATCTTAAACATGCAATTGGATACCTTAATCCAAATGATGAATGCTCGTCATGAGTTAAATGTCAAGGACATTCAGATAACTACATTAAAATTGCAAAATGAACAACTGTAGAATGACCTGAAAAGAGAAAAGGAATTTTTTGAAAGTTTCAACAAGCCAAATGAAGCCATCAAGTACTTTGAACAATTATTGAAATCCCCTAAGATCCAACAGAGATACATTAGGATTAGGCTACACAAGCACTGAAGAAGGAGAATCATCCAAAGCCACTAAAGAAAGGAACAATAAAAGTAAGAATTCCAAACCTACTTGTCATAATTGTGGTGAGAAAGGGCATACTACTAATGTGTGTAGGATCAAGAATGCAAATCAAAATGCTAAGCCTAAGAACATGGTCCATTGTCATAAGTGCAATAAACAAGGTCATCAGGCACATGAATGCAGAACTAGAACCATGCATGCACCAAAATTTGAAGGATATTGCTACAACTATTAGAAGTATGGACATAGAGCCTTTGAATGCAGATCCAAGTCCACATGGTCATCAAGCAAGCCAACAAAGGTAAGAAGCTATGGAAATTCTTATAATTGGGATTACAATACAAGATATAGTTGTCATTATTGTCAAGAATATGGATGTGCCTATGAATTGCATTAGGACTCACTTCAATAGTAACTACAAAAGATGGTTGAGTCAAACTACATGTTTCAACTATCTAAAGACTAGTCACATCAGTAAACATTGTCCAACTAGGTCAAAGGCACCAAGTTATGAATCTGATAAAGGCAAAGGTAAGGTAGACATTGAACATGTCAAGAATGACATGAATAAGACATGGAAAAAGAAAGATGGTTGCAATACATCAAATGGAGAAGGTATCACTTCACCCAATGGGTCAAGTGGTCACACCTCATCAAATTAAGCAAATAAGAGGTATGTGGGACTAATATTCAAAGTACTATATCATTAATTAGTTCCAAAAGAAAATAGCACTGAAAATAATGGATTAACATAAATGAAGATGTGGGTGGTTCAGCCATTTCCTATGCTGATGTGGTTGCATTTGAGGCTGGTATTGGTGGTCAGACGGTGCAGCCTGGGTTTTGTGATACCGTGCTTTCGGGGTTCCGTGCTGCTATGTTGGTTGTGGTATGTAACCCAAAAAGGCTTCATCTAAATTCTTCTATAGTTGATAATATTTCTATTAATTTGAAGGATTTCATGGCTTATGCTGCTATCTTTTTCTTTAAGGGTTTCTGGCCCTCTCTTTCGAATTTGCATGCATGGATATCCCATGTTTGGGAACCATACATTTCGAAGAGTGCCCAAATTTACCCTGTGGCAAGGGGTTTTTTTGTTGTGAAATTTGATTCTGCAAATGATAGAAATGCCATCCTCAACAATAATTTCTCTTGGGATGGGAAGTTTCCCTTGATGGCAAAAATTTGGCACAAGGATTTCAACCCTTCAATTGAAACTTTTAATAAGATCCCTATGTGGGTAAGGCTGCTGAACCTTCCCCTTCCTCTTTGGTTGGATCCTTTTTGGGAGGAAGTGGGGAATGTGCTTGGAGACTTCATGAAATCTGATTCAGATTCTGTCAGCTTGTATCGATCAACTTTTGCTCGCATTCTTGTTGAGATCAACATTTCTAAGGGACTCTCGGATATGATTTTGGTGTATTCTCCTCTTGGTTCTTGGAATATTCTTCTAGACTATGAGGGTATCCCCTTTCGCTATAGGAATTGCCACTTGACTAGTTACCTGGCTGCCAGGTGCTCTTTAGGTAAATCTAGACAGAAATTGTCCCCTTCTTGGTGGAATGGGGTCTCGGATGCCCACTACATGTATGAGAAGGCAGTTGAGAACTCTTCTCAGATTCCTTCTTCTCCTGGCATCTTGAAGAAGGTTCCTCCTTCTATCCCTTCCGTGGTGACTGTTGGCTAGTCTCTGGTTTTTGTTCCTACTCCCGATTTTCCTACTGCTGTCCCTGTTTCTGGGGTGGATTCTACTTTTGTTTCTTTTCTATCCCCTCCTCTGGCTCCTTTAGTGGTGATAATAGGTCCATCTCTAGACCCAATTTCTAGATTGGACTCTGCTCCTGTCTCTATTGATCTTCCCTCTCATGAAATCTTGTCAATGGATCCACTTTTGGCTCCCTCAGTTGTGGTAGCTAATCTTTCTTCTAGTGTTTCCAAGGTAGATCCTCCTGTGATACCTTTGCTAGGTGCCACTATTCTGTCTCAAATTTTTGCTGTCACTTCCTCTTCTTCATCCTTTCCCCTGGCATCTAGGGTTTCAGGTTCTGGCTATGATGGTGCTGATTTTTGGTGGTAGAACACTATTGGTTTGGTGGAGGATGGATGGACTACAGTAAAAGAAAAAAAGGAAAAGCCACCCAATCCCTCTTTTGACATGGCACTAAGGTCTACCAAGAAATGCTCAAAAGGGAAAGTCTGACTCACCTGGCTTTTGGCCAGTTGTTCCCTGGCTCATTTTTCCTTTTGCTCTTGGTAGTGTATTTCATTTTGGGGTTTTAGGAACCCAATAAAAACCTATTTTTGTGGCTTTCATTGTCTTGTTTTATGTTTTTCCACTTTGGTCACCTTTTGTTTGGTGACTTGTTTCTCCTTTGTTGACTCATATAGGGTTTCAGGCACCCTTCAAAACCTGGTTGTGTGGCTGATGTGTACTATTTTATTTGTGATGCCACTCTGGTCACTTCTGTTTTGTGACCCATTCTTTCTTAGGAATGTAGTTTGTTTGGTTTTGGCTTCATTGATAAATCTTGTTTTGTAAAGGGTTTCAGAGTCCCTTCAAAGCCTGTTTATCTTATCAAAAACATGAATAAAGATGTAAGGTGTTGTGAAAATTCAAAGTTAAATCTTTTAGTTTTCATGCTATTGCCAAGCATGAAAAGTTTTCAATGGATGCCAAATGAAACACTAGTTAGTGTTGAGCTACCAGGCTAGCTAGTTGATGTCGAGTCTATAGTAGCTACTGAGTGATGGTCATGTCATTGGATGTTGAGTGGAACAGAAAACATGCTGATAAAGAGTTTACAGCTGTACAAGCACCAAGCATTGATTGCAAAGTTTTTCAAGGTATATGGTCATTTTTCACCCATTTTTTCATCATTTCAAACTCAAAGCAAGAGCAAGTGGTGTAGAAGGTGATTCAAAAGTTTGTCTGAAGCAACTACA
Source organism: Cupressus sempervirens (assembly GCA_028749045.1). Classification (NCBI taxonomy): domain Eukaryota; kingdom Viridiplantae; phylum Streptophyta; class Pinopsida; order Cupressales; family Cupressaceae; genus Cupressus; species Cupressus sempervirens. The sequence goes on along the minus strand of CM053792.1, from coordinate 249,733,270 downwards.
AAGATCCCAACAAAAATTTCACTCACATTTTTTGAATCTCAAAAGTATTTATTCATAAGCTGACCTACATAGTTTGAAATTTGTACAAACCCTAGTTTTTCAAATGGCATCTAGCTTAAGGAATGTAGAGGGACAAGAAGTTTTAAATTTTCAATTAGTTAGCAATGAAGTGAAGCAACTAGATTTTAGAGCAATTCCAAATGTTGCATATAAACAAGACCCATCAGGCACATTATCCATGATTCCCCCAAAATTTAGTATGGTCCAGGATGTTAGAAAATGTTATAACTGCAAGATAGGTGGAATTGGTGATATGGAGATAAGGGAAGCATACAATAGATTGTGCAAAAATGGCATCTTAAAAGAAGAGTTTGAAATTGTAGAAAGGAAGGATTTGACCCATGCCCTAGATTTCCCCATGATGTTCAAAATAGAATGGATAAAGATCATATTAAGAAGAATACATGATGGATCCTTGTGGTTAGAAGATGGACCAATCAAAATTTTAAAGAGAATAATTCATAGGGTGACTAGTTTTCCAACCTTAGATCGGCCAAAGACTCTGTGAAGTGACTCAAAAGAGGTTATAGAGAAAAATACAGGAGCCAAATGGAACAAACATGGAATGACAATTAATACCATCTTAGACCCTCTATTACTCTTTTCCATAAGGGTAATTTCTCATAAGTTTTATCAATCAAGCAGATTAAATAGTGTACCTTGTATTGTAGTAGATGTGGGCTACAAAATTGTGAAGAGGGATCATACCTATGATCTAGCTAAACTTCAATTGCAAAAAATAATAGAGAACATAGGAGCCATTAGAAAAACCAAGAGTGCATAGTGTAAATTTTGATCAATCCTAATTTGCATTTTTTTATGTATAGAATACATTTCCATCTTTTGGCAAGGTGAGTTGGAAGACGAATAGGTCAGTAGTTGTGCAAATCAATGAATACATTGAGCAAATGGGTGAGAACTTTGAAACTATCATGACAAGTTATCTTGAAGACTTTAAGAATTCTATGAAGAAAAGGATGATAATACTTGTTTCCTTGGTTGAATAGCATTACAATGACATATGTTTTATTGTTGATATTGATTATACTTATGTACAAGCTACCACACCTAGGGTAAGGTGGCTAAGACCCATAGGATTTGAGATTAATGTTGATGAAGCCTCAGTTGCCATCACTACACTTCTTGTTGAAGAAGTTGATAAAACAACCAAAATATTTGGAAATTATGATGTGATGAAGTCCAAAATTAGAAATGGAGTTGAAGACAACCTCCACACTAAAGAAGAAAGACAAATTGGTGAAGAGATTAAAGGCCAAATTTGAAGATGTTGAAGAGGAAGAAGAAGAAGGAGATGAAGAGGATGAAGAGGAAGAACAAGATAAAACTAAAGAACCTCTTGTATTAACCCAAGGCATGGGTGAGGATAAAGAAGAAGAAGAGGGTGTCGAGGAAGAGGAAGCAAAGGAAGCACCAATACATGCCAAGCCTAAAAAGAGAAAGGCTAAGGCACAGCTTGTGGCAAAGACAAAGGCAAAGAAAATTGCTAAGCCAAGCTTAGCAAAGCCAACAACACCAACAACTAGAGCAAGAACATGGGCCACCACACAAAAGACCAAGGAGAAAGCCAAAGAAAAGGCCAAGGCTATAGAACAAAGAGACCAAGTGCAGAAGAAACAAAGAAGGAAATACATTGCACAACCAGATACTGATGATGAGAGAACAAAATCTGAGGATACAAGCCAATTTAAAGTGGTAAGTCATACACCTCAATTTGATCTTGAAAATATCTGTAAGAATGTCAACAATAATGCAGATTTGTTTGGTTTGAAAAATGTTGATTTTGAAAAACTTGAAAGGGAAGAAAAGACTTTAGTTGAAGAATCAATATATGCAATGATGTCCAAATTCAAGAATACTCCACTTGAGTTTGATAATACTCTACCAAAAGGTTTATATGACATTGTTGAACAAAAGTGGCATAATTGTCTAAACTTGGGAAAAAAAATTAGAGAATCTATATTAGCACAAGTTATGCTAGAATTAACAAAGGGACAGATTACTAAGGCAAAAAAGAAATATGGTGGAAGATATGCACCTAAATACAGAGCCTTCAACATTCTTCAGAAAAACATTGAAGATGTTGTGAAGAAATCTACCCAAATGTGGAAATTGATTTATGAGTTAACAACTGTCAAACAAGGAGAAGAAGATTCCCTTTGAGGGAAGAAATAATGGTGATGAAAATGATGATAAGGAGGGTGACAAGGAAAAATAAAATATTATTAAAAAGGAAGCACAAGAGAAAGATGAAGACATGGTAATAGTTGAAGAGTGGGAAGAAGAACAAAGTGTGCAAGACACATAAATGTCGAGTGTCAGCCCTCCACATGACACCAATTTAACTATAGAAACTGTAATTGTCAAGCATGTTCATAAAATTTCAACTCATAACATCAATCCTTTAACTATAGAAGATCTGAAAAAGATACTAGACCAATCTACACTTCAGGCAAGATTATGTGAAAACCCAATATTGGTTAGTGTGGATGAACTTCAAAAGATAGTATCTGACATCACAAGGGATAAGGTGAATACACAAGAACCACCTTCTGCCATCCCTTCAACTACTAGTGATCAACCTTTGATTCAAACATTAGTAGACACGTCCACAAAGGTTGACACAACTATTAAAATTGATTTGGTTGAATAGAGATAGACTATAGCAGAAGAGAAAGAAACAATAAATGATCAACCTGATGCACAAACACAAGGTACAAGTCCAATCATTGTGATTAACCAAATTAGATCTGAAGAAAGTAAGGATGAACTAAGGGAAAAGGGGAAAGAATCCATACAAGCATTGGTAACCTTACCAACATCTGGCACTCCTACAAAACTTCTTCAAAAGCCAAGCACAGAAGTAATACCCCTGCAAATCTCAATGCCAGGCTCAAGCTCTTCTAAGATTGAAAAGGTAATTCACTATGGAGATGTAACTTTAGATGAAGAAATAGTGATACCTCAATTTTATTATGCAACAATTACATTAGAACAAATAAGCATTTTGAAACAAGCATTAGAAAAGAAGAAACACCAAGAAATGCTTAGAAAAGAGTACATACAAAAACAAGCATTACAAGAAATTAAAGACATCTTTTTAGATGCGTTCAGATTACCTACTCTGAAAGAAACCAAACCACTAATGGAAAAATTGTTAGATATTGTGGAAAAGGTTAATAATGAAGACCTAGATACAAATACCAAACTTTTGGAATCGTCTGAAAGAAAGTTTCAAGGAAAAGTGAATGAAAAGATATCTAGTGATATAGCATTGTCACAAGTTGCTTTGGAAAATAAGGTTGAGGATGTGAAGAAGGTACTTGAGAATATTTTCTCATTATACACCAAACTGTGCGATCCCACACTCTTCACCCAAGACACCAGAAATAGAATTCTAAGCCTAGAGAGGAATTTAAGCATATCGAGTACATAGCTACCTAAGAACCCAGCTCAGAGTGAGAAGCATTTCCACACATTTCTTTAGTCACAGAGACAATTAGTTGTGTTAACAGTAGAAGAGGCTAATATAAGAGCCAAATTGACACAAATTTAGACCTCTCTTACCCCACACATGGAGATACTTCATAAAGAATTAAGCTATGCAAAAACTTTTCTGAAGAAAGATCCCAATCTTTCTACATTAGATGGCCTAGTACACCTTGTAGCCGAGCTCGCCATCCAAGTGAAATTATTAGATGTTGCATGTGACAATTGGGATATAGCTCTAAAAATAATCATGGAAGTCCATAAATCATTTCTGGAAAAATAAAATATAAGTGTATAGACCCTTTTGACATAAGTGTCACAAAAGGGGGAGATAAAATAAGCAAGGGGGAGAGATACAATTGAATCAAATAGAGAGATGAATAGAGAAAAAGAGGAAGCATGAATAAAGGGGGAGATAATTAGATTTTGACCCCAGTGACATACATTTTGAGGAATACAATGTAGAAACAAAAAAAGAGCAAAGAAGATATTAGCTAAAGGCAGAGCATAAAGAGTATAAGTGCATTGAAGACAAAGAGTATCACTCAGCAGAGACAAATCTACTTAGAATGGAGAACAAATTTTGGATATAGAAAAAATGCATTAACTCAGAGGGATTCATACATTTTTTAGGTATATAATTATTTGCAAAATTTTGACATTTTGTATATAAGTCGAGTCATGGTTATGTTATACTCGAGAAGAACAAATTGTTTGTATATATTCAAGTGTTTTTGACACTCATGTCGAAGGGGGAGATTGTTGATCTCAGATTGGTTTTGACAATTGAATGTCAACACACTTAAGACATTCACTTATTTTATGTCAAACTAATAATGTATGCTAAGTATAATATGTAAATACAAGATCATGCCGAGTTGCAATGAGTGTTGAGTCACTCATGTGCTGAGTCACTCAAGTGCCAAGTAGATAGACCATGCTGAGTGATTCAAGTGTTGAGTGAATAGTAGATGTCGAGTAGTTCAGGTGCCGAGTTAGAAATAGAATTATAGTATGTGTCAAGCATTAGTAAGTTCAAGTGCTGAGTAACACAAATTGAACATATTTTTTTGCTATGGCACAAACAACTATCTAAACCATTTTTCAGCTGACATAAGGTTAGGTTTCAATTCTTTGGAGATAAGCACAAATCTATTTGCAGAATCCCTATGTATTTGCATGCAACCAATTAGAAAATAAAAAGGATGAATCTTAGTAGTAGATTCATACCTAACCCTAAGCCACCTAAGTCTTCTTAAGGAGGACGAAGCCCTAAACCTTTTATGAGAGATAAGAGAGTTGAGAATTTTGTGAAGGGGTGAATGATCGAAGATGCAAACAAGATAGTTTGCAGAGCATTCAAGGTGACTTAGTAGTGAGAGTGAATTGTAGAATTAGTTAGAGGAGAATAAAGGATAGATAAAGATACAACATTGATACATCTGATCATAAAGGATCAAGAAGGATATTGTGCAAATTTGATCTTTAATCAGGCAATCTAGAGCCAATCACAAGATCTATGCTAAGACATTTTGACAAGTGATTTTAGTTAAATCTCCTAAGTGTAGTGGTCCTAATAGGCCTTATCAAATCATTTAACAAGGTGAAATTCTAAGTGAGTGATCAGAAGTCCTTTAACTAGGCACACTTTTAACAGGGAGTTGAAATCCTCTAAAAAAGTGGGACTTAACAGTCTTTGTAAGCCTTTAATGGGGCAGGCCTTTTACAAGGCAGATCATAATTCATGGTCAAATCATTATAACCTTAATTGGCTACACTTTATTGCTGCAATAGTGAAGATTTGTGGGTGTCATCCCCACCCCAGTTTTACCTTCTCATTTGGAGGGTTTTTGGGTAATCATATATGGTGTCAAGTATGTGTGTTTAATTGCTTACATGTTTTAGATGCATTTACCTTACTTGTTATTTCAATATGTTGATGCATGTGATGTATGAATGGTGAAAGTTTTATGGTTCCAAGTTTAAACTTTTGGTTCACACCCCCCCCCCCCCTCCCCCCACCGCCAAAGAAGTTTACCTTTCCCACTTGTAATTCCAACACATCTTAGCTAGTAAATCATGGTAAATCTCTTAATAGAGTGGTCCTAATAGGCCCCAGTAAATCTTCTAATAGATTTCTTACTTCATTATAAGTTGTAAATCCTTTAATCAAGGTAAACCTAATAGTCTTGTAAAGCTCTTAACAGGGCATACTCCTTATAGGGTGGATCATAAGAAGTAATTACATTTGTAGCCTTAAGAGGCAAACTTTGTTACTACATTAGTGAAGATATGTGGGTGTTATCCCCACCCCAGTTTTACCTTTACCTTGGAGGGTTTTTGGGTTACCAAATTTTTTTGTGTTGTGTTTAATTTTAAGCTTATGGATGTGATGAATAGTTAGATTTATTTTGGAATTTTAAGTTTAAGGTTATGATATTCATGATCTAGATATGAGATGGACTAAATGGTGAATACAATTGAGTCGTCATTTTCTTTGAAAGATAAAATTTGTAAGTGATCCCGATTCACCCACCCCCGCCCACCTCAGTATCTCACCTTCCCAATAAACTTCCAACAATTGGTATCAAATTTTTTTTCTCTTAGAAAAAGTTTAACCACTTGAGAATTAAGATCTTGGAGATGGAGGCTTATAAATTAGGAAATACTATTGAGAAATAGACAATTAACATCTAGATCATACTGCAACAACTCGGAGTAGCAAGAGAGGAATTGAATATGTCCTTAAAGAAAAGAAGAGAGATGGATATCCAACAAAATGACACACCTTATCAAGAAGTGGACACCAAAGGAATGTTTAACAATGGAATTTCTAGTGAAAGTGATATAGATATAGAAGATTTATTAGAGAAGAACAATATTCTACATGAAATTAGAGGATTAACATGAAATCCAATCAGTAAGGCTATGTGAAGTGACTAAATAGAAAAACAAAGATGAAGAAGAAAAAGTCATGTAGAAGAAGACAAAAGACAAATGACAACATGACTTGATGAAAGATCATCTGATGTGTAAAAGCTTACAAACAATTAGCTAGACATGATGAATCAATTGCTACTTGCAAATCAACAACTAAACATAAAAGACATGGAGATTACAAATTTGAGATCACAAAGTGACCAACTAAGGAATGAGTTAAGATCTAAGAAGGAAATCTCAAAAGGATGAACAAACCTAGTGAAGTTATATGATACTTTGAAGAATTGATGATATCCCCAATAGCACGTAGTGACACATTTGGCCTAGGACATATCAAGCACCACTCATCTTCTGAAGAAGGAGAATTATCCAAGAGTGGACAGAAAAGGAAATGCAAAACCAAAAGACAAACCTACATGCTATCACTATGGAAAACTTGAACACGCAAAAAACATCTGCAGAAGCAAGATTGGTAAGAAAAATCCTAAGCCCAAGTTTAATGGATGTTGTTTTAATTGTAATAAACAAGGACACCAAGCATATGAATTTGGGACAAAGGTTAACAATACACTTATTGCACCTAGATTGGAAGGATATTGTTAAAAATGTCAAAAGTATGGATATAGAGTACATGAATGTAGATCAAAGAAAAAATTTGACTGGACACCCAAAAGGCAAGTAAATGCACATAAGAAAGGTAACTCTCACAATTGGGATTACAACACATGGTATAGTTGTCATTATTGTGGAGAATATGGTCACATTATAGAGAATTGCATAAGAACATATTTCAGAGGCAATTCTAATAAATGGTTGAATGGAAGCATAGTTTATTTTATTTGTCACAAGACTAGACATGTGAGCAATAAATGTAGGACCCGAACACCAGCACCAAAAAATGAACACATCAAAGGAAAAGGAAAAGTGGATGTAGCACAAACAAAAAAGGAGATTAATCAAACTTGGAAGAAGAAGGTAGAAGCTAGAAGTAGTGGAAAAAGTCAAGTTGAGATTGCCCAATCCAGTGGAGAAGGTGATCACACTACCTCAAATTGATCAAGAAAGCAATGTAAGGAACTACAAATTCAAATGACATACCATACTTTAGTTCCTAACACATAGTGTGCCAAAGTTCATATTTGCATAAGATAAGATGCATAAGGATAGATTTGTGGGAAAAATTGAGCAATAAAATCAATTACACTATTAAGTGTTGAGCATAAGTAATACTATATACATTGACTGAGCATTGTAATATGGATGGAATGCCTATAATGACTGAGTTGATGTGTTGGCTGATTTCAATGGTATTGACCAAGTTGTGTAGTGGAGACTGATTTAACAAAAGTTTAATAATAGTTGAGATAGTTGGATTCCACCTTAAAAAGTACACATCATTTATGAGTGCCCTAATTTGAACAAATTAAGGTATGTAGAAAAAAATTGAATGTATTTTACACACCTTGCATTCATATTTTGAGAGCCAAAGTGATTTGAGTGAATTGTAAAGTGACTTTAAAGGTAATTACAATCAATTTGTTGGTGAAAGTGTGATCAAGCATTGATTGTAAGAAGTCTTGAGTTACTCAGGAAGTGAATATCAAACCCTAAATGAAGAAATGACATCTAGATCAACATCAACAATGAAGAATCAAAGAAAATGAGTTACTAATGTTCAATTGGTGAAGACTGACACTTGTCCTCCACCTAAATACCAAGTTGTTCCAAATATTTCTATGAAAGGAGATGCAATGGGTGTAATATCAATGATACCACCTAGGGTTATTATGATATAAAATGTATGAAGCTACTATATGTGTAAGATTAGTGAAGTTGGAAACTACTAGATTCGAGTGACATATCAAGAGTGAAGGACTATTGAAATACAAACTTAAGATTATGGAGAGGAAAGGGTTAAAACTCATCCTTGACTTTCCAAGAAATTTCAAAATTGAATGGATTAAAGAAGTGTTAAGCCAAATTCATGACATGAGTTATGGGTGGAGAATGTGTCAGTGAAAATCTCAAAGAAGATTATATATACAATCACAAGGTATCCTACATTTGAGAAAAAGAAGACCATGAGATACCAGTCAAGCCAACTAAATAGTGTGTAAAGTATGGTAGTAAACCAATCTTGGAAGATTGTGATGAAAGATCATGAGTATGATCTTGTTGAGCTCCAATCATTGCAATTGGTAGATAATCTTCTATCAATCTAGAAAGAAAAAAATTATGTGTAAGTTTGGATCATTGATAATGTGCATCTTCATTTATGTTCAAAATTATTTTCCAATGGTTGGCAATGTTGTTTGGGAGCAAGGAAAACCTGTCACTGGAGAAATAAGTGAATATATTGCAAATTTGGGAGATAGTCTTGAGAATGTCTTGGATGGACATTTTGATGAGTTTAAATAGAAGATGAGAAGAAGAACAAGGATTCCTACATCCTTAGAAGAAAAGTACTATAATGATGTGTATTTTATATTTGACACTAATTACACATATGTTCAGGCAGTTAAGTCAAGGGTAGCATGGCTTAAACCATTTGGTTAAAAATTGATATTGATGATGTAAGTACAACAATCATTGCATTGCTTGCTAAGGAAATTTATGCAAAAGTCGAGCCCTTTGGAAAATATGAGGAAGCAAAGGAAAGAATAACTATAGATGTTAAGATTGCTTCATTTGATAGAAATAGGAAGAAGATGATAAAAGACCTAGAAGAGAAACTAGGGAAATAGGCTAAAGGTGAATGACCATTAATGATTACACAAGATCTTGGAGAAGATAGAGAAAGTGATGGTCATGTAGAGGAAGAGGAAGAAAGTGTAGAGAAGAAGGGTAAAACCCAACACTTGTCTCACCACAAGAAAAGAAGGCCAAGAAAGTCACTATCATAGAGCCTAACGTGAAGAAATTAGTAAAGAAAGCTATACATAAACCCCTCTCTCCTCTTGCATCAATCAGACTAAGAACTAGGGCAGCCACAATAGAAATTGTTGAGCCACCATTGAGAAAAGGGTTTTCTAAGATTACTAAACCAAGTGAAGGTTCAAGTGGCACAAGTAGTACAAAAAAAAAAAATTTAGCCACTAAAGGCAACCTCTATAGAGGAGAAGAAAATTTATTGCTCAAAAAGATGATGATGATGATGGAGAAAAAAAAGATTCAGATATGCCTAGTCACTGTAAAGTTGTAGTATGTACAAAGCCCAAAACAATTCACAAGGTATGTGATAGTATTAGAAATTATGCAAGCTTATCAGGTTTTAAATTCATAATATATGGAATACTAAGTACAGTAGATAAAACTAAGGTAGAAGAAGACATGTTAGACATGGTGGCTAAGTTGAAAACTACAACTATAGAGATAGGTAATAATATATCCAATGAGTTTCATAATAGAATTGATGTCAAATGGCAACATGCAATAAATACTGAGCAACAAATTAAAGAAGGAGCACTAGCAAACATAATGCCTAGATTGTCAAATAAGAAAATCACAATTTTTTTGGAGAAGTATATGAATAGATTTGTTCCTGAGTATAGAGAATTTTTTGGTTTTGCAACATAAGATTGAGGATGTTTTGAAAAAAAGTGGATTGATATGGAAGAGAATTTTTGGTTTGACCACTGAAAAAGAAACTCATAAGGATGATGAGGGTAAGAGTATTAGAGATGAAACATTGGATAATGAGCAAGATGTATATGCAATGACCTTGATACACTTGAAGAAGCTATCTGATAAAAGTTCAAGGAGAATGAGAAAAATACTATGAAAATAAAGGATGTGCATACTGATAAAGAAGACATAAGTATGTTGAGCTCATAGGAATAGGGTAATGTATCATCTATTCATTCAACCACACCTAACACTACCATATTGTAGCAAATAAAGGATTATGCTAAGATAAGAGAGACACCAGTTCCAGTTATTAACTCTACTACACATATCCAACAACAATCAATAAAGGAAAACAAATCCACTAAGACACCAGAAGAATAGAAAGAGCAAGACAAAGAACCAAAGGTAGATGTTGATTTTTCATGGATCTTATGCAAATGTATTAAGCACTTCCATATTAGGTATGTTTTTTACAAATGCATATATCAAACACTTACATTTAAATATTGAGAATAAGCAATGAATAAACACATGTCTCTTCATGGGACATGTCTATTCGATAATTAATATGATAATATATTTAACTATATATATAAATTAATTTCTCTCATATATAAATATATCTCATATAATTATATATATGTTTATCTAACAAAAGTTGTCAAACATCAGCACTCGCTCTTAGCTAGGGAGGATAAACAAAAGATGGGTATTACACCATTAGTAATATTAGGAATGACAAATTTTACAAATATCTCATTAGATCTTAGAAGTATTCCACCATTTGATATTGCATTTGATATCATGAGTATTGTCTTCCAGAATATCAACACATGATATTCACCAAGTACAAAAGAAAAATAGAAAAAAAAATGTTTGATATCACATCTGATATCAAGAGTATTGGCCTCCTAGAATATCAATATATTCACCAAGTACTCAAAAGGTTTTGATATCGCATCTAATATCAAGAGTATTGGCCTCCTAGAATATCAATGATATTCACCAAGTACTCAAAAGGCTTTGATATCACATATAATATCAAGAGTATAGGCCTCCTAGAGTATTTATGATATTCACTAACTACTCTTTGAGTAATGGTTTCCCAAAATGTTGAGATGTAAGACGTTCACCATATACTCAATTTGTTTGATCTCATAATACAATTTATTGTAAGATCATCACCTTATAGTAACTTTTGCAAATACAAGTGACATCATTTTGAAGTCGTCACTTCCTCATGATGTACATAGGGGGTAGGCCCATTAAAATCACAGTCACATGGTATATTCATAAATCATAGTCCTCTTGACCACTACAGTTTATTGACCACTGAAGAATCCATCCCAACATGGTTTACTCCATCTAAATTAATATGATAAAGATCATTAAAGGTTATCATATCCTCCATCTGCTCCCTCTCTTTCAAGGTTTCTTTTAATGAAATGTTAGGCTCTCTTTGAATCACAATCTCCCTCTTGTTGCAAGAACATTCTCAAAAGAAAAGATCAAAGAAAAATAGCTCTTATTAATAAGAGAGAGACTAATATAATTCTCAATAAAATATAGATAACAATATAATATATATATATATATATATATTCAATCTTCTATTTAATCTATATTTTAAACATATTATTTTCTTATTATTGCCCACATATAATAATACAAGATGACCCAACATTAAAAATAAATTAAAAATACTTACCTCCAACATTACCTTAACATCTTCAACCCTTATGTAGTCTATAGAAGATGGTAACCCTAGTATTAATAGATTTTACCAAGTGTATTTACTAATGGTTAAGACCTTTTGTCTTTTTGCACATTGGAATCATGCTACTTTTTGTAATATGGGTTTCAAAAACATGTAATTTCAGTTTCTTCCCCTTCGTTTTCCATGTCAAATTTAGAATGGCCTACGCTTTCATGATTTATACCAAATAAAAACCATCTTTGACTGGCCCTATTAGATACTCATAGACTTAAATAAAATGCAAGCACTCTAGCCACAATGCTCACACTTACCCCTTAAACCATGTGGGTCCCCATCTTGGATAGCATCGAGAAAGTTTAAAATTGTCACTAAGAATAGCACTTGCACCTTTGAAGGGTGCAAGGATAACACCGATAGTTTGACATATAAGATGATGTTACAATATTTACACAATATTTACCAATTTCTAGTAACTCACCGTCTTGAAAAGTTATCTTTTGTTTTTGGCTAATAAATATTATAAGGACTCTTGGGTAATCAAGAAAGTGAACATATCTTTGATTTATCAATATAAAAATGATTAGTCAGTGAATGGATCTTTGCTTTAGTCACATGGTGTGAAGGTACACAAACAACTTTGTTGTGGAAGCATTCAACTTACTTTATACATCTACACAAGCTGAAAATGACCATTTCAATTTCAATTTTAAGAGTTGGTTCCATGCTTGGATAGCACCATGGTGACAAACTCTTTCAGATTTAATGCATAAGATCATTTCAAATCAATATAAAGTACTAGTTTGGAGCATTCCAAATCATACTTCAAAATAAAATTTGAACGGAGAAATAAAACTTTGAATGCCTAGGGCATGCACATTTGTAATGGATAGAATCCCTACTCAATCCAAGACAAAGAGAAACTCAGAATCACACTATGATGAACATAAAAATGTGTGAGCCCCTATATTCATAGAAAATCAATGTACAATAAGCGGGAAATCATCCTTCATTTCCATTTTTTTCTCTTACAATGTATTGATGTTGTTCATCCAAAATTGAGAGCAACCAATGAGTTAAACACAGTTGCCAGATTTAACATCAGAAAAACCCCACATTTTCCATGCTATGAATAGTTGATAATATCTAGAAGAGCCATCCTATCGCTAACCAAGAATCTAAAAAGCTCATTAATCTATCTTTCAAAAGTTGTCATACCATTTTCCAAATCTGAGATACATTTCTTCAAAGTTTGCACAAATTTCCTCAACTCCAATGCCTAGTTTTCGTTAGGAGGGATAGACTTGATATTAATTAGCATGTTAACCAGATTGTAGACACAACATGAAGTTGAATCAATGGCTCTAAGCTCATAAAGAGCAACAGTTGCCCTTGTTTTGACTCTTTTCGATCCCTTCCCTGACTTTAAGTAATATCAGGCTAGATATCCAATGCAACATGCTATGATCATGCTGATAAAAAGCAACACGTGTATCTCACCATCCCAATTCAGCGCCCTTCAGATCCCTCATACATGACACTCTTAGTAAACAAGAAAAATTCTTCCCACTTAAATCCTAATCTACTACAATTTAAACATAAAGCTTGCCAAATGAAAATAATATATCAATTTGAACTCAAAAACTTTGATGGAGAATTGTGCACCCACTTAATATTTTGATTCACCCACCTAATATTTCATTTTGGATTTGTGAACGCACTTTCTATTTCAATCTTACCCACCAAACCAGATGCTCTAGTCAACTCACTTATCCATATAAAATACCTAAATAACACTTATGTGGGTAAGAAGCAAAATAAGTTTCAAATTCCACTTTCAATGGAAGAGGACATTTATTTGTATAGATTGAAGCTTGCTGATAATATCTTATAGTGATTGAATAGTTCCATATATATGCTATTCATTAAGTCATCCATTCTACAAAGAATATTTACAATTATTCAAGCACATTGAAGAAACAACAGAGTGTGTGAGTGTGTGATATGTCTTAGTGTATTTTAGATAGAGGAGAAAGTTTCATGAATTGATTGTTGCAGAAGTAAATATCATGAGTAGTGTATTGCGAGATGGGCTCAAAGAAGGGGAAGAACATATTCCATTTCTCACACATCCTATTTAAGTGGGCATCACTTGATTAGGAGAAAAGTGTTCCTATAAATAAACTCAAGCCTTTGAATCATGTGTACTTCCCACCACCAATGACTATCCAACCATATCATTCGATATGGATGGATGCATCACAAAAATCCCATCTCTAACAACTATCCTCCTAAAACTCTATGCACAAACATGGTACATTTTCTTATGTCGAAGCAATGTTTTTTTACTTTTAAGCAATGGAGAATATTTTTTACATTTCAAACCTTTTACACTTATATTGCATATTTATGGAATTTCATGTAACATAGTTGCTTTATTTTGTTTTTTCCATTTCTTATTTATTATTTCTCAGCAATAAAAATAATAATTTAGTACCCCACACACATACTCTCTCTCATATATATATATATATATTTCTAGGGAATATAGTTGTTTATTTTTCTTACAAATGTACCATGAAAAAATTATGTTTTTTAATTAGTGCATTTTGATTTTCATTATTAATTTTTTCATATGAATTAGTGATTTAAGTTTTTTATTATTTAAGTTTTAAAAATACAAAAATAATATTAAATTTTTAAAGTGTAATTATCTATATATTTTTAAAAATTAATAATATATTATATTACTATCACTTTTAGAAGATGATATATTTGAGGTGGATAGTTTTACTTGAGTGCTTGTGTTATTATTCTTGATTATTCTTAGATAACTTAAATAGAGTTAAAAAAAATTGAACAAAATTTTCATTTTTAAGAAATAGTAGAAACAAAAATTTGAAAGAGAAAAGTGCTTATTGCCAAGCACAAGATAGAGACTTCAGGAAGTCGTAATTTTCACAGACTTAGCTTCTAGTTCACCTATACGCTAGAACCAAAAAAAAAAAGTTTAGTAATGATAAAGTTCAAAAGATTACACCAACAATAATCCAATGTACATATAACATGCCAAGTCTTGTGGGACAATATCTTGAAAATGACTATAAAAGAAAATGGCAGTGATCATTAAAGAAGAGTATGCTTCGCAAGTCATGGTATGTGTAACAAAAATAGTACATTTCAATATTAGTCCTTCTTAACTAGAATTATGACTCAACACATACTTAGGGATGAGTTTTGACAACAGAAACTAATGTTGTAAATCAATCTTGTATAGAGAGATAAAAAAAATGTCATCGGCACTTCTATATGTTGCCACTTTGTGACTATCCTCATTCACACAAATTGAATATTATTTTGATTTTAGGGTGTTACAATAACAAACCATGCATGAAGATAATTCTATCTCTCCAATATTGTCAGAATGTCACCATTGTAAATCACCATAATCTGAATGTGGCTGCTCAATTTTTTGTCTAGCAATTGCAATTATCCCTTGAATGTATAGAAGAAGTACAAGGAAGAAAAATGAAGTTATAAGGTGACTACTCGCTGACCAAATAAGCATTGATGACTTCAAATTACCCCAATCAACATTTGAACAATGAATAGATTGAAATGTCAAAGAGGTTGAAATAAGCAATGCATGGCCAAATAAGCATTGATGACTTCAAATTACCCCAATCAACATTTAAACAATGAATATATTGAAATATCAAAGAGGTTTTCATAAATCATATGCATACCCATATTTACATTCAATCCAATCCTCAATACTGAGATTTGATGTATATTTCTTAATAGCCATATTCACTCATTTATAAAACCCATTTATTTCACTTCTCATATGAACACCCATGTAATCCAAATGCTACTGCTGACAAAAAACTTATCGAGCACCACACAAATTGAATCTTGAAGTACATAAAATCAAAATCCGTATTGAGCCACTAGGCTTTCTTCACATTTGGAGAGAACAGGCTACACACAACATAATAAAAACCAAGATGTCAAGTATTTACTGAAGCTATGGCTGAGCCGAACAAATGCTTGATCCACGATTGCACTCAAGCGGCCACATCACATATTGTTAGAGTTTTACTTGAGCCATTGCTTGTAATCCATGCTCCCATCCGTCAGGCCTATTTAAAGCACATCTGTGTCACTCGAAAAATGGTGATGTTGAAGGCACTTCTCATACCGCAATGACATTGACAATTTTTTGGACATCGCCTCAACCAAGTTTTCTATTTTTCCATTTCTGTCACCGTTCCTTCTTTCCCGGCATCTGACTACTAAAAAATCTGAACAAACTGTTCAAAGATGTTGAAGGAGTGAAGCCTATTAGCTTAAATATTTTGTGTCAAAAACAAATGTTTATTTAGTGCCATAGGAAAAGGTCTCTCAATCCGTCATGTCCATCTTTAAGCCTGCACTACCACTCCAAACGATGACCATATCTACTTAGAACATGCGCATACCCCCTCTATTACAATGTAGGCCTCCAAACTAGTCAGACTCTTCTCTTTATATATATATATATATATATATATATATATATATATATATATATAAAAGAAAGAATCTCAGTCAACACTCAAACATTGCACTACTCCCTTTTCATTGGCAAGTTAATGTTATACACATGTTTCTCCATCCGTTGATGGTATTGGACTGAATAATATATGGAAGAGGAGAATAATTATATCTAAGGATCGTTGTTATTGCATATATCATTATCAATTAATTTAGTGATTTACTATTTGAATGTACACAAGATAAGAGGAGACTGATTTACCACAACAAATGCAAGACAATGTCTTGATGAACATGGAAGAAATAGGAGATGGTAGTGTGCTTTGAAGAGAGGCAAAGATTTTTTTAAGGCAGCGACTGGCTATCAAGAGTTTTAAATATAACAATCTTCTCATAGTGCCTCGTCTATATTTTAATTTGGATTTCTTAGTCTTGCATATTTGGGATGATTATTTGAATGTCTAGATGCAGTATATATCAAGTTGGGTCAATTTATAACTTTAACACAAAATTTGTTCCAAAAGATTATGTCAAAGGATTTTAAAACCATTTTGACAAGGCCCTTACAGTTCCTTTTATTTGGCTTGTGGAATGTTCTTCTACGCTAATTAGACAAATTGATTTAATTTATATTTACAACCTAGCTTTGATACCATGTTAATTTTTTATTGATCTGATGGAAATGTATTAAGCGATTCCATATTAGGTATGTATTCTCCAAATGCATCAAACACTTACATTTATATTGAAAATAAGCAATGAATAGACACAAGTCCCTTCATGAGACATGTCTATGTGATAATCGAATAATTAATATAATAATATATTTAATCATATATATATTATATTAATTCCCCTCATATATTTATATATCATATAATTATATATATATATGTGTGTGTGTGTGTGTGTGTGTGTGTGTGTGTGTGTGTGTGTGTGTGTGTGTGTGTGTGTGTGTTTATCTGACAAAAGCTATCAAACATCAACAGTAGATCAGTCTACTATAGGTCAACAAGGACCACAAGTCTCATGACCTCTATCAAAGGAAAATAAGGAGACTGAACTAACAGAAAAGGAGAAGTAAGAAAATAAGAGTGATGTATCACAGACAAAGTTGAGTGTGAGAGCCCACACTCCACCCCCAACTACTTCAGATTCCACATATGCACAATAGGTGCAAGTCCCTACAATGAAAATCATTTCAAGTGCTATTATTACTACCTCTAGAACTGATACTCAAGATATATCGAGTGGTGAAACACCTTCATCCACTCTAGCGTTAGCTATGTCAAGTAGCAACACACCTAAAAAGAGCAAAGGGAAGAAGAAAAAGATAAGTTCTCTAGATAAAATTTTCACCTTAGATGATTTTTAGGATTTGAAGAATCTCTCATTTGAGAAAATAGTCATCTTGCAAGATATCTTGGCAAGAAAGAAAAGGCAAGAAGAAATGAGGAAAGAGAAACAACAGAGGCATGTGTTGCATGATAGAAAGGATATACGTGTTGATGCATTTGATATTCATCAGATTGATGAACAAGCTCCTATTATCTCTCAATTAGTACAAATTGTTGAAAAGGTCAAAACTAAAGATATAGAGACAAATGAAAAGTTGATGGCCTAGTCAGGAAAGAAGTTTTAAAAGAAAGTACTAGCAAAGGTCTCTACTGTAATTGCATTAAGGAATTTTGAGCTATCAACACTTGTACAAAATCTCGAAGAACTTGTGAAGAAAGTCTAAGATCTATAAAAAAACTCTTTGTGACATGCCTAGATTCGCAAATGAATTTCAAGCTAGTATTTAGAAGATTGAAGTTGATTCAAAATCTTTAGGTAAATCTATCTCTCAATTCATTGGATCAAGTTCAATGCATTACAATAGATTGTTGTTTGCACAAGGGAGGCTAATTGAGCTACATACAATAGATAGCTAAATGAGATTCAAACTTGTCTCCATACAATCTATGTTAATACCTTATTTGGAGGTAATGCAACATGAGTTAGCTTCATGAAAGGATCTAGTACAATTAGATCATAATATATTGTTGCTGATAGATTGATTGACTTGGTTGAAAATTTGGAGATCGTGATTCAAATTTGGAATCAATTAGAACCACATGGGATCATTCTCTTGTCATGAGCATCAAAACTCACAAGCCATTCATTGATAAATATGGTTTGATTCTATCCTCCCAACCTCAACAACATACACAAGTGACAAAATCAAGGGGGACAGAAGACAATTTGAAAGAAGGAACAAAAAAATGATAAATTCAAACAACAAAAGATAGATCAAAGGTATGACAAAGCTACATTAGAATATTTGAGTCATGTAATATATTGGAATGTGTATGTGAGTATGATGTAAAAGTTTTTGTAGTTCTAAATGGACTAAGTCATAGACATAGGGGGAGTACTATCATTTTTGGATTATATTATAATGATGTAATTATAACAAAGTGATTTTTCCACTAATGTCAAAGGGGGAGATTGTTGATCTCTTTAGTTTTGTTATCTATTAGTGTTAAACATTTAGTCATATAGAAGGCAGAGTTACGCAGTCATCATTGTGACCAAGTCACTCTATATAGGGTAAGTTATGTATTTATTATACTTGTAAACCATCTTGTATATGTCAAGCTCTATAGGATCTGAGCAAGTCTATGGTCACTAAGTATTCCCATGAAAGCTGATTTTAGTGAATGTTGAGTAAAGAAAAGTAAGTTGATGTCAAGTAATACAGAAAGAGTTGAGCTAGTTGAGGCCAAGTGCTAGCAGGAAGAATAGTTATGACCAAGCATTAAAAATGGTATGTGTCAAGTAACACTATTTGGACAAGAATGTTTGGAATAATGCAAAATAAGAAGTAAACCATTTCTTGCCAACATGCATGTAAATGCCATATAATGATTGTAGAGTTTATTTTAGAGTTTTTTACACATTTGGCATGGATCACTAATCCCTATAGGAGAGAGTTAGTAGATTAAGAGGCAAAAAGGAAATCATCTAGATTGTTGATTATATTCTAGAAGACTATACAAATGTCTATTTTAGGGAAGATCTTAACCCTATTTTATTATGATGTAAAGTGTTGTGAAAGCTTATGCAAAGGAGTTGTATCTTAAAGGTTGCAAGCAAAGTTGTGAAGTAACATAGCATAGCAATGGAGTGAAGTAGTGAAGAGTA
Organism: Cupressus sempervirens; assembly: GCA_028749045.1. Lineage (NCBI taxonomy): Eukaryota > Viridiplantae > Streptophyta > Pinopsida > Cupressales > Cupressaceae > Cupressus > Cupressus sempervirens. Next base: position 249,713,700 of record CM053792.1, on the reverse strand, counting down.
GAGAGAAGATATATTAGATGGGAGACCATATCATAGATTGGACAAAGAAGATATGTAATCAACATTGTAAGCACAAACCAAAGGATTAGGTACTAATATATTTTAGCCAGTGAATTAGGGTAAATCTCTTAACATAGTGGTCCTAACAGGCCTAAGTAAATCTCCTAATAGAGTGCTTACTTCATTGTAAGTTGTAAATCCTTTAATCAAGTTAGATCTAATAGTCTTGTAAAGCTCTTAATAGGAAAGAACCTTCACATGGTAGATCATTACAAGTGATTACATTTCTAGCCCTAACGAAAAAGCTTTGTTACTGTAGTAGTGAAGATTTATGGGTTTATCCCCACCCAAGTTTTACCTTCACCTTGGAAGGTTTCTAGGTAACCATAATCTTTTGTGGTATGTGTTTAATTTTAAGCTTATGGATGTGATGAATAGTTAGATTTATTTCAGCATTTCAAGTTTAAAGTTATGATATTCATGATCTAGAGATGAGATGGACTAAGTGATGAATATAGTTGAGTTGTTATTTTCTTTCAAGGATAAAAGTTTAAGTGATCATGATTCACCCCCCTCCCCCCTGCCCCCACCTCTCAGTATCTCACCTTCCAAATAAAATTCCAACACTTGTATCATTTTGAATCAATAATGTATCTTGCACCAATTGTTTGACATCTATTTTCTTGATATCTTCAATATATATGTTATTGAGCCTACATTTCTCATAGTGTTGTAGTATGTTGGTGTTGTCCTCATCATAATTGTTTGCACTTATACCCCTTACTATATTATCATTGTTGTTTTATTTGTTTTCACCTTGCTCTTTCCTATTGTCTTTGTTATCTTCTTGAGGAAGGACTAGGTTGGTACTGGGGCATTAATCCATTTCTTCTTCTTCTATTTTGCCTTCCTCTATCTTTGTTTCTAAAATACATGTCATACTTTCTAGTCGAGTTCTCAATTTTTCATTATTTTCTTAATTAATGAGATCCTCTATAGGTATGTGTTGTTGATCCAATATCTCTTTTAGTTTTTCTTGTTGGAAATATAAGAGGAGTAACTGAGAGGGGAGGGGTGAATCAGTTACTACTAAAATAAATCCCAGATCCCTTAGATGTCAGTACAAACTACAAACTGAAAACTGAATATTGTTGATACTCGGTAAACATATATAAATTGTTGTAACTCAGTAATTACTAAAAGTTCTTGGTAAATGCTTAACATAAAAACTTTAGATGTTATTTATAATTACTATTACTTTAACTTAGTTGCAAACACATAAAAGAAAAATAGCATGAACACATTTGACACTAGGATTCAATGTGGAAACCCAATTTGGGAAAAAACACCAATTACAACTAGTTACTATTTTCACTCTTCTAAAGTGAGCCCTGTTAGGAGCCAACCCTGTTAAAGGTTACAAAACACACTGTTAGGTGTAACCCTGTTAAAGGATTTAATCACCCTGTTAGGAGTGGCCTTGTTAAAGGTCTTTAGACAATTCAATGGAATTGTCACCTTGTTAGAGGATTTGCAAATAGCTATTAAGCCAACTCTGTTAAGAGATTTAGATCATTGCTACAATGGTTAGAGAGTAACAATGAGATGACTTGATTTGAATGCAACTAAATTATTGGTTACAAATCTTTGTTTTGGCTTGCACTTGATCCTTCTTGATCAAATATAGCTTTTTTGCTCCATAAGGATATTCTACTTATCCTTCAAATTCACTTCCTCTTCTTATCATTAAATCTTTAATAACATCTTCATACTTGCACACTTTAAAACCACAACTTGACCTTACACTTATATCTTTCATATTGTCAAGTTGGCTCAAATACAACTTAGAATAATTAATATTCATCACTTCAGTCAGTTGGAATCAATAGATAAATCAATTAAGCTTAATATGCCAAAATAAGAAAATCATTCATTAGCTGACCTAACTCAATCGAAACTAACTCAGAAATGATTTCCTATGTTAACCAACAAAAACTCGGTTAACACTGCAAACTTGTGAAAATCCTTTGGCAACCAAGTGAGCTCAGTTAACACTGGTTTCGTCCAACTTTCCTTCATTAACTGAGTGAGCTTTGTTAACACTCATCTTCTACATACTTTCCTTCGATGCCTAAGTGAACTCGGTAGACACTACCTTTTGAACTAGGCAACCACAGGAATGCTCAGTAGACACAGAAAATTGTCTTCACTACCCAAGTAAACTTAGCATATACTAACTGATAATGATATGATATTTGTGTAACATCAAAGATAGTACACAATTAATCAACTGTATCCAACAATCTCCCTTTTTAGCATTGCTGGCAACATAACATGTCATAGCACAATGAAATTTTGGATTTGTTCTTGAGAACTCTCTCTGTCAGTATGAGCTCTTCCTTTCATTGGATTCTTCCTCTATCTACAACGACTTCTACCAAGTTCATTCACAAACTTTCTCCCTCTTACAAAAACTTCTCCTTCTTTGAAATAACAAAAAATTCTCAGAGATATGATAGTATACTTCTCCCTCTTTGACAACACATGCCAAAGCCAAAAAATTTGTTAATATCAATGTACCTTAAGTACTAATTCATTTGCAATATGCCCTTGTCAATTATGCACCAACTGACTGATCTTTAACTTAGCTCTTGTTGATGCATCACTAAGATTTGTTTAGTGAACTTTAGATATATGAATGACCCCTAGCTTACCTCTTAGATACAAAAGTGCATCCTCAAGCAATGGCTTGGTGAATATGTTTGTGATCTATTCTTTTGTATTCACATATTCCAATCTGACTTCTTTATCCTACACCAACTCTCTTAAAAAATGATATTTTATAGCAATGTACTTTTTTTTGGTGTGCACCATTGGATTCTATGATATATTGATTGCACTAGTGTTATCATAGTATATGACTATTGGATCCTTGATCTCTATCTTCATTCCTTCCAACAATTGTTTGAACCAAACAATGTTAGAACATTTAACTATTTTTGCCACATATTCTGCCTTTGCTATGGATTGAGATGTACAATTTTGCTTATTTCTGGTCTAAGACACTAGTCTTTTACCAAGAAAGAATGCTCCACTACTAGTGTTTTTTCTGTCATCAATACTTCCTGCCCAATTAGCATCAGGAAATACTGTCAAGTCCAAATTGCCTCCAAGTTTATACCATAAGCCATAGTATTCAATACCTTTCAGATATTTCATGATTCTCTTGATTGCCATCATGTGATTTTCTTTAGGATTTGTTAAGAATCTGGCCACTATTCCAACTGCTAGAGCAATATCAGGCCTTATATGTACTACATACTGCAATTTTCCAATAATTGATCTATATGTGGTCTAATCTACTTCTTTGGAATCATCATTTTTGGAGAGCTTATGTCTAGTAGACATAGGGGTTCCAACTAGTCTTGAATCTTCCATTCCAAACTTTTTTAGTATCTCTTTGATATGCTTAGATTGAGTGATGTAGATACCATTTTTGTTCTACTACATCTGCAACCCAACAAAGAATTTTATCTCACCAAACATGGACATCTGAAATTCTTTACTCATTTCTTTTGAAAATAATTTGCACAAGTCATCATTTCTTATAAATAGAGTATCATCAACAAATATTTCTACTAGTACAATCTTATTATCTGGTCCTTCCTTGATATATAGACTACTGTTATCATTTGTTCTTTGAAAGCCAATTTGTACCAAGTAATTATGAAGTCTTTCATACCAAGCTTTGGGAGCTTGCTTGAGACCATATATTGCTTTGTGCAACTAGCGAACCATGTCTTTTTTGCTAGGATCTACAAAACCTCCAGGTTGTTCAATGTAGACTTCCTCATCAAGAATTCCACTCAAGAATGCAAATTTAACATCCATTTGGTATACTTTAAATCCTCTATGTGATGTATATGCTAGTAAAGTTCAAACACCTTCTAGTCTTACTACAGGAGAAAAAGTATCACCATAATCAATACCTTCTTCTTGATAATAACCTTTACATACTAGTCTTTCCTTGTTTCTCGAAACTTTTTCATCTTCATTTAACTTATTTCTGAATACCCACTTTGTACCAATTACATTCTTATCTTTAGGTCTAGGAACAAGAGTTCAAGTTGTGTTCTTTTCTATCTATTCTATCTCTTCATTCATTGCTTCAATCCAACTTTCATTACCTAGAGCATCTTTAACACTTCTAGGTTCAAATTTAGCAATTAAACATGTACCTTTTAATTTTCTTCTTGTCATTGTTCCATTTGATTTATCTCCAATGATCTGATTAGGTGCATGATGCCTTATGACATATCTTGCTAACATAGGCTCTTTGGGCTTTGAATGAATTCCACTATCTTCATTATGAACTTTAGTTTCAAGCTTGGGTCTTTCTATTTGTGACTCGGGTCCATCCGTCTGTGACTCGGGTCCATCAGACTCGATTTGAACTAGCTCGGTAGCCTCTGACTGTGACTCAGGTTGCACTGTTTACAACTCGATAACCATTGGAGATTTTGGGGACACGGGAGGTGAAGCTTCCTTTCTTTTAGATAGGTTTGGTAGGGTATCAGGTTCATAGTAAACAAATCTCATGTAATCCTCTAGCTCCTTGATGCTTTCTTCTTCACTCTTTTCTACAAACTTGTCAATTCTAACATGTGCACTTTCTATTATTTTATGAGTAGACAAATTATTTTATGAGTAGACAAATTCAAACATTTGTATGCTTTACTTTTGCAGGAGTATCCTAGAAATATGCCTTCATCACATCAAATTTGTCTTTTCTAGATTCTTTCAAGATATAACATTTGTTGTCAAATACTTTCAAGTAACTTACATTGGGTTTCTAGCCATACCATGTAGTTGATAAGGAGTTTTATTTGAATCTTTCTTCAACTGTACTCTATTCAAGGTATGAACTACATTGTTGATAGCTTCCTTCCAGTATTTGAGAGCAACATTCTTTTCAATCATTAGGGTTCTTGCACAATCCATGATAGATCCATTTCTTCTTTCAACTATACCATTCTGTTGTGGTGTACCAAGGACTAATATTTGTCTTTTAATTCCTCTTTCAATGGAAAAATTATTGAATTCGTTAGAGATGAATTCACCACCTCTATCTAATCTTAAGTAGTTCAACCTCTTTCTAGTTTCTTTTTCTACTCTTGCCAGATACCACTTGAATTTTTGAAAGGCTTCTAATTTTTCTTTTAGATACATTATATTCATCATTCTAGAATAGTCATCAACAAAAAGGATGAAAAAATTTTCTCCATTGTTATTCTCTATCTGCATTGTTAATTTCTATTCCAATAGGTCCACATAAGTTTGTATGAACAATTTTCAAGACTTCTTCTGACTGATAGTTTTTGCTTTTGAAACTAGTCTTTCCCATCTTACCAATTTGACAATTCTTGCATAAACCCATATTAGGTTTCCTCAAACTAGGAATGCCTCATACTCTTTTATGTTTTATTATCTTAACCAGATTACCAAAGTTTACGTGACATAGCCTTTTGTACCATAACCATCTTTCTTCTATTTGGGCAATAAAACATGAACAATCAATGAGATCAAGATAAAATAGATTACTTTTTGTTTGCTTGCCAAATCTAACCAGATTTCCTTTTCCATCCAATAGTTTGGCTTGTCCATTAATAAATTCTACCTTGAATTCAATGTTAGTCAATCATGCCACACTCAGGAGATTATGCTTTAGTCCTTCAACCCAATAAGAATTGTCACATACAAGTTCTTTAGTCAATAAAATGCATCCTTTTCCTTTTATGTTACAAGGTTCATTGTTTCCAAATCTCACTCTTCCTCCATTATATTATTCCATGTGCTCAAATTTTGTTTTATCTCCAATCATATGATGTGAGCAACCACTATCAATAATCCATGTATCATTTTTGCTAACATGAGAGATAAGTGTCATCTTATCTCCTTCATCATCCAATTCATCCTTTATAACAATGTACACCATTTCATCTTCACTATTATCAGAATCTTTAGCTATAAAATAAGATTTCTTACCTTTGTACTTGTAGTTCTTGTAGTTTTTGGAATCTTTCTTGCCTTTGTGCTTATTGCTTTTCTTTTCATTTTTGACTTCCTTATTTGGACACCTTGTAGCAATGTGACCAATTTTTTCATAGGAAAAGCAGATCAAAAAAAAATTTCCTTTGTACTTTCCTCTACATTTTGAATACTTTCTTGCAAGTAGGGCTTCAATAACTTTAAGATTACTGTCTAAACTTTCTTTTGATTCTTCCTCTTCACTTCTTGATTGACTGGACTTTTATTTCTCACTCTTTGAGTTAGAGTTTAGCTTTAAAAGTATATTCAATGACTTTTGAACTAGGAACATAGTTATCAAAGTTATCTAACTCAAATATTGTTAATCTTCCAACTAGAGAATCCAAAGATATTTTATTATTTGGATCACATCTCATTTCTTGAATAGTAGATACTCTAATTGCATAAAGAGGAAGAAGAGTTCTAAGTACCTTGCTTACAACTATTTTCTCTCCAATGTCTCCTCCATATGCTTTGATTACACTTGCACTTGCTTTGATCTTTTCCACATATTTTGCAATGTTCTCATCTTCTCTCATTTTCATCTAATCAAAATGACCTCTAAGACTTTCAGCCCTAGCCCTTCTTACATTGTCATCTCCTCCATATATGTCTTTTAGTTTGATCCACATCTCATGAGCTATCTTGCAGTCTTTGGCTTCATCAAATTCAACATAACTAAGAGCATGCAATATTAATCATCATGATGTTATGATTCTTCTTTTCAACAATATCGTCAACAGATAATTTTCTAGTGGGAGTCTTCTATTTAGTATCAAGATATTTGCATCTTGAGTCACTGATGGTAGCCAAGTGTAACCTCATAAGTCTTTGCCATGCTACAAAATTATCTCTATTCAGCTTTGGGGATCTCTTTTCTGTAAGACATGTTAATCTTTAGCTTATGTCCTTGAAACCTTCTCTGCAAGCACCAAAAGCTCTGATACCAATTGTTGGAAATATAAGAGGAGTAATTGAGATGGGAGGGGTGAATCAATTACTACTAAAATAAATCCCAAATCCCTTAGATGACAGTACAAACTACAAACTAAAAATTGAATATTGTTGATGCTTGGTAAACATACTTAAACTATTGTAACTCGGTAATTATTGAAAGTGCTTAGTAAATGCTTAATTTACAAACTTTAGATTTAACTATGATTACTATTACTTTAACTTAGTTGCAAACACATAAAAGAAAATAGCATGAACACATTTGACACCAAGATTTAACATTGAAACCTGATTTGGGAAAACCACCAACTGCAACTAGTTACTATTTTCACTCTTCTAAAGTGAGTCCTGTTAGGAGCCAACCCTGTTAAAGGTTACAAAACAAACTATTAGGTGTGACTCTGTTAAAGGATTTAATCACCCTATTAGGAATGGCCTTGTTAGAGGTCTTTAGAAAATTTAATGGAATTGCCACCTTGTTAGAGGATTTGCAAATAATTGTTAAGCCATCTTTATTAGGAGATTTAGATCATTGCTATAAGGGTTAGAGAGTATCAATGAGATGAACTAATTTGAATGGAACTAAATTTTTGATTATAGATCTCTATTTTGGCTTGTACTTGATCCTTCTGATCGAATATAGCTTTTCTACTCCACAAGGATATTCTGCTTATCCTTCAAATTTGCTTCCTCTTCTCATCATTAAATATTTAATAACATCTTCATACTTGCACACTTTGAAACCACAACTTGACCTTATACTTATATCTTTTATATTTTCAAGTCAGCTCAAAAAAAACTTAGAATAATTAATATTCATCACCCCAGTCAATCAGAATCAATAGATAAATCAATTAAGCTTAATATGCCAAAATAAGAAAATCCTTCATTAACTGACCTAGCTCGGTAGAAACTAACTCATAAATGATTTCTTATGTTAACCAATAGAAGATTGGTTAACATTGCAAACTTGCATAAATCTTTTGGCAACCGAGTGAGCTCGGTTAGCATTGGTTCCATTAAACTTTCCTTCATTAACCGAGTGAGCTCGGTTAACACTCATCTTCTGCATACTTTCCTTCGATGCCTAAGTGAACTTAGTAGAAAATGCCTTCTTCTTCTTCACTTCCTGATTAACTGGACTTTGATTTCTTACTCTTTTCTTTGAGTGAGAGTTTAGCTTTAAAAGCAGATTCAATGACTTTTGAACTAGGAACATAGTTATCAAAGTTATCTAACTCAAAAGTTGTTAATCTTCCAACTAGAGCATCCAAAGATATTTTATTATTTGGATCAAATCTCATTTCTTGAATAGAAGATACTCTAATTGCATAAATAGGAAGAAGAGTTCTAAGTACCTTGCTTACAACTGTTTTCTCTTCAATGTCTCCTCCAAATGCTTTGATTGCACTTGTACTTGCTTTGATCCTTTCCACATATTTTGCAATGTTCACATCTTCTCTCATTTTCATATGATCAAAATGACCTCTAAGACTTTCAACCTTAGCCCTTCTTACATTGTCATCTCCTCCATATATGTCTTTTAATTTGATCCACATCTCATGAGTTGTCTTGTAGTCTTTGACTTTATCAAATTCACCATAACTAAGAGCAGATGCAATATCAATCATCATGATGTTATGATTCTTCTTTTCAACAATATCTTCAATAGATAATTTTCCGATGGGAGTACTATATTTAGTATCAAGATATTTGCATCCTAAGTCACTGATGGTAGCCAAGTGTAACCTCTTAAGTCCTTGCCATGCTGCAAAATTGTTTCTATTTAGCTTGGGGATCTCTCTTCTATAAGACATCCTAATCTTTAGCTTAGGTCCTTGAAACCTTCTCTGCAATCACCAAAAGCTCTAATACCAATTGTTGGAAATATAGGGAGGGGGGGGTGGGTGGGGATGGTGTGAATCAATTACTACTAAAATAAATCTCAGATATCTTAGATGTTAGTACAAACTACAAGCTAAAAATTGAATACTATTGATGCTCAGTAAACGTACATAAACTACTATAACTTGGTAATGGGTGATCCCACAATAATGGGTTCCACTTTTTGACCAATTTTGACACTAAAATCAATATTTTTGCAACAAATGTCACGTTCAAGTGACTATATCTCCAAAACTATAAATAATTTCAAGATGACATAAACTAGTGATTTTGAGTACTTTGTTCCTATTTTGTAACCATATTTTTTAATCTAAAAAAAAAGATTATTTATGTCAATTTTTTTTATCTCCTCCGAAAAGTGGTACATAATAAAATTCAATATTTTAAAAAGTGACAGTTTGTTTGACACACATAACTTTTTTTCTAGAAATGATAATGAAGTAATTCTTTCGACGTCAGATTTGGAACATCAATATCCAGAGGATGCATTTGGTTTGATTTATTTTGGTTGAATATTGTATAGTTTATGAAGTTTTGAAGTGACATGAACCGTAATTCAAACATACGTTCTATTTGACACAGATAATTTGAAGTCAATTTATCATAAACCATTTTTATTTTTTTTGAATAGAAAGGTATCTCAATAAGCCAATTCCTCCATATTTTAAAAAAAAAAAATTGACCTAGTTTATTAATTTTCCCGAGGTGTCAAAGTCAGTTGATGTTCAATCGGTAATGAACCTATAATGAGTTAAACTCATATTTGAAAGTCTTAATGATTAAATTATGTATTAAAATTATAGTCGTTGGAAAGCTTGCTCCAAGCAGCACATTTTGACATTTTTTATTTTACAGTAGGAGATCATTCTCCTGCAATTATGGAAGTCAAAAGAGCAAAAAAAAAAAATCTAAAAAACAGGTGAAAATTTTTGGATTTTGTATGTTCGCGCAAACATGTTTACCATATCCGCGCGAACATGCGTCATCAAATTTTGCGATCACCGAAAAAGTTTGGGCATATGTTCTCCCGAACATATGTAATTCAACGTGTTCATGCGAACACTCAAAAAAATTCAAAAAAGTTGCCATTTGTAAAGTTATTTGCCATTTGTATAACTATTTGCCATCAACCTGACCTACGTGCATTGTTTGTCTTTGCCATGAATTTCATTCGCAAAATCGAAAGCATCAATTTGGTAAAAATATTGTACATTTAAATTATTTATTTCTTTCTTTCATTAGTGAAGTTGTTTAACGGATGCATTGAAGTTAAATTAAAAATTAGTAACATATTAATGGTGTTAAAAAATGTATATTCTTATTGTGTTACTAATGGTCTCCTTGCAGCATGTGGCAATCATGGAATAAAGACTTGATCGTAACAAACAACTAATGCTTGTTTTGCAGGATGTTGTCAAAGACCATTGTGTGTTTGTCAAAACCATATGTGTGGATTTATTATATTAAATAACACTTTGTTTGGTGCTTAAAATGAACTTTTTATTTTCTATCTGGCGTGTCTACAATGTTTAAATCCCTAAGAGTTGCATTGGACGTATCCTCTCCCCTTGCCATTCGTGGATCTTGGGTGTAAGAGAAATCCATGTAACTTTTATAAGAGGCTTGCCTTGGACCAAGATACTCAATATTGGGTATGCCAGGGGACGATCTCAAAGCTGTAACGAGCCAAAAGTGAGGTCAACGTTCCAGCTGCTATATGAAACTCGATTATGGTGAAAGTCGTGTCGGCGGTATTGCTAAGTGATAGCTCTCCTCCAATACCCTTATGGTATGTCAAACCCCAGTTCTCAGGGCTAGGAGACCTTCTGAGGAAGTTTATCACTCACTTGTTGAATGGAATGCCCTTACTAAAAACCATGTTTTAGTGGCCAAAATCCTTTCTATCCACTAGCTCAAGGGGTCACCCATGCCCGTGAAGACATCCTACATTCTCGCATTCCTTAGTAGAGACAATAGTCCCTTGGGAAGTCATGCCCCTTGAGATGCAGATCTTGGTAGCCTCAAGAAGTGACTGCACTGTAAGGGGGAGCCTGTGGTGCCAAGGTTCTAAGTTGTCCGCTTTGGATAAGCGTGGTTGAACTTTGGTTCAAGTAGGAATTCAGTGGATACAGTCCTAAAGCCTAGGTTGTGGTGTGATTGTTCACTGTTAACAATAGCTATTCTTGTCTTAATGTGTCTTGCATGTGTGTAAAACATAATCAAGATAAAAGCTAACATTCAAATTTACACCTTGGAAACTTGCAAAACCTTGTCAAGATTTCACCTAAGTTCAAAAAACCTTATGTATACCTCTATCATTAGCATAATCATATTCCTAAATGTCATTTTTGACTTACCCTAGTGGTATATCCCCCTCATATTGCATTTTTCAAACCCTAGCATCATTTTCACTATCAAACCCTATCAAATTGTCCATCAACCAACTTCTCTTCTTGATCACCTATCCTCATTTTACATTTCCTAAACATCATTATCAACCCTAGGAAACCATCCCTTGCATAGTCCACTTTTCGTACACCTACCTTTAGCATCTTTACCAAGTCCAAAACATAACCCTAACTTTCATTTTGCATATCATAATCTTCATCTTGCATACCTTCAAAATGACACCTTGCATTTGCACTTGCATAACATCCCTAGGACATTTTCACTTTGCATATCAAAACCCTATGTCATTTAGCATTTCCTCACATTGCATAACATCTCTAAACACTTAAAAATCCCAAAAACACTCATATCTTGCATACCCACATCTTAATTATCAAGTTTTGACCTCTTTTACCAACTGCAACCCTGTTTTACCAACTACACACTTCATGGGCGAAGTTGGTAGTTTCAAGGCACAGTTGGTAGTTTTAGGGTGCACTTGGTAATTAGGTGTTTCATTCTAGGTTCAAGAACCCTAATTTGCACTTCCACACCTTGCATTGCATCCCAAGACCTTAGGAAACACTCTAAATCATTCAAAACACTCAAAATTTGCATTGTAGGCACCCTGCAACTCTATTTTACCAATTGTAACCTTTTTTTATCAACTACACACTTCAAGTGCATAGTTTTTAGTCTAGGTACGCACTTGAGAGGCATAAAGTTCATTTAAGTTTCCCTCCACTGCATTTGCATTCTGAGGTATCATGCCAGCACTCACTAGGACACAACCTTTGGAGTTATCAAATGAAATAATGGCACCTATAAGGTCTCATCAAGAATCAACCATCGAAATCATCTAAGGTACATTTGAACACATCAATGTTAATCCCTTGTTTGATGAGATACCACCAATTCCTAAATATCCCAAAAGGACATTAAGACTTGATTTTAGGACTCACATCATTTGGAGCTACATCATTTGGAGAAGAAAGAAGGACATGAGAGCTACAAACGAAAGAGGGGATTTCTAACATTATGTTTGCTTCTTTTGATAGCCAATGCCATTATCTTTTATGCAGCAATTTATTCTTGAAAAAATAGACTGATATATTTTCATAAAATGAAAAGCAATTTATTTTTTAGGAGAAACATTCTAGTACTCATACCATGTTATTTGTTTGTAATTCAATGATGGCTTAAGAAGGATTTGGTGCGTTGCCACTTGTAAAGAATGCAAGTCACATATTTTAGTCATAGTATAATGAAGAATATTTATGCTTTGTTGCAGATGACTGCATTCTATTGATTTCTGTCAAACAATTTAAAAGTACCAACAGCGATAGACAAATCTATACAGTGATTTTTTTATCTGGTTATTGCACAAAATTTATCTTGAGGCAAGGGATAAGTTATTATTATTTTTTATTTTATAATGGGAAACAAGAAAGGAAGGAAAAAAAAAATATGTAAAAAAAAGATCTGATGAAGCAGAACAAAGAAATATTCAGAAGACTGTGGCACGTTATCATCGAATTAAACAAGGTGAAGGAAATGTTGAAGAAGGCTCAACAGAAGTAGAAGTAGTGCATATGGGAGAGAGGTCAGGAACACTCCCTACAGAATCTCAAACAATGAATGTTGAAGAAGGTTCAAGATCAATCCCTACAGAGGTTCAAATAACAGAAGTCAAAGAAGGGTTAGAATCTTTCCCTATTGAATCTCAAACAATGGATGTTGGAGAAGGCTCAAGATCGGTCCCTATAGAAATTCCAGTAACAAAAATCAGAGAAGGGTCAAGATCAGGTGTAGGAACTGGTATGGATGAACTCTTAAATATTGTCCAATCTATAAAGTATGGTATTTCTCATAAGAATTTAGATCATTTACTTAAAATGGATGTAGATAAATTGAGAAAACTTGTAGCTAGTGTTCAACCATTAAGTTTGTCTAAGAGAAGGTCAATGAAGAAGAAGATAAGAGAAATTATGACTCAATTTGATAATACTGAAACACTTGAACAAGCTCAGTTGCTTTCACTTTTGCTTACACAAAAAAATTTGCAAGAGGCATTGAAATTGTTAGGTGTAAACACAACATCAAAGAAGAGAAGATTTTCTAGCATGCAAACTAATTTGATTGGAAACGTTAAACAAGGTTTGAGAAACATAGGAAAACACTCTCGAACTAAAGATAAGTCTGTGGCAAGAAAAGTGATGTTGATGTCTGTTGTAAGTAAAAATATGTCTCAAAATAGACAAATATCTTCAATTTCGTCTGAAATGGGTTTTAGTAGGAAAACAATAAGACAATGTGTTAAGAGAAGATTAATTGTGGATGACAGTACTATGGAGGACAATTGGGAAATCATATGTAGAGCACCTCATTCTAATAGAATTGAAGAGTTATTAAAAAATTTAGTCATATCATTTTGGATTGATAACAGGGCTTTGTCTACATCCAGTCAAACTTAAGCATGTACGTCGCAAGTGGAGACTAGACAGTGAAGATCATGAAAAAATATTGCATGTTATAAATGTACATCATGGTTAATTAGACCTTTGAGATTTATTTTATAATAATCTGAATATCAACTTTGGTGAAATGTGTTTTCAATTGTACTATGGTGAAATTGTGAATATCAACTTTGGTGAAATTGTGTTTTTAATCTGAATATCTAAGTCTTAGTTATCATTAGTTTATTTAGAAACTATAATATTAATTGTACTATGGATGAATTTAATAATTTAACAACTTGATATAAATAGGCTAGAAGTTAGTTCAAACTTACACAATTTCATATCTATGTTACAATTCTTAAATATCAACTTCTTTTCAAACTATTGAATTTCATCTTGAATTAAATGTGTTTAGATTAATTGTATGATCATAAATTCTTAATTTTTATTAATTTATTAAAAAATTAAATAATTTAATAATTTAAATTAATTGTACCATGGATGAATTTAATAATTTATGATTCTCCATACTCCACCTTAAAAAGTTCCAAGAAAATTCAAGTAGTTGCAAACAATAAATATGGTGATTTTGTATCATTGTAAAACAGAACAGTAGTTGCAAACAATAAATAAGCTTCCACGACAAACCACTTTAGAGTCAGTTCGAAGAAATTCGTTGGACGACTAAAAATTGAACTCTCATTAAAAAAAAAAGTATTTTCTGATTGTAGACCTTTATAAAACTAGTTTGAAAACGAAAAAAATTACTATTCTTAGTCAGAGTATGTAATCCTTTGATTTGACAATTTAAAATCAGTAGAGAACATTCTATTTTGGTTAAAATCCTTTTCCATTTTTCAAGTAGTCTATTAACATTGAGCTATTTACAAAAAAATGAGCCTACACATTGATTAAAAAAAATTATTAGCTGAGGCTTTTTAGTGCATTATTTCCCTCACTTCCATCACAATGCGAGGAAACTCATAAAAAACAGATACAACACAACTTAAATGTATCCCAAGTTGATGAAGAGAAACTTCTGCTCCACCAATACCAAAAAACAGAGAAAGTACTCTGACACTATCAGGATATAATGCTTTCAAGATTGATAAATGATATGCAACTGTATCTGTTTGGAATGAATTACCCAAACAACGCAAGCAATTAGTTGGACAAGAAGTTCCACGAGTGTGATCTCTATCAAATCCTAATATAAGCTCTATCTCATGCAGCTCTAAAGGGACGAGGTCACTTGGCCCCACCCATACCAAATTCCACTCTTCACACTTTTGAAGTATATATTTCTGTGCGCTATCTTGTGGTTGCCCTTGTGAATTCTAAATCATAACCCTCAGTTGATCAATAAAGATAGTGCCACATCATCTTGAGTCTATGGAATTCAATTTTGTCCTCTGACCCCATGAAGGCCAATACTTTTTTATTTACGGAAGTGCTTCCTGAATAGTCATGGGGGGGAGAGGTTCTGCTTGAAATCGTTCTTCTTTTGGAAGGTTATGCACATACCCTCTTGCTCTTTTGGAAGTTGAAAAGAACATTGAGTCCACCAACTCTGGTTCAACACTATTAAATTGTTTGAATATTGTCTTCCAAATATCCTTTGATGCAAAAGCATCATTCTTGAATAGTAGAAAAAAGGTGGCCCTTGCATGAACACATTGATTTCCTTTGAACACTGGCCAATAAGTTTCCCAAGAACTCCAAAACCAATTAGTTCCTTGGGACACAAATTAGGGACTACATCACATACTTCAAACATTGCTTGAATTAATTGTACCATGGATGAATTTAATAATTTAAATTCATTTATCAACTTTTTTTCAAACTAGATTGAATTTCATAAGTAAAAATTAAACATGTGTTTTTAAAATTGTAAGATTATAAGTTTATAGTTATCATTTAGGCTAGTTTATTAAAAAACTATATATTTTAATGTTACTTTATTACATCTACGGTCATGTACTCTTAAAGTTTAAATTAGTTTAAATCAATGTATTTTTTTAATATTATATTTTGTAAAAGTTCTCTAAAATAATGTATTGGCTATTGTTAATTGAATTTCATCTTGAATTAAATGTGTTTTTAATTGTGCGATCATAACTTCTTAATTATCAAATTTAGTTTGTTAAAAAACTATATAATTCAATAATTTAAATTAATTGTACCATAGATGAATTTAATAATTTAAATTCATTTATCAACTTTTTTTCAAACTAGATTGAATGTCATAAGTGAAAATTAAACATGTGTTTTTAAAATTGTAAAATTATAAGTTCATAGTTATCATTTAGGTTAGTTTATTAGCATATTTTTATCCACATAAAACTAATATTTATCTTTAGCGGGTTAGTAATTGATAATTTAAGAAATATGTATCTTTCTAACTTCCTACTAATTGATATTTGATATACATGTACACACGTCTCAAGATCATGTTCTATAGCTATAACACAAAAAAATACACATATGTACACATATACATGTCTCAAGAATAAACATCTACAGATCTAATATATCTCTATGTATCTGAAATGCAAACTATAAATTTTGAATAAATACACATATGTAGCAAAATATAAAAACTCATATATACGTACATGTGATGGTATATAACTACTGAAATACTCAATAATCAAATAAATAGTAAAAGTACATGCATGTCATCAAGGAACTGAAATACACGTGTACGTATGTAAACTGGACCTCCAATATATAAATGCATCAAAAAATATATAAATATGATCTACTACTAGAAGGACCCCTCAAGACGCATACGAACAGAACAACCCTCTGATCGAGTCTCCTATACATCCTCTCGCCGATGCGCATCAACCAAGCCCTGCAAATATATATACATATATACATACATGTGTTAGAGTTCTATCTTTAAAACATATATATACATATGTGCATCATGTACATGTACATTCAAATTAAATACACAAACTATTTAAAACTTAAGTACCTAAGCACTACCAGGTCCCTCAATAGAATCATCTCTCTCATGTACATGATGCCCTGAACCAACAATATGTGTAACCATGTGCTCAGCGACCTGTGCCTACATGATTTATTACGAGTTAAAGATTAAATTAAATATCTACATATATATATGAACTAAATTTTTCAATAAATGAACATATTTTTAAATTTCATATTTTTTTTAAATTAAAAATAAATTGTATATGTACCTAGGTCTTTGGAGGTGGAGGATGATCAGCAGACTCCATCGTATCATCTACTGATGCACCTAAGCCTGAAACTCCATGTCCAACTGCTAGTAAATCTGAGTGAAGTGGATTGTGTAACTGGCTGGGTACATTTGGTGTAGAATCAGTGCTACCAGGTTCGAACAACAGGTCCATGTACGATGAAATACCCAGGCTCAAACTAGTATCAATCTCAAACAGGCCTCGCAACTGCTCACCAAAACCATCAAGACCCTCAGCTTTGATATGGACACCTCCAACTCGTATGCTTGAGTCATCTGTAGAGTGTCGTGAGTCTGGTGCCGAATGTTGTGAGCTACGCACAGGTGTATCATCTGTCATTGGTGTGGCGGCCTGTGTCTGTTGAACTATGTCGAGGCTTTGATGTTGTCTAACAACATCCATCACTGAGTGTACTGGAATCCTCTGTGTATCAGAAATATAGCTAATAAAGTGCAACATATCCTCCAAAAAATATAGTGCCATATCCATATGTGTCTGCTGCCTTGAAAGATCACAAATATCGCCTAGCAGTGGTAGCCTAGCAGCTCTATATGCATCATCAGAGGAGGTACCTGAAGTGCTACTAGATGCCTGTGAAGATGGTCGACCAAGTGGACGAGGATGTCGACTATGAAGATAACGACCAATAGAATCTGATGTGATACTAGCTGCCACAGATGCAATGTGCCCAATAGTGTCAATTGCTTCCCTTTAGGAAGCAAGGATGACTCTATCTGCAATAGGCACATGTGCAGGAGTCACAAGAGGCATCCTCAGTCCAACAAACTATCTAAGATCTGCAGGTGGGAGACGATCTACACTACGGTACTGGTCACGATCTGCGATCCAACCATGCCCCTGTCCGCAATAATCAGGAATATCCAAGTAGTTGATGTTGAGCCCTATATGGAACTCAGTGTACAACTGCTATGCAAAATAAAGGGGTATCTAGTCATTATTAAGATAACGACCATGTGTAGCTAAAAATTGTGGATAGATCATGCTAGCAATAATAGGGTCTGTGCATCGTGTGACTCTGTAGCCTCTCACCCTACCCTGTGTTCCCTCATAAGCTGGAAAGAGCTCTCTCTGGATGACGTCTTTGGGGGCTACTCTCTTGATGTCATCGAATGATGCATCTCCTGAAACCTCAGCCCTAAGCTCCCTAGATATGGAAGCTAATATGGTAGGAGTAAATGAATGGTGAGCTCTAAATCTAGCTGTCAAATCCTATAAACTCCTACATATCGTAGTACATATGTCTCTATAAAGACCATCATCAGAGGTCAATATAGAGTGTTGCAGTCTACCAAACTCTTGCTCTGAAAATGCAAATAAAGCATCGATATTGATGCATGGAGGTGGTGCAGCAGGACCTCTAGTAGGAGTTGCAAGTGCAGCCTAACCTGGAATGGGAGCCACGGCAGGACCTACACCACCAAAAGTCGCACCAGGAGCTGAAACATGAGCTGCACGATGAGCTCTATGTCGAGGTACATGACGAGCCCCACCAAAAGCTGCAGCACAATCCTCACCATGAGCTGCACGAGGAGCCAGATCAGGAACTGCATCAGGTGTTGCAATAGGAACCTCATCAACCTGTGCCGCAGTAGGAGCTACAACAGGAACTACATTAGGTGCCACACCAAGAGCCGCATCAAGCTGATCATGTGAAGCCATATCTGTATAAATGTATGAAGAGCTAAACTGCCTACTGTACACACAATTTTTTATTTTTAACATTAAAAATTATACACATGTAATAAAACATACATCACACATCATGGACCTAGATAATCTGTAACACATCCAGACCTAGATTAATTTGCATATAAGTATAAGATAACTTTAAAGTTGAGAGTTTGGTTATGGTTAGAGTTAATTTATTGTTCTAAGATTTTATTATACTTTGGGGGGTATTATTAGAGAATTCAATTAAAGGGTAATAAATTATTTATATTACTCTTAAATGATAATGTTTCGAAGTTTAGGTTTCAAATTGGGTTACATATATATCATTTGAAACAAGGGTGAATACTGCATATATGTACATGTATTTGAATGTATGTGCATGTATCTCAAATGTAATTTTTAACAATTTAAGATTAGGGTCAACTTGTTTTAATTTTATGTAAGTTAGGCCTCAATTAGGTTTTGAAATAGGGTTTTAGTGTAATTAGGCTCAATTTTAGGGTAAGATTTAAGACCTTATGACATTGTTAGGGTTTACACAAACTTACATAATTTCTAGCATTAAATTTAGGGGTTAATATTAAGGTCCATGGTTAAGAATTTAGGATAAGGGAACTTAGCATATGAAGTTTATGATTTGGTTTAAGATTATGATTTAGGGTATTTATTATCATTTATAATCTTGGGTTTAGAAATTAAATTTTAAGATCAAGGTTAGGGTTAGGGTTTGGATAATGGTTAGGATTAGGGTTAGGTTAAGTTAGGGTTAGGGTTTGGATGTACATGTATGTTATATTCATACCTAGATATGCAAATTAATCTACATTCTTATATATGTATAATTTAGGATCTCCCCTTAAGACATGTCATTGAATTATATAGTTAATTATATACTTCTAATTATTAAGACATTAAAAATAATAACATATGTACATTTAAACATGAATATTGAAAACATATATATGCATGTCTATATCTACCACATGAACATATTTACATGTACATTTATGAAATAAAATATACATTTTAATCTACATTCTTATGTATAATTTAGGATCTCCCCTTAAGACATGTGTTATTAAATATAGTTAATTACACTTAGTTATAAGATAAATTAAGATCAATAGTTAACATATACACAAATTATACATATACAAATGTGAATTTATTAAAAACATGTACATACATCTACTTTTAACCATGAACAAATATACATGTACATTTATGTTCAAAATAAAAAATTATACATTCTAATCTATATTTTTACATGTACAATTTAGGATCTAGACCCTTAAGATATGTCATTTAATTAAACTTTTAAGATTAAGACATTAAAGTGAATTTGACATATATATATATATAAACATTAATATTGAAAACATACATGTCTACATTTAACACACACACACACACACACACACACATATATATATATTTGTTTTCTAAAATTTATATTATTATAAATTTTGTAATGTTTTTCTAATATTTTTTCTAAATTTGTTTTCTAAATTTTATATTAAATTCTAAATTTTCTAATGTTTTTGCAATGTTTTTTTTAAATTGTTTTCTAAATTTTATATTAAATTATAAATTTTCTAATGTTTTTTTAAATTTATTTTTTAATATTTTTAAAAATATTTTTTCTAAATTTTATATTAAAATTCTCTAATATTTTTGTAATGTTTTTTTCTAAATTTGTTTTTCTAAATTTTCTAATGTTTTTGTAATTTTTTTCTAAATTTTCTAATTTTTTTTAATGTTTTTTCTAAATTTTCTAATTTTTTTTTTTTTTAAATTAAATTTTCTAATTTTTTTATAAATTTGTTTTCTAAATTTCGTATTAAATTACAAATTTACTAATGTTTTTGTAATTTTTTTTCTAAATTTTCTAATATTTTTGTTATGTTTTTTTTCTAAATTTTCTAATATTTTTTATAAATTTTTAAATATTTATTTAATATTTATTTTCTTTTTTTTTTCTAAATTTGTATTCTAAATTTTATATTAAATTATAAATTCTCTAATATTTTCATAATATTTTTTCTAAATTTGGTTCCTAACGTTTTTCCTAAATTTTTTACTATTTTTTCTAATGTTTTCTAATGTTTTCTATATAATATTTTTCTATTTTTTAAATTAATATAAATAAATAATAAAATACTAACTTAACAATTAGATATGTTTTCAAAACTATTAAAAACGTAAATAACATTCAAATATATTTTCAAAATATTAAAAAAAATGCATTGAAAACATTAAAATCTACTTTGATAATATAAAAAATACTTCAAAAACATTGAAAATATTAAATTAATAATATTTTGACATACCCAATAAGGAAATCAGAACAAAAATGACAAGATGACATCATCTTGTCATTTTTGTTCTGATTTCGTTATTGGGTATGTCAAAATTCTAATAGATTTTTTTTGTTCCAGACAGTGAATATTGAAGAATTTAAACTTAGTTTTGAGTTTCTATTAATATAACTGAAGATTGATGTCTTTGAACCCCTTTTGGTGTCTAGAGTAATGATTTCATAGATTTGCAAACACTATGAGATAGACTATGAGTTCCTTTGTCTTCTTCATGCTCATGTGGACTTACAAAACCAATTTATACAATCCTACCAATCACAAAAACAAGCAAAATTAGCCAAAATTAGCAAATGACATACAAAACTTGAGTAAAAAAGCTAATGAAGATGACCCATGCGGGGTCCCACCGGGCGTGCCAAAATGTATATGAGAAATGTTAGTATGCTAATAGAAACCAAATTTAAATAAAGCTTCTACAAACTAAACAAAATTCATAAACTTCAAGATAGACTAAGATGAGTTCTCAATTGAGAATATGAGCCATTAATGGGCTCTCTCAATGAGAAGCTCTCTTGTTGAGTGGCTTTGTCTAAATAGATAGGATGTATGTTCAAGATTATGCTTCAAAAAGGGCTTCAAATGGAGTTGGCATTTGGGTGTGAGTCTATGGTTTTGATGTAAAATGGCTTCTTAAAATGGCATTATGACTTTACTTCATGGATTGTGTTCTTTTGCAAAGGGGAGGGATCCAATTTATAGGCAAGAGGCTTGAGGGATTGAGGGCTAAGATGCAAGGATGGGGAAAAGCCCATGGAGGGCTTAGATTGCATGAGAGGAGAGCACATGGATTGTGCTTCTTTACAACCAATCAGGGAGTGACACGTGTCACAAGGTGAGAGGATGGAGGAAAGGGGAAGGATGAGTCAACAAAGAAGGCTCAAGGGATAAAATGTTCATAAAGACCCTCATAATGGCTTGTAAGAGCAATGAATGAGCTTGTAAGAGTCATTTATGGCTTTGTGGGCTTCATAAAGTTTTATGATTGGGATATTTGTGAGAGAGTTGAGATATTTTGACTTGGGTTGGATTAAGAAAGTCTTAAGCTTGACTTAGGAATGTGCAAATGATTAAGGCTTGGATTAGGCTTGGGTTAAGATTAGATTAGGGATGTTAGAGATGGGCAACTGGATGACATTTAATGAAGGTGGGTGAAGGAGGAGATATTTGTTGGCTTTGGCTTGGGTTAGCAAGTCTTAACCCATGTTTAGGGAATGTGACAAGGTTGGGGGGGGATTAGGATTAGGGTCAAAGATAAATATTGACATCTTCTAGAAGAGTCTGAGCTTTGGATGAGGATGAAGACTTTCTAGAAGAGTCTAGAACTTCCTAGGATGAGGATAAATAAGGTTTTTAGGAAATAAATAAAGTTTTATTTATTTCAAGGGTTTGGGTTGAGGAGATATTTATTAAAATATTTTTAATAAATATGAGGATTAATATTTAATCTTAATTAAATATTTTGAGTTGAGATTAAGGGTAGGAAATGATGGGATTAGCCTTTAATCAAAATTAAAGAAGGATTAGAAGATTTTGGAAGAGTTTAGTGGTCTTAAGAAAATTGGTCAAGTTTTGGGCAAAAAATAAATAAATAATTTATTTTAGGATTTTTGGTCAATTTATTAATTAAATAATTAATAAATAAGAAAATAATGTTTAAATAAGATTTAAACATTTTTGGGAGGGATTCTTTAATTAAATATTTTTAATTAAGATAAAGGGATTTAATGGCATAAAAATAAATAAATTAATTTAATAATTAATTAATTTAAAAATGATGATGTCATCAGGGACTTTTTTCAAAAAATAAAAATATTTTATTTTCTAAAAGATTTTTAGGTGTCTATATTTTGCCCCTCTTTGATGTGATGTCGCAAGTGGCATGGCATCAAAGATAAGAAAATAAGATGCCCAAGGCTAGAGCAGTAGAGGAGAGAATGGATTGCGAGATGCCCCCTCAAGAAGGTGGCGGGGAGAGAAAGCAAGGCTCAACGGCTTTTTGAAAAGTACAAGAATCCGAGATGAGCAAGGAGACTTAGATTGGCTTAAGAGAATAGGTTTAGTTAGCTCAAACTCTCACTACGGGAGAATGATAAAGGGAGAATCAAAGGCACAAGAGGAAGCAAGCTTAAGATCTCAGGGATTGCAGAGGATGAAGGAGCGGAGCACTATAAAAAGGAATCCAGGATAGGGAGATGAATGATGGGATGATAAAGCTGATGCAATAGGATTTCAAAGAGTCAGATTGGTAGAAGATGGGTTTCGGAGATCCCTAGGACTAGGATTGTGGAGCTCGAAAGATGAGGCTTGGTGGATTGATTGGATTGGTGGATCCTTAAGACTAGGATTGTGGATCCCTAAAGCTAAAAGTGCAGATTGATTCAAAGAGATACTGATGCATAAGTTGGGGTAGGAGAGACAGATGCTAGATATAGATGGGGGATAATGGAGATGAATGGAAACCATTGAAGCTTTTTTGAGCAGGGGGATACTTCAAAGAGAAGTACCACCATGCAGTTGAGCACTAGATTTGCTATAGGACTGTTGGTTAATTACCAAGGTTACCACAAACATCAAGGCCTTTTCACCAACTGTATAGAGGACTGACGAACTGACTCAAAACAAACGTGCAAGGATTGCCCCAGCATCACACATGAATCTCCGAAGAATCAGAGTGGAACTGACACTGGGTAACTCACAAGCAGAAAAGAAAAACAAACAAAAGAGTGGATCAAGACCTTACGCTCAGATTGCCCCATTGGTAGTATACCATGATATGGAAGATCGTGGCAACCTTGAGGAGGGAACAAGGAGATTGCTTGGAAAAGATACTTCAAGACCCAAAAGGAAAGATTCCAAATCAAAAGAAAGAGAAAATTCAAAAGAGAACCGTTTGTCAATGAGATGGGTAGGATGAGGTACTAACGGACCAAGATCAGACATGTGGAAAGCTATATCCTGCAAGGATCTATCGGAGAGCACCCAAGCTGTTGGATTTGGATGAGTGATGCATCTGGCAAGCTGAACTAAGAGGATAACACTTTGGTGATAGGAGATCTAGCTAAAGGATGCATTGGAATAGCTAACCAAGGGTTGTGCGATGTGTGCAAGATGTTGATCAAGGAGGAACTGACACGAAAGCTGGATAGATACAATGGTACTAAGCTAAAGAGGATGTACAAGATGACAGACCAAGATATGTTACAAATGTACAAGGTTGTTCATGTTTTGGCTTTTGTGAGATGGAAATGTTCATGAAGGGTGGGATGTCTACAATAGTTGATAGGCGGATAGGTAGATGGTTTGTGAAAAGCCTAAGGAAAATGGGATTCTTTGTGTGCATGTGATAGGATACAAGCTAGGATACAAGATTTGGCATATAATACAAGCTGGAATATGGTACAAGCTTTGGACAAGATTTGGATATACAAGCTATGATACAAGGGATGATACAAGATTTACAAGCTAGGGTACAAGATTTACAAGCTGAGGTACAAGATTTACAAGTTGTACAAGAGGTATTTACAAGCTTCATTAGATTTTGGATATTTGGTTGGAACACCAAGGGAACAAGTAGGTGTTTTATGGGATGATGGGTGAATGGATGAGGGATAGGATAGTGATAGATAATGGATTAGTCTTAGTACACAAGGCGCCTGAATTACCAGGTTTTCACCAAGGTACCTATCCAAGGCACTTGAATTGCCAAGTTTTCACTATTGGATGCTTATTTCTCTTTACCATTTTTTTGTATTTTTCAAAAGTTGGGTATACCAAGTATCTTCAAGCATAGAACTTCTTGAGATGAATGATGTTAGTAGGATCATTCAAGAGTTCTCCTTCCGATTTAGATAGCTAATAAGCTCTGGAGCCAAAGGAGGCAGTGACAACATAAAGACCAAGCCAAGTAGGTTCAAACTTGCCTTTCTTTTCTCGATCAGCTTGGACTTTCATATTTTTTTTGAGGACCATGTCACCTACTGAAAGTGTCGTGAAAGCACCTTCTTGTTGAAATTCCTTTTGAGATGAGTTTGATAGACTGTGAGATTATCATAGGTTTGTTGTCGCTTCTTGTCTAAGAGATCTAGCTGGGTGAGCCGAGCTACTCTGTATTCTTCATCTGATATTTGCCCTTGCAAAGATATGAGCAAGGAGGGAAGTTCAACCTCTATGGGTAGTACTGCTTTGGCACCATAGACTAAGGAGTATGGAGTTGTGCCTGTGGATGTACGGAAGGAAGTTCGATAAGCCCATAGGGCAGGATTAATCTGCAGGTGCCAATCACGACCAAAATCATTGATAACTTTCTTTAGGATTTTGAGGGGGGTTTTGTTAGTTGCCTCTGCTTGGCCATTACCTTGTGGGAAATATGGGCTAGAAAAGCGGTGATGGATGCGGATGGAAGTGCATAATTCTTCCATGTTGAGATTTTCAAAGTTACCTCCATGGTCGGTGAAGATGGTGGATGGGATGCTGAAGCGGCAAACAATGTGGTACAAGATGAACTT
The DNA here is from genome assembly GCA_028749045.1 of Cupressus sempervirens. Lineage (NCBI taxonomy): Eukaryota > Viridiplantae > Streptophyta > Pinopsida > Cupressales > Cupressaceae > Cupressus > Cupressus sempervirens. The sequence continues at coordinate 249,688,102 of CM053792.1, read as the reverse complement.
GGAGACCTAAACTCCTATAGCTGAGACTAGGGGGACTACTTCCACCCATTTAGTGGAATAGTCTGTAGTTGTTATTATCCATTTATGTCCATCAAATGAGAGAGGTGTGATAGTTCCAACTAGATCAAGGCCCCAACAAGCGAAAGGCCAAGGTGGTGCAATAGGCTGTAGATCTTGTGCTGGAGCGTGCACAAGATTTGCATGCTGCTGACATGGGAGACACTTTCTAACAAATTCACAGGAGTCTTCTTCAATGGTAGGCCAATAGTAGCCTGCTTTAAGAATTTTTCGCACGAGGACAATACCACTCATGTGGGCACCGCAAAGTTCGGAGTGTACTTTTTTTAATGCCATCGCGGCCTCATTTTCATCTAAACATCGAGAGAGAGTATCATGATAACCCCGATGATATAGGGTATTGGCTATGATAACATAGCGAGATGATTTTTGGATGAGGTTTTGGCGTTGGGTACGTGTGAGGTGAGGGGAGATGATACCATCTTTAAGGTAAGCGTGAATCTCATGGTACCAAGTGGATTGGGGACCAACCAAGATACAAACAGAGTTTGAGTCATCATTTGCATAGGTAGGTGTGAGGAGCTTCTCGACTAAAAACTCATACTATGTAACCACTTGGGGAATTTCCAAGAGCGAGCCGATAGTAGCCATAGCGTCTACTGCTTTGTTCTGCATTCAAGGCACTTGTGTAAACTGAAGCTTTGTAAAATGTTGGGTTAGCTAATCAACTAGCTCTTTGTAGGGTAATAGCTTTTCATCTTTGGTTTGATATTCATTTAGGGCTTGCTTGATGATGAGCTGAGAATCGCTAAAGATTTGTAACTCAGTGATGTTCCATTCTGTAGCTATCTTTAATCCTGCTATGAGAGCCTCATATTCAGCTATATTGTTGGTGCTAGGGAATTGTAGCTTGAAGGCTTTTGGAATGTAATCTCCTTGAGGTGTGACCAACAATATTCTTGCTCCTGACCCATGAGATGTGTATGAGCCATCAAAATAAAGTTTCCATGGAGGTTGTTCTTCAATTAGACAGATATGCTCATCTGGAAATTCGGTGATCAAAGGATATGCATCTACTAGAGGCGCATCAGCTAGGTGATCTCCTATAGCTTTCCCTTTGATTGCCTTTCTATCCACATACTGGATGTCAAATTCGCTAAGGAGCATAACCCATTTGGCCAAACGGCCTGTAAGTGTTGTTCTGGAGAGCATATACTTGAGAGGGTCAATCTTGGAGACTAGTTGGATGGTATGACTTAGCATGTAGTGGCGAAGCTTTTGAGTTGAGAAAACAACTACCAAACAAGCTTTTTCCATAGGAGTATAATTGATTTCATAACCAACTAGGGTTCTACTAATGTAGTAGATGGCTCTTTCTCTGCCGTAGTCATCGAGCTGTGCTAGAAGTGCCCCTAGAGCAGTAGGCGTTGCTGATACTTACAAGATCAAGGGACGACCAGGAACTGGTGGAACCAAGATAGGGGGATTGATGAGATACTGCTTGAGATGATCGAAGCTGCATTGACATAAAGGATCCCACTTGAAGTTTTCATCCTTCTTTAGTAAATGTGCAAATGGCGTACACTTATCTACAAGCTGGGAGATGAAGCGTCAAATGGATTGAAGCTTTCCCTGAAGAGTGCGAAGCTATCACAGTGTCTAGGGATGAGGCATTTCTAAGATAGCTTTGACCTTCTTGGGGTCAATCTCTATACCTCATTTAGAAACTATAAAGCCTAGAAGCTTGCCAGATGTGACCCCAAAGACACATTTCTTGGAATTTAGCATGAGATGATATTTGGCTAACCTATCAAAGACTTTCTCCAGGTCAGCAAGATGATCCATGAAGGTATGAGATTTTACCAAGATATCATCCACATAATCCTCCAAAATGCTATAGATAAGATCATGAAAAATGGTTGTCATAGCTCTTTGATAGGTAGCCCCAGCATTCTTTAGGCCAAAAGGCATCATGTTGTAGCAAAAGGTTCTACAAGGGGTAGTGAATGTTGTCTTATGCTAATCCTCTTCTACAATTTTGATTTGATTATACCCAAAAAATCCATCCATGAGGGATAGAATTTCATGTCCAGCTATAAGGTCTACAATCATATCTATGTTGGGCAAGGGAAAATCATCTTTTGGACAAGCTTTGTTAAGATCTCTGAAATCAGTGCAGATTCTGATGTCACTGGAAGGCTTAGTGACGGGGACCATGTTGGAGATCCACTCTGAGTAGTTGATAGGTCGGATAACCTTAGCAACTAACATTCTTTCTAATTTAGCTTTGACTAGTAATGCCACCTTGGGGTGCATTTTTCTAAGCTTTTGTCTGACGAGCTTGATCTTTGGATCGACTGCAAGATGATGAACTACAAGCTTTGGGTCCAGCCCTGGCATGTCCTAATATGACCATGCAAATTGGCCAATGTTCTCTCTTAAGACCTTAAAGAGGAGGTCAGCTTGGTCTTGTGACAAGGATGCAGCAATGTGAACAAGTATGGGGATCTCCGAAGAACTGATGTTGACTTCTCTAGTATCCTCAATTAGAATAGAAGACACCTCTAGTCGATTATCTTGAGGAGGCAATGCTAAATCCTCATGTTTTGCTTGTGACTCTGGATTTTCTTGCTGAGGGATTCTCTTCGCTGCCTTAGCTAGTCTCAGATTCACCTTAGTTCCAGTTTTGGGTGTATCAAAACTAGGTTGGGGATTTTCTCCAAAATACCCCTTGGGATCTAGCTTATAGATATAAGCAGAATCTGGCTTTTTTTGCTTGTAAGGAGTTTCGGCTCCCATGAATCTCAGAAGCACTTCCTCTAATGTGAACTCATCAATGTGTATGACACTTGGTTGGTCCCAATCTATGAGTCGTGGATGGGCGAGTGGTAGGTCAATGAAATGGATGGATAGTTCTTGGAGAACAGAGTCTCCGAGGAAGATTTGGTCTGAGATATCGTCATAGGCTCTCTTTTCAACTTCCTCAGGAATGTCTTCAATTTCAACAAGGTCACTGTGAATGTTTGAAAAAGTGTGACCATTCTCATTGGTGCCCCCAGTTGTGGGTATGCCAAAGCCAAGACTTGACTTCGATTCCCACTTGTGTGCATCGATGGGGCACTGCATGCCTCTTTCTTCTAGTCCTAGAACACCACCTTGATAGTTTCATTTGTCAGTGATGAGCTTATGTTCTTGGGGATACTTCTGGCTGAAGTGATCAAGGCGTGCTTGATTTCTTGGAGGTGCATCCTTATGTAACCAATTGTTGATATCTGGAGTGAGCTCCTCATGAAGAGGGATTTTTGAGGATACAAAGGTTGTTGGGCCAAACTGTTTGTATCGAGGAGGTGGAATCTCTTTAGCTTTTTGATATGTCAGTCATCCATGGGCGTGTGGATCAAGTGGGAGTGCCCCGACAGCAAATGTGTCTGATAGACTATACTCTCCATAGCCTTTGTTATTGATCTTCACAGGAGATAAGGTGGAGGCGAGGATGCTTTCGGGGTCATTACAAGTGTGGGATGAGCAAGCGATGGTTGTGTCGATATCAATTCCAGGGCAATGGTTTGTATATGAAGCTTCAACTACATTACAGTAAGATAAGGGTTCTGGATCGGCATGGATGGTTACCTTAGTGCCCTGATGCAAAAATTTGACGCACTGATGAATCCATGGGCGACCGAGGAGGATGTTAAATGGTAGGTTTAGATCAATAACATGGCAGAGTGTTTCTTGGATGATTGGCCCAACCTTGATTGGTAGCAAAATAGTTCCTTCTGTGGTTCTTTCCAAGTTGTCATAAGCTTTAATGGTGATAACCTCACTAATGATATCTACCTCAGTATACCCAGCTTGTTTTATGAATTTTAGGGTGCAAATATTCAAGGTTGATCCATTATCTATCATTACTCTTTTTACGACAAAATTGGATACCATGATGGCTATGCGAAGCAGAAGGGTGTGATCTGGCTCTACCACGGGTATGTCAGTGGGTTTGAATGATAGGGCACATGAGGAGGATAGGTGTCTAATGAGATTACAAAAATTAGTAGCATTGATATCTGAAGGGACACGAGATTCTATGAGAGCACTATCAAGGATGTTTGTGTACATAGGACTAGAGCAGAGGAGGTCTAAAATGGAGATTTGGGCTGGCATGTTCCCGAGGTGTTCCAAGATATTGTATTGGCTTTTGGATGGAGCTAATGATACTGCTGGGGTTGATAGTGCTGATGGGACTGATGGGGCTACGATATTCAATCACGCTCTTCTGGTGGTGACTGCACACTTGTTTGGACCTTGGATATTGATAACATTGATAGAAGGCTCCTTTTCAGATATACAACCGATGAGGCTACCATAGTCTATGTAGGATGAAGTGTGGTCATTTTTCTCCCCATGCTGTTGGTTTGGCTGGCGGTTGTTGGTGTTGTTGTTGTTGGTTTGGATAGGTGCTTTTTGATGATTTTGGTTGTTGTGAGGAGGAAAAGCATTTTGATAGATCTGCAAGCTTGCATTGGGAGAGGTTTGTGCTCCAACTGTGATTTCTTTCTGATCAATGAGGTCATGCACATAATCTTTCAATTTCATGCATTTGAGGGTGGTGTGACCTTTTACCCTATGAAATTTGCAGTACTCATTGTCTTTGTACCATGCAGCTTTGGATTGGTCTGGGTCAATTTGCTCGATAGGAGGAAATTTGATGAAGTTTTCCTTAGTCAATTTCTCAAAAATGACATCCAATGGCTCACCAAGGGGTGTATAATTTCTAGGTGCAGGTTGGAACTTGGGCTTTGGTCATGTAGCTACATTGATGGCATTAGCTTGATTGCTAGACCCTTGAAAGTTGGGTCTTGGATTGTGGCCTTGATAGCTTGGTGATTCGGGTGTTGGTAGTTGATAGTTTGTTGATTTTTTGGTTGATAAGGTGGGTTGGACTGATTTTGGGAAGGATCAACAATATTCACATGTCTGGTGTTAGTGACGTCGTCTATTGCAATGTGCTTATTTTTGTTCCAATACCTAGACTTGTCATTGGAATGTGATTGATTTTGGTTGGCTTCCTTGTAAATCTTTACCACACCATCTTTAATGAGTCCTTGCTCAAGGATCATTCCTTTTTCCTTGATATCTTTGTAGGTCTGTAAACAGTTCATGGTCATGTGGTGAGCCAAGTTGGGATGGGTATTATCAATAAACATTTTCACCAAATGGCATTCTGGCAAGGTGCAAGATATGTGGGTGGTAAGGGTTTTCCATCTTTGCAGGTATTCAGGAAGGCTTTCTCCACTTTTTGCTTAGTGTGGACAAGATCAACTACTGAGAGCTCTGTTTCAACAAGATGGGCATATTGGGCTACAAATGCCTTAGACAATTCAGCAAAGTTTTTAATTGTGCCATATGGGATTCTATAAAACCATTCAAGAGCTGGTCCAACCAAGCTTTTCATAAAGAGACGCAAGAGGAAGACGTCACCGTATGCCACTTCTTGGCAGTGCATGTAAAATTCTTTGATATGTGTGACAGGGTCTCCTTTTCCTCTCAATTTGTCAAACTCGGGTATCTCAAAGTGTTTGGGAAATGGTGTCATGGTAATGGCTCTGTCAAATGGGTAAGGACACACATTCTCAAACTTGAAAGTTTTTGGATCATTTCCCTCCTAGATGTTCTTCAAAGTTGTATTCATGGCTTCCCATTTTGAATTAATGGGTGATGGCTAGGATGCCCCCAATGTAGGAGTGCCTTGAGGTAGGTATGTGCTAGATGGGGCAATGGAATATGGATGGCTTTGAGGTATGGGCTGGTAGGGATTATACATGGCTTGCACAACTGAATGGTGGATGATGGGTTGCTGAGGTGGAGGTGGCACATATTGCTACATGTGTTGTGAGGCTTGCTATTGATATTGGATTTGAGGTTGGGATTGAGGAACATAAGCTGGCTGTGGGATAAATGGATTGCTTTGTGGAGGTAAGGTATAAGATGGTTGTGAAGCTTGGGGAAAGGATCGGGGAGCTTGTGGAACTTGACTTGGGATTTGAGGAATTTGACCAATATATGTGGGTTGTGCCCCCATTTGGGAGGGTATCATGGCAAAGGAGGCCAAGTAATTGGTGGTTGGTGGTGGTGGATTTCCTCCTAGAAGTGGCATAGAAAAATAGCTAGTAATAGGAGGTAATGGATTAGTTGGTAGTGGAGGTGGTGGGAATTGAAAGCTTGGGAATGGAACTGATGGGGTTTGATAGCTTGGTGGCTGGATTTGAAAGCTTGGTAGAGTGGTGGCAGGAGCTTGGGTCACTTGAGAGCTTGGCAGAACATTGGTAGTAGCTTGTGGGGTTTGATAGCTTTGTGGAGTGAGGGCAGTAGCTTGTGGATTTGTGGTTGATGGCACTGAGCTCCAAGGACCTAGTGGAAATGATGGAATTGTGCTCTGAGCTGAGGTAAACAAGCTGGGGGTGATGAAAGGTTGATTTCTTGGCCCCATGGGTTGCATCCCGGTTGTAGATTGCTAAATTTGGGAGATGGGTGGATTTGGAAGGCTGGGTTGGAGAGCAACAGCAGCAATAGTGAAGAGAGTGAATGATGAGGTGTTTTGGGCGAAGGGGGTTTGGGATGGAGTGGTATGGACCAATGGTGGAGTGGTGATGGCTGGATTGGCTTGCGGAAGGGAGATTTCAACTTGAGTGGAGGTTGGTATGTTTGGGTCTGTTGGATCATAAGGATTGGCTTGAGGCTCTTCTTTTGGCACATATTGAGGATAATCTGAATCATAAGAGCCTATTGGGAGTGGTAGTTGTCCAAACAATGGGTGAGATGGATCTGATAAGGGAGGAGGTCTTCCAAAGTTGAAGGCTCCTATATTGTCCCTTTGAAAGTTAGCCATGATTGTTTCTTTGTTCTTGTCTATAATGGCGTTCACCAATACTGCATTTCCTGGTTGGTTAATGAAAGCTTCAATGTCAATAGGTGATGGTATAGTGTTCTCTGGGCTGAAGGATGGTTGAGTGCTCAAGGGGAGCGATATTATTTGATCCAAATGATAGGGTTCCATTGTTTCTTTCTTCTTCTTTGCTAAGCGAGTGACGGGTGGCATGAAAATGTTCCTAGGGATGAGATGCAACAATGTTAATGGAGGCCAAGGGGGAAGGCTTTTCTACGCAAATGATTTCCTGGGTTGAGGCAAAGTTATATGAAAAACCTAAGGAGGATTGGGTTGGGGATTCTAACTGCAAAGATATGTCACCAAATCATGAAAGGTCTACTTTTCTATGTGCAAGCTTGGTGGTGATTGTGTCAACTTAAGGATAGACTGATGATCCTTTAGGAAAAACATGAGAGTGACCACTTGTGGATCCCAACCTTTAGCTCAAGGTGATGAGGGATAACAAGTGATAAAGCTAGATTACCCTAGACAAAGCTCTATCAAAGGGATAACCTTGGTGAGATTGGTGGATTTGCAAGATGGTAGGAATGACAAACTTTGGAGAGGTGACAACAATTTTGAAGGCTTGGATGTGAAGTTTAAGCTTTTGGGATGCTAGCTAGGTTTGAGGGGATTGTTTTGGTTCTAAGGCAAAGATCTAAATGAGATGGGTGAGCTAAAATTCTTAAGGGGATGACTAAGGGTGGCTAGCTTACCTACAAGGATGACTCTAAAGTGGAGCTTATGCAAGAAGATGTGGAGGAACAAGGGGGCCTAATCATAGAAATCATGCCTAGTTGGTAAGGCATAAGCAAGGTTAACTCCTGGATGCTTGCTAAATTTGATAGTGCAATCTAACCAGGCATCTTGAAGGGCTTCATCGGCAGCTTTGTCTTCTGCTTTGTGGAGTTTGGCAATTTGAGGGCTTGGTGTTACTTCTTTTTTCTTAGCTGCAATTTCTTGGTATGCCTGAGATGGCTTGAGTTTGGCTTTGTGAAACTTTTGTTTGGGTTTGGGTTGTTCTGACATAAATTCCTGAATCTGCTTGGCTTAGAGAGATTTTGGTTATTTTGCTTCAACTTGTTCAACTTCTGGAATAGGCAGTGACTACACTAAGTATGCCCTAAGCTAGGATTGACCAAGTTTGGCAAACATTCATTCAACAAGTAAAAAATCAAGCAATAGATAGGAATAACCAAATATAAGTTTTTGATTCTCAGAATGTGATACTTGTGCCATGGAATGTGTATGTTCTACAAATATTTCGATCAATCACTTCAAATAGATTAACATCCTAGATGGTTGTTTGCAAGGCTGATAGTTGGTTTAGCTAGGGAGTCCTTGATATACCCAAGGTATGTGAGGCCCAAATCCGTAGATGAAACCAAAACAATGTCACACAGCCGACAGGAGCAGTAACCCACTTCTCCTCTTTCACTTCTCAAGGTTATAAAGTTCCTTGAGGCTTAGCTCGAGTAAAAAAATCTTGATCCCAAGAGAGGTGTCTTTGGATTCACCTCCCGATCTTTATACTCTGCCAGAATGCTAGATTTGAGGTCGTCCCAAGGGGTGATGAAATCCCCAAGTAGGCCTCCTAAAATTTAAACAAGATTTTGGATACCAATCTTATGCACCCAAGATGGCCTCGAAAGACGACAAGGGGAGAGAAGACTTGGATGATCTTGGGCTAAAAGACATAATTCTTTTCCAACTAACGCTTAAGTTTTTTTGATCTAGACCTTGCAAACACACATGTTTAGGATGCAAATGTTCAATTCCAACTTGAAGCGTTAACAAAAGTAAAATCGATCGAAGAATGAATACACCAAAAAGATTTAGGGTCGACAAAAGTAAACTCGCGTGCCCGGAGGCCCTCCACATCAAGTATCGATTGATTTTTCTTTAAGGCATTCAAGATTGAGTGTGAGTTTGTTTTAAGCCCAAAATAAAGATGTGTAAAACTCGGTTTCAAGTGCGCGCCCGAAGGCCCTCCACGTCAAGATTTGTTCAATTTTTATGCCCAAATGAAGTGTTAGCGAGACTAATGTGCATTCAAGAAATTTTCTATCTTAGAAAAACCAATAAAAACTCAAGTGAGTGGAATTTGATTTTTGTGGAGCACTTAACACCTTCTTCGGTAGACCCATCCCCATATATGGCGTTGATATTGCAACCAATGGTTAGAATGATGGGTGATTAAAGAGGGTGAGTCCAACAACAAATTCACTCAAAGTGTTTTTATATTTGTTTTTATAATTTAGAAAGTTTCTAAAATGTAGATTCTTGTTATGCTCCAAAAGATGAAATGTGAGATATTGTAATGATTAATTGACCTTTTGCATTCAAGATTGGATTTGTTGTTTTAATCATGCATTCATAAAAAGAAAGAAACTTGATTTTAATCCATGGCACTCAAGAGTGATTTTAGCAACATGCATTCAAAGACAAGTGATTAAACATTCAAATTTTTTCCTTTGAGCATTCAAGATTGAGATTTTGTGTGTTGTTTTAAGAACTTTGAAGTGCTTTGTTTTAACCTTAGATCATTCAAGATTGTTTTGGACTCAAAAGTGAAAATGACTCTTTGGACTTTGTTTTTCATTCAAGATTTTGCGTTCTAGTTTGCATGTTTTAAGCCCAAAAATGATATTCCTAGATTGTTTTGATGCATGAAAAACCTAAGAAACATTCAAGATTTTGCAACAAGACATTTATTTGGAACAAATAACAAAGCTTTTAGGACAATTTTGGCAACCATTTAGGACTCTTAGTTTTCATGAGATTTTTAAAAGAACTTTAAAATATTTGCAAATGAGGTTCATTTTATCCTTGATTGATGCTTTGAGTTTGATTTAGATTTTAGTGTGCACTTAGTGTTGATTTTGAACCTTTTGAAATGGAAACTTGAAGTTCTTTTTAAATTTCCAAAAATGAAGTGTTCCTAACTTTGCATGAATGCATCTAAAACCTTGATGTTGCAAGGATGCAAATGATTGTATTGGTTTAGTTTCACTTGTTAAAAGATTTTCTTTTTTGCAAATTTTTAATTTTTTAATGGATTTAAGTATGATTTGGGGGTTCATTTTAAGCACTAAAAAGAAGTGTGTATGATTTTGCTTCCTTAAAAAAAAATGGCCAAGATCTCCCACAAGAAGAAGAAGAAGAAGTAGATGGAATAAGAAGAATATAGACAAGAAGAGGAAGAAGAATTCCAAGTGCTTTGTCCACCTATAAACTTGAAAAATTTGCAAACACTATGAGATAGACTATGAGTTCTTTTGTCTTCTTCATGCTCATGTGGACCTACAAAACCAATTTATACAATCTACCAATCACAAAAATAAGCAACATTAGCCAAAATTAGCAAATGACATACAAAACTTGACTAAAAAAGCTAATGAAGATGACTCATGCAGGGTCCCACCGGGCGTGCCAAAATGTATATGAGCAATGTTAGTATGCTAATAGAAACCAAATTTAAATAAAGCTTCTACAAACTAAACAAAATTCATAAAGTTCAAGATAGACTAAGATGAGCTCTCAATTGAGAATATGAGCCATTAATGGGCTCTCTCAATGAGAAGTTCTCTTGTTGAGTGGCTTTGTCTAAATAGATAGGATGTATACTCAAGCTTATGCTTCAAAAAGGGCTTCAAATGGAGTTGGAATTTGGGTGTGAGTGTATGGTTTTGATGTAAAATGGCTTCTTAAAATGGCATTATGACTTTACTTCATTGATTGTGTTCTTTTTCAAAGGGGAAGGATCCAATTTATAGGCAAGAGGCTTGAGGGATTGAGGGCTAAGATGCAAGGATGGGGAAAAGCTCATGGAGGGCTCAGATTGCATGGGAGGAGAACACATGGATTGTGCTTCCTTATAGCCAATCAGGAAGTGACACATGTCACAGGGTGAGAGGATGGAGGAAAAGGGAAGGATGAGTCAACAAAGGAGGCTCAAGGGATAAAATCTTCATAAAGACCCTCATAATGGCTTGTAAGAGCAATGAATGGGCTTGTAAAAGTCATTTATGGCTTTGTGGGCTTCATAAAGTTTTATGATTGGGATATTTGTGAGAGAGTTGAGATATTTTGACTTGGGTTGGATTAAGAAAGTCTTAAGCGTGACTTAGGAATGTGCAAATGATTAAGGCTTGGATTAGGCTTGGGTTAAGATTAGATTAGGGATGTTAGAGATGGGCAAGTGGATGGCATTTAATGAGGGTGGGTGAAGGAGGAGATATTTGTTGGCTTTGGCTTGGGTTAGCAAGTCTTAACCCATGTTTAGGGAATGTGACAAGGTTAGGGGGGGGGATTAGGATTAGGGTCAAAGATAAAGATTGACATCTTCTAGAAGAGTCTGAGCTTTGGATGAGGATGAAGACTTTCTAGAAGAGTCTAGAACTTCCTAGGATGAGGATAAATAAGGTTTTTAGGAAATAAATAAAGTTTTATTTATTTCAAGGGTTTGGGTTGAGAAGATATTTATTAAAATGTTTTTAATAAACATGAGGATTAATATTTAATCTTAATTGAATATTTTGAGTTGGGATTAGGGGTAGGAAATGATGGGATTAGCCTTTAATCAAAATTAAAGAAGGATTAGAAGATTTTGGAAGAGGTTACTGGTCTTAAGGAAATTGGCCAAGTTTTGGGCAAAAAATAAATAAATAATTTATTTTGAGATTTTTGGTCAATTTATTAATTAAATAATTAATAAATAAGGAAATAATGTTTAAATAATATTTAAAATTTTTTGGAAGGGATTCCTTAATTAAATATTTTTAATTAAGATAAAGGGATTTAATGGCATAAAAATAAATAAATTAATTAAATAATTAATTAATTAAAAAATGATGATGTCGTCAGGGACTTTTTTCAGATAATAAAAATATTTTATTTTCTAAAGGATTTTTAGGTGTCTACACTATGGTCTTCCTATCGTCCATGTCCTCCTGGTCCTGATTCTGAGCATCCACCTAGTTCGGGTTCTGAGCATCCACCTGGTCCCTGGTCTCTTTCGGATAATCCTTAGCCTACCCACTTTCCAGGTTGGACTTCTCCAGAATTTCCCCACCAAATCCAACACTAATCAGTAATTCACCCAGGCTATGAATATTTTTGTTCAGGGTATTCAAGGTGGTGATCACCTGATTCGCCAGGTTTTGGTGGAAGAACTCCATTCTATGGACTCTTTGTTCAACCTTTGTGATTCTATCCTCTTGGTTGGCCTTGTGATCCTAGATGTTAATATGTTGTTGGCTTCCATCCTGACTTTTGTCCTCTTAATTGTGCCCCTAGTCGCTACCTTTGCTTTGGTCACCTTCCTGGCTTTTTCTCCCCTTTAGTTCTTTAATTTCATGGAACAACCACTTGATAGATTGAAAATTGTCTATCATGTTGTTCCTAGCATTGTTTAAAAGGTTAAGCTTAGTTTCCCTTGCATTATCTGAGATCACAACTAGACCAGGATCAATGAGATCATCATAATGGGTTTTTCCATCAATGTCCTCCATCACTTGAATATTCAAAGGCTCCCTGACAATCCCTAATTTGGATTTATTCAAATTAAAATTCCTCCAAGACCTCCTCCTATTTTTCGTTATCACCTCCCCACTCTCTTTTCCCAGAATGTCTACAGTTGCGGAGGAAGTGGGGCCAAGGTTAGGAATCTCAGGAATCTGGTCTTTAGTGTCAAAGGTCTCACCTACTTTCCTTTTCTTAGGATTCCCCGACATGTTGGCAGAATCCTCCTCCTCCTTTTCATGATCCCTCCCCTTCTTCTCCTCCTTCTCATCATCCTCTTCCTTCTCCTCTTCCTTCGAATCAGTGTCCTCTTCATCCTTATTATCCTCCTCCACCTCTTGAGGCTTAGGCTTAGGGGGAATGAGGGGTAAACCTCTTGGGCTCTTTCTGTAGGGAATGCGGGCATAGGGTTTCCTTTCTCCTTTTGATTTAGACTCTTCTTCCTCCGATTTTATGCTATGCACTTCCTTGGAGTCCGAGCTCCCAGTTTCCTTGGAAGCACACCCATAATCACCAAGGGAGTTTCATCCAAAATTTGTATTGTTATTGATCTCTTGAAAAATTCATTAAAAAAAGAAAGAAATCCATTCAAATTTAGGAGATCGTCACTTTAGAAAATATTTAAGTACAAACTCTAATTCTCCAATAGTTCACTCAACTGTGTTCAAATTATTCTAAAATTTGAATCAAAGATGTTTTAATATGCTCTTCAAAATCCTTTTAAAACCAACAAAAAAAGTCAAGAATATGAAAGATATGTGCTTCCGAAAAACCTAAATTGAGAAAATGAATAACATTCATGGTTCTAAGATCATGCTTTGATACCACTTGTTACAAAATAACTCACATAATATAATATATAAAATAAAATATATTTGGTAACAAGAGCTCTAGTTGAGCTAGAGTCTCTGTCTTTTGTCCAAAATGCAAGATAAATTTGTTTTGAAAATGTGTTGAGGTGTGAATTAGCAAGAATGGCCACAACAACTTTTATCTTTAGCGGCAGAGTATTTGCCCTTAGTTTTTAAATTAATTATAATTATAATATTAAATTAAAATCAAATTATAATTATAATTTTGTAACATTAGGAAAAAGAAAAAGTGATTGTGTAACACCATATGATTATGTCTCATATTTGGAATCCTAATAGAAAACATATATAGATATTTAATTCAATAAGATTGATAAAGATATCATCACCAAGAGAAGTAGCCTTGATTTATTATGATATCGAGATGCTACCTAACACTAATAATACTATCACATTCAAAACTAGTTATTTCTCTTCTTAAACAAACATGCATGGACGCGCGCGCGCACACACACACACACACACACACACACACACACACACACACACACACACACACACACACACGTGTGCGCACACACGCACACACACAGAGATAGAGAGATATATGCACAATTAATTATCTTCTTTAAACTAAATGCCACTTACAAAATTTTATAGAAGAGCACGTCAACTTGGACATGGGTGCATAGCTTATGTTTTCCTTAATTTAAAGCATATATACACATAAGCACATTTATTTTAAATTAATTAATAGTTCTAGTTAGGTGTTATTTTATGATAATCTATAATAATTATTTAATGCAAGAATGTAAGTAGAAAATAATATACTTGGTTCAATAGTCAAAACCCACGCCAAAAAAAAAAAAACATACATTGGATCTAACATGTCTTATAATCAAGAAAAAATAGTGAGAATTTAGCTTACACATATCCTATTTTGATTATGTAGGGTGAGTTAAATCTATCTTGTAGTTATGAAATTGGTAGGCTTTTATTTGTTACTAGACCTTCCACGTCTCTCTCAATGTCAGAAGGTTGCCAATATTTATATGTACCTTGATAAAACTATCCATATGTCACAAAGGGATATGTTCACTTAGATCACCCATGGAAATGTATATAAAATATGGAAATAATAATAATGTATAGTTATGCATATGAATTGGGATGTGTTTCATCAACTAGATTCTTTAACACATCCAATAACTTGCTACAAGACATGAAAGGGTGCTAGATCTCATTGCATGACATGTTAATGGAAAAGGGTGTGCATGTATATATACGATATGAGCGTAAGTGAATAGGGATGTGTATAAAAGGTAGATGAATTATTATCATTCTAGATAAATTAAGAAATTTGAACATTAATGAGAAGTATTTATGCTTAATTTTGGAAGCATTAAAGAAAACTAAAACTTAATAAACAATATGTATGAAAATAAATATTATTTAAAATAAAATAAAAAATGTATAAATATATAAATAAAATAAAAAATTGAAGGATTTGAGCAAATATGCAAAACAAATCCACGAAGCCCTCAAATACCTACATGTAGAAAACCTGTCATAGAGAAGAAAAATACAAGAGGAGGTAAGGATTTGCTCTGAAAATATACAAATTATATTCTTAGATAAAAAAAAGATGAAGATTATTACAAAAGATCAATCCTTATAAAAGGAGATCGAAACCTGAAGGGGTAACCTAAAAGGTAAAAGCTATTTAATAATTACTAATTAATTATTAAATAGAAAAAGCCAAAAGTGCATAAAGCACAATCTTAAGAAGGGAGAAAAGGCAATTTAATTAATGAAATTAAATTAACCTTTTTCTCTAACACCCTCCCTTAAGATGAGCAACAATTTAGTTACAAACAATGCAAAAAGAGCAAGGAAACTACAATGTAATGCTGAAAGCAAACTTGGGTCCCGACAACATGGCCTAATGAGGTACCCAATCACAACCAAATCTTTATGAAATAGAGAAATAGAGAAAACCTAGTGGGAAAAACTTCACTCCAAAAAGAGATAGCTAAAAACCTAGTGAAGGATTGTAGAAGCCTCCAACTAGGGGATTGTTCCAGAAAATAGGAACAAAGAGCAATCATGAAGAAAACCACTGCAGCATGTAGAAGCTGCAAAGTTCTATCAAAAGTAACTGCTAATATGAAGAACATCCACTAAAATAAAACCTAACCATGTAGAGAAGACTAAAATCTACATTGAATCAGAAGGCATAGAAAGGAAAACAACTAAACTCGATGATACCAATGGCATGAAAAACCAAAGCTTGAAGAGTTGATCAATTGAACATGGAAGGTTGCAACCAAAGTAGGAACAAAAAGAAGAGTGTCTATATGGTAAATGATCCATCTCATCGAAATTTAGGTACCTAGCCACTACATTTGCCTAGTACATAGGAACAAAAATTGAATAAATAGCTCACTCCATCAAACCAAGGAAGCATGAGAAATAACATAAGTACCCCCCCAATGCAAACAAGGGTGAGGTGACACGCAACTGGAAAAGTGGGCCAAAAAAACTGCAAGTCAAGGAACCATGATCAAGATGTAAAAAAGATTACATATGTGTGTACTGAGGTGATCAATCTCAGAGACATCATGAGGCCAATGTCTCAGAAGGGAAGCTCGCTAGACAAAGGGAGATGGAAAACAAAGGCAACACATCAACCTCCCATGACACTTTAATCATGAGTAGTGCATGTATAATGAGACACAAGATATGGTGAATTTCAAGAATACAATAATTTGCACGAGTGTTCTCAGATGACACTACTGGAATCAGAAGGCAAAACAAGGCAAAACTACTGAAACAAAAATATAGATGCAATATGACACTTGATCTTAGTACGTTTGCAAGAATGCATACGAATGATATCAATAATGATTAGAAATGGAAAAGAGCTATTACAATAGATAGCACAACCCAAAAGAAGAAATTCCATGCCACAAAAATGATCCCAAACCTAAAACACCCATGATATCCACCATAGTGCAATAAAGAAAAAACTATATTAGAAAGATCTTGGCATAGAATTCAGAAGACAAACCAACATTTCTAGAAAGAGTACTGAACAAGCTTTCCAAAAATATAATGTTTTTGAAAAATGGAGTTGGGATGCTCAAGATATGCCCTCTGGAGTAAAAAACATAACATCTAGCTTTAACTACTCAAATAGGCAACCAAACTGCATCAAAACCAAAAAATTCCTATGCCATTGTCTCCGTCTTAGAACCAGCTTTCCATCGCTTCTTTCAAATTGAAAAAAGATCTCTGTATGCTCAAGATACGACCAGAAAACCAACAATATGTCAAAAAAGGACCTGAAGAGCAAGCAGAAGGGATGATGCAATGTCGACGTTAGCATTTTACTACTTTACAATTGACGACCTGCCGATCTTCACAACAAAAAAAGACTGCCACATGGCAGTAGGCCCAAAAAATATGACATGGCACTTGATATGTGGCAGGTGTTAACATGGCACCTGACACATGGCAGGTGCCACAAGTGTCAGGTAGGCGGTGGAGGCCATGTGAAGGCAAAGGCGGTAGAGGCTAGTGGAGCAGCGGTCAGGCGAAGCAGGAATCACGAGAGTTTCAGCATCAGCAGTGGTGGGATTTCTAGCAGTTGGTGACAGAATCTTCAGCGGTGTCAATAGAATCTTTACTAGAGTCAGAGGACAGTGCTAGAATCGGAGGACGACATCAGAAACTCCGGAAGTGTTGAAATCTTCACCAGAGATGCCCATCGACAGTAGCCAGAAAATGACTCTGCAAGCCGAAAAATGGCTCTGCAAGCCAAATTTCCCTTTTGTGGCATCAAAAATAGGTCCGTGGGCCGAAAAATGGCCTGCAGTCAATTTTTTTAATTTTATTTTATTGTAATCATCTTGTAGTGGGTACAGAGGGTCGTATGACCTTTTGGGCAAAAACATTTGCCTTCCGGATCAACATTGTCCAAAATGGACAAACTTTATATAGAAATAGGGGTTTTGACACCTTCTGAATCCATCTGTGAGGTTAGTTTGGCCTCAAAGTGCTTTGAATTCTAGAGACCCCCTATTTCACAAGAAATACTTGAAAAAACTCAAGATCTGATTCATCAAACTCTCATTCTCCTTTTTCTCCAAATATTGAACAAGCTACAATAGATCTAACTTTGATACCATGAAGAATTTGAGCAAATACGCAAAACAAATCAATGAAGCCCTCGAATACCTGCATGTAGAAAACTTTTCACAGAGAAGAGAAAGACAAGTGGAGGCAAGGGTTTGCTCTAAAAATATGCAAATTGTATTCTTAGATAAAGAAAAGATGAAGATTATTAAAAAAGATCAATCCTAATAAAAGGAGATCAAAACTCGAAAGGGTAACCTAAAAGGTAAAAGCTATTTATTAATTACTAATTAATTATTAAATAGAAAAAGAAAAAGGCGCATAAAGTGAAATCTTAAGAAGGGAGAAAAGGTAATTTAATTAATGAAATTAAATTAACCTTTTTCTCTAACAAAAATTGTGCACACTGTCTAATTTTTTTAAAAGATGTCCAAAAAGAATTGTTTTAAAATTACATTGCAAAGAAAGCACTATTCAAATCACCTTCCACATGCCACAAAAAATGTTAAATGAAATGACAGAGGTTCAAAAAAGTTAAATTGAATGGTGAGGTTCACAAAATGATGCCACACAAGTAAAATTTTTGATGGTAAAATAAAAATGAAATATTGAGAAAGTGATAGAAAAAGCTTCCAACTCCAATATGCCAATTATACTTGATCTCAATATTCGATATTCGCGCAAGCTTTTAGAATTTTAACCTACAACTTGCCTCGCCCATTCATGTTATAACTATCACTCTTTCAAATTCAAGTACAATGTCATCTAGTCCAATGCATTTTTGAGCTACTACTGAAAACTTTCTGATTGATAAGCTTGGTTCAAGCCTGTCAAAAAAAAACTTGGTCTACTTGCTAAGGCTGTTTTGATCTGCGCATTTCCAAATAGAGGTCCACATCACAAACATAAATGAGAGATCAAAATAGAGCACAAACAACTATGTTTGGGGACAATAATTAGGGTGGCACCAAATTGCATTGCAACTATGATACTCAATTGAGTTAAATTTAATTGTAGACAATCCATTTTTTCTACATTTAATATTGTTTCCTAGACAACAACCTTGTATGCCACAACAAGCATTGGGTTACTATTTTCATAAACCTTCTTTCCTAAAAAAAGTTTTGAAGAGTCTCGTACCTTTAGACTGTATATATAATATTTAATTTCTTAGATGAAGACATTGAATCTATTTTTGAAGAGAAAATGCTATGATTTTCAAATTTGTAGTTTATGGCCAAAAGTAAAGTAGCGTAATAGATAATTGTGGACACGTTAAGTTTTCAGGAGAGTTAAGGGTTTGGTCGTAACCCTAAATAACTACTTACTACTCTCTTTCCTTATTTTTTTCTTGTCCTAATAAATTGAGGGAGGTAGCCTTTTCCAAGAACATGACTAGATGATTCTATTTTACTTTTCCCATCTTTGCTAGCGTCTCAAGTAGTCAGTCACCTCCTATGGCAATAATCACCTCTTTCTATCATAAGTAGTCAATCATATAGAAGAAGGGTTTTGTTCGTACGATATTGGAGCTGGGCAATGTTGGAAATCAATACAATTGTCGCTCAAAAATGTTGCTCTAGAAATCAGTACAGTTGTCACTCAAAAAATGTTGCACAAAGTTTTGCTACACTCAAGTGAATTGAGAATTGACGCTACTTACTCATAGATGCCACTGCCTTTTTTGACGGAGCTGCTGTCATGGGCACTAGGGGAAATGATGTCATTGGCAGAGATGTTGTTCAAGTCATGGCATTTAGAGCAACCCCTTCTTTGGCGATGACTCACAAGAAGTCACCCATTGGGGCTCCCGCTTGAACCCTAATTGTCACAACAATCTTATTCACTTCAAGTATACAGACATAGAACTCTGATGTCATTTTGGAAGCTAATGACCATCAATTCCTTAGGGTGTTGTGTGACTATAGTTGAACAGAGGTTGAATAGGGTCATTTTGGTTCCTTGAAGTGCGATTGAGAAAATACTCCCAATTTTAATTCAAGCATGTGAGTGCAAATCTCTCTTTTTCTCTTAAGGTTTCCAGGATTTGAACCCCAAATATCAATAATGGCTAATGACTAGAAGGAGGAGGTGCGTCAGTCTAGGCCACTACGGGAGGTCGATCTTGACAATAATGTAAATGGCTGGGCTTCACCGCCGAGAGGGCAAGAAGCAGACAATTCTTCATGTTGGAATGGACTGGCTTCATCTGGAAACCGCCTAGACAATGTTCTGGTGCCTAATGGAAGTTTGGCAAAAATTATTTTTCTAACTTTCTGTGTTAATAAATTAATTTTACCCCTAGCTAAATTAATGCTAGCCAATCAAAAAATAGAAATTAATGGTTTAAAAAATATTTAAAAATGTTCTCTTTTCTAACTTTAGAGATTGAATAATTTTGGATCTAAAAATTAATTGCAACACTTCAAGTGAGGATCCTTCTAATCCACTTCAAGGGGGATAACTCTAATAGTCTTCGATAACAACTCAATACTCAACATGATGATAAAAACTAACTTGTACCTTCTATATGTATACCATATTTATGTCTTGGGTACTTCTTAGGCCAACTTAATCATAACACCTAGGATGACCTAATTACACGTATATGATTATAATGATGATTATTGTAACTTATATAACAATTATTATCCATAAGCCAACTACTCATTACACACTTCCAGGTAGGGGCATATTATCTATTTTATAAAGAACTAGGTTCCATGAGATGACAAAAACTATTGCAGAATAAATTGGAACGTTATCCTAAAGGTTCAATGAGATGACAAAAACTATTGGAGAATAAATTGGAACCTTATCCTAAAAAATAAGGGGCCTCTTGTTTTTTTTACTCTCATTTCCCAAGAACTATCTTAAGGATTGAGCTACACATTTCTCTCACCAACTAAAGAGTTTTGTGGCACACAATATTATTAGGAAGCATTTGGGTGATAGTATTATGTGCTTGCATATTTGGTTTGCCACTTACATTTTAATAAAGTCCATATATTCTTGATTTGTTGGTTAAGTTGAACGAGCCCATTGACATCTTAAGGAACCATAGTCTTCCATCCTTAATTTTTATTTTATTGACAATGCGAGGTCATCCCATCCCTAATTCTTAATCACAACTTTCTAATATTATGACTAAGATTATATGCTAATTTTATGCTTGTGTACCTTCATGGAAAGATCATATAGATATTATTAGTACTTGCCAGTAGGCTAAGTACTATTGTGATACTTTTTAGATTTCATGCTTTAATTACTGATTAAATTTTTTGGTTTCTACTACTTAAAAATTAATTGGTTTTAATTTTTTTTATTCAACTAATATGTTGCATAGGATATATGCATGATTGTTAACATTTCAATTTTAAGAAATTATTTTTCTAAGATTTGATTGGTTGAATTCATTTAGCTCTTATAGTGAATATAATTCATTAATATTTAAGAGTTAGTTTTTATTAAGGTGAATATAATTCATTAATATTTAATATTTTTTAATGTAAATGATTTGGTTTAAATTTTTTATATTTTAATATTGTATTTTTTTATAATATAATATTTGTCATTCAATTAAAAATACTGAAAGATATCTTTCATATATTATATAATAGTTTAAGAAGTACTATTATATATATATATGACCGAGGCTGAAGTCAAGATTAATTATTATGTATTATTATTATTAATTATTATTTTATTAAGCACAGGTAGATTCGAACCAAGACCTATTCGATAAGAAGCTCACAATTTACCGTTGTGTTGTAGACTCTTGCCTAAAAATACTATTATATATTATTATTTTCATATTTTAATATATTTCTAATATAATATTATAAAATGACATATATAGAAGATGTATATTAATAATTATATTTATAAATAAAATTTAAATTTAAATTATAATTAATATCATTACATAATAATATAATTATCTAATATTTTTATTAATTAAAATATTTTATAAACTATAATAAATTTATTAAATTAAAATTATATTTATATAAAAGCTAAAGACAAGTACTAGGTTACCATATGGCATTTGTTATAATTGTCAAAGAGGTCTAAAGTATTTAAAAGTTTAGTTGTTATAATTGTTAAAGAGGTCTAAAATATTTAGAAAGCCCGTTTCATAGGACCACGGCCTCTTGCTTTTTAAACTTTCAAAGGTTAGCAAAACGGTCAAGTCGCCGAACTGGCACTGTAACAAAACTGAAAGTGAGTTCGGAATGGATCAGTGACAGAAAGAATTAACATAGAAAGCGAATTTCTTTATAAACTAGAGGAAAACGGATAATGGATGACAGCGGGAACAATTTAGGAGAGCAGTTTCGAATACGGCCATATTTCTTTCGAATTTTGTTTTTGTCTCTTATTGTCCTCAAACTATAACTTTACGAAATTTAGGTGCATCAGAACATGAAATGACGGCGTGATGTACTCCTTGGCTTTCCGTATTATGTGAACAGTGAAGGGTTTTGTTGGAGGCATTTTCTTGCTACCGCTTCACTTCACGTTATTCATTTTTGGTATCCGAGAAAGAAAGACGTTTTAATAGATCAAAATTGCTCTTCCGAAATTGGGAATAGGTATTCATCTGTACATTGTAGGGTTTTGAAGTTATTTTTGTTTCATATGCATGATTTCATATTGCTTTGAATCTAGCGCTTTTCAATCTTTTCAAATGGAATTTTGCATTTCATCAGCCGTTCCAGTTGTTGGCAATTTCGTGTATTATGCCGACATTGTTATTTGCCCCTGTTGGCTAGTTTTATTATATTAACCTTAAGTACTAGCATCTACTATGCTTTCATTGAATTATGGAGGAGGTTCTTGTTTCACATTACTTGTATCTACTTTTGAACTTGTAAGGGCTCTTCTCATCTCAGGTGGTTCAGATACATCCCTGTAACAGTTTCGACCCGTGATAATTTGTCGTTGGTCAAAATGATGGCCACGAAGTGCGGCACGAAAAGTGGAAAGACTTCTTGCCTAGGGATTGTTTTCTCGAAAAGTTGTAATTTATAATCTTTTGGTCCAAATAACTAATTTCAAAATTGGACTGCTCTTTCATGAGAACAAAACACTGGTTTGTCTTCCTTGAATTCTGGCCTTATGGATTGCACGGAGCATGACTCGATAAATAATTTAATCTAATTATTACAAATTGAGACATCTTTTAGTTATAAGAGGGAAAAATTCCCCCCTTTCCGCAATCAAATATCTGAAAGGAAAATCACAGAGATATATCTCTTGACAGAAAAAAGTTTCATGCCACAGAGACAATAATGGGGTAACTCTACCTGCGAGATGGCCCCTATCCTAATGAGCTCAACCAAAAGCCTTCCACGAACTTAAAATACAACCCTTGTAAAAAAGCAAATGGATTAACTGCTGAGAAGAAGATTGCTAGTAATTTTGGTGATCCGTTACGATCTTCGGTCAGTCACTGGGTAAAAGATAACTTTGGAGAACTTGGAAATCGTTTCTCAAATATCTGATAAACCCCACCACCTTTCAACAACATTATCAATGATTGCAATTTCCTTGGAATCTGCCACACAGTTAGCAAGAAAGTTTCTTATCTTATGAATCTAAATTATTCCCAGTGAAAATAAAAATAATCAAATGAATCTAAATTATTCCCAGTGAGGATTTTTTCCCGTCTCCAGTTTGTGGACTCTGTATCACAAATGACCATAAAGACAATCGAACTCAGTTTAATTTGAATGTGAGCTGCAGTTTGAAATTTCAAGACAAGCATGAGCCCCGGGTTCATCGTTCATGTCATGTGCATGGGATTCTGCACAAGCCCTGATCACATGACAAACGCACGAGACTCCAGGATTTCATTTGCTGCTCTGTCTAGTTCGAGATTGAAAACACCCGGAAAGAGGGGTTCCTATTTAGCTGTTAACCTTAGTTGATTTCTAGTTTATACTGATAACATCCAGGCATGTCCCTAGCATGTCCTTGTTTGACCCTTGATTTCTATTTCTTTGTTCTATATTCATTGGGTTGTAGAACAAAGGTTCACATTAGAATCACAGTACCATTCATGTGGCAAATTACCATCTTTGGCGAGGGCCATATCCTACAGTTTTTTTCGTATTAGAATAGAGTAAAAATTGAATACGTCAGGTTCATCATGAACTGTTCAGCATAAGCTACCAGAGTATCATACTTTTAAAGCTACCAAATCACCACTAAACATGACTTACAGGGTAGTCAACCCATTTGTTTCACTTGAGCAAGTATCAAACAGTGTCAGATTTATACTGTATATCCAACAGATTTACATAGTGCTGAATATCAAAAAAAACTGTACATAGTGCTGATTATCAAAGTTAAAAACATACTATTGATTTATATTCGGGCCCCATCCATGATTAGAATCCAAAGCTTGCAAGAAAGCTGCATCAAACAACTCATCATTCCATCCTGCTAGCACAAAATCATTTGTTAGCTGAACCTAATCACCAGTAGACACATTTGGAGTAGCCTGCTGGGTACTAGTGGAAATGTGCAGATCCTCCATCATTTTTTCAATTTGTTTAATGTCATTCGGGTCCATCATATCCTTGAACTGATCAAGGTACTTAAAAGCCTTGACCTCGTCTTTATGAATAAGTAGCATTCCATCCCTGACCAATGTCATAAATTGAACCATAGAGATTTCCAAAGAAAGTGACACCTGAGACATAATGGAACCATCCCTGACCAATGTCATAAATTGAACCATAGAGATTTCCAAAGAAAGTGACACCTGAGACATAATGGAAAAATGTGTGAGTTTACAAGTAAACTCAGTAAGTCCTCTATCCTTCTGCTGAAAGACCTCCTCATTTCTCGCTTTCCAAAGGAACCATAAAATCTCACATGTAAGAACAGACCAAAAAGAGTTAAGCTTAGAGTCAAAAGCATCAACATAATCAGCTAACATTTCACTCCAGGAAAGACCTGGTTTTAAATTCCATACTGTTAGGAACCTGTGTGTTCCTTCTGTTTATTTTGTTAGAGTAGTGTTGTTGGACGCATATGCTTTGTAAGTCGTCCCGTGAGTATATTTTATTATCCCACATGCATAGGTAGTATTACTTTTCTAGATCGTACCCAGTATATAAGAATAGGTTGAGGCCCTTGATGGGCACGGACGAGTTTATTGTATTGAGCTTGCTCAAAGGAGGTTACCCCCTCGAAGTGGCCTGCGATCAGTAGATTCATTCTGAGTTCTGCTATCACTTTGTATTCTGTTATTTCGAGCATTCGCACGATATTGCTATAAGGAGGTTCTTCACATCTGGTATCAGAGCACTCTCTTGGGCTCGCTGGGTGGAAATTACATCAAATTTTTTTTTTTTTCTGTCGTGGCCTTCAGGTTCCTCTCACTTCTAATATCTCTTGTTATTGCAATAACTCTTTTCAGTTGTTCTGTCTGTGAGTGAATTTTTCTAAGTCGACTGTTCAAAAAAAAAAAAAAAAAAAAAAAGAGAGAAAAAAAAAAAAAAAAAAAAAAGAGTAAAATTTTTTCTGTTTTTTAGTCGTAGCTTCCTTGTTTGCTTTCTGTTTCTGCTCATACTTCCGCAGAACGTCTGCAATATCATTTCGCATACTTCCTTCCTTGGCGACCCAACCCCAAATTTTACATATCAAAGCCCTAAATCCCTCATTTATCTAATTTTAGGGTTTGCCCTATCTTTTTCACCTCTCATCCAATCGCCACCAAACTGAGCCACAAGATTCAATTCCTCATTTTGCTCCCTTATCCCTCTTGGACTGTTCGCCTCATTTCGCCTCCCTACCCTTGAAACCCTCATTTTTCTTTTTCCCTTGTCCCCAGATAGTCTCCTACCACCCGTTGAACACCCATTTCCTATATGAGTTTTACCCAAATCCAAATTTGCCTTAACTAAAAAAGTTTTTGTTTCTCATCTTCTACCCATTCCAAAAAAAAAAAAAAAAAAAAAAAACCTTGTTTTATGGTTGTTACGCGTACAGGAGCAAAAATCATGGAAGAGGAAATTGCATCCCTCAAAACCAAACTTCAAGATCTGGATGACAAAATTCTGGGTCTTAACTTTCAGCAGTCAGCCATGAGCCGAAACCATTCAGGAGATACTGGGTCCTCTTCTGGCAATTTCCGTGGACCAAAGCTTGATTTTCCACGCTTCGATGGTTCTGATCCGACTGGATGGATCTATAGGGCAGAGCAGTATTTCAGCTTGCATAATACTTTGGATAACCACAAAGTCTCCCTTGCATCTTTTCATTTGGAACATGAAGCTCTTCAATGGTTCCGTTGGTACATCAAGGCTAATGTAGGCCCAACGTGGAGAGAATTGTGCACCCTCATTTTGGAGCGCTTTGGCCCTAGTTCCTTTGATGATTTCACAGGAGCACTCACTAAACTGCGTCAAACAGGCACTGTAAGAGAATACCAGACAGAGTTTGAAAAATTAGCTAATTACACAGAGGGCTTGTCTGATGAATTCTTCCGTAGTTGTTTTGTCAGTGGTCTGAAGGATGCACTTCGCTCAGAAGTCAAAATGTTTCGACCTACTACAATGATGGAAGCCCTTGGGTTGGCTAAGTTAGCGGAAGACAAGATTAGTGCTCTACAACGCTCCAGATCTAATTTTGTTCCATTCAGAAATACAGGTTCTCACAACCCTCCAGTCATACCAGCTCCCAGAACTACTCCGATCAAGCACTTGTCTGAAACAGAGATGCGAGTCAGGCGAGACAAAGGGCTTTGTTATAATTGTGATGAGAAATGGTCTCGGGGCCATAGATGTGTTCAGCAAAAGCTCTATCTCTTAGATGTGGATTCTCCACCGGAACTGGAAGAATATGTAGATGCTCAGGAAACAGTGGATGATGAGGTTGAGCCTCACCAGCCTGAACCTCCTTCACCAGAAGCTCCACCAGAGATATCTGTCCATGCTTTGGCAGGAGTCACTACTCCACAAACCATGCGGGTCCAGGGTTTCTTCAAGAAGATCCCTCTTACTATACTCATTGATTCTGGTAGCACTCATAACTTCATTGATCCACGAATAGCCAAACAGGCTGATTGCTTTATCCATCCCTGCTCTAGCTTTGAAGTCATGATTGCCAATGGGGGCACTTTACCTTGTAAAGGGAAATGTCGCAATGTGCGTCTCTCTATTGGAGATTATAACATGCGCTCTGACATGTTTGCCTTACCCTTAGGTGGCTGTGATGTGGTTTTGGGTGCCCAATGGTTACGCACTCTTGGCCCCATTCTCTGGGATTTTGCTGAACTTTGGATGCAGTTTTCAGCCGAGGGGCACCAACACACTTTGAAAGGCTTACAACCAGGGTCTCTCAGCATCATCAGCTCACACCGTATGGAAAAACTTCTTAAGAAGAATTCACATGGTGTCATCGCTCAGCTCCATTCCATTCAGATGCAGCCATCAGCAGTCTCTAGCACTCCTGCCGATCTCCAACACATTTTGGACAAGTATTCTGGTATATTTGCTGAACCTGTGGGATTACCTCCTTCTCGTCCAGAGGACCACCGTATTCAGCTCCTTCCTGGCAGTGTTCCGCCCAACATCAGGCCCTACCGCTACCCATTTCATTAGAAGACCGAAATCGAGATACTTGTCCGTGACTTACTGAAGCAAGGTATTATTCGCCCTAGTACCAGTTCCTTTTCTTCTCCAGTTCTGCTTGTTCGCAAAAAAGATGGGTCATGGCGACTTTGCATTGATTTCCGAGCACTTAATCATCTCACTATAAAGGACAAGTTTCCCATTCCAGTTGTTGATGAACTTCTTGATGAACTTCATGGGGCTCATTTTTTCTCCAAGTTAGATCTTCGTTCTGGGTATCATCAAATTCGGGTTAATGAGGAGGATATACCTAAAACTGCCTTCCGCACACATGATGGTCACTATGAATTTTTAGTCATGCCCTTTGGCCTCACGAATGCTCCTTCAACATTTCAGGCAGTGATGAATAACATATTTCGACCATACCTCCGGAAATTCATTCTGGTCTTCTTTGATGATATCCTCATATATAGCAAAACTTGGGCTGAGCATCTCCATCATCTGGAGCTTGTCTTGCAACTTCTCTCTGATCATCAACTCTGTGCAAAACTATCTAAATGTGTGTTTGGCCAGGAGGAAGTGGAGTATCTCGGGCATATTGTTGCACACCATGGAGTGCGGGTGGATCCTACAAAAATAGATGCCATGAAAACTTGGCCGCATCCTAAAACTCTCAAGAGCCTTCGGGGTTTTTTGGGGTTGACTGGCTACTACCGCAAGTTTGTCAAAGATTACGGGAAAATTGCAGCACCATTGACAGCTCTGTTAAAAAAGGATGCCTTCTCCTGGACCCCTGTTGCTGAGACTGCATTTGACCAACTGAAACAGGCTATGTGCAGTACACCTGTTCTCGCGATGCCAGATTTTTCCAAACCCTTCACTATTGAGAGTGATGCTTGCGGCAATGGATTGGGTGTTGTTCTCCTGCAAGATGACCATCCTATTGCGTTCACTAGCAAAGCCCTCTCTGGTAAGAATCTAGCCCTCTCTACTTATGAAAAAGAAATGATGGCTATTTTGCATGCTGTACAGAAGTGGCGGCCATACCTCTTAGGGAGTCATTTTTGCATCAGAACCGATCACCAAAGTCTGAAATACTTCCTGGAACAACGGGTATCCTCTCCTACACAACAGAAATGGGTCAGCAAACTCATGGGGTATGATTATGAGATCACCTACAAGAAGGGTAAGGAGAATATTGTGGCAGATGCTCTTTCTCGCACATTTGATAATCAAGCTTCCCTTTCCGCTATTTCTATGCCCATTCCCAATTGGTTAGCGTCTGTTCAGCAGGGCTATGACAGTGACTCTTCTTTATCTCAAATCATTCACCAGCTAGCCAATAATCCTTCTGCTATACCACATTACTCTTGGGATGGTGCTTCTCTTCGATACAAGGGTCGGCTAGTGCTTCCTCAGAACCCAGCTCTACATCAGGCTATTTTTTATGAACTCCATGCTTCTCCTTCAGCAGGGCACTCAGGCTTCCTCAAAACTTATGAGCGAGCAAGGAGAAACTTCTTTTGGAAAGGGATGAAACAGACGATTCAACAGATGGTGGCTGAATGTGATACTTGCCAACGCCACAAGGGTGAAACGACCCTCCTTCCTGGCTTGCTCGAACCATTGCCCATCCCTACACGGATTTGGACTGATATTTCTATGGATTTCATTGAAGGGCTTCCTAAATCCGGTGGCAAGACAGTGATCTTGGTTGTGGTTGATCGTCTCTCGAAATATAGTCATTTTTGTGCCCTCAGCCACCCCTATACTGCCTCCTCTGTTGCACAAATCTTCATGGACCAGATATTTCGTCTTCATGGACTCCCTTCTTCCATTGTCTCTGATCGTGATGCAACTTTTACCAGTCATTTTTGGACTGAACTGTTTCAGAAAACTGGCACCAAACTGAAGATGAGTTCGGGCTATCACCCACAAACTGATGGTCAAACTGAAATTGTCAATAAATGCTTGGAAACTTATCTTCGTTGCTTCACTTCCGAACAGCAACATCAGTGGGCCAAGTGGCTCCCTTTAGCTGAATGGTGGTACAATACCTCTTACCACACTGCCTCTAAAATGACTCCATATGAAGCAGTCTATGGTCAGGCACCTCCAGTGCTCCTTCCCTACACTCCCAACAGCTCACCAGTCCAGGCAGTTGACATAGTTCTCCGCAGCAGGGATCAGATTCTTCGTACCTTACAGGATAATCTTCACATGGCCCGTAATCGGATGAAACAGCAAGCAGATCAACACCGTTCTGAGCGCTCATTTCAAGTTGGGGATATGGTTTTTCTTCGTCTACAGCCATACAAACAATCCTCCCTAAAGCTGAAAGGGCGTCATAAGCTGGCCCCAAAATTTTATGGGCCTTATAAGGTTCTGCAGAAGATTGGTTCAGTTGCTTATAAACTGGAACTTCCTCCTTCTTCCCGCATTCATCCAGTCTTTCATGTTTCTTGTCTAAAGAAAGTTCTGGGTACCACTGTCAGAGCACAAACTACTCTCCCTGAAATGGATACGGAAGGATCCATTATCCTGGAGCCGGTGGCAATCATTGACCAGCGCACTCGCCAGCTTCGCTCTCGCTCCATCTCTGAGGTCTTGATTCAGTGGCATGGCATGCAACCAGAGGATGCTACCTGGGAACCCCTTCTTCAGATTCAACAACAATTTCCACACCTTAAGCTTTGAGGACAAAGCTTTTTTCTAAGGGAGAGGGGATGTTAGGAACCTGTGTGTTCCTTCTGTTTATTTTGTTAGAGTAGTGTTGTTGGACGCATATGCTTTGTAAGTCGTCCCGTGAGTATATTTTATTATCCCACATGCATAGGTAGTATTACTTTTCTACATCGTACCCAGTATATAAGAATAGGTTGAGGCCCTTGATGGGCACGGACGAGTTTATTGTATTGAGCTTGCTCAAAGGAGGTTACCCCCTCGAAGTGGCCTGCGATCAGTAGATTCATTCTGAGTTCTGCTATCACTTTGTATTCTGTTATTTCGAGCATTCGCACGATATTGCTATAAGGAGGTTCTTCACACATACAATAGGATTGCCCAAAAAAATTGACCAAATCACAATAGCAAAATCACACTGAAAGAAAACATGTTCAAAAGACTCAACTGTATCACAGACTTTGCAATGTCCAGGAGTAAGACCTAAAGACTCCAAGTTAGATCCTAAGGCCAGTTTTTTGAGCAATAACAGCCATTTAAAACAAGCTTTTTTGGGTTCCACTTTTGACTGCCATAAGTACTGAAAAAAGAAAGACCATTTAGAAAAGGGAGAACACAATCCCCACCCTTGGATCACTGATTGAAAAATTTCAGGATCAGACACAAGCATATTATATAACTGCTTTACTGTTACTTCATTAAGCACTGTTCCATCCTTCCACAACAGTTGTTTGAAAAATCTGTCCGAGTCAATAGCCTTGGAGAAGTTACATGTACCAAGTGCCTTGCAAATTAATGTATACATTTTCTTCTAAGTTTGTGTGATATCATATCTAATTCTAAGTTCATCCCAAGTACCTATCCGATTATCAATCATTAAGTCACTGATTAAAGTCACTCCCAACACATTCCAATGTTTTGCTGAGCAACTTTGTGTAAGTGCCAAAGGTTTTCCATTTAGGTACAGGCCCCACCAAATTAATCTATCTGTGACAACATAAGATGGGGAAGAGCCAACAACACCTCTAACTGGTAAGAGTATCCTCGAATGGGTCCAAGCCTTCCAAAGAGTAGTAAAAACATTAGAACCAAAGACCTTGATCTTGAAGTCACCTAAAAGAAAATCACAGAATGGAATGTTCATCCAATTTTTACCTTTGGAGATGATAGAACATTGAATGTTATTTCTGATTAAGACTTTCCAAGGTTCATTACCATATATGGCCTTAAGAATCCACTTAGTAGCAAGAGCAATAGCATGTTTTTTTAGATCCTTCAAACCCAGTCCACCATATTGCTTGGGTTTACATCACCGCTGGCAATTTACACACTGTCTCTTTTTGTTTCCCATCCCATCTGACCATAGAAAGTCCCTCAAAATTCTTTCTATTTTATCCATTTGTTGTTTAGTCATTAACCAAGTAGAGGCAAAGTAAAGATGACGAGACGACAAAACTTTTTGCACAACTTGTACCCTTCTTGCCAAAGAGAGATAGTGAGTCTTCCATTTAACACGTTTCTTTTGAATTTTATCAAAGACTCACTCCCACATATCTTTAGTATAAGGATTAACGACAAAAGGGATACCAAGGTATCTGGCAATCTTATTAGGACCTTTCCATTGCCAAGACATCAATTGAACCCAATTAAGAGGAGATTCAGATGAACCTAAAACTAAAGATTTATGGGGAGCAATTTTGGCACTTGAGGCTAAACAAAAGAATTCAAGTCTATCCAAGGTGTTACAAAAATTCATCTCCTCAAGTTCCAAGAACAAAGAAGTGTCATCAGCAAATTGAGAATTGAGAAGAATATCATTATTACAAAGGAGAAGACCTTTAACAGGAGGACCAAGGGAGGGAGCTCTGAGCAAATAAAATAGAGCATCAACAACAATCACAAATAAGGAAGGGGCAATGGGACAACCTTGTCTAATTGATCTCCCAAGAGGAATAGGGTTGGAAAGATTGCCATTCACATCTATGACAGTGGAAGAGTTATTGGACAACACCTTTACCCATCTGCAAAAGTACTCAGGAAATCCAAAAGCTTGCAACATCCCAATTACAAAAGGCCATTCAATTCTATCATAGGATTTTTCAAAATCAAGTAATACCATAGCCACATTTTGCTTGCTTTGCTTAGCCCAATACATTGCTTCCCAACTAGTTATTAAATTTTCCAATATATACCTGCCTTTAATGAAACCTGTTTGTGTAACTGAGATAAACCTATTGAGCAAGTTCTCAATTCTTTTAGCTAACAATTTAGCAATGATCTTATAGGAGATGTTCAATAATGTTATTGGCCTCCAATCTTTTAATTCAGCTCTGTCACCATTCTTTGGGATCAATTTGATCATGCCTTTATTAATGCTTGTGCCTAGGGATCCTCTATTGAATGAGTCTTCATAAAGTGCCAACAAATCACTAGAAATCCAATCTATGTTAGTTTTGTAGATCTGAGTAGGAAGACCATCACATCCTGGTGATTTGTCATTGGTTAAAGAGTTAATAGCCCATTGAACTTCTTCCGAAGTAATAGGACTGTTTAGTTTGTTGCTATCTTCTTTTGACACTTTTTTGGGAATCAGTTGAAGACATTTATCAAATGCCTCATAATTAGCATCAGACATCTCAGATGAAAAGAGCTGAGAATAATACTCAAAGAAAGCTGTTTGAATTAGCTCTGGGTCCGTAGATTTTTCACCATTAAAGTGAATGTGTTCAATAAGCTCCTTTTTATTCTTTGCCTTAATAATATTCAAGAAATATTTTGACCCCCTATCACCTTCCAGATTCCAATTCAATTTGGATCTAGCTCTCTACCCTTGGATCTTATAGTTTTGGATCTTCCTCAAAGAATGTTTGGTCTTAATTAAATCAGCTTCTAACTCCAAATCTTGAATTCTGATCTGGAGATCTTTCTCTATCAGATTAAGATTAGTTTGTGCCCTAGTTTCTTCAGCATTTAAATCCATACTTTTTTTACCAATAATTTGGATTTTTTTTTTTGCCAAAAATCAACTAATCCTTCCCACAATTCTCTTGCTTGAACATCACCACTAACTAGTTTATAAATATCAGTGACCTGCTTGAGAGCACTAATATTATCTTGGTCTTTAAGAAGAGAAATATTACGTTTAAATGGCTTGTTAACCTTCACCTAGAAACCAGAGTCTCATCTTGCAACCCAATCTTTGCAGAGATAGGGGAATGAGTAGAGAGAGAAGCTGGAGTAATTGTGATGGGTGAGTGCCCAGGATTAGAGTAAAAATAGAGAAGAGCAGAGTTTGCATAAATTCTATCCAATCTACAATAAACCCTTTTCCTGAAATTCTGTTTTTCTACCTTCTAGAGGATCTAACACATTAAATTTCCTCATAAATTTGTTCCAGAAGAATAATTCATTGCCTTTCCAACTGAAAGAGTTACCTCCAATTTTATCCTCCTTATGTTCCACCATATCAAAGTCACCAATAAAGATCCACCTGGTATTAGGCAAATTATTTGAAGCCCATTCCCACAGTGCTGCTCTGTCTCTATAGTCATTAGATGATCAGTATACAACACAAACTCCTGAGGAATCAAATAATGTCTCCATTTCTTCAAGGCTTGAACAATAGCATAAATTCTTGATCATACACATAATACTTCCTTTTAGCATCATTCAACTTCTCACTAAAGAACGCAACAGGTTTACCTTCTTGACTCAACATGACTCCTATTGCATTGCCACTTGCATCACATTGAACTTGAAATACCTTATTGAAATTATCTTAGATACCGATTCGTCCTGGGAGGCAGAGGCTTCCGCATCGGAGGCGAACGGATGCGGGATGCGTCCGGAAGCCTTGTGGATGTTGGCAGGAAGCCAGCCGCAGGCTCCTGGATGCATCTAGAAGCCAGAGATTGGCTTCTAGACGCATCTAGGAGCCTGCGGCTAGCAGTCTCTGGCTTCTAGACGCATCCAAGAGCCTGCGGCTGGCTTCCTGCCAGCATCCGTAGGGCTTCCGGATGTATCTGGGAGCATCCGTCGGCCTGCCCAAGCATTAAAGTAAAAAAAAGAACTACTAAAAACGTTTTCTATGACTGTCTAGCAAACAGGTCCCAATAACAGAGCAAGCATACAGGTCAATAATAAAAACAATTATGATATCCGATTTGAAATTTGTACTAGGAGACCATCGATATTGGATAATCTGGTAGATTTGGTGTTGTTCCAGATTAGCACCTGTGTATTGAGAAGACTGTCTAGCAAACAGGTCCCGATACTAATATCATTTGTTATAATATATTTCTTTGCATATATATATATATATATTTAAAATATATATATATATATATATATACACGTTTCCTCCGACATCCGCATCCAAAAAAAATAAAATCCCCGCATCTCGTATTCGCTTCCGGAATCCGCTTCGGAATTGGCATCCGAATCGGTAAGTTAGGAAATTATACAAAATTAATATAGGAAACTCATCAACCTTTTGTTTCAAAGTCTCAAAACTCTTAGCAGCCCATGTGTCCATTTGAAATCCTTTTTATCTCTTCTCATTGTCTCAGTCATAGCACTACAAACATAACTGAAACTCTTTAGAAACTTTTTGTAGAAACTAGCCAAACCATGAAATGATCTTACCTCATCCACATTCTCTGGTGTAGGCCATTCCAAAATTGCTTTAGCCTTCTCAAGATCCATCCTCAAACCATCAACTAAAATCATAAAACCCAAATACACAATCTCTTCTTGCATAAAGGAACACTTCTTCAAATTAATTAGCAACTTCTCCTCTTTCAATGTCTGCAATACTTGTCTAACATGCTCAAGATGTTCTTCCTTAGTCTTACTTAATATCAGAATATCATCCAAGTAAACAATCACAAACTTACCCAAGAATCGCTTGAGAACCTCATTCATCAACTTCATGAAAGTACTTGGTGCATTAGTCAAATCAAAAGGCATAACCAACCATTCATACAAATTTGTCTTGAAAGAAATCTTCTATTCATCACTTTCTCTGATTCGAATATGATGATAACCACTCTTCAAATCAATCTTGGTAAAATACTTTGCTCTGCTCAAACAATCATTATGTCATCCATCCTCGACATAGGAAACCTATATTTCACTGTTATCTTGTTAATAGCCCTAGAATCATTACACATTATCCATTATCCATTCTTCTTAGGTGCTAATACAACAGGTACAACACATGGACTCAAACTTTCTCCAATCAAACCTTTCTACAGTGATTCTTGCACCTGTATGTTCAGTTCTTTATTCTCAGTAGGTGTCAATCTATATGTTGTTTTATTTGGCAAACTAGCTCCAGGAATTAAATCCATACAATGACTTATACTTCTTACTGGTGGTAAACCATCAAGAATATCCTCAGCAACAATCTCCTTGTACTTATTCAACAACAACCTTTCAATTTCTGCTAGCACTCAACTTACATTGTCTTTTTTTGCTGTCTCTCAGTCATCACTATATTCTGTTGCTCAGCCACTATTAACACAACTCGACCCTCTAGGAATTATAGCAAAACAAACTTGGTTCTTTTTCATCTCTTTCTCAAACTGTTTTCCATTAACCATACGAAATCTAATAGTAGTACAATTCACTTCATTGGGATCTTCAATGGAAGGCGACAATATTTTCTTTTTCCCATTCACCTAAAGTGTATATTGATGTAATCTACCATCATGCACAACATGTCTATCATACTACCAAGGTCTACCCAACAAAATATGACAACAATCCACAGGCATAATATCACACAAAATTTCATCAAAATAGTTTGTTGTCTTGAATTTTATAACACATTGCTCACTCACCAACAATATATGCTCATCCTTGACCCATGAAACATGAT
This sequence comes from Cupressus sempervirens, assembly GCA_028749045.1. Lineage (NCBI taxonomy): Eukaryota > Viridiplantae > Streptophyta > Pinopsida > Cupressales > Cupressaceae > Cupressus > Cupressus sempervirens. The sequence goes on along the minus strand of CM053792.1, from coordinate 249,652,540 downwards.
AGGGTTTAGGGTGTCTCAACCTCTGCAACTGCAACTTTGTAACCAACTCCTTTGATGCCAAATTTGCTGAACTTCCAATGTCAATGATCACTTTGCAACATTTTCCTACCATCTTACATCTGGTCTTGAAAAGACTTCTCCTCAGGACAGGTTCCTCATCAACTGTCTTATTGCACAAAGTTCTTCTCACCATTAGGTTTTCTCCATCCTCAGGTCCACAAGGTGAACCCACAAGATCCCCCTGAATTACAACCTTTATGTTACCTTGTTCATTTTCACTAGAGTACCTACACTCAAAGGATCGATGCCCTTCTTTGGCACATCTGAAACAATTACCACAAAACTTCCTCTAGAATAAGAATTACCTCTTCCTCGGTAAGAACTAGTACCTCCTCAGTAAGAACTACCACCTTTCCACTTGGTCTTGCCCTTCTCATCAATTTTCCCTTATCTTGGGCAAAATTGTCAGATCTGTCACCTTCTCCATAGGATCTACCTCTGCCTCTTTGGAATCTACCACCTCTACCTCTCTATCTTTGTTCATGCTTCTTTGTCAAGATCTCCTTGACCTTCAAGGCATATTGATATGCTTCTTCCACACTTTCCAATTTCACAAAACTTATCTCATCTTGAATTCCAGATCTCAATCCATTTAGATATCTTGCAACTTTCTCAACCTCATCATCCACATGTCCAGATCACTTTCTAGATTTAGGAGGGTATTTAGTAGGCTCATCGAGCTTTGGTCACTATAAAAAAACAAAGGTGAAAAATAAAAGGGTAAAAATGGAAGCTAACTTTTTTTGATGACGCCAAAAAAAAGAAAACACGGGGTTTTTGCAATAAAATACACAAAGGCGTTTGGCTGAGGTGTTCCATGTTGATGAGGAGTATTCTATTAGAATCCTTTGCCAACTCTTTGGAAAGGAGTTCTTCGGAGCGGGCTTTTGCCTAAGGACGAATGTTGACATTTTGTCCCTGTTTTGTGCTCGAGCCTTTCTTTTAGCACAAGATAAAGAAGAGGCGACAAGGATGATAGAATTATGTGTGGAACCAGAGTGGCATCTAGGATACCAATAGTGATTGGACTTAGCACATGTTGGGGTTGGCTTTCACACAATGGAGGGCCTTTGGAGGCGCCTAGAAGGGTCGACTGATCTTTAACTTTTGGATGCTAGTCTAGAAGAGAGTTAGGGAGGCGAGGATGATGTGGATGGAGTTGCTACATTTCATGGACTAGTGGGAGGAAGACCAACAAAGGAATGGCGAAAGAGCGGAGGAGGAAGAGGAAAGCGATGCTAAGCAAAAGTCAAGGAATGAGATGCAGGGGAGATCCCAAAAGTGGCGCCACGACTAATTTTAGGCAGAAAGGAGAGCAAGGTTGACACTGGGTGGTGTGATGGTCAATGACACTAGGGAAGAAATGCTGAGCTCCTGGTGTCACCATTTCTAGGCCTCTGTGTGGTCAAATATCGGTAACCCATTTTCATTAGTAGGGCCTATTTGTTTTGATGTGCGGCTCAATTTAATGTCTTGTCAATGGTAGAAAGGAAGTCTGTCAGTTTTTTTATGCTGCAATGTTTGGGTAGAAAGGGAATCAAGGCTTTAAGGCCTTTTCTTTTGAATATGTAAAAACTCTTTTATGAAGAAATAAATTCACTCAAAAAAAAAACATTATGCATCTAGGAGAGAGAAATTAAAATCAAGAGTTTCCTAAACCTAAATCTGATCAAACTTTAACATGGTATTAGAGCCAAGATCCTTATCAACCTGTAAGGTTTTAAGAATAATAAAATGCAGAGTTTGTACAAATGGTCAAAAGGTATTTGTAGATGATGTCATGATTCCTTAGTTCCTGCTTTGTGTTGAAGTTAGTTGCCTAGTTCACAGAGGTGTGACATTGCATTTTCTATATACATTGTTATTATTATATTAGTGGTAGGATTAATAGTTGTGGCAGGATCAAATGTTCAATGCTTGGCTGATCCACATAATAGCAAAAGTTCTAGTCACAGATGGTAAGGAGATCAGGGAATACATTATCGCCTCAGATGAAGCAGATTGAGATAAATATTTGATGTGATATATTTTAAAAATTTGAAACCTTGGACTTAATATTATTGATATATCTTGATTGAAATAACGAAAGACTATTGGCAATAGCGTTGAAAGAATTGCTAAGATTATCACCATAGAAGTTATATAAATATCTTAGTAGAACTCTTCTATAGGGCAACTTCAATATTTAGATATTCATTGTTGTCAAACTACAACCAGGTGTGAATGCTGAATACGCACATATCTTTGCATATGTCAAACATTTATTCTTCAGATGCATGAAGAAAGGTAGTTTGACAACTGATATTCATTTAGATAATAATGTTAAACGACCACATGCTGTCTATAGACATATTTTGTTTAATGAAAAATATTAATTGCATTGGTTTAATAAGAACAGTTTTTCTAAAATCATGAGTATAGAAGGCAAAGAACAATAGTTGGTTTGAGAACTAACTCTTATATCTGGTGTAGACAACACATGTCAAATCTATATGTCGGTGAATCAATTTGAACGCCAAACAAGGAGTTAGAGGTAGTCATAGAACACATATTCCCCTCATATTGATTTGAAAAATGACAATTGAGAAGATTTTGCAAAGAATTTCATTTATAAAGCCTAGACTAAGCCACCATTTTCATCTCCTCGGATCATCATTATTTTATGACGCAACCAGATTACCAAAGCATAGTCTTCTTCGATAGCTCCCTCAACCTTTGGTTTCAAATCCCTTTACTTGGGAATAGAAATAGTTATCTTAACATGTGTACCGCAACAACAGTGCTTTACCTCTTCAGTTAATAGACTATGACTACATCGCAGTACAACATGATCCTAGTTAATTTTGTAACCAAACAAAAAAGGTTATTATCTCCTTTTCCACGCCACTATATTTGGCGGCTCGAAATGGCAGTGAAAATCATCTCCCAGTTCGACCACATTGACATTATACTTTAGGGCTCAATGCAGAAAGACCACCTTCACATTTGTGTATTTTGATTTAAAATTCTTTCACGGATGAGTGGAGGAATGTTTCTTTGATGACTGTCAATCCCTTTACCAACTTGGGTAAAACACAATGGAAGACAAGTGTAGTACACAATGGCATGGTCTACATTATAAGCAGTAGTGGTAGTTATCAATTTAGAGAGATTGTGGGACTTCTTCCACAAGTGCTTTTTCATTAGTATGCTACTCATTTGTTTTTGGTTTGAGGACTAATATCAAATAATGAGTTTGCCTCTATTTGGTGCTATTTCATTTGGGGTGGCTAATATTTTCCAAATTGTGATATTATAGTTTTGGCATGGAGATAAGGAGATTATGATTTATTTAGGCAAGTGGACAATATATCAACAGGCTGAACAAATAATGTTTTAGCATGTGGATGAAATCAATCTACTGGCATAATGAATCTTAATGAATTTTTTTAGTTATGCTTGAACTGCATCCGTTGTTAGAATAAGATGACATGATATATTTCATATACTTGAGAGGACTTGATTTCAATCCTTATTCTGTGGGCCCTATTGATCCATCGATGTTTTGTACTCTCCATCTGCAATCAAGGGCTAGCGCAATTGAAGTTGGGCAGTGCAATTTATTTTTGCATCTTGGTCATGTTTTGGTGTTGGTAAATTGCAAAGTGGAAGATTTCACTATTTATGCATTGTGATTATAGAGATTCTACCTTTTGAGAGATTGGAGTTTATGAATATCCTGCTCAAAGGATTGTCTTTTTGGTTTGATATCCTTTGCACAAATAACTTTTGTCATTCCCTCTTGATCTACCCATATGTGCAGTAATAAGGTTTTAGCTTTCAAGAAATCCTATCTCAACACCTCATTAGTTCACAAAATAGAGATAACTGATATGTGGCTCACTCTATCTTCGGAAGAATTTAAAGCGATCAAAGAGAATCAATGATTATTTAAATGAAATAGTTGGCATACTATATGCTCTATTGTTATAATCATATAGGCAGCAATCATGATTAAAGACTATTCAGTTTCCTATGGTAAAGACTATTCACTTTGCTATGTAGACCACTTGTAAGGATCACTTTCACCACTTATTAAGAGTTACATTCAAAAGGGAGATGTCTCAAACAATTTGATCTTGTGTTTACTTTACAATAAGGTTTTAGAAATGTTCATAATGGCAGATGGGAGGACAAACAATGTTGTTTGACAAATGCTTATATGGGGGCGTTTTCTGATTTGATGCATATGGAAAGTCTATTGCTTTGTGAAAATAGTCTGAAACAACATTTTTTCTTTGAATGTCAGTTTTCAATGACAAGACCTTCAATGGAGCAACTTGCATTTACTTTGAAATAATTAGATAAGTATTTTATTCTTATTAGAGAGTAATCCATTCTTATTTGCTCAATGTCATCTCTCTCTTATACGTGTTCATGTATGTACAGTAAGAACTATTTGCTTTGATGTTTTCCTTTGTTTGTGGGGATGTTTTTGTAGGAAAATAATGGTACATTAGGCATGCTACTAAAATATTGTAGGACTCAATTTTATGAGAGTAGCTTCAAAGTGGTTTTTGATCTAGAATTCCTTGGTCAGATGTTGATCATGCTAGACAAAGTGAGGCTATTGGAGAAAAATATCTTCTATGATTGGGATTATGAGTATCCTTCTATAACGAGAGGGAGCCAAAGACGTCAGTAGGTTGATGCATGTACTTGAAGCTTCAGATGGGAACCACATTATCTTGAATATGTTGTGTTTCCAATCTTGAGGATAAATCCACAGTTTAGTACATTCACTCATGTTACTATTAATCAAATTATGTTTCTATGACAAATGGAGTAGATAGAGGACATGCTTTAGTTGACTTTTGAGGATCTTGGTCAGATTGATTCAAAGGGAGTAGACTATGTCGTGATGGATTCTCTAGTGATAAAAAAACTGTAGCAATCCGAGGGCTATGATTCATGAGATGAATTTCCATGTGTAGAATGAAAGGCCTTTGTGCGAATGCCTAAACTGTAGATGGATACGTGGAATGCTATTCATTCAAATTACATTATTACTGAAGATCTGCAATCGATATTTACTCCAAAGTCTTCTAGTCTTCTGCCAAAGTGAAGTTTGTATATTATTGAAGACAAGCTTGTAGTTATGGATTGAAGCCCTTATTGAGAGGGAGCCTCAACATTAGTGATTACTTGAGATGTACCTTAATGCATCCTTCTCTGTGAGAGAGAAGCCTGAGGTAAAAACCCTTATTCCACCCTCTAGGAATATTCATGGTGGATCCACCCTTTGATATGGTTCATGGTGGATGTCATGTGAGTTATTAAATGATCTTGTGAAAATTTCTTGAGAGATGACGATCTTTTAATAAAGTTAACTTGTGGTCACTATGGTAAAGTGATGAATTTTAACATAGTTTAACCTACTGTCATGATGGATGTCATATGGTTCGTATCTGAGACCACGTCATGATAGTTCATATCTCTTACATAATATTATTTGAGCATATGTCATGGTGGATGTTATAAGACATAAATCCATGGACATGCCATTAACAAATAACTTCTTTGATAGACATCATGAGACGTAATGTCAACGCACATACCAAGAAAAGATTTGAGTATGTTGAATATCATATGGTAGATATTCTTGGGCATACCATGCTTTTGATGTTATTGTGAGGTAACAATAGTACAATATATTGTTTATTAGGGTAGAAATCATCCTCCCTAGCTAAGAGGGAGTGTTAATGATTGTAGCTTTGTTCAAATGATTCTAGTCGATGAAATCAAATGTTTGAATGGCCTTAAACATTTGATATTTATCCTTCACTATTATTATAATGGAGAATTATTAGTATTAATAATGAATCATTAAGTAGATATCTCTATATATGTATATTATATATATGAGATATATATATATATATATATATATATATATATATATATAGATGAGATATATTAGGCATATATATATATAAATTATTATTATCATATATTGTAATCATGATAATACATTGATAAATTATCATTTGTGATACATGTTAAAGCAATAACTAATATAAGATAAGATCTTCCTGATAGCATCATAATGCTCAAGACCTCTTGATGTCTAGTCACATGATGTCTCTGCATATGCTAGCTCCTACGTAAGCTCTCTGACTCACTAACTTTACTGTGATAGGAAACTGTATCCTCACAGCTCACCACATGATCCCTAACATCATATGTGCTAACAACCTTGCACATATCCATCAAAGAGGTTCTGCTACTGGGTACCTTTGCAAACAACTCATCTGAAGTGGAAGCTGCTGCAATGTCCAATTCCTCGTAAATCTCTACTTCCTCCTCAACTGTATATCCTTGTAAAACGTGACCCTGGGACCTATCATCATCCTATGACAACTTTGAGTCTTCACTCAATGTTTGACATGATAATCCAAACTCGCTGCAGCACAAAACATACAAATCATTAGGGGAGCCCATAGCACTAGTATCCACATTGTCTAATTGAGACTCCTCTACCATCTCTTGTTGCTGCACACATTAATCAATGTTAACATGTAGATCAACATCACTGTGGCATGAATCTACATCATGTAATTCCTCAACACTCAAATCACAAGTGTTACGACCAAGTGATTCCATGCTCTCATCTTCTACGCATGAGAAGCCTATCGCCTCCTGCATTGACCTAACACTATGACTGCTCTCATAAAAACCAGAGTTGTCAATGCTCATATCCTCCTTGCAGTCTTAAAAAATAACACTCATCAAAAAAGTCTAGACTAGCAGTGGTATCAATTGCATCTTTTACATTCATACTATCTGCAACATCATCAACATACTCACATAAGGGACCATTGTCCTGAAAATTAGACCCTATATTACCCATATCCCCACTACTGACATCAAAGGTAGTTAGCATGTCATTAGCATTTTCCAAATTACTAACTCCAGAATTCTCAAATTGTTGAAACTCATTGCTGCTGTCCTCTAATGAACAAACACATCCACATGTCCTTAAGGAGAATCTTCAACATCATAACTGTAGATTGGACTAGTGGCTGCCCCACTAGGCACCAAATCATCTTCACCATGATCACTAGTTGCTAAAAACTCATTGTGAAGACTCTTGGATGTCTCCTTCGTCAAAATCTCTTGTTTCTCTTCCTGCATTCTCCGTGAAGAGGACTTATTGAAACATGAAACTATAAACGTAGATGTTGTGTCAACTGTCATTGGAACCGAAAGTCTTGCATTCAGCATTTCCGTTGTTTGCCTCAATAATTTCTCCATTTCATTTACCAAGGGACCTATTTGTTTCCTAAAACTTGACATACTGCTCAATTGGTTTCCATATCTATTGGATTTTTTGTATTTGTCTATGATTAAAATAACTTGTGAGAGTGCTGATCACTCATAAATCAAGCATGCAAACTCAAAATTTCCAACCCTGCAGGATGGCACGAAACCGCTTTGATACCACTATAATATCCCACACTAGGATATTGCCTTCAGTTTGATACAATGCTAGAAATTGTAGTTCCATTTTTTGTGAATAATTATGCACTTTTGGGGTTTGCAACAATAATTAAAATGCATCTAAAATTCTCAAACTATATGCACAAATTGAATTCTATTTATTTCTTGTCAAATACAACTGATTGCATTTACAATTATTATTTACTTGTAAATATACTTAATGCTGAAAGATACATTTGAATTACAAACTTGAATCAGAATGATGCACCTTTCATGAAACATTACTGAGACAAATCACAACTCAGAGATGAAACACTGCCTTACAGTATAGGTCACAAACCCAATAGGTAAATCACAAGCCACAATTATGTATGCAGCCTTGCAAATTATATACGCCTGACTTAATGTAAATGAACACAACCCTAGTAGGAATGAATGTTGACCACACACAAATTCACAACTCATAAAGGCGATTCACTACTCCTAGAGAATGCTTCCCATGTTAGCATCCAATCACTATTCAATAGGCACGATTCACCATTATCAAGAATGGCTCAAATTGCAAGCAAAGATATGATGTCCAGCCATGAAATATCTTCAAACCCTTCAAATGCAAATTAAAGATATCCAAGAATGATTTCATTTACAACAATTCATTTCTTTTATAAAAATAAATCAAATCTTCCTTATCACTCCAATAGTTAGCTTCATGAAGACCCCTTTTACTTAAAATACCCCTTTCTTTATACTTTGGAACATATTTGAATAATATAATTAATTAACTCCCTTTGACTCCAAAAACAGCCTTTTCGTCAATATCATGATATTCTGACACACAAGGTCATTGTTTCCTATGCCCAATATTTAAAACTTTTCAACCCAGTTCCAACGAGCTATGACACTAAGGTGACCAATATACAATACCAGCAAAAATAGCAACCTTAGTGTTTCTAATTAAATAATAATCATACTTCACTCGTCTTGCGAAAATGACTGAGAAGCATCAGGATATAAATCTGACAACAAACGAGTGATCTTGATGAATATGGACGATGAATGAACTTGTTAGGGTGACTAAAAATAGATGCTCCCTTCAGGATTCTTGGAGCCTAAACTAGAAGCCAAAAAATAAAAATTGAGAGCATCATTCAACTCCTCTAACTCATCCGAGCTCATCATAACCATCCATTGACTTACTACAAATAACAAGTCTCGCCAAATAGAGTCATAACCCCAACGGGGTATTCTAATCGCTAGTATTAGCCTACATAGACCCAGTAATAGGTTAAATCCATCCACTATCATGGTCAAGCTAAAAAGGGGACATTACAGACACTTGGTGGGATCATGTAGAATACCTTCTTAGTCTCCAAGAGCCCATCCTAGGTATGATGTGCATTATGACATGGATGAGCCATGTTCAGGGGAGGTTTATGATGGAATGAACTCAGTGATTGAGAATAAGAGATCCATCATAAATACAAAAGATCAAGATCCTTATGAAACCTTCTTCAAAGAGGTGCAATCAATTTGTGTTGAGCGGTGGAACAAAATGACCATCCCATTGCATCTCCTTGCCTTCTCATTGAGTCCCAAATATTTTAGTGAATATATTTTTGCTATGCCAACAAGGGTGCTTCCATATCATGATGCGGAAGTAGGTGAAGGGCTTAAGAAAGCTGTTACTAAACTCTTCGCTGATACTGAAATGGAAGATGCAGTTACAAGTGAATTTGCTGATTTTGCATCATCCATTAGTCATAGTCCTGCTGCTCTTCGTGACAAGTATAGGAAGGATGCTCACTCTTGGTGGTACCTCAATGGCCACAAATTGCCCTACATCCAACTTCTCGCTAGCAAAGTTTTATCACAAGTAAGTTGTCGTTTAAAAATTACTATTTGTCATTTAATTTACTTAAATTCTAAGGACTCTAATGAGATCTGCCTTTGCTTCACCAAGTTGCTATTTCTTTTTCAGCTGAACGCAATTGGAGTACATACTCCTTCATTCACTCAGTGAAGCGCAATCGGTTGGCATCAAGCAAAGCTAAGGATTTAGTCTATGTGCATTCCAACTTGCGCTTTCTTACTTACAAAAATGATGAGAACAAGGGCGGGCAACAAAGTTGTGGGATGTAGAACCGGAGCATACTGACTTGTATATTTCTATTGTTGCACAATCTATACAATTGAGGAGTCAAGTAGCCAACATACTTTTAGTGCAAGTGACAACAAGGTTCATTAATCTAATGTCAATATTGATGACAATCTTGATATTGATGATGACCCATATGGTTCTGATTAGCAAACTGATTTTTAGTATTATTTCTATGTTAAACAATGACTATATATCATGAGACTCGTGTTCGATCTTTTATCGAAAACTGAATTAAATTAGTATGTTATATTTTAATATCTGAAATTTGTAATGGTATTTTAGCATCTGTATTGGTCTGTGACATTCTAAACTTAATTTACATTTTACCTGCACACGCACACATATAACAACCTGACATATACATGTATTGGTATGTGACATTTTAGACTTTTTTTTAGTTGTGTGCACGCGCACACACACATATATATAGATGGATGCCACCAAAAACATACGAGACCCCAAAACAAATTTCTGCGATACTAGTGTTTCGTACCCATATACCCATACCCATTTCCATACCAGATTTTGGCATCACCATAACAATCATATTATTATTTTGGCATTTACCAATTCTGTCAGTTTGATATGTTATGATTTGATTGGTTAGCTCCTAATATCTTGCTGGTTATTTTCACTGTCCACATTGTAGTCTCTCTACTCTCTCATCTTGCTCACGTTGAGACCTTGGTGATAAGAAAGAGCTAGGATTTGAGTTGATTATTTTGGTGGATTTGAGCTAACTGTTCTACTATGGATATTACAATTCACTCTGTTGAAACTTTAATATACAGTTACTATTTACCATAGTTTATTTATTTAAGAATATTGATATCAAGTTTGGTAGTTTTCTTAATATCAATTTGAAAACTCAATGGTTATCGTGTTTACCATGTTTAAATTGTTGCAAACTTTTTTTGAGTCACAAAGTACTCCTTGATATGATTCTGCTCTGTAGAAAATTAAATAGTTATTTCTTTTGAGTAAGTTTTAGACTAATTATGACATTGATGTTTATATTTCCCATTTTGCGAAGGCATTTTTTTATCTATCTTGGAAATCTTGATGTTTTTCTATGCTGATTCCTATCTTTTGTTCTAAATCTTATTTAATGAAAGTTGATTATGTTTTGGCTCACTTCTCTTACTCGGCATCTTATAACATTTTCCTAAATAAGACTAACATTGACATCCAATTACTGCTGAAACAACATAAATGGGTCTAAGATAATTATTAGATGACTCGTTGTTCATTTATTACCAAGATCCCACTAAATGTATGACTCTTATTTTAATTATTTTAGGCTTTTTAAATCAGTCTCATATCTGAATTGTGTGACTGTGCATGTAAATAGCAACTTTGTTCTGTATAATTGAAGCGCAATAGGCTCAATCATAGGTTACAATAGATGTTGGTAAATCTAAGGTGCATTTATGTGCTTTTAATACTGAACATTCTTCTCTCCTTCAGTACCTTGCTTTTCTTTCTCTTTGCAGGTTTCACAGTATGAATTATATGCTTTTCCCAGGAAATCATTTTTAAGTGGAGTGCTGTTTGCTCCAAAAGGAATGTTTTTGGGGCAATGCCTTGTGCGGTGATGTCTGATTTTGTTAAAGGAGAGGATGAGCTAGAATCCAGAAAGCAATTACCTTCTTGATGGCATATATGGTAGGGATCCCTAAAGAACATAAAACTGGATATTCAGAAAGAGGAATTAGAGAAGGATCTGAAACTGTTGAGATCAATCCAGTCAAGGAATCTTAAATGTTTATTAGGAAGGATCAGTTTACCAAATGCACTGCAGAGTCGATTCCCCTGGTATTTTGTTATGCTCTACAATAACACTGAGAAGAACAATTCTTTTATAAATTGCCATCTTTTTGGCGATTCTTTCATATTTTTCTTTTGAACTTTTTAATAGACATTGCTTGAATTTTTAGACAAATCAGTTCTCTACTGTATTATGCTTGAATACGTATTTTGGTTACATATTTCTTCTTATATTGTTCAACTTTCATTAATTATATAATATTGCATCTTTCTAATCATCAAAATGACGGGTTGTTTCTCACATTCTTGATTTCAGGGCATGGAAGAGGTTTGAAAAAAAAATGGCAGTGGCAGATGGACTCTCAAATTTAGCTGAAAATGTTATTGATCCTGAAACAAAACATAAGCCTGCACACAATAAAACTTTAAAGCTAAAAGAGGAATTGATGCTTGCTAAGGAAAAGGAAAGGAAGATGTATTTTCTTGAGTTAAAACAAAATAAGGTTGAAAAGGAAAAGGAAGATGTCCTGACAGAGTGGGAAAGACTGAAGAATTTTGAGTCGAAAGCAAGAACATTGACAAGAGAGCTTATTGAGTCTGAATTCTTCCAAGGGCGATTCACAAATCTAGGGAAATTCAGGGATGATTCAAATCTTTTGGATAAATTAAAAGAGGTGACAGTGGCCTTGAAAGAAAGAGATTTGATCTTGCATGAGCAATTCCAGGATGCTGAATGCAAGAGAACAGAATTAGAAAATAAGTCTAACATGGAACTAGACTTGTTATGTCAAGAAAAAAAGCATAGCGCTCTGAAGGAAGATGAATTGAAAAATGCAGTGGCTAGATTAAATACACTTGAAATGACTGCAGCTTGCTTTGAAGAGAAGGTACCAGCTTCAGAGGCACACTTCAAGTTTTTGATGAACAAAAGTAAGGAGTGTGATGTGCTAGCTAAACAGGCAGAAGATAATTTTGTTGAGACTTTTAAAAAGGCCTTGGAATCAGACTATTTACAAGTAATTTATGAGTCCAGGGCAAAGGAAATGGAGAGAATTTTTACTAAACAGGAAGAAGAGATTGAAGGGCTTCATCAAAAGCTTGAAAAATGTGAGCAAGAACAGCAGGGAATGAACAAGATTGAAGCAAATCACCTCAAAAGTGAGGAAGAATTTAAGCATTCTCAACATTATTCTTTGGAGAGAGTAAAAAAAATTGAGAGTGCACTACTGAACTCACAGAAAAAGGAACAAGAAATGCAGGAAAACTTAATTGCTGCAGAAGGAGAAGTATGCAAATATAAAAACATTATAATGAAATCTACAGAGAGGCTTTATCAGGCTCAGAATTTGGCTGAAGTACTGGATGGTTTGTTAAAGGACACACAAGAGAAATTGGAAACTGTTGAACGAGACTTGGAAAGAGTGTCTCAAAGAGAACATGTTCTTCAAAGTAAGCTTGAAGAGAGTGAGGTGAAATTCCTAGCACAAGAGAGTACTCTACAAAGTATGACAGCTAGGATTAAAAAACTCAAACAATTGCTTGAATCTCTAGTAAAGGGTCCAGAAATGAAGTTTAAGATGGATGAAGAAAATTTTGAATTTTCTGAAGGTGAAGATGTAAGGATGTTGAATATATTAGTGGGTCACATTAAAGAATGTAACAATCAAGTGTCAGTTGTGTCCATATCGGCTATAGCAAAAGACATTGAGCTGCAGGTTTTATATGCAAAATTGAGCGAGATGGAGACCTTGGTACAAAAAATTCAAGGTAAATTCTTGACTGCAGAATACAGGGCCCTGTGTGCTGAAACAGAATGCACACAGTTATTTGAAACCAATTTAAAGTTGAGGGATGAGTTTGCCCGTATCCAGTTTCAGATGGGTGAGTTGCAGACAAATTTAAATCATGTGGAGAGGAAGGAAGCTTCAGCCACTTCTCAACTTATGTCTACAGTGGAAAGAGTAAATGGTTTGATTGGACAACTGCACAAGGAAAGAAAAGAGCTTCACAAAAAAGTATGCTTTTCTGGACGTTTAGCTGCGTTAATGACTTATACATAGTTCTATCCTGGTTTCTTAGTATTGTTGTCAGGAAATGTGCAAAAAAACATTACTACCTTTTACTCTTCATAAACAAACAAAAAATTTAGTTGCCATCTGGCCTGATTTGTCGATTTCTGTCACAACTTCTCGTTTACTTGTTCCAAGGGGACAGCTCCCCACCCTTTGAATCTCTTGGGGATGTGTCATGAGATGGGGATGGGGTTGGTGGGACTTACCAATGACTTAGAGATATCCACAGTTTGCTTCCCAACCCATCAACTATTGAAGCATATCCCTCATTAAATTAACAATTTAAAGAAAATTCAAATGATACTTGCTGTGAAATTTTTAGTTTTTGTATTGTTTCACTCTGTGATGTAGTATGAGCATCATAGTAGTCTTATTGACACTTTCACTACTATTAGAATTGCTAAAATTCTCACTTGGAGTATTGGCTATTTTTATATTATTGTTAAATTCTAATTTATTAATCTTTATATTTATTGGTTTGGTTATCACTTTGCTATGCCCTTATTCCTAAATTTTTTATGGCAGTCCAATTTCTACCACCTATACATCCTCATGCAAAATTAGTTCTTTTTCTCCACCACCACATTTAATTTGAGGAATGGGTGTTTCTCTTGCTATTTTCTCCGAAGTTTGTTTATATTTGTTAGTTTTTGTTCTTTATTAGGTATGGAAAGCTCAAATGTTCTATTGATTTTACATGCCCATTGTTTCTATCAGAAAATGTTTTTGAGTATATATATTTGTCCCTTTTTAGAAGTCTTTCCCTGGTGATAGAATACTTCATCTCTACACTTCAGCACAGTATTCAGAGCAATTTAGGGATTTGATTCTCATTGTAATTCTGAAGCAGCATAGGGAATTAAATAATGGCTACTTCTGGCCTATGCTTATTCAATGGAAATGTATTGGTGATGGAAAAGGATTTCTTGGATTTTGGGATTGGATATTGACAAATATAATGATGATGATGGCAATGACTTTTAACATCCTGTAGACCAGATTGTTATAGGATGTTTTACTGTGAATTATCTGTAAGCAACGCATCATTGGAGTTGCTATTTTTATTGTTATTCTCTTTCTTCTTGTCTTCCATGGCCTTTAGTTCATTTAGTGTTTGTTTGTGAATTGTCGTCCTTGATAATTTGTAATTAATACCAATGTAGTAAACATTTTCATTTCCCATTTATTGTTTGATCCTTCTGTTGAATTCAGAGGATTGCTGCAACTTAAATAATACTACCTGTGATTTGTGTATATCTTCAAATGCAGCAATCTCACTCACATTTATATTGGGAAAAAGGTTATGAAGAGACATGTCCCTATTCATTAATTACATAGTTTATATATATATATATATATATATAATGAACAAATTATATCTCATAGATAATTATTTATAGGTTTATCTGACTAAAGCAGAAAACATTAACACTCCCTCTTAGCTAGGGAGGATAAACACGTGATAAATAGAACACCATTGGAATATTTAGAAACAATATAACAAAAGAAGCCTTTGTTACAAGCTAGTGTTGCCGTTGCACCAAAAGATCAACCTGTCAATGCTCAATACAACCACTAGACTTATAGAACACTGGAGGTAGTTAAGCCATGTCACAAATCTCGAAGGGGAACGTTGGCGATTAGTTCAACAATCCCCCCTTAGCGTTACCCGAGGAGATTCAAACCTGTGACCAAGCTTTGATACCACTTGTTACAAGCTAGCATTGCCGTTGCACCAAAAGATCGACTTGTCAATGCTCGATACAACCACTAGACTTATAGAACATAGGAGGCGGTTAAGCCATGTCACGAATCCCAAAGGGGAACATTGGTGGTTAGTCCAACAGTCTTTGATCAAAAGACTTCCAATATATGATATCATATAAGTATTGGCCTATTAGAATATCAACATAGGATATTCACCAAATACTAATTTGATATCATATCGGGTAGCATGAGCATTGGCCTAGCAGAACATCAATTTAATGATATCCACCAAGTATCCAATACGATAATGGCCTATCAAAATATCGAGGCAAGATATTCACCAAATACCTATCATATATCTATACAAACAACTTATAGATCGTCAATTTAATGACATCTAACTCTTAGTTGTTGATTTACAAGATAAAGCTTTCATGATCTATTTCAACATTTACATAAAATGTATATCATGATTTAAGTTATTGTAAGATCACCACCTTTCAATAACCTCTACAAGTACAAGTGATAATCTTTTGGAAGTTGCCACTTCCTCATGATGTACATAGGAGGTAGGCCCATACACACATGACGTCACCACAGATACTATCATATGGTGTTGTCATGATATCCACCATGGATCATACGAGAGAATAAGGTTTTCACCTCAAACTTATCTTTCATAGAGAAGAATGTATTACAAGGGATTTCACTTGGAACTTCTTCTTTATGAAGAAATACTAACCTTTTGACCTCCTTATCAAGCTTATCTCCAATAAGGTGTCATGACTCCCTCTGAATCTGAAACATATCTTCTATCTGCTCCCTCTCTTTGTCCAAAGTTGCCTTTAATGAACTGTCATGCTCCCTGGTTCAACAAGAACCAATCTATCTAAGAATTGTATAGTCTAGACATCCTTGGTTTACATGGAACTTCATAACATGAATGATAGTCCCTTTAACTGCTATAATTTTCTGATTTATAGAGAAACCATGTCAACATAGTCTACTCCTTCTGAACCAATATGACCAAGTTGCTTGGGAGCAAACTGAAACATATCATCTATTTTTTCCCTCTCTGACGGATGTGCCAAACTCCCTCTTGTTATAGAAGGGTACTCATATTAGGTAGCATGCCCAATGTACCATTTTTTTTTTTGGAAGAACATCATCAAAGCAACTCTTATAGTACATATGGAAATACAATTAGAGAGAGAATATAGAGATTAGTAATACTCAAAGCTAATGAATACTTATCTGCATATCTTTGATAGAAGTTTCTCCAAAGAAGGTCCATAGACATTAAATCAAAACTATCTCTATACAAGCATTTGTCAAATAATGAGAATGAAACATTGATTATTATTCCTCCTTCAATCTAAAATTCCCATTCATTTATCATCGAACAATTTTTGCATCACATCATAGTAGACGAATCCAATCCTTGTAAAGCCTCTTCCAATTTCCTGTACCACCTATGACCAATACCTCAATCTATGCAACACTACCTCAACTCACTTGATAGTCTGGTCTTTTGTTTTCATCAAATCATTTTATTTTTAAAATCATCATCAATATGTTAGTCAAGCTTGGATTTAAACAACTTCCACCTACATATATAATATGTGATCAAACATATATCTTCAACTGTCAATATATTTATAATTTTTCTAGAGGTAGCCATTTAAATCCGGAAGTCACTATCACAAGAAATCAATAATTTTTATGTTGATATTTCTCCCCATGTCCTAGTTGATTCAAGTGGCTTGTAGTTGATTATTATGTGCTTGATTTATCAATTTATTTTCACTTGTGCAAACTAACAATGTTATCCACACTGCTTATAAACTACCACTCCAAAAACTTATATTTCCAGTGGTCCCTTCTCTTTACACTTAATTTGTTTGTGGATTTGTTTTCTCCTTAGCAACTGATACTTCATCTTCATTGTAATTGCAAAATCTCTACAAATCACCATGACAAATAGGAGGACTAACATGTTAAGTATATAACCAGATAACATACTGGTCTGAAAGTGTAGACCGCACTTGATCTTCTCATCCTATATACTACATATGGCATTATATGTATTCTTCCTCTTATGAGACGGCGACTTCCTAGAAGGTTATGTGCTATTAAAACTAATCTAAACATTGTGTTAGTATTTAGTGGTAACTAATCTTGTAAATCGCCGATTTATGGAAGAGGCATATGGGCTGACTTAGGCAAGAGACATGTCCATTTGAGTGTCATGTCCTTTAGTCTGGTATATAGGAAGGATAGTATTACAGTTTGAAGGACACACAATTACAATTAAGTTTGCTTCTTCAAGCAATATCATTCTATCGATTTATTGCATAAATTATATAACATTCAAATCAGAAGTAAAGGTGACAACTCCTTCAATATTCAGATTAATAAGAAGATCATTTTCAGCAACCAATGACAGAATTAAAGTCTGATTGAAATGATACAGACTTTCCAGAAACTTTACATGGTATCAGAGCTCTG
Source organism: Cupressus sempervirens (assembly GCA_028749045.1). Lineage (NCBI taxonomy): Eukaryota > Viridiplantae > Streptophyta > Pinopsida > Cupressales > Cupressaceae > Cupressus > Cupressus sempervirens. The sequence continues at coordinate 249,634,789 of CM053792.1, read as the reverse complement.
GTAGTCAAACCTATGCTTTGCAAAATTCAGTTATCAAGACTTCATATATATTTAGCAACTATCTCCTATCTTCAATGGCATACACAATTAGACCCGAGGACAGGTTTGATGGGAAAGAACACTTTGAGGCTTGAAATTCAAAATCATGATGATTCTTGAAGAGAATGATGTAAGACAATTCGTTGATAAAGCATCCAAACAACCGCCAGTTGAAGCTCATAAATCCATCTGGAGCAAAGGAAATAGGAAAGCAATTCAAATCATATTAGATGGAGTAAAAAATGATATCGTACCCATGCTTACAAAACATCAAATTGCATTTGATATGATGAATGCATTGCGAAGTGCATATGAGGTCAACAATGCAACTAGGGTTCTAGCACTGAAAAGGCAACTAAATCACATTTAACTAAAGAAAGGAGAATCAATGAATTCTTACTTCCTAAGAGTTGCTAGCATTAGAGATGAACTGTCAAGCATAGGAACCATTATTAATGACACAAAATTAACACTAATGGCCATAGATGGATTACCAGATTCATGGGAGACTTTTGCACAAGGAATAAGTGCCAAAGATAATCTTCTTGACTTCAACAGACTTAAGAACGATTGTCTTCAAGAAGAATCCAGAAAACTAAAGAAAGGAGGGAAACTAAAAAGAGAGGATAAAGAACTTCATGTTCTTAATACAAACTCCTATAAGGGCAAGAAGAAGCATTTCAAAAGGAAAAAGGGAAATCAATAGAATGGGAAACCCAAGAAAGATCTATCTAAAATAAAGTGTTTCAAATGTGAAAAATTTGGACACGACAGATCGAATTGTCTTAAAAATCCTAAACAAGCAAACTGTACAAATGTTACTAGGGAAGAAGATACCTATGATCCCGAGAATCGTGTATTGTACTCATTATCAAATGAAATTTCAAGTAAAGCATGGATAATTGATAGTGGATTTTCTAGACATATAACGAGATACAAAGAAACACTAGACTCCTTATCAGAGAAGGTTAAGGTGAAGTTACCATTGGTGATAATTTTGCACATTCCGTTGAAGGAATTGGAAATTGCACCTTGAAACTAAAATCAAGAAATACTCTTCTTCTCAAAGGTTACTCTACATAGCAGAAATTAAAAGAAATCTAATCTCAATTACAACGCTTGAAGATGATGGGCATAATGTTGCATTCATGGATGACAAAGTATTAACTTGGGCAAAGACCTCCTCAATCAAGAAAGCAAAGTTGATTGGTCAAAGAAAAGGATGTTTGTATGAATTGAAAACAGAATCTAGTTGACCTATTCAAGCCTTAGTTCATGAAGCTACAGACATAAATGAAATATGACATAGAAGATTAGGGCATTTAAATTTCAAAACCTTATCAACTATGGAGAAGATGGTTACTGGATTACCTAAACTAAATAATGACCACTGAAGCACATGCAAAGGGTGCGCTTTGGGTAAGAACACTAGAAGTCTATTTCATGATAGCACTAGGAAAACAAAAAATGTTTTGGAGTTAATTCAATCAGATTTATGTGGGCCTATGTCTATTTCTTCTCTTGGAGGATTCTGGTATTATATTTTGTTCATAGATGACTTCTCTAAGAAAACATGGATTTACTTCTTAAAATGCAAAGAATTAAAAGAAATCCTAAAGAGATTTAAAGAATTTAAAACATTAATTGAAAACTTTTCAAGACATAAAATTAAAACCCTTAGAACTGATAACGGAGGGGAATATACCTCAGACTTGTTTAAAAGGTTTTGTAAAGAATCAGGGATTAAGAGGGAGTACATTGTTCCTTATAATCTAGAACAAAACGGGGTAGCGGAAAGAAAGAATAGGACAATTATAGAAGCTACTAGAGCTATGATTTTTGATCAAAATCCAAAATATTATCTTTGGATAGAAGCCTCTTGTACTGCTGTCTATATTCAAAACAGAAGTCCTCAGTCTTACCCTAGAGATAAAACTCTTGAAGAAGTATTTACTAAGGTCAAACCCAATATAAGTCATCTTAGGATTTTTGGTGCCCTGTATATATCCATGTTCCAAAAGAAAAGAGAACCAAGTTGGAACCGTCTAGAAGGAAAGGTATTTTTGTAGGGTATAGTGAAACATCTAAGGCATATAGGATTTTCATACCTGGATAGAAAAGTATTGAACTTAGTAGGGATGTGGTTTTTGAAGAAGATTTTGCATTCAAAAGAGCACTGAGTTCTGAAGAACCTTCTCCTTTATCTAGTTCTGAAAGAAATAGTGAATCTGGGTCCCAGAGGGAGAACTTAGAAGAAATTGAAGATGAAATTCAAAATATGAATCTTGAAGAAAATCAAAATTCAAAGAAAAGACCACTCTGGGCCATTAAAACAGTCGAGGCAGCTCAAAACTTTGCTGCACCTTCTGGAACAGTCAGAGAAAGCAGAAGACCTAAAAGATTCTCTAATTATACAGCAAACATGAGTGATCTATCTAAAACAGAACCAACCAATCCTTCTAATGCTATTAAATATACAACTTGGAAAGAAGCTATGACGGAAGAATACCAATCTATTATGAAAAATTATGTTTGGGAAATTGTTCCTAGATCTAAAGAAAAATCTGTTGTTTCTTCCAAGTGGATATTTAAAATAAAGCATGTTGTTGATGGTAGCATTGAAAAGTATAAAGCTAGATTTGTAGCCAGAGGATTTTCTTAGAAGGAAGGGATTGATTATGAAGAAACCTTTGCTCCTGTTGCCAGATATACCTCTGTAAGAGTAGTCCTAGCAATTGCAGCATCAAAGGGATGGAAAGTACATTAGATGGATGTAAAACAACATTTGTAAATGGAAAGATTACAGAAGAAGTATATTTGGAGCAACTTGAAGGATTTGAAACTCATGATCCTAACGCTTTTATTTGCAGGCTCAAGAAAGCTCTATATGGGCTTAAACAGGCTTCCAAGGTTTGGTATGAAAGAATTGATAAGTATCTTACCGGGTTAGGATTCTCCAAGAATGAAGCCGATCCAAATTTATATTATAAAAGAGATAAAGATGATATGGTAATTCTGATACCATATGTTGATGATTTACTAATAATAGGTGATAATCATCTCATAGACCAGTGCAAGAAAGATCTAACTAAAGAATTCGAGATGAAAGATTTGGGACTCCTTCATTACTTCCTAGGTTTGGAAGTACAACATGATTCTGATATTATCATACTTAATCAAGGGAAGTATACATTAGACATTTTGAAGGGATTTGGAATGTGGAATTGTAAGCCTATGTCTTCTCCAAGGGAGACTAATCTACATAAACTTAAAGAAGTAGCAGCAAAATCACCTTCCATTGATCCTACTCTCTATAGACAGATGATTGGGTCCCTTATGTACTTAGTAAATACACACGACCGGATGTTTGCTATGTTGTTAATGCCTTAAGCCAGTTTATGTGTGAGCCAAATGAAATTCACCTAGTTGCAGTTAAACGCATTATGAGATACTTACAAGGCACTCTTAATTTTGGACTCAAATATGAGAAGGTTTCTTTAGATTTGCATGGATTCACAGACTTAGATTGGGGTGGAAGTGTTAAAGACAAAAAAAGTACTTCAGGATACTGTTTCAGTTTAGGATCAACTATGATATCTTGGATATGCAGAAAGTAGTCTTTAGTAGCTCAGAGCTCCATAGAAGCCGAATACATTGCAGCAATGATGGCCTCTCGAGAAGTAATCTCGCTAAGGAAGTTACTTGTAGGATTATTTGGGCAAGCCATGAATCCTATGATTATTCATTGTGATAATCAGAGTTCCATCAAGCTTTTAGTGAATCCAGTTTTTCATGACAGGTCCAAGCATATTGAAATTCTTTAGCATTATGTAAGAGATATGGTAGACATGAATTTTGTAAAATTAGAATACATTTGCACTACAGATCAAACAGCAGACATACTCACCAAACCTCTATCTAGAGTGAAGATAGAACACTTCAGGAGGAGACTTGGTATGGTTGAGTTGTAATCCATTTGTACTCTTTTAATTATTAATAAAATTATTTTATTTTATTTTGTCAGGCTACTGACTATTATGGGCTCCACCATTTGCATTCATTATTTAAGAGGTGACAATCTCTGAGATGATGAACAATTGTATAAAAGACATTATGAGAGATGACAATCTCTTAGACAATGTGCTAAACAGTAGAGTTCTATTGTAAGATCTAGATGAGTTTTAGATTGTATTGTGAAGTGGACATTGCTATGTCTATGAGTCACAATTTGGATAAAGGAAGAATTTTAGTATTCTCCGGGTTTATCCTATATTCTGGTAGATCTTAAACTTAGGATCTTGTTGTGATATAGAAATACCCGTTTCTATGAATCATAACTTGGATAAATGAAGAAATTAAATTACTCTTCAGATTTATCCTGTATATTATCACTAGTAGCAGTGATTTATCATATCACAGGTTTAGTAATATGACATTGTATCATGTGTTCTATGATACATTAATGTTGCTAGATATGATATCTCTCTGAATGATTATCAGGTTAGGAGGGAGTGTTAAGTATATAATCAAATAACATACAGGGCTGAAAGTGCAGACCACACTTGATCTTCTCATCCTATATACTACGTATGGCATTATATGTATTCTTCCTCTTATGAGACGGCGACTTCCTAGAAGTTTATGTGTTATTAAAACTAATCTAAACACTGTGTGTTAGTTAGTATTTAATGGTAACTAATCTTGTAAATCACCGATTTATGGAAGAGGCATATGGGCCAACTTAGGCAAGACATGTGTCCATTTGAGTGTCATGTCCTTTAGTTAGGTATATAGGAAGGATAGTATTGCAGTTTGAAGGACATACAATTACAACTAAGTCTGCTTCTTCAAGCAATATCATCCTATCGATTTATTGCAGTAGTTATATAACATTCGGATCAGAAGTAAAGGTGACGACTCCTTCAATATTCAGATTAATAAGTAAATCATACTCAGCAACCAAGGACAGAATTAAAGTCTGATTGAAAGGATACAGAATTTGCAGAAACTTTACATAACATTATCTCCAAGTTGGCACCTCTATCAACATTCCTCTACAAGGTCTAGCAATATTGATATTTGCCAGAATAGACCACCAAAGCACAATTATTTATACACTACACAAGCCATGGAATATTCATCATAACACATATCATCTTTTCACTGTTGAATGAAAATGCACTCCTTGTGATGTCATTATCCATATTAATTGCATATATTCTAGTCTTTGAATAGGTTAAATGTAAAGAGCTCAGGTTTGTCGACAGATAATAATTAGTATCTCCACATAGATTTGAATAATCTACACATTATTCTTCAAAGAGAAAGCACCTGGTGGTTGGAGAAGTGGAAGATATAAGATCCTCCAACAAAAGTCATATTTAGCGAGCATGAAGACCATGTCTGAAATTACATTTAGACTGCATCAAGGAATTTACCATCAAAGAAAACTGTTTGTTAATCCTTACAACCTATTTGAGGCCTGTGTTGGTAATGAGAGCATTGGGGATGAGATTGAAATTCAGGGATGCATATTATGCATTGGGCTTTAGCTGGATATGTAACTAACGTTGATCTCCTGCCACAAGATCAGTGACATTGAGCAAAAGCAATAAAAAAAAATTGAAGATGTGGAACTCAAATTGATCCCAAGCAATGATGACAATGCTTCTGTGACACCATGCTAAAGCAAAAGTCAAGCAGAGCCTGTGACAAGGTTATGGATTGCCCAATTGGGCAAGTTATGTAAGAACCCCCTCACATTTTCCTGTCTAAATAAGCACATATTCCCAACCATTATTTTGTGAAACAGATTCCATACTCCTCTAGGGTATAGTTTCCTTGTTTGCAGAGATTTGTACATCAGACTTGTAGGCTTTGTGTATTATGTTTTATGCAAGTGTGGAATGTGAGTCATTTGCAACAGAAAGACAAGTATATATCAGAATTGTGATGTTTAATTGCTTTTGACAGTACTCGGAAAAATCGTATCAAAGGCATATGCATCAACAGTATGGAATATTATTTATCAAAGGCAGAATTAAAATATTTAGAGGACATAAATATATTATACTCCTCACCTGATAATTGCTGTGATGAATTTTGAATTTCTGCCAATACAGAAAATGTTCAACTGAAATATGTTTCATATGTTATGCAGGTGTAATTTTCTGTACACTACGACAGCCCTGAACATACAGAAATGATGTTCATCATTTGTTGTCCAATTTACACACCAGATTACCCATGCCTCTCCAATGTCTTTCTAGCAATCAAGGTGGAAAGATTTTTCTTCTTATTCACACAACACTGACAAATGTGACTTCTAAAATACCCATGCCGCCATACATTTATCCGTTCAGCCAATTTGCAGAGGTTAAAGACTGTTCTTATTCCAGCAAAAATACAAAAGTCTGGATTTGGTCACAACAGACCAGAGATCTGCCCAAACAAACCCTTAGGCAACCCTCTGTAGTTTATTTCTGCTATCCAATATCTCCAAGAAACTCCTGATCATATGTGCCCAACTGAAGATAAGAGGTAGAAATCAATCTCATGCCATAAGGTATGGAAGTTGCTCAGTCCTCGATGTTTGGAAGAATGCAACTCAGTATTGCTTCAAGCATAAGCTTGTGCCTCCATTATCACAGACTGTTGACTTACATACATGCAATCAAATTGTTATCTTTGTTAAATTTGGTACTATAGCTGTCCTTATTATTAGCAGACCCAGGAGTCATCTGCTCTGATACCATGTTGAATTCAGAGGATTGCTGCAACTTAAGCAATACCACTTATGATGTCTGTATATCTTCAAATGCAGCAATCTCACTCACATTTATATTGGGAAAAAGGTTATGAAGGGACATGTCTATTCATTAATTACATAGTTAATATAATAACACACACACACACACACATATAATGAACAAATTATATCTCATATATAATTATTTATAGGTTTATCTGACTAAAGCTAGAAAACATTAACGCCTTCAATAATGTGTGAAATACAATAAAATGGAAGGTAAATAAGGCCCCGTTTGGTTGCTGGAAGATGAGGGCCAAAACCGGGTTATCAGGGTTAAAACCAGGTTTTGCAAAAAAAATGGGCGTTTGGTTGGTTAAAATTATAACCTGGTTTTCAATTTCATCTTCCAATTTTGGTCAAAAATTGGAAGATGTTTCTTTTAATAAAAAGGTGGAATTCGAAATTAAAACCAGGTTTTGAATTTTATAACAGTTTTTTTAATAATATTGTGGGGTCCACGGTATATTCATCTTCCGTGTCAACCAAACGGACCATTGTCTTTCCAAACCACAAAACCAGGTTTTTGAAAACCTGGGTATAAGATAACCTGGTTATGCGACAAATTCATCTTCCCCAACCAAATGGGGCCTAAGGGACATAAGATATGTGTATACATAAATAAAAAAGTGAGGCTTTATTTGAACATGGTGGAAATGGAGATGCTTAAGTTATTCTGGTTCTTGGAGGTTAGGAGCTTGAGCTCATAAAGAGAAATATTAATTGCATTGTTTGGGGAAGGGAATATCAACTTAAAAGAAATGGTGGTCATCCTGAATATAATTCGTACTACATTATTTATGAATTTACTCTTAATGTGTTTTTGGGTTTTTGTTCAATTGGTGGTTTTGCAATGGAGATCATGAGCAATAGTAATTCTCATTTTGTTAATTATGTTAGAAACAATAATTGAGAGTCTATTGTTACACTAGATAAGTGCAATCACCATCAATCAATATAACATTTTTATTGTATTACATTGTATTTTAAATCTAACAATCAAAAACTTCCCACCCCTCCGATTGGACTAAGAGTTCTCTTGCCCTTCTTCTATCATTACTGTCTTAATGGCTCCAAATCCCATCTCGTATGTAGAGGAAGTGCCATACTATAGTGGCATCCTTCCTGGGAATAGAAGTACCGTAGGGGGCTAAAGTCCCAGCTATAAAGAAATAATAGGCAAGTAATTCGAAGCAGCCTTCACACCTCACTACCTAGAATGGGCAAGATGAGTAGCTTGAACTAAAAGATGGGAACTGGTTGAGTAATCACCAAAAAGACAGAAATAATAACCATTCACAAATTTGAAATAATTCATTTAATCTATGGAGCAAAGATGTCCCATTCCACCATGCAAAAAGGTTGTACAATCAGAAAAATGGCCTCAACCAGCTGTACATTATTAATTAGTGTTACATGGGGACATTTTGGAGACTTTGGGACTTGGGGGAAACACCTCCCCATTACAGCAATACCTTTGCCATTAGATATTGGTCCAATCATTCCTTTGTGAAAACTATTTTGCCTATGCGGCCATCCTTGTGCTATCTTCTCTGTTGGCCTGGTTTTTCACCTAGTAGAAATCCTTAAAATCCATTGTGAAAATCCAGGTATCCCATGTAAGCAACTAGGGTTTGTATTTCTCATGTTCAGTCGTGCCCTAGAAAACCCCCAACTGTTGTGCCCTATTGTCTCATCTTGCGCTAGGTGTTTGAAATTTTAATCCACACCTTTTCAAATTGAGGCGGGAGATTTGAAAAAGCCCTTGTATCCTTTTAATTTCTTATTCTAAGGTTTTTTTTGTGTCATTTCTAAAAATCTTTTGCGAATTTTTGTTTTTGCTCTAGCTCATGACTCAGTTTTAACCCAAGGTTGTTTTGTGGTTAGCTCACGTCTTGCATTCTCCTTGTTCGTAACGCTTCTAATGAATTGTTATTTTAGCCGTTGATCTCCTTCTAGATCAACGAACATCGTATTCTTGCAGATTCAATATGCAAAGCTTTTAACCAAAGTGAGAAAGCTACAGAGTGACACCTGTCTTGTGGGACCTAAGGAAATGCATAAATCAGTTGTTTCACAATAGTCGTTGATCTTCTTTTAGATCAATGGATGTCGCATCCTCGCAGATTCAAAGTGCTTAGTGTTTAAGAAGTGTGAGAATGCGACATGTCGACACGTGTCTTGGCGAGGGCCATAACTTCTTATTGCAACGTGCTTAGTTGTAATATGCTAGCTGTCACACCCGGATTGGTTCCTAAGATAGATTGAATTTTTTCCCTGATCATTGATTTAAGTGATGATCGAGGGCGGTTGCATTGTTATGACACTCATATTTTCGCATATTGAAGATGCAAGCAGTTTAAAAGGTGTGACAATGCAAGAAAATGACAAGTGTCCCTGTGGGCCTCTTTTTGCGTTCAAACAGCCTGAAGAACGAGCATCTTTTCAGCCATAGATTCAGATGAAGATCAATGATGGTTGTATTTTTGCAAAGTGAAAATGTTCGAGTTTTAACCAAAGCAAGAATGCAAGATGTTGACACGTGGAGTTTGTGGAACCAACCTGTGTTATGAGTTGCAAAAGGATGTTTTCAGTGTAGGTTTCTAGGTGGCTGGTTTTGATTCGCTATGTGTATTGAGTATAACAAAGATTGATGATTTCTCCTAGCCGTCAGATCTTCAAATGATCGATGGTTGTCGCATTCTCGCAAGATAAAGATGTTCGAAGTTTACCCAATGCGAGAATGTGAGAACTCACCATGTGTCCAAATGGGCCATATTTTGCATACAACTGCGGGCATAAATCTTAACCATCTGTTGCTTGAGGATCAACGGATGTCGTATTTTCGCATAATGAAGATGTAGGATTTTTATGTAAAATGAGAATGCGAGGTGGTGACGCGTGTATCAATGGGCCCAGCTCTTAAAAGAAATGTAATGACAGCAAGGATCTTTTGTGATTGTGAGATGTGAAAGGATCAACGGTGGTCGTATTCTCGCATAATGAAAGTGTTCGAATTTTAGCCAAAGCGAGAATACGAGGTTTCAACGTGTCCCACTAGGTAAAAAGTGATGCAATTTTTAAATTTGAATCATGGCTGTCGGATTATGTTGAGATCAACGACCAATTTTCAAAATCATGTCGTAACATACACAATTTGATTGTTGGAGCATTAATGGTGTATCAAAGTGACTTCGTGCAAAAGAATTCTGCATAAAATCTATGATTAACTCCATAACCAATTGCAAAGCGAAAGGGATTTGAAGCATAGTGAGCAGAGCTGCGATTTTGAGTTTTTTTTCAAATAGTGAATTATTGTGAACAAATCGTTTTGCTGAGGTCAAAAAATTTGTGGGTAAGTGCCTAAAATTTTGACTGTCTGAAGATTTCTAGTCTCAAATTTACTGAATTAACAAAAATATCTTCACGAAGGGATTTTTCTGGAAAGATAGATTATCAGCATAGAAATGTACATGATGATTTCCTGGAACAATTGCCCCTCTCCACTAATGAAACAACCAAAGGAAAATAGTTAGTTCCAAAAACCCTAGATTGATGATTGGTGAAGATTTCTATGACAAGGCAAATTGGTTGAGGGATGCAGAGACAACAATGGGTGGATTGGAGTTATTCAGAAAATGGTTTTCTCAAAGAAAACATGATACCCCGTTGAGCAATGTATGGGAATTTAACATTGGAAAGTTGGTCGTACCTGGTGTTTTCTTTAATGATGACTTATTGACAATGTTGGCAAAGAGGTACGATCCTGTGCTGAGGGTTGTGAAGAACGACGTAGGAGATAACCTATTTAGGGTGACAGCAAAAGTGATCAGAGAAGTTTTCATGCTGAACCCTAATCACACCTTGTGTGAATAGATTGACCTGGAAGATCTACAAGCAAGGTACGATGCTTAGAGGATATACCTTTAGGGAGGGCCACTGCAAGAGCATTTTGTAAGGGTAGGGCATCTTTCACTAGTAACATCTCATATCCTAGAGCCCTTATTAAAGAAATGCTTCAATCCTAGGGTACAGGCTCTTTATATATCCCTCTACAAAAATCTTTGGCATGGATGAGCTAGATCACATCCCGGGGTCATTGTTTTTTATGATTGCTCAGACATTGCAGTACGAGATGAGCTCTAATTTTGACTTTGCATCTTACTTGGCGGAGGTGATTCACAATGGATTGATTGGCATCGACAACGGTAAGATTGACTATCCCTTTTGTTGGTATTCCTTACTAATAGACATGTGCCTATACAAGGGAATTTCTATCTTTTCAAAAGACATGAAACTAGAATTAGAAAAGGACAGGGAGAAGCTACTAGTTCAGCTTTGGAGTGCTGATATGACAGGGGAGGTCACTGACGCTAGTTTTGTCCATTTTGATAGGTATTTTGCCTCAAAAATGAGGATTTTGTTGGCTGGAGACAACCCCAGGATTCCCCAACCCTTCATAACTAGGGGGATATTATCCTTTACTTTGTATCAATTGTTTTCAGTATATATGGTTTCCAAGGGAAACCTCATGTTCGGTGCCTTAAAAGGTGGGAATCGCTGAATTTTTGTGGCAAGTAGGACTTGAAGAGAGAGAGAGCTCGTGGGCAGAGCAAGAGGGACAATTTTGTAATGTCCCTGATTTAGCAGGATTCTAGAATGTGATTTAGTCAGCTCATCATTACGACCCTCGTGAGCTGATGTTTGGATTTGGGGGTCTTTGTCTGGATATTGCTATTTTTGGACTTACTATTTTTAGTAAGTCACTTTCAGGTGGTTACTATTTTGGGTGTGCAGTCGGGCAAGGTGAATGTCTAGTTTGTTATTTGATCTCTTGACGAATTATTATGGAACTCATATTTATTTGGAGGATCGAGGTTCAATGGTTATTAATGATACACTTAATTATCCTTGTATTTTATAATATAAAGTGCTATGACTTTATATTATAAAGGTTGCATTTAAGTGAAGAGTGTGAGCTTGAAGCTAAGCAACTCAAATTTGCAGTATAAATATGGCTTTTTGGAGATGGAAAAAGGCATCTTGAATATATATTTTCTTATGTGATTATCCAGCGAGGGTTTTTTTTCTGGATTTCTGAGAATCATTTTGAAGGGAAGTATTGTGAATTGCTGTTGTTGTATAGCAATTCAGCACATTCTCCTACTGTTGAATCGTTGTGTCTAGGAGATTGCTATTGGTTTCATACCAAAATTGAGAAGTAATAATTGTTTTGCCTAAATTGAAATTCTGCAAGGGGTGGGATGAGTTTGGAAGCAGAGAGGGGGCCGAGTCTAATCTGATAGTAGCGCCCAGCAAAATCGATGGAAACTAGAATTGTTTGCCATGCAACGCCCAACAAAATCCTCCTATGATTGAGGAGGACGCCATTAGGTTTGCCGTGCTACACCTTGATGGAGTTGCACACGATTTGTGGTATCATGGTTTAGTATCTCTGCATCATGATTGGATTATATCATACTAGGAGTTTGTTGATAGGTTGATAGAACGTTTTGACAAAAAGGATCCTGAGGTATATTTTAGGGAGTTAGCTTAGTTACAACAAGCAGTTGGTTTGGAGGCGTTCATCAGTGAGTTCCAGAGGTTATCAGTGATGATGTATGACATATCTGAGTAGAGGAGGGTTATGCTTTTCATTGAGGGTCTTGCTGGGCCACTTAGAGGGTGGGTTAAGTCATTAGATCCCCCTTCATTGCAGGAGGCAATGAAAAAGGCCCGAAACTTAGAGGCTTCTACACCTAGAGGAAAGTTTGCTTCAAAGCTTGCTACATACTCCTGTGATAGGGCACCTCCTCGGAGAGAGGAGGAGACCGAGGGTAAGCGTCCTGCTGCAACACCTTTGGACCAGGAAACAATTAATGATTTGAGGAGGAAGTTGTGTTTCTACTACAAGGGTCCTTATGATGTTGACCATCACTATCCTATGAAACCTAAGGGTAAAAATAGGATGATGGAGTGGTTCTATGATGATGATGGTAGTGTTGAGTTTCAAGAGTAGATTGGGGATTATGATGAGGATCAACATAGGAGTGATGATGTTCATGATGAGGTGGATGACTCCAACCTTAAGATAGCTTTCTTATCCAATATGAGGAAAGAAGGAGCTTTCAAGATGCGTGGGCTCATAGCTGGCAGGGTATTGTTGCTTTGTTTGATATCGGAGCTACTTATAATTTTATTTACGTTTGGTTACCAGGAGAGGTATGCTGACTGAGGATTTTGAGGGCCTACGGGTACAGGTAGCTGATGGTTACACCTTGAAGTGTAACAAAATGATTATAGATCTTCTTGTGAAACTTAACACACGTGCCTTCACTGCAGATTTTTATGTGGTAGACATGGGGGGACAAATATAGTTCTTGGTATGGCCTGGTTAGACACACTTAAGGATATCTACTTGAGTACAAAGAATATGGAGATGAGATTCATTAAGGACAGGCAGCCCTAGGTTCTTAAAGCAATCCGTAATGATGAGCTGAAACAGATCTCCCTTAGGTGCATGTAGCATTTGGTTTGTCATCAGGATATTATTGATTGGGTAGTGGAGTGCAAGATTATGCCTACTCAAAAGAATATTGAGGAGGTAGAATATCATCCAAATATCCAACAGTTGAGGATTAAACACTCTAAAGTGTTTAATGATTTACTCCCTGGTAGGCCACTGGATCGTGGGGTTGAGCATATTATTGAGTTGGAGGAGGGCACTAAGCCTATTATGATCACACCTTATCGCCATCCAAAGAGGCTCAAAGATGAGATTAAGAAGACCATGTAGGTAAGTCCCCATTCGCTTCTTCAATTGTTTTGGTGAAGAAGAAGGATGGTACCCTCCAGATGTGCATTGATTACTGGATGCTGAATAAGAGGACCATTAAAAACCGGTATCCCATTCCACGGATTGATGAGCTCATTGATGAATTACATGGGGCAAAGTATTTTTCGAAGATTGATTTGAGGTCTGGCTATCATCAAATCTGGGTTAGAGAGTAGGATATAGAGAAGACAACATTCAGGTTTCACTATGGACATTTTGATTTTTTGGTCGTGCCTTTTGGTCTTACCAATGCTTCTGCCACTTTCCAGTCTACTATGAATAGGGTGTTTCACCGTCAACTCCATAGGTTTGTGTTGGTCTTCTTTGATGACATTCTGATTTATAGCAAGATTTGCGATGATCATGTTGTTCATTTGGATATGGTTTTGGGTAAATTGGATCAGGCTTTATTGTATGCCAAAGAGTCCTAGTGTGCTCTTGGTATGACATAGTTACTTTATCTAGGACATATTATTAGTACTGATGGAGTACGCATGGACCCAGATAAGATCTATGCTATTGTGGAATGGCCTACACTAGAGACCCTAACACAGTTAAGGGGGTTTATTGGTCTTGGTGCCTTTTACCGTAGGTTTGTGGCTGGGTTCTCACAACATGTCGCTCCCCTTATAGGCATAGGAATGTTTTGAGAAGTTTAAAACTATCATGACTTCATGTTCGGTGTTGGCTTTACCTGATTTTTCTAGGCCCTTTGATTTGTATTGTGATGCTTCTAGAGAGGGTATTGGTGCAGTCTTATCCCAAGATCGACATCCCAGAGTCTTTGAAAGTAAGAAATTGTGGGGTCTTGAGAGATCTTTTAGAGTTTATGATAAAGAGATGTTGGCCATCATGCATGCCTTGGCCAAGTTCAGGCAGCATTTAGTGGGCAACAAGTTTTGTATTAAGACTGATCACAATAGCCTGAGACATTTCCTAGGGCAAAGGGATTTAAATGATAGGCAACATAAGTGGGTTAGCAAGCTAGGAGTCCTACGATTTTTGATATCTCTTATATCAAGGGGACTCAAAATGTGGTTGCAAATGCTCTTTCGAGGAGAACTCATCTTTGTGTAGTTTCAGATATCTCAGAGGATTGGAGACATTTAATTATTGCTGAATATGCTTGGGATCAGTGGGTCTCAAGTATTATGGATGGCAGTATTTAGAATGATAGATATACGCTTTCAAGAGAGTTAATTATCTACACAGGGAGGATATATTTGATTCCAGAGTCAAACGTGCATAAGATTATCTTGCGAGCATTCCATGATTCTCCTATGGCTGGTCACCCAGGGTTTTTTAAGACTTATAAACAGGTTCAGGAGAGATTTACATGGAAGGGGTTGAAGGCTTATGTTCATCACTATGTCCGAGAGTGTTCAGTTTGTCAGCAGAACAAACATGAACACATATCCTGCTGGTTTATTACAGCCACTTCCTAAACCTGAAAGGAAGTGGGAGGGAATTTCCATGGATTTCATTGTGGGCTTGCCCAAAGCTCAAGGGTGTTTTTTATGATTGCTCAGACATTGCAGTACGAGATGAGCTCTAATTTTGACTTTGCATCTTACTTGGCGGAGGTGATTCACAATGGATTGATTGGCATCGGCAACGGTAAGATTGACTATCCCTTTTGTTGGTATTCCTTACTAATAGACATGTGCCTATACAAGGGAATTTCTATCTTTTCAAAAGACATGAAACTAGAATTAGAAAAGGACAGGGAGAAGCTACTAGTTCAGCTTTGGAGTGCTGATATGACAGGGGAGGTCACTGACGCTAGTTTTGTCCATTTTGATAGGTATTTTGCCTCAAAAATGAGGATTTTGTTGGCTGGAGACAACCCCAGGATTCCCCAACCCTTCATAACTAGGGGGATATTATCCTTTACTTTGTATCAATTGTTTTCAGTATATATGGTTTCCAAGGGAAACCTCATGTTCGGTGCCTTAAAAGGTGGGAATCGCTGAATTTTTGTGGCAAGTAGGACTTGAAGAGAGAGAGAGCTCGTGGGCAGAGCAAGAGGGACAATTTTGTAATGTCCCTGATTTAGCAGGATTCTAGAATGTGATTTAGTCAGCTCATCATTACGACCCTCGTGAGCTGATGTTTGGATTTGGGGGTCTTTGTCTGGATATTGCTATTTTTGGACTTACTATTTTTAGTAAGTCACTTTCAGGTGGTTACTATTTTGGGTGTGCAGTCGGGCAAGGTGAATGTCTAGTTTGTTATTTGATCTCTTGACGAATTATTATGGAACTCATATTTATTTGGAGGATCGAGGTTCAATGGTTATTAATGATACACTTAATTATCCTTGTATTTTATAATATAAAGTGCTATGACTTTATATTATAAAGGTTGCATTTAAGTGAAGAGTGTGAGCTTGAAGCTAAGCAACTCAAATTTGCAGTATAAATATGGCTTTTTGGAGATGGAAAAAGGCATCTTGAATATATATTTTCTTATGTGATTATCCAGCGAGGGTTTTTTTTCTGGATTTCTGAGAATCATTTTGAAGGGAAGTTTTGTGAATTGCTGTTGTTGTATAGCAATTCAGCACATTCTCCTACTGTTGAATCGTTGTGTCTAGGAGATTGCTATTGGTTTCATACCAAAATTGAGAAGTAATAATTGTTTTGCCTAAATTGAAATTCTGCAAGGGGTGGGATGAGTTTGGAAGCAGAGAGGGGGCCGAGTCTAATCTGATAGTAGCGCCCAGCAAAATCGATGGAAACTAGAATTGTTTGCCATGCAACGCCCAACAAAATCCTCCTATGATTGAGGAGGACGCCATTAGGTTTGCCGTGCTACACCTTGATGGAGTTGCACACGATTTGTGGTATCATGGTTTAGTATCTCTGCATCATGATTGGATTATATCATACTAGGAGTTTGTTGATAGGTTGATAGAACGTTTTGACAAAAAGGATCCTGAGGTATATTTTAGGGAGTTAGCTTAGTTACAACAAGCAGTTGGTTTGGAGGCGTTCATCAGTGAGTTCCAGAGGTTATCAGTGATGATGTATGACATATCTGAGTAGAGGAGGGTTATGCTTTTCATTGAGGGTCTTGCTGGGCCACTTAGAGGGTGGGTTAAGTCATTAGATCCCCCTTCATTGCAGGAGGCAATGAAAAAGGCCCGAAACTTAGAGGCTTCTACACCTAGAGGAAAGTTTGCTTCAAAGCTTGCTACATACTCCTGTGATAGGGCACCTCCTCGGAGAGAGGAGGAGACCGAGGGTAAGCGTCCTGCTGCAACACCTTTGGACCAGGAAACAATTAATGATTTGAGGAGGAAGTTGTGTTTCTACTACAAGGGTCCTTATGATGTTGACCATCACTATCCTATGAAACCTAAGGGTAAAAATAGGATGATGGAGTGGTTCTATGATGATGATGGTAGTGTTGAGTTTCAAGAGTAGATTGGGGATTATGATGAGGATCAACATAGGAGTGATGATGTTCATGATGAGGTGGATGACTCCAACCTTAAGATAGCTTTCTTATCCAATATGAGGAAAGAAGGAGCTTTCAAGATGCGTGGGCTCATAGCTGGCAGGGTATTGTTGCTTTGTTTGATATCGGAGCTACTTATAATTTTATTTACGTTTGGTTACCAGGAGAGGTATGCTGACTGAGGATTTTGAGGGCCTACGAGTACAGGTAGCTGATGGTTACACCTTGAAGTGTAACAAAATGATTATAGATCTTCTTGTGAAACTTAACACACGTGCCTTCACTGCAGATTTTTATGTGGTAGACATGGGGGGACAAATATAGTTCTTGGTATGGCCTGGTTAGACACACTTAAGGATATCTACTTGAGTACAAAGAATATGGAGATGAGATTCATTAAGGACAGGCAGCCCTAGGTTCTTAAAGCAATCCGTAATGATGAGCTGAAACAGATCTCCCTTAGGTGCATGTAGCATTTGGTTTGTCATCAGGATATTATTGATTGGGTAGTGGAGTGCAAGATTATGCCTACTCAAAAGAATATTGAGGAGGTAGAATATCATCCAAATATCCAACAGTTGAGGATTAAACACTCTAAAGTGTTTAATGATTTACTCCCTGGTAGGCCACTGGATCGTGGGATTGAGCATATTATTGAGTTGGAGGAGGGCACTAAGCCTATTATGATCACACCTTATCGCCATCCAAAGAGGCTCAAAGATGAGATTAAGAAGACCATGTAGGTAAGTCCCCATTCGCTTCTTCAATTGTTTTGGTGAAGAAGAAGGATGGTACCCTCCAGATGTGCATTGATTACTGGATGCTGAATAAGAGGACCATTAAAAACCGGTATCCCATTCCACGGATTGATGAGCTCATTGATGAATTACATGGGGCAAAGTATTTTTCGAAGATTGATTTGAGGTCTGGCTATCATCAAATCTGGGTTAGAGAGTAGGATATAGAGAAGACAACATTCAGGTTTCACTATGGACATTTTGATTTTTTGGTCGTGCCTTTTGGTCTTACCAATGCTTCTGCCACTTTCCAGTCTACTATGAATAGGGTGTTTCACCGTCAACTCCATAGGTTTGTGTTGGTCTTCTTTGATGACATTCTGATTTATAGCAAGATTTGGGATGATCATGTTGTTCATTTGGATATGGTTTTGGGTAAATTGGATCAGGCTTTATTGTATGCCAAAGAGTCCTAGTGTGCTCTTGGTATGACATAGTTACTTTATCTAGGACATATTATTAGTACTGATGGAGTACGCATGGACCCAGATAAGATCTATGCTATTGTGGAATGGCCTACACTAGAGACCCTAACACAGTTAAGGGGGTTTATTGGTCTTGGTGCCTTTTACCGTAGGTTTGTGGCTGGGTTCTCACAACATGTCGCTCCCCTTATAGGCATAGGAATGTTTTGAGAAGTTTAAAACTATCATGACTTCATGTTCGGTGTTGGCTTTACCTGATTTTTCTAGGCCCTTTGATTTGTATTGTGATGCTTCTAGAGAGGGTATTGGTGCAGTCTTATCCCAAGATCGACATCCCAGAGTCTTTGAAAGTAAGAAATTGTGGGGTCTTGAGAGATCTTTTAGAGTTTATGATAAAGAGATGTTGGCCATCATGCATGCCTTGGCCAAGTTCAGGCAGCATTTAGTGGGCAACAAGTTTTGTATTAAGACTGATCACAATAGCCTGAGACATTTCCTAGGGCAAAGGGATTTAAATGATAGGCAACATAAGTGGGTTAGCAAGCTAGGAGTCCTACGATTTTTGATATCTCTTATATCAAGGGGACTCAAAATGTGGTTGCAAATGCTCTTTCGAGGAGAACTCATCTTTGTGTAGTTTCAGATATCTCAGAGGATTGGAGACATTTAATTATTGCTGAATATGCTTGGGATCAGTGGGTCTCAAGTATTATGGATGGCAGTATTTAGAATGATAGATATACGCTTTCAAGAGAGTTAATTATCTACACAGGGAGGATATATTTGATTCCAGAGTCAAACGTGCATAAGATTATCTTGCGAGCATTCCATGATTCTCCTATGGCTGGTCACCCAGGGTTTTTTAAGACTTATAAACAGGTTCAGGAGAGATTTACATGGAAGGGGTTGAAGGCTTATGTTCATCACTATGTCCGAGAGTGTTCAGTTTGTCAGCAGAACAAACATGAACACATATCCTGCTGGTTTATTACAGCCACTTCCTAAACCTGAAAGGAAGTGGGAGGGAATTTCCATGGATTTCATTGTGGGCTTGCCCAAAGCTCAAGGGTGAGATTGTATATATGTGGTGGTAGATAGGCTCACGAAGTATGCTCATTTCTTCCCTATTATCACTACCTATACAGCCATGCAGTTAGCTGAATTATTTTTTAGAGAGATCTTCAGATTGCATGGTTTACCTAAAAGTGTCGTGAGTGACTGTGACAATAGATTCATAAGCCATTTCTGGCAGGAGATTTTTAGATTGTGTGGGACTGAGTTGACCCCTAGTGCTAGCTACCATCCACAAAGTGATGGACAAACGGAAATAGTTAACAAGTGGGTTGAAGGTTATCTGGGGAATTATGTCTCTTCTCAGTAGAAGGCATGGTTAAAGTAGATTCACTTATGTGAGTATTGTTACAATTCCACTTATCACATGACTACACAGATGTCGCCTTTCGGGGCTTTGTATGGGTATGATCCACCTAGTTTCATGGATTTATTATGTGATGATAGTAGAGTGCCAAGTGTAGTAGATATGTTGCAGGGTAGTCAGGGTGTGGTTAGATTGTTAAGAGATAACATACAAAGGGCTCAGAATTAGCAAAAACAGTATGCTGATCAACAAAGAACAGTTCGTACATTCCAAGTAGGTGACATGGTTTACTTGATGTTGCAACTGTATCAGCAGTCTTCGATCAAAAGGAGTGGGGCTTAGAAACTTAACCCGTGTTATTATGGACCTTTCGGATTGTGCAATGGGTTCATGAGGTGGCATATGAGTTGCAATTGCCTGATGATAGTAAAGTTCATAATGTGTTTCATGTTTCACGCTTCAAAGGGGCTTTGGGTCATCATGTGAGACTTTCTCCTGTATTCCCTCCATTGGATGATGAAGGGAGATTGGAGTTAATTCCAGAAGTGATTCTTGATACTAGAGAAAGGCAATTGCGACGAATTACCATTCGTGAGTTTTTGGTTAAGTGGCAAAATCTACCAAATGAGGATGCTACCTGGGAGCCTGAGGATATTCTACAACATTTCTGGATTTCAATTGCTTGAGGACAAGCAATCTTGGGGAGGGAGGACTATAATGTCCTTGATTTAGCAGAATTCTAGAATGTGGTTTTGTTAGCTCATCATCGCGACCCTCGTGAGTTGACATTTGGATTTGTGGGTCTTTGTCTGGATATTGCTATTATTGGACTTACTATTTTTAGTAAGTCACTTTCAGGTGGTTACTATTTTGGGTGTGTAGTCAGGCAAGGTGAACGTTTGGTTTGTTATTTGATGTCTCGACGAATTATTATGGAAGTCATATTTACTTGGAGGATTGAGGTTTAATGGTTATTAATGATACACTTAATTATCCTTGTATTTTATAATATATATTATAAAGTGCTATGACTATATTATAAAGGTTGCCTTTAAGTGAAGAGTGTGAGCTTGGAGCTAAGTAGCTCAACTTTGCAGTATAAATATGGCTTTTTGGAGATGGAAAAAGACATCTTGAATATATTTTTTCTTATGTGATTCTCTGGTGAGGGTTTTTTTCTGGATTTCTGAGAATCATTCTGAAGGGAAGTTCTGTGAATTGCTGCTGTTGTATAGCGATTCAACACATTCTCCTACTGTTGAATTGCTGTGTCTAGGAGATTGCTATTGGTTTCATTCCAAGATTGAGAAGTAATAATCGCTTTTCCTAAATCAAAATTGTGCAAGAGGTGGGACGAGTTTGGAAGCAGAGAGGGGGCCGAGTCTCATCTGATAGCAGCGCCCAACAAAATATGGAAACTGGAATTGTTATGAGCCATATTTCTGCTTATTAAAGGTGGACGACATTTGCAATCAACCTGCAGTCTACTACTTGCCACGCGAGGAGCCTATGTTCAGTTTGGGAGGCAATAGGAGTGCGTGATCCTTGAGGAAGAGGTCGGGCCTGCAAACCAAAACCATGGAGTCTTATTTGGAGGTTCACTAACACACGTGAAGCTGGCTGACTGCCCACGACATAGTACTGGAGTCTACAACAACTTGGTCGTTGGACGTGACCCATCCTCAAGCTTTGTTATCACGTAATTTTACCAAGTTCATTTAATATTGTGTATTTGGTTGGTACAAATAATAAAATAAATAGTTTCATATTTATAAAGAATTTTGTTTAACATTATATTGTTTCAAAACAATTTCATTATTCACAACCAATTTTATAATTTAGAAAACTGTTAAAGACCAAGGGAAAATTGGGTTTTCTTCAAAGAACTTTAACAGAGGCCACTTAAGGTCTTTGCAGTTTTTTTTAAATTTCACCATCATCCACAATTTTGTGCTCACCAAAGGAGGATGGAGACATGTAGGTAAGTTCCGTGATAAATACCAAATGACTCAGTCTCATCCTCATTTTATTGACCTAGAAGGCTTTTATGATATGTTCAAAGATAGGGCTAAAGCTAAATCATATGAACATGTTTACTTTCTTGAGGATATTATAAGAAATGATTATTCTTTACAAGAATAGGAAGTAAAGAAGGAGAAATGGAAAGTATACAATAGGGTTTTAGAATTTATCAATGCTTTAGATAAAAAATATGATCCTCTTGCTGACATCATATACTGGGGAGATAAGTAAACTCATGGCTCATTTTGTTGGGATCATGCAAACTCTCAATGAGAAGAAAGGGATATTAGTACAAGCATACCCAGACCAAGCCATAGAAATTGAGAAAAGATTGGCAAATAGGGTAATAATAAGCCCAGGATAGTACACTCTACAAAGGAAAGTAGGGTATGTAGTGGCTAGAAAAGTGGATATACAACCTGTTCCTTTGTATGAAAGGCAATTTTCAGAGAGCCCACCCTCAGCTCCAATTGCTAAAAAGCAAAAATTGGAAAAAGGATCTTCATTAAAGCTGAGGAATACTCTCCTTCACAGACTCCTATCCATATTGATGATGAAGATTCCTTAAGGGAACAATTGTAGCAGATGGGGGGTCGGGGTGATGTGTTAATAACTACAACAGAGGTAGAGGAGGGAACACTCGAGGAACCTCCAATGCCACTTCTATCCCTTACTGTGGATGATATCAAAGGGCAGGATATTGATCCTGTTGTAGAACAGGCAGCAAGGAATTTTTTGGATAATGACAATTTTGTAAAGTCTAGGGCCTTCATCCAATTCTTATGGAGAAGCAATATTGAAGCTTTTGAGGCAAAATGCAAAAAAGTGAGAGTAGAGCAACCTAATAAACATGACTCTGACATAGAAGAGGAGATGAAAACTAACCTGATGCAAGAGTTCAGTCAGTTAATTCGTTCAGGGGGAAGACAATTGTTGAAGGATTCGAGAGTGTTGATACTGCTAGAATGGGACATTGCCAATGTAATGATTTTTGATGCAGTGAGAAAAGAGAAAGAGACAAAGTTCAAAACTGAGGAAGAGGTAAAAGAAGCCCATAAAGGGGTGAAATGGAGAAATGATCAGAAGGCCTTAGTTATATGGTCAATACAGAAAAGAGATAAGGCCAAGATCCAAGAGGTCTCAGATGCTGAACATACTTGAAGCCTAATGGCATATAGGGTTGCAAAAGTGGACAGTGAGTAGGTGGCCCAAATGAATAAAGAAATGGTTGATTTTGGTGTGGAGGTAGCTGCTAAAGACAAGAATAAATTTCTTGAGCTGAATGAAAAATTTGAATAAGTTCTGGAGGCATATGATGAAAGGGGAAGAAAGATTTATGAAATGGCAAAAATAATTGCAAACTTGCAGAAGCAACGAGGAAAGAGAAAAGTGGGGCAAGCACCTAGCCAACTTCGAATTGCAGCTTCCCCTATCCTACTACTTCCCCTTGGTCCTATTATGGAGATCCCTAGCACACCCCAATAGCCAGAATTTTATACAGTGGATGCACTAAATGAAGAGAAGACAAAAACCTAGGCGTTGCATGTAGAGTTGGGTGTGCAATATGAAGATAGGATCAGAGATACTATCTTTATTTTGGTAGATAGAATTAATTGATCTCTTTTCTACTTAGAATTGTCAAGGTTGGTAGGTATGTGAAAAGAGCTAGATAGAAATGAAGCCACCTTGAGGGATGTTTTGAATAGATGGATCAGTAGGGATGATGTCATCACTGCTTTGTGTTTTTCTGTCATTGACAATTGTGATGATCGGGTTGAAAAAACATATGGTCAAGCCAATGCTAAATTTTGACCAAAAAAGAGATATTTGCAGAGAAGATTGAAAATGTGTTTCTCAAAATATCTCAATAAGAATTTTGATCTCTTTGCTGATGTATTAAAGGGCTTAAGTCACATAAAGGATAAGGAAGAGTGGGGAAATGATTTAAAAGAACTAATAAGTATCAAAATGAATGTAGTTAATAAAGAAAACTACATTTGGTTTGCTAGGATAAGTGAAAATAAAATAAAAAGGTTGGGAAAAGATGTCGTAAGGAGAGAAAAAGAGATCCCGAGTTTCAATTGGCCAAATGACATAGTTTTCAATAAGTGGATGGCAGATTATTCTTCAGCTTCACAATTGTTACAAATGGCTTCTCAAGAAAGGCTCACAGATAAGGCAACAACCATAGAGGAACTGTAGTTAGTTGATACAACTACCCAAACAAATGACATAGAAGGGGATCAACAACCTGCTATAGACATCCAAGTGTTAGAGCTAAGCATAGTAGAAGAGGATAAAGTGGTCCCATAGCCCGACGAGCAATAGAAAGAAGAAGATCAATCATTAGGTGCAGTGGAGGAACAGGAAACTGCCAAAACAGAATTGACTCCACCATAAAGCAACCAATGAAGGGACCATTCTGTTATCAAGCAAAAGACCACAAGTTTTGGTTCTTCTCGTGTAGGTTTTTGATAGTGATAGTTTTGTCTTTTTTGTAATCTTTTTGTCCTAAGGACAGCTGTCCTTTTCCCTCTAGACCTGAAGCTTGTTGCAACTCACACTATATAAGTGAGTTTCCAAGGCTAGAGGAGGGTCTGAGTTTTCTTTTGCGACACTAAGTTTTGTAATTTCTGAGTTGGTCCATGCACATTGTAGTGTTATTCCAGAGTTGAATATGAAAGTTAATAGTTGCTGGTCTACTGGTGTTATTTTCTGATATGGATAAGCACCGAATTGTATACAATTTCAAAGAAGTTAATACAAATATAGAAAGCTAGTTGTTCATCTGATATTTTGTCTCTTCTCTTATTTCCATCCCGTTCTTTGAGATTTAATAGAAAAGTTTATTAAGTTTCAGTTTTAATTCATTTTGAATTATATTTCAATTTACTTTTTCTGATAATCTAATGGGTTATGTAAATGCTTGATGTAAATTGGAAGAACCTTTTGGTTTTGATTGAAGATATGATAAGTATGAGATTTGAGAATGAATACTAATAATCTTTTCACAAAGTGTCAAGATAAGATCCACATAAGTAGGTGTTTAATCCCTATGAGTTGTAGCCCAACAGATAAGGCATTTGCCATCCATATGAGTTGATTTAGTTGGGATGCTTTACGTAGTGCAGAAATTTATAAATCAGTCTTTTACCATTCTATTATTGAAGCTTAAAATGTTAGCCCGTGCTTGACTCATGAAGTTTTAGGGTTTGATAAAATAGCTCTTGTCATCTCTTTACTGTTCTAGAGTTAAAAGAGAAAAGGCTAAATCATCTGTAATTTGAATACTAAGTGCATAAGAATGAATTCCTAGGTAAACCCCCCTAAATCTTGTAGAATTCAAAGTAGAGAATACCTCAAGGTCTTGTTAGTTGGTCCTTTTATTTTGCCTTCTAGAATACCCACAATGGTTTTTTAGCTAACTCCTAGGTCTTTTGACATTGTAAAAGGTAGTTAAAATTCTGTCAAATCAGAAGCCAACATCCTCATCATCTCCAAATTTAGGCCCTTGGTTTTGCCATCCCCAAAACCCATCCCCATGGCCCCACGTCCCCCAATCAGGAAACTCCTTGGAACTAAGTGGTTGGCAAAATTGAATCTTTATTTATATCTTTTTCTTAGGCACAACATATCATCTACCCCATTGAAACAATGAAAGATACTTCAAATATAGTTCCATGAAGTTTGTGTCAATTTATTAGGATTGCTGCAAATGTATTAACATTGCCTCTTCGGTATATGTTTTCCAAGAGCAGCAATCTCTCTCTTATATTGTGGAAGTCGTGTAGGAGCACCTAGGCTTAGCCAAGTCAGTTGGATAGGTTTGGACCTTAGAAGGTCATGTGTGTTTGCCCCTAGATGGATTTGACTAGGTTCAATCCATTCTAGTTGTTTTTGAGTTGTTTTTGGTTACCTTGTGTTTAGGTTGCTAGGAAGCAAGATTAGGGTTATGGGTCTTATACCCTAGGAGTCCAAGGAGAGTTTGGTTTTGAACTTATTATGGCCTAGATGGTGTTTTTACATCTTCTTGATTAGGTTGGAGGTCATACATTGTTCTTTGCTGCAAAGTTGCAAAATATGTCAATGGTTGGAAAAGTTGTAAATTGGGCAAAATTGGTCCAAATCATGTGAACTGATGCTTTGAAGGTTAAATCAGGCCTAGACATCCTAAAGAGATCATAGTAGACCTTTTTGGAAGTTTCCAACGGTCACATAACAAAATTGCTTAGAGATGCAAAAAGTTGCATTTTCAGGAGAATAAGGTTGATGGTAAGGATAGCTGTTTGAAACCTCTCGAGGGACCTATAAGATCATGGAGGAGATCCATTCCAAGGGTTGGAAGTTGTAATGAGTGAGTTTTGAAAATTGAAATACACAAGTTGCTGTTCCAGAATTGACATTTTTGTGATTTTTCATTGCACGAGCGCTTTAATGGATTGAATGACTTCTGTTTTTGTTTGATCCTTGAAGTTCATGTTCTTATAGTGCATTTTTCTTTAGATTTCAAATTGATACGAGTTCTTTGGTGTATAGTTAGAAAATCTTTTGTAGATAAACAATTTGCTATTCCTATCTTGGCAGTTTTGAAAAATGCACCCGCCTGGTCCCCCCCCCCCCCAATGAACCCTCATTGTGGAATCATCATGGTCTTGAGGGAAATGGAAGTGGAGTCTTTGTACAGTGTATATACCAAAGGAGAAGCCTGGACAAAGTTGTTTGATATTTTTCAAGTGATGCCCTAGGCAAGCTTTCAATGCATTTCTAGGTGATCATAGAGCTTGCAAGTGGATTTTGATAGATTGAATGTGTTAGATAGTTCAATCTGAGAGTTGGAGGAGGGATGTATGAGGAAGCCATGAGTGAAAGGAGAAGTTCCCAAGGCAAGATTTGCTATGCATTTCAATAGACCATAGCAAGTGCTAATATGAATTGCTTGAAACCCTCATTTTTAGGCATACAAATAGAAAAGGGGTGTACAGACAGGTTGAGGACATGCGACCCACAAAATCTTAAGGTATTCCCAAAAGGATATTCACATTGGTCATTAGTTTGTCACATTGTTAAGGGAAATTTGGAGTTAGAGCCCAAAAACCTAGTTTGGAGGCCTAATTCTACTAGGTCTAATTAGGACAGTTTTGACAAGTTTGAAGGAATCGATAATTAAACCTATGGATTTTGAGTCCAAGAGGATAGGGGTAGTCTAAAAGCCCTCAAATTGAATCCCTCACTCCATGTTAAGGGCAAAATGATCATTCTTGGTGGAATTATGAGTTTGGAGAGCAAGTTGGAATGTCTCTATGGTGGGTGCAAGTTGTAAAAACGTTGGTGTAGTTGGATAGGGAAGTGTGGAGGATAAAATAGCAATTCTCTTGAGGTTAGGGTGAAAAAGGGAACCCTAGTAGGCTAGAGAGAAGCCTAGGTGATCCCTTAGTGAAGAGAAGGGTAGATAAGCCATCCAGTTTACATAAGATTGGTATTAGAGCTACCAAAGATTTGGGGCTAGTGGCATGCCTTTGTTTATTGAAGAGTCAGTAGGGCAGATTGACATGGTGACCAATGCAGAACTTGCCAAGGAGATGAAGGAGAAAAAGGAGAGGAATAGGCTCCTAGAGGAAACATTAGAGGAGATGAAGACAAAGTTGGAGGAAGTTGTTGATGCAACCAAGAAGACAGATCAAGAAGGAGAAACTAGTGATAAAGGTAAGGGAAAGGTTGATGAGGAAGACATCTTCCATGAACCTGATCTTGAACAAATCACTCAAGTCCAAGATACTCAAAAACCGATTGGTTAGAATGCAAATGCAACAAAACTTTCCCAAGTGGCAAGGAGTATAGAAAACTTTTGACTTTATCAAATAAGTACAACTTTTAATGATAACTTAGGAATATGAATACTTCGAACCTGTAGATACTGAAAAATGATAAATATGATTACTTGAAGTGAAATGATTAAAATAAAAGAGTATGTGGATTATTATATAACTAAATATATTAATTTTCAATGGAAAGATGTGAAACAATTGCCAGCATATGGATTACAAAATCATAAGCGATGAAAGAATAGTGCCAGAATTTAAAAGGGAATGATAGATTCAATTTTGTAAGCTTTGACATACAACTTTATGAAGTCTTATGTATAATTACTATAAATAATTTAATTATCAAGACGCAACGAATCAATTATACTTACGCTATTTCAAACTAGTCTATAATGTTTTAAACTCTTATAGAGACAAAATAGATACATATGTGAAAACATATTAATATTTCACTATATTTGCAATTATCAAGTTTGAAGAGACTGCAATTGATTCTATCCAGCTATCCGATATTAAATTATTGACAGAAATAAATAATGCTCATAAAGGACAAAGCAATACAATATTTTGATTTTAAAGCCTAATAAATAAATAAATGAACTTCTTACTAGTTATGCAAAAAATGAAACAACAATGAAGACATCCATTATGGTTGTTCAATCCACTACCTTGATCAAAATCGCATATAAAATGTTTGCTCAATGATTCAGTTATGCACAAGCTTAGTTCAATTTCAATCTTTCCAAGTAGAATAGTATATCAAGAGTATGCAAAGGTTTTTAAATAATATTGTGTGTCTCTGACGCAAAATAATAAGTGCCCTGCTACCAATGATTTAGTGGCAGAATCATGGCTTTTCCATCTGCTATATCCTCTATAACAGAAATATAAGGCTGTAGATAATCGCCACCAATCTGGATGCCTATCATAAACAACTCAACTCATGTCGATCTCCAATTTTTGTACATCCTTGTGCATATGTGCATGAATGAATGATAGGATAAAATGGCAAATGCTGTGAGTGGAGACTATAATTTGCAAAAATTCAAAGGCTCTATCACTGGCTGTAATTGGGGACATATGCCTCCTGTGGGCGTAATGAGATTTCAGCTATCTCTAGATGAAGAAGACTTGCAAAAATTAAAGCAAAACACAAAACAACAATTAGTCCAAGCAATAATATCAATAGGAATGAAATGAAATAAACAAAGGAGAGAAAACCCCCTGAGAACTTTTACTGGAAGAATGACTTCAAATACTATCCATGTACTGGGAAATCATGCATGCGTCCATATGTACCTTGCAAAAAATAAGAATGTTCTCCAGCCTTTTCAAAAATGATAAACGGTCCTAGTCACAAAGCTTCGAACTTCTTATGTTTGCGTTTCTTCTGGTCCTTGGCATTCCATTTTAGAACCCAATCACCTACCTTAAAAGATTTGTTTTAGAGTCCTTTTGTCATGAAGAAATTTAACTTCTTATTGTTTATTAATATTTTTTTCTTGCGCAAGCCTCTTGATTTTGTCAAGTTCAACCAACTCATTCAATCTATTCTCCATAAAATCAATATCATCTAATTGTTCTTCAATAATAAATAAGTTGTTAAGAGGAAGTGTTGCTTCCTTGCCATAGACTTTTTAATAGTGTTCTTGTCTGCCCATAATGCCAAATTGAACTTTGAGTCCCAAGCGCGCTTGTTGTTGTCCAACATCCTTCTAATAATCTTCAGAATATTTTTGTTACTTGACTCAGCCTGTCAGTTGCCCTGAGGATGATAAGGTGACAAATATGATACAACTATACCACAATTTCAGCAAAAGTTAGCAAACTTGTTAGATCGAAAACACATGCCATTATCTGCTATAATCTTCCGAGGAACCTCAAACCTGGTTAGAATATTCTCTGTAAGGAATTTGATCACGACTTTGCTTGTAGATTGCTGGGTAGGCATAGCTTCTACCCATTTGGTGAAATAATCGGTTGCTACCAAGATTCAGCTATGACCTCCACTTAATTTGTCGCTAATTTCTCCAATGAAGTCAATTCCCCACATCTGGAATGACTTTTCTGCTTGTAACGTTCTCAGTGGAAGGGCACCGTCATATTTTAGTTTCCTTGAATTTCTAACATGCTTCACATTTTCTCACGTAGGCATGACAATCCTTAAAAAGTTGGGGCCAATAATAACCTGCTCACAAAATTTTATGTGTTGTGGTTCTTGCTGAAAAATGACCACCACATACTCCTTTGTGCATTTCTTTAAGAATGACTTCAGATTGAGCTGTATTTAAAAAAAAGGTAGAATACTATCTTGGTTCTTCCAATACAAATCTCCTTGAATCAGAACATATTTAGCGGCTTGTAGCTTAAAGAACCTTTTTTTATTATGTTTTAGATCATCTTTACATTTCATATGCCTTAAACAATAAACTATATCACTATACCAAGGACACTTTTTGATACTAACCTCAGTATGATCATTAGTGATCTGATTAACTTGCACAACTTCCAAATTTGATTTTGCCATGAGCTTAGCTAATCCTTTCCCTCTAACCAATTTCGTAATTTTAATGGCTATGATGAATTCTTGAATTTGGTTTATCCATCTACATCGTCTTCCTGTAGTCTCAGACAATCTAAAGATATTTTTGATAGCTGTATTAGGCACATAGGCAATAATTTCGGCTCCAACCAAGTAAGGTTTAAAAGACTTGACCGCTTTCACAAAGGCATAGGCTTGCTTCTCATTGATGTCATAATCAAGTCCAGCAGCCTACAAACTTTTACTAAAAAGGCAATTGGCTACTCATGACTTTCTTCGTTCTTTTGTAACATCACAACATGATGCAGAGAGCACAACCAAGAAGCTTCAAATGGGCTACCCACTCTTGAAATCAACCAACTGGCTATCAACTCTTCAAACTTATTACAAGATTTGAGCACACTCCAATCCTCCAATGGATCAAAGAAACATACTCTCCAACTTCACCAAAAATCCAAGGACAAAGAACCAAACTTGCCCACTTTATGGGTTTTTGCACCAATCTCCCACAACTAGGTCAATACTAGGAAAACACCCTAGAAGTTTGTCCCAAGGGTTCTAAAATGTTAAATGATTTTAGAGCACCTATTTACCATACACTACACCATTGGTTTGAATCATACGCTTGCACAAAGCCTCAAACCCCAATTTGGCCTAGTAGCCTTGTGAGCCCCATTTAGCCCTCCTGAAATGACTTTTTGGATCTAACTTCACAAAGTTTCAAACAAGACCCAAAACAAATTAGGTTTTTGAGTACCCTTTTCAAAGTTGCTTCAAACCCCAAAACACCAAGTTCTAGTCCCACTCTAGCATTCCCTTTCCTTCACAAAGCAACATAGACCTAAGTGATCAAGTTAGGCTTGGTTTACAAAGCAACCAGTAGGAAATGGGGTCATGGAAATGAACTCAATACTTAAGAATGACCGACAACACTAAAATAACTTATTTCCAAACGCTCAGCCCTTCACCAAGTCCCAAACTCCTGCCATTCACAAATCAACACACTACAAGAGGTCAAATCCTTCATGGAACTTGACCTAGGGCTTGATTGGAAAAATCACAAAACACATCCTCTAGTTTTGGAACCCTAGAATTTTTAAGAGGACCCTACTAACTACCATTTCCCAAGTGGCTATGAAATCCCAACCAAGGAAATTACAGTTAGAGGCCCATCTTTATTGAATGTTGCAAAATGCTGTCCTAAAAATCTAGTTTCACTAAAAATGCAATAACTTGAACAAGAAAACACTTAGAATGATGAGACCAGGAGCATATGAAAGCTGATTGAAATCTATATCTCAAACATCCATCAGATCTAGTTTGACAGCCTGTACAGTTCATGCAGCGTGCAAACAACAGTAAAGACGACTCCAAAACTAAATTTCTTTCTTTGCAACTTCTTCCAATCCGTACATTAATACCTTCTAGAGCTCACAAATGAGGTATACATCTCTCCTATGTGTATTTCAATGGTTACAACCTATATTTTAATAGTTATAACCCTTTTCCCACTAAGTTGCAATTATGAGTAACTTTTACAACTTTTCAAGTATTCAACTTGCACAAAAAGTGCAATATTTACATTTTTCACTTCATTCCACTTCTACGACTTGGAAAAGGTTCCAACATACCTAAAACCAACTAAAAACACCTAATCCTAGGCTTTCTTGGCCAAAAAACATTAAAAATCCCAAATTTGCCTAATGAGCAACTTTTGCTTATAAATTGCATAAAGTGCCTTAAGCATACAAAATGGTGTCTTTCTTTGACAACCATGGACTTTTCATCCGAGGTTTCTTTATTCTAGTTTAAGTAGGTGAAAAAAAACATGAAAACCAAAATATAAACCAAGTGCCTTGGTGCTTTGAAATGATACTCCCCAGGTGAAAAGAAACTCAAGTCTCTTGAGTTGGAATGTCTTCAAGTCTGCTCCAAAGCTTGATGATGTCTTTCTCTGAAAGCCAACTTGCATCCTCTATTGGTTTATTTTCCCACTTGACCAAGTATTCATAATATCCTTTCATCCTTGTCTTTTGGGTTTGCCTTTTGCCCAAAATGGCTTCAATGGTAGGTTTAGGCACTTGTGGTAGTTCTTGTAGTAAATCTGATTCTTCTTGCTGCTGCACTGCCTCAACTTTCTCATTATCCTTTGGACCTTTGAATGCATAGATATCGGCCACATTAAAGATAGGAGAGATCCCTAAATCAATAGGCAAGTCAATGTGATAGACATTATTGCCACATTTTTTCAGAATTTTGAATGGTCCTCTCTTCTTCATCATTAACTTAGTATACTTCTCCCTTGGCATTCTCTCCTTCCTTAGGTGAATCATTACTAGATCCCCTGCCTGAAAATGTAAGTCCCTTCTCTTCTTATCAGCATGGACCTTGTTCTTTCTTGCTGAAAGGTCCAACTTATCCTTAACTTGTTGATGGATGTCCTTAATAACCTCTGCAAAATCTTCAGTTTGTGCACTCCTCTTGCGACTATCTCCCAAGTCTCTCAACTCCAAGACTCCTCATGGATGGTCTCCATATACGATCTGAAATGGAGTTAAACATGTACTTCTATTCACTGAATCATTAAATGAGAATTCAGCCTATGGAAGAACAACATCCCAAGAAACTCCATGTTCTTTGGTTAGACATCTCAGTAGGTTACCCAATGACCTATTGATAACTTCAGTTTGGCCATCTAATTGGGGATGGTATGTTGAAGAAAATGACAGTTGTGTGCCCAGCCTCTTCCATAATGTTCTCCAAAAATGTCCAAGAAATTTAGAATCCCTATCTGACACAATGTTCAATGGTAATCCATGGAGTCTAACAACTTCCTTAAAGAAGATACCAGCTATATGAGAAGCATCATGAGTTTGTTTACAAGGTAGAAAGTGAGCCATCTTAGAGAACTTGTCAACAACAACAAATATGCTATCAAATCCATTTTTAGTCCTAGGCAACCCCATGACAAAGTCCATGCTGATGGAGTCCCATGGCTTAGTGGGTGTAGGTAAAGGAGTATACAGTCCAACTTTTGATGATCTCCCTTTGGCCTTTTGACAAATAATGCAGCATTCTACAAACTTCCTAATATCTGCCTGAATCTTTGGCCAATAGAAAAATCTTCTAACCTGCTCTAAAGTCTTATCAATGCCAAAGTGTCCTGCAAGACTCCCACAATGTTTTTCTTTGACAATGTTCTCCCTAACTGATTCTTTAGGTACACAAAGCTGATTACCTTTAAATAATAATCCATCTTGTAATATAAACTAAGAAAAATCAGTATGATACCTTTCATTCATTGTTTGACAAACATCATATGCCTCCTTGAAGTCTTCATCTGCTGCATACATGTTCTTCATGGCTTCAATACCAATACTACTCACTTGAATTTCTTTTACTGTCAAATTCCTCCTGCTAAGGGCATCTACAACTTTGTTTGCTGTCCCCGTCTTGTGTCTTATGGAGAAATTGTAAGCTTGGACGAATTCCATCCACTTCATGTGCCTGTGGTTCAGCTTTTCCTATCTATTCAAGAAGCTAAGAGCTTGATTATCAATAAAAACAATAAATTCTTTGGGCAAGAGATAATGCCTCCACTTTCTCAAGAACTGAACCAAAGCATACATTTTTAAATCATAAGTTGAATACTTTTGTTTAGCTTCATTTAGCTTTTCACTAAAGAAGGCTATAGGCCTCCCTTTTTGGCTTAACACTCCTCCTATTGCCTTGTTACTAGCATCACATTCCGCTGTGACACCTTGTGGAAATCAAGTAATGCTAAGATTTTTTGCTTTGCAACTCTCCTCTTAAGATACTCAAATGACTTATTTGCCTCATTATTCCATACAAATTTACATTTTCTTCCCCCTTTTTATAGTATCAATCATAGGGGCACAAACACAACTAAAGTTCTTTACAAATTTTCTATAAAAACTTGCAAGACCATGAAAACTTTTTACCTCAGTGGCTGCCCTAGGTGTAGGCCAATTCAGAATTGCTTCTACCTTGGATGGATCCATCTTTAACTGATTTTTGGAAATGATGAACCTAAGGAACACCAACTCTTTCTGCAAAAATGAACACTTTTCCAAATTTATCTTCAGTTGCTCCTTATGTAACCTTTCAAGGACTAACTCCAAATGCTTTAGGTGCTCCTGCTTGCTCCTGCTGAAAACAAGAGTGTCATTCAGATAAACAACACAAAATCTGTTAATAAAAGGCTTTAAGACTTCATTCATAAGTCTCATAAATGTGCTAGGTGCATTAAATAGGCCAAATGACATCACAAGCCATTCATATAGTCCCTCATTTGTCTTGAAGGCTGTTTTCCATTCATCACCTTCCTTTATCCTGATTTGAAGGTAACCACTCTTTAAGTCCATCTTTGAATTGTGACTTGCACCTACTAGACAATCCAAACGATCTTCAATTCTTGGCATGGGGAACCTATATCTAATAGTTATCTTGTTAATGGCTCTAGAATCTGTACATAGCCTCCATGTATCTTCCTTTTTAGGAGCTAGTACGATAGGTACAACACAAGGACCAACACACTTCCTTATGAAGCCCTTGGCCAACAATTCTTCAATTTGTCTCACTAATTCTGCATTTTGTTCAGGGGTAACTTTGTAGGCTGCCTTATTAGGTAATGTAGCACTTGGTATCAAGTCTATGCAATGGCTTATCTCCCTTTGTGGTGGCAAACATTCTGGTTCCCTGCCTACAACAACACTCTTATATTGTTCCAACAACTCCTTGACCTCTCTAGGTCCTATTTGATGTTCCATGCTCTTGGCTTGGGGCATAACTTTAACTTCTTTCTTAGATCTGACTATAATGGCAAAACATGGTGTTTTCTCCTCAATGGTCTGCAAAAATTCTTTACCTCCTACCATCATGACACTAGTCACCCTATGGCTTCCATCATTAGGGAGTGGCCTCATAGTGTAGGTTTCTCCATCCTTGGTTATACTATAAATATTTTGTTTCCCATCATGCCTAGCATCTGCATCATATTGCCAAGGCCTCCCTAAAAGTAAATGGCAAGCATCCATTTCAATCACATCACATTGAATTTTATCTTTATACTCCCCAATCTGAAATTGTACCCATACTTGTTCACTAATCAAGGCATGCTGCACCTTGTTCAACCAAGACACTCTGTAGGGGTAAGGATGAGGTATTGTTTGCAATCCTAACTTGTCTACCATCTTCTTAGAAACCAAATTATCAGTTGAATCAGAATCAACAATAACTTTACAAACTTTACCACTTACCTTGCATGTGGTTCTAAACAATGACCTTCTTTGTGGTGGCTCCTTATCAGTGGGTACCTTCAAGAGAGTTCTTTTTAGCATGAGGCACTCTCCTGTCTCTAGATCTATTGTCTTGGCATGAGAACTTGTACTTTGTACATCCTCATCTTGCAGCAAATTAATTCTTCTTTCACTTGGGGCTGCTCATTGATCCTTACTTCTCTGGACACCTAAAAGATTGGTGACCCATTTGATTGCAATTGTAACACCTTTCTATGAAAACACTTGCTCCCCTTCCACCAAATCTGCCTCTTTGATTAGGTCTCATTCCTCTAAAGGAATCTCTGCTGCTGCTATCATTCTCAGCCCCTTGATTGCTGCTAGCTTCCCCATGGTTTCTTGGGTAGTTTTCTCTTCCTCTACTACGTTGTTCAGCTTTTCTTTTTTGTTTCTCCTCAATCCTGAGAGCAAGTTGATAACATTTGTAGACTGATTCTACTATCACCAAGGTTAGTTCATCTTGTATATTATATCTAAGCCCACTAATATACCGTGCAATCTTTTGCTTTTCATTTTCATATAACTTAGCTCCAAGAGTTAAAGTATGAAATTCTTGACTATAAGCACTTACATCCATGTCCTTTTGCTTGAGGTTATGCAGCCTTTTGTGGAGCATCACTTTATAGTCCTTTGGAGCAAATTGCTTCATGATTTCTGCCATCATCCTCTTCCATGTGGAAATGGGCAGCTTCTCCTCTTCCACCCTTTCGTTTTGGAGAAAGTTCCAACAACTTGGGGCTGGTCCCTTCAACTTGGCTTTTGCCACCTTAACCCACTGATTTGCAGGTATCTCCTCTCCTTCAAAATAGTTTTCAAGAGTCTCCAACCATTCCATGCATGCCTCAGGTTCCAACTTTCCATCAAACATAGGTAAATCCCCTTTGTCTTTTCTTCCTATCCTCTATAGGGCTTCTACCATGATCCTCTGATCTTTAGACATGTTAAGCAAGTTATCTCCTTCTTCTTCTTCTTCAGAATCCTCATGGTCTCCTCTCCGTACTTGCCCTTTCAACTTATCAATTTCTCTTCTCATTGCTCTATTTTCCTCTCGGACTGCCTTGCTCTCATTCATTTGTTCTTTCACTATTTTTTCCAACTCAATGTTGGTTATCCTCATAGAGATATCTTCTCCTTTTGCCAATTTTTCTTTTCCAAAAGATACTTTGTGGCTCTGATACCACTTGATGCAGAGAGCACAACTAAGAAGCTTCAAATGGGCTTCCCACTCTTGAAATCAACCAATTGGCTATCAAATCTTCAACCTTATTACAAGGTTTGAGCACACTCCAATCATCCAATGGATCAAAGAAACACACTCTCCAACTTCAACAAGAATCCAAGGACAAAGAACCAAACTTGCCCACTTTTTGGGTTTTGCGCCAATCTCCCACAACTAGGTCAATACTAGGAAAACACCCTAGAAGTTTGTCCCAAGGGTTCTAAGATGTTAAATGATCTTAGTACACCTATTTACCACAGACTACACCACTGGTTTGAATCATACGCTTGCACAAAGCCTCAAACCCCAATTTGGCCTAGTAACCCTGTGAGCCCCTTTTAGCCCTCCTGAAATGACATTTTGGATCTAACTTCACAAAGTTTCAAGCAAGACCCAAAAAAAATTAGGTTTTTGAATACCCTTTTCAAAGTTACTTCAAACCCCAACGCATCAAGTTCTAGCCCCACTCCAACATTCCCTTTTCTTCTCAAAGCAACACAGACCTAAGTGATCAAGTTAGGCTTGGTTTACAAAGCAACTAGTAGGAAATGGGGTCTTGAAAATGAAATCAATACCCAAGAATGATTGGCAACACTAAAATAACTTATTTCCTAACGCTCAGCCCTTCACCAAGTCCCAAACTCCTGCCATTCACAAATCAACACACTACAAGAGGTCAAATCCTTCATGGTACTTGACCTAGGGCTTGATTGGAAAAATCACAAACGCATCCTCCAGTTTTGGAACCTTGGAATCTTGAAGAGGACCCTACTAACTACCATTTCCCAAGTGGCCATGAAATTCCAACCAAGGAAATTGCAGTTAGAGGCCCATCTTTACTGAATGCACCAAAATGCTGTCCTAAAAACCTAGTTTCACTAAAAATGCAATAGCTTGAGCAAGAAAACACTTAGAATGATGAGACCAGAAGCAAATGAAAGCTAATTCAAATATCTATCTCAAATAGCCGTCAAATTTGGTCTGACAGTCCGTACAGTTTGTGCAGCCTACAAACAACAGTAAAAATGATTCGAAAACTGAATTTCCTTCTTTACAACTTCTTCCAATCCGTATATTAATGCCCTCTAGACCTCAAAAATGAGGTATATGTCTCTCCTATGCATGTTTCAACAGTTACAACCAATATTTTAATAGTTATAACCCTTTTCCCACTAAGTTGCAATTATGAGTAACTTTTACAACTTTTCATGTATGCAACTTGCACAAAAAGTGCAATTTTTACATTTTTCACTTGATTCCAATTCTAGGACTTGGAAAATGTTCCAACATACCTAAAACCAACTAAAAACACCTAATCCTAGGCTTTCTTGACCAAAAAAACATTAAAAATCCCAAATTTGCCTAATGAACAACTTTTGCTTATAAATTGCATAAAGTGCCTTAAGCATACAAAATGGTGTCTTTCTTTGACAACCATGGACTTTTCATCCAAGGTTTGTTTATTCTAGCCTAAATAGGTGAAAAAAAACATGAAAACCAAAATATAAACCAAGTTCCTTGGTGCTTTGCACCACAACAGCTATGGTATGATAAGAGGTAAATGAGAAGATTTGGAAAGGTTTTTTAAAATCCGGAGATTTAAGAATAGGAGCTTCCTTGATAGCTGTCTTTATTTTTGCAAATGCCTCTATAGCCTCGTTATTCCATTCTATCTTAGCTCCTTTATTAAGCATTTTAACTATTGGTTTAATAATTTCGGCAAATTAGAAACGAACCTTCTTACAAAATTGATTTTACCAAAAAATGATTGGATGCCCTTAATTGTTTTAGGAATTTGAATATTGTCAATGGTGGCTACTCTCTTAGGATCTATCCTCACACCTTCTTATGTCCTAGGAGTTTTTCTTCCGTAACCCCAAAATGACATTTCTTAGGATTAAGGAAATTATTATTCCAAGGCTTTTATAAAATTTTCTGTAAGTGTTTGCAATGATCTTCTGCCTTTTTAGATTAAGCAATAAGGTTGTCTTGATAGACTAGCACGATCAGATCAATCAATCCGTCAAAAGCGACATCCATCACTCTTTGAAAAGTAGCTCGCGCATTGGTTAAACCAAAAGGCATTCTAGCATATACATACGTATCCCAAGATGTTGTGAATGCAGTTTTATACTATTCAGATTCTTTAACTTTAACTTGATTATATCTAGAGAATCCGTCCATCAGAGACAACAATTTATTTCCTGTCACCTTTTCTAATAAGATTTCCATATTTGGCAAAGCTTAGTTATCCTTCAAGGATGATATATTCAAATTTCTAAAATCTATGCTTAACCTAATATCACCATTCTTTTTTCTAACTGGAACTAGGTTGGAAACCCAATTTGAATGTCTAATGGGTTTAATGATACCGACATCCCTCAATTTGATCAATTCTTCCTTCATTTTAGGAGCTAAAGTTGGGTTTATGGGTCTCTGCCTTTGCCTAAAGGGTTTAGCGTCGGGCTTCAAAGGTATCTCCTGTTGGAATAAATCTTCCCTATAAACCTTCAATTTGTCATACCTCCAGGCAAAAACATGCCAATATTTTCTTAGTAGGGAAATCAAGTCACACCTAATCTTGGAAGATAATTTCTTTCCTATGAAAACATTATTAGGAGAGTGTTCATTTCCTAAATTAATTTCTTCGATGTCATTTTGAATTTTAGTTGATTTGCTAGGTTTTAAACTGTCTCTTTCATCAAAGATAAAACTACCAAACCTTTAGGAATTTTATTAGTTTTCAATTGGACTATTTCCTTATCGAATAATGTTTCTTTCTCGTCCTTTTCTTCTACACCTAAATTCCAATTGATGTTTTGGTTCTTATAATCCTCTTTGCATGTCAAGAACATGATAAGGTCCTTATCATCTTCAAAAACTTGCCAGTTTTGTACATTATCAAGTATCGATGGTGTATTCTTCACTTCTACCTGTACAACTTCATCAAGCGGGAGATCAATTTTTCTAATTGCGAGATTAGCCATTATGTTAGACAAATAATTATTTGATCTATCTATCCATTTAATAGAAAATGTGTCAAAATATTCAATTAAGTTCCATACATAATTTCTATACTGTTTCAAACTAGGTTTTCTAGTTGCAAACTTGTGCCTAATTTGAGATACAATCAAATCTGAATCCCCTAAAACAGAAAGCAACTTTATCTTGTAAACTTTAGCAATATTAAGGCCAATGATTGAAGCTTCGTATTCTGCAATATTGTTTGTGCATTCAAAGTTAAGTAGAAATGAATATTTAAATATTTTACCATATGGTGAAACAAATATAATACCAGCTCCATTACCCTCTTTACTACATGCTCCATCAAAGTATATCCGCCAAATATTTCAGATCCTTCCTGCATATGCATCTTAATCGGATCAGTAACCTTTGAAACTAGTTTGGATACGCTTGAAAATTGTCCATGTGAGATTGGCAAAAGTTAACTTCAATAGCTGGATTATAATCTTTGATGAGGTAGTATGATCGTGGTTCTCTTTCAATCCCGATTTCCTTACATCCTACTGGTATAGTAGCATAAGATAGATCGAGCTGCACATGACCACCTACCAAGTTCGACCATTGTCGAGATAATAACATACCATAACTCACTGAAACCTCGACTACAGTAATCTCAATCCTATATGATATTTGAGGAAATGCATGCAAAAGAAATTCAACATTTTTTATAATTCTTGCTACTAGAACTGATCTATTGTCTATAGCATAACATTTCCCATAAGGCGTATCAACTTTAAGGCCAATTTCTTTCATGACATCAGCAGACATAATATTAACTACCGCACCAGAGACAATGAAATGTCCCTTCCTCTGCTTTTATATGATATTTCAAGCCTCTAATCATATTTTTAAAATCAAACAACCAATATTTCAAAAATCCACCAATTTCTCAATAAACCCCAAACCGGGTATGCCCGAAATAGTGCCAAAAACTTCACAGCTTCACATATTATTAATAGATCTGAAAGTGGACATTTTTATAGAAATTTCAGCAGCATAATAGCCTACAAAATGACATTTCCAGATCTGTATAACATTTACACAACTCTCAAATGGAGGACAAAAACAATGCTCATTGGGCTCCCGAAAATAACACAAAATAGCCCGGAAACACCACAAAACACTAATAATCTATCATAGAAGTTTAACCACGACCCAATACATATATTCAGCTCTATTTTAACATCTAAAAGTCTGAAATATAGCAGCAACTCAAACTGATATGAAATACTCAACTGGAAACACCAAACTCTTAAAAAAACACACCTGAAAACCCACAAATTTGCACTGTTCAGCACAAGGGCAAACTCTACATGAGCTTGCACATGGAATGGCTTCAAACTCCCATCCTTAGCCTTCCTGAAAACCTGCAAACTCCCGTCCTTGGGTCTCCTTCTCCGCAGGTTTGGCAGCCTCTGAAGAACAACAAAGCAATAAGCGAAAATCAAGTTCTGGAATAAGCCCAAAATGCCTCCAAATCCGTTAAAAAAGGGCATAACCCTAACTCACGTCCAAGAGGGGTTAATAAAACATATTTTAATAATAATTATTATTTATTAGTCCATTGGTTTCCAAAGATTAGCCCCTTTTGCCGAAACTTCACCTTTTTGAGCCTGCCTGCCTTAGCAAAGATTATTATTTTTAATTATTTGAAAAGAGGACATGACAAATCCTCCCCTCCCAAATATTGCTTGTCCTCAAGCAATGAAGGTTGGAATTCTCAAGAATGTGTGCTCCTTCCCAAGTTGCATCCTCCAATGGTAATCCTTTCCATTTGACCAAATTCTCTATGATGCTCCTATTTCTCAATCTTTTCTCTCTTGTATCCAAAATCTCTTCTGGTATCAAAACTAATTTTCCTTCATCATCAAGAGGTGGTAATTCTGTAGATACTATGGTTTGCTGGCCTAGAACCTTCTTCAAGCAAGATACATGAAGAATATTATGTATTTTGTTGTTTGGTGGGAGCTCCAATTCATAAGCTACCTCTCCTACCTTCTTGATGATTTTATAAGGCCCATAGAACCTTGGCTTGAGTTTCTCTGCCCCACTCCTCTTCAAGGTGCTTTACTTATATGGCTGCAACCTAACAAATACCAAATCTTCCACCTCAAAAGATCTTTCAGTCCTTTCCTATCAGCATACAACTTCTGTTGGTTCTATGCATGTTGTAGATTATCTTTGAGGGACCTTATTATGTCTTGGCTTTGCTTGATGAAATCACTTGCTGCAGGTACTCTGCTATCTGAAAGTACTAGATCAACAAAGGAAAGGGCATCATAACCATAAAGAGCACGAAAAGGAGGCATACCAATAAACATGTGATGAGATGTATTGTAACAATACTCTCCTAGGTGCAACCATTTCACCCAAGCATGATTGCCAACATTTCCTTATCATAGATGGAGTAACCTTTCTCTGATTGATTTAATTTTCTACTCTCAAATGCTATTGGATGTCCCCTTTGAGTTAAGACAGCCCCTATACCTTCTCTAGAAGCATCACATTCAACAACAAAAAGTAAAGAGAAATCTGGAATTGCAAGCACAGGGCATGAACTCATTACCTCCTTAAGCTTATCAAATGTTTTTTGTGCCTCTTTTGTCCAAACAAAAGTTCCTTTCTTTGTCAAATCAGTCAAGGGGGCAGCAAGCTGAGAAAATCCCTTGGCAAATCTCCTATAGTAGCTACACAACCCAAAGAAACCTCTCAACTGTGTAAGATTAGTGGGTGGAGGCCAATCCAAAATTGCTTGGATTTTTTGTTGATCAACCTGTACTCCTTTAGAACTTATAATATGTCCCAAGTATAGG
Source organism: Cupressus sempervirens (assembly GCA_028749045.1). Classification (NCBI taxonomy): domain Eukaryota; kingdom Viridiplantae; phylum Streptophyta; class Pinopsida; order Cupressales; family Cupressaceae; genus Cupressus; species Cupressus sempervirens. The sequence continues at coordinate 249,592,285 of CM053792.1, read as the reverse complement.
ATCTCTGTCAAACTAAATTTACATTTAGATAGCATAGCATAGAAGGATTGCTGCTCCAAGATTCCCAAAACAGTGTCTATGTGCTTTAGATGCTCTTCCCATGTTTTACTGTAAATCAAGATATCATAAGAAAAATACCAAAACAAATTTTCGAATATGCTGGCTGAATACCTTATTCATACAAGATTGGAATGTTGCAGGTGCATTAGTGAGGCCAAATGGCATAACAAGAAATTTAAAGTGCCCATAGTGACATCTGAAAGCAGTCTTTTCCACATCTTCACTCCTCATTCAGATTTTATGGTACCCTGATCTTAAGTCAATTTTTGAGAAGTATACAGCACCATGTAACTCATCAATGAGTTCATCTATGTGTGGTATGGGATATCTATTTTTTATGGTCTTCTTGTTTAGAGCCCTGTAGTCTATACACATTCTCATTGTACCATCCTTTTTCTTGACAAGTACCACAGATGATGCAAATGGACTAGAGCTAGGCCTTATGAATCCCATGTCCAGGAGTTCTTTAATAGTTTTTTCAATTTCTTCCTTATAACCTCTTGGATGGCAGTATGGGGTTGTTATAACTGGTTTGGCACCCTGTTCTAACTCTATAACATGCTCAAAACCTCTATCTAGTGGTAATCCTGGAGGCAAGTCATTGAAAAGTTGAAAACTATACTATGCTTATCAAGAATATTTTGAATTTCAAAATGAAAATTACCTTGATTCTTTGGAGAGCTTGTTGGATGGATTATGACTCTTGCTGCCCATGCTACTTGTCCTCTTCAAAAAGTCCTCTCCATCCTCTTTGCAGAGACCGCCTTAGGTGTTCCATTCGGTAAGCCTCTCAATAAGACTTTTTTCCCATTGGAATGAAATTTAAACTCCATAGTTTGATGGTTCATGTAATAGCCTCCAATAGAGTGCAACCATTGAACACCCAATGCAAGATCTGTCTCCCCAATGCCAACCACATAGAAGTCATCACATAACTCATAATCTCCTAAGGTCATCTTGAGTTGTTTCACCACCCGTGTGCAAGGCATAGTGAATCCATCAGCTACAGTAACATTGAATCCCTCAAAATCTTCTGCTTTAAGCCCTCTTTTCATGACAAATCCCTCATCAATAAAATTGTGAGTTGCCCCACTATCGAGAAGACCTGTCAACCTTTGCCCTGCTAGTACCCCTCGAATTCAAAAGGGATGGTATCTTGGGACTCCTGATAATGCTACTAAAGTGCCATCCTTGCTGATTTCTTTTTCTTTCTCTTCTTCTTCCTCCTTAGTGTCGTGAAATTCCTCATACTCATTTGAATCAGATTCTGAAGCAAATTCAATATAGTGCACTTGACCTTTCCCCAAACATCTGTGTCCCGGAACCCATGGTTCTCTACAAGTGAATCAAAGCTTTTTCCTTCGTAATTCACTCCTAATCTCTTCATCTACCTTCTTTTTTGCCACATTTATCACATCTTTTGGTGGTAGTGTTGGAAAAGTCTTTTTCTGAAAATTCCCCTTATGTTGCCCAAGATTTGGGGGTTTTTGATTAGTGACTGGTTTCATAGGCACGCAAGTTTCAAGTTGCAAGCTTCTTTTGATAGCTTCCTATAAGGTTGAGGGTGAGAAAGCCTTAACCAAACCCTTAACAAAATCTTCCAAACCATCAAGAAAAAGATAAACAATCATCTTTTCACTCATATCAGGTACCATAACAACCAATTTTTGAAACTCTTCTATGTACTCATTAACTGATTTGGTTTGCTTCAACTTTGACAATTCTTTAAAGTACTCTTCATCATCCTTGAGGTCAAATCTATCTATCACTCTTTGACTGAAATCATCAAATGTAGTTACCTGATCATGACCTTGAGTAGTCATTCCATGATACCACCAATCATAGGCTGCATCTTCCAAGTGTAGACTTGCAAATTGAACAGCATCACTCTCCTTCGTGGGGTTAAGTGTGAAGAAGGTCTGTAATTTTTGTAGCCATGCTCTAGCTGAAATTTTATTTGTTCCATCAAAAGTAGGTGCTATAAACTTGCTTATTTTATTTTTGAGCTCTCTTCCACTTATGTCATGCTCCCTTCTATACTCTTTCTTGGGCATCAAAGTGTTCATCATATCCACATATTCTCTAAAAGGAACTGAACTGCGAAAGTCATCATCTAAGCCATTGTAAGTAGCTCTTAATGCAGTCAAGTTACCTGTAACCTCTTCCACAGGATTGAGGGCTGGATTTGGTACCGGTGGCTCATCTGCAGGCAAGAAAATAGTTTTTGTTGATTTAGAGGGTGTGGGTTTCAGATTTCTTGGCTCCTTTGAAGTGCTCCCTTTCTCATTAATAGATGCAACTCCTTGCAGTTTTTCTGTCAATATCCACAAAGCCTCTCTAGTTTCTGCCAAACTATCCACTGTTTGCTTCTGAGTATTTTGGATGTCTTGAAAAAATTTCTTTACCATCTCATCTTGATCAGCCATACTTTTTCCTTCCTTGGATTTTGTACTTTTACTTTTAACTGGAGGTTTGATCAAAATTTCTTTATTCTTTTCTCGCTGCAAATATCTCTTTTCTCTTTCACTTGGTTGCATGCAAACTTCTACAAACCCTCAGGCTGGCAAGATCATAGCTCTGATACCACTGAAATGTCCCTTACTCTGATTTTATATGATATTTTAAGCCTCTAATCAGATTTTTAAAATCAAACAACCAATATTTCAAAGATCCACCAATTTCTCAATAAACTCGAAATCAGTTATGCCCGAAATAGTGCCAAAAACTTCATAGCTTCACATATTATTAATAGATCTGAAAGTGGACATTTTTACAGAAATTTCAGCAGCATAACAGCCTACAAAATGACATTTCCAGATTTGTATAACATTTATACAACAACTCCCAAATGGAGTACAAAAACAATGCTCATCGGGCTCTCGAAAATAACACAAAATAGCCTGTAAACACCACAAAACACTAATAATCTATCACAGAAGTTTAACCACGACCCAATACATATATTCAACTCTATTTTAACATCTAAAAGTCTGAAATATAGTAGCAACCCAAACTGATATGAAATACTCAACCGGAAATACCAAACTCTTAAAAAAACACACCCAAAAACTCACAAATTTGCATTGTTCAGCACAAGGGCAAACTCTGCATGAGCTTGCACATGGAATGGCTTCAAACTCCCGTCCTTAGCCTTCCTGGAAACCTGCAAACTCTCGTCTTTGGGTCTCCTTCTCCACAGGTTTGGCAACCTCTGAAGAACAACAAAGCAATAAGCGAAAATCAAGTTCTGGAATAAGCCCAAAATGCCTCCAAATCCCTTAAAAGAGGGCAGAACCCTAACTCACGTCCAAGAGGGGTTAATAAAACATATTTTAATAATAATTATTATTTATTAGTCCATTGGTTTCCAAAGATTAGCCCCTTTTGCCGAAACTTCACCTTTTTGAGCCTGCTTGCCTTAGCAAAGATTATTATTTTTAATTATTTGAAAAGGGGACATGACAGACAATTATACAATTGTCAACCAACTTGTTATTAATCAGTAAAGCTAAATAGAATGGATTAACTTGACTTGAATTCCTATTTAATGTAGTTCCTAAATATAGACCTGGAGGATCTTTACTATTTCTTATATCATTTTCATTATTAACATCTTCTATGCCAAACAAGATCTTCACAATTTCCTCCCTATAGTTAGGAAATTTCATCATCTCCATTAATGGAACAACAATTTTTAACTGGGATAATGCATGATTAATAAAAGTATGACAATCAAATACTTGCTTATCATTATGCTTGGTCTGTTGTTTGGTCAATTTAGGAGGTTGATTAGTCTCTGCTTGTTTGGCTTGATTCTGATTACCATTCTTCTTAGACACCTCTCCATGTTGCAAATTTTTTGTGAACATGCTGGCAAGATTACTTGATCTGTACCCAAAGTTTTGTTTCTTCGCTGATATGTTTGTTTGGCTTGCTTGCCGGCTGCGATGGTGTATGCTTTCCTCTCCTTAGTCGTCAATCTTCAAAGAGTAGGTGTTTCATCCGCATCTGAAAATACTTGTTGGATGTGATGTTGTTGATTTGTTCTCCTTAAATGATAATCTGAGTTCTGATCTTCCTCTAAAAAGTCATCATCATCTCTGCCCCATAAAGGTTCAGATGATAAAGCATTAATAACGTGCTACTCGTCTCCTTCTTGATTCTCTTCTAAGACAAATTGTTTGCCGACACAATGTTCAGGAGCGTGGAGCAATTTGCAAACTTCACACCATGGCCCATCATCAATCATATTAACCTTCTTCAGAGGATCTTGAGTACTTTGATATAATTCTGTCTTTCCGGCGTTACATCTTTCTAGCTCATATAATATGGCATATCTTGCAATCTTGGTCTATCATTTCTCTGAAAGTGTGGCTTGTCATTCCTGTTTTGTTTCATCCTCATGTCCTTAAGCATATCCATTATTTCATTTGACTCATCTTTCTTGTTAACCTTGCTAGTCGCTTTCCTATTGTTTTCTATTGTCATAGCCACTTTGAAAGCATGTGGTAAGGAACTTGGTTTATGAAATCTTATCTCATAGTGGGTCTTGCTGTCAAACGCACTTAGATAGAAATCAATCAGAAAAGAATCAACTGGCCTAGTTTCTCTTGGAATTTTGTTTAATACTTTGTTAAACCTTTTGTCAAACTCTTTTTGAAAACATCCTCATGATCTTCAAAATCTTCAATTATACTCTTTAAGTTAATAACGTGTTGCTCAGCAAATTCCACTCCATTCCTAGAAAACTTTGGAATAAGGGTTTGTAAATCATTGGAGATTGGGTTGGGATATCCTTTGATGCCATCAAAATCAAGCTGTCGATACCTTTCAATGACCATAGGTTGTCTCATAGCTTGATTCCTCGTCCCCTGATTTTGTGCTGCATAATCCTGGTTATTTTGGTTGATAGTTCTATTGTTTTGATTTACACCATAGAGTTGCATGAGATTCACATTATTTTGTGAGATACCTCTAGCATGCTGCCCTGAATTCCTGACATATTGATTGTTGTTGGGATGTCTTGCAAAACTGTTATTCTGCTTTTTGCCATCTATTATCATACAATGGGTTTACATGGCTAGTAGTGAATTGCGAGTCCAAGTTTTTCCTATGAGCCGGGTTATACTTTGATGATGTGTTTACCTCATCTTGGATTTGCTCTACTCATTCCTCCCTCCAACTATCCAGCTTTTCTTCATTGCTTTCTTTTCTTTGTGGAGAGATGATATTATCTCTTGATATTCCTATCTTTTCAAGGATATGATTTGGCTGCATCTTAAGAATCTTCGCTAATATTTTAAGTTGCTGGTTTGGATTCGGGTTCGAAATTCATTGAATTTTTTTGGGTTGAGTTCGTATTCATTTTGGGTTCGTACATACAAGAATATATGTTTTATATATGTGTGTACATAGATGCAGCAGCAAATAAGTTCTCATATGCCACTATGCTAATATCATAACAACATAGCAAAATACACCGCCATATTAATGTTTCAATTCAAAAACAATAGTGTCAACATTAATAATCGGCCATGATTGATCAAATATCATAAAAAACCATCAAGTAAATCATCATCATTTTGCTGCTGCAAATTAGAAGCACAAAAAGTAATGCTATAGGCCCATTTAAGGCCAAGGTTGTGATTTTTACCACATTCTAAGCTTCACACATTAACTATCATATTGGATGATTCAAATAAAGCAGCTTTGGATCAGATTGGATGAAACCAAGAAAGTAGGCTTTGGATCTAGAATTATCCACAGTAAAGATCTCTCTAGATTTTGTTCAATCCATAGTTTTCTATACATGTTAGGCTATATGCACAAATTATGGTATTACATACATTTCATTCAAGACGCTTGACACTTTTATACATCTTGATTCCTCTTCTCAAGTAGCATTGAATTCCAATTAAATATGATTAGTAACTTGAGACTAATTTGGCAAAAGAAAAAAATGAAAAAGTAAACAAAAGGTGTATTTGGATCAAATTCTCTCAAAATTCTCCAAAATTCTGTCCGGGTTCCTCTGTTGGAAACCAAAGTTGCCCAAAAGTTGTCTGACATCTGTCATGGTTCCTCTCAGAGAATTTCTAGCTAAATTTGCTCTTTGCAATAGACTTTTGACAAAATCTGACATGGACCAAACTTTTGAGAGATTTGAACTAGGAATTCCTAGGTCGAGGAGAGAATCTGGTAACTTCGCTAATATTGTGTTGTTGCCATTAGCCATTTCAGCCATCTTCTTTATGATTGCGTCCCACTGCATTAACTCCTCTTGATTTTCATCATCATCTATTTGAGTTATTTTACAGTGTGGTTCTTCACCCACTCTAGGAATCTGAAAAAACAGATTGAAATTTTCTTCTTCGTTCCCAAGACTACTATTATTTGAACTATTTCTTTCATTTTTTCTGTTAGTCCTTTCATGAAAATCCTTGTGACCTGTATACAACATCTTTGAATTTTGTTTTTTATTCTTCTTCTTTCTTGGCTCTCTCAAAGGTTAACTATGCAAAATCTCTTAGGTCCTAGATTCATAGACATTCACCCCCACATAAACTTTAAAAGCAATGGTTAATTCCTCGATTCAAAATAGATTGAACAATGCACAATAGAGTCGTCACCCTCTTAGGGAAAGATAAAATAAACTTCTAGGTGCTCCCTTAGTAGAGCGTGCCACAAATGATTTTGACCTTTTAATGTAAAAGAATGATTTTGAAAAATTAAATCTATAACAATAATTGGGATTTCAGATTTAATTACTTTAAGCTTGTGTATTCTGAAGTGAAAGAATTAAAGTTTTGAAATTTCAATTTAAGAATGTTTTACGCAATCATATGCTGAAAAATCAGAACTTTGAATATCAATAGGAAATTTGGATATAGAAAGGATTTGAGATCTTATGTTTATACTCAAATGCTGATGTAAAAAATCTGATCTAAAATCTGAATAATATCAAACAAAAAATAACAAGCGCTGAAATGAAACTAAAAACTTTTTCACAACTTTGAAAATGCTTTGATGATCAAGAAGATATTAAATGTTGAATAAGAAAACCTTGAAACTTACCAAAGTTTGCGATTAAACAAATCTCTATACTAGTCTGAGGTGAGAAATTCGCAAAGCTTACTTGCAACTCTTCCAGTAGAGTTGCCAATCTGTTGGTTCCCAAAACAGCAGATTGGAATCCTACGAGTCTTGCCAACTCGATGCTGGGATATCCAACTGGTTATGGCCCACTTTATGGGATTAATTGATACAATCCAAATCCTCTGCGCTTCTGGTTCTGCAGGGAGTCTAAGATACTCCAAACAGATTGATTAGAATGCAAATGCAACAAAAGTTTCTCAAGTGGCAAGGAGTATAAAAAACTTTTGACTTCCTCAAATAAGCACAACTTTTAATGATAAGATGAAATACTTCAAACTTGTAGATCCTGAAAAATGATAAATATGATTGCTTGAAATGAAATGATTAAAATAAGAGTATGTGGATTATTATATAACTAAATATATTAATTATCAATGGAAAGATTTGAAACAATTCCCAGCCTATGGATTACAAAATCATAAGTGATGAAAAACCAGTGCCAGAATTTAAAAGGGAATGATAGAGTCAATATTGTAAGCTTTAACATACAACTTTATGAAATCTTATGTATAATGACTATAAATAATTTAAATACCAAGACACAACGAATCAATTATACTTACATTATTTCAAACTAGTCTATAATGTTTTAGACTCTTATAGAGACAAAAATCGATATAGATATGAAACCAGATTAATATTTCACTATATCTGCAATTATCAAGTTTGAAAAGACTACACTTGATTTTGTCCACCTATCCAATATTAAATTATTGACAGAAATAAATAATACTCATAAAGGACAAAGCAATACAATATTTTGATTTTAAAGCTACTAATATATAAATAAATGAACTTCTTATTGGTTATGCAAAAAATGAAACAACAATGAAGACATCCATTATGGTTGTTCAATCTACTGCCTCTCGATCACAATCGCATATAAAATGATTGCTCAATGATTCAGCTGTCCAAAAGCTTAGTTCAAAATTTCAATCTTTCCAAGTAGAATAGTATATCAAGAGTATGCAAAGGTTTTTTAAAAATATTGTGCGTCTCTGACGCAAAACAATAAGTGCCCTGCTACCAATGATTAAATGGCAGAGTCATGGCTTTTCCATCTGCTATATCCTCTGTAACAGAAATATAAGGCTGTAGATAATCGCCACCAATCTGGATGCTTATCATAGACAACTCAACTCATGTTGATCTCCAATTTTTGTATATCCTTGTGCATATGTGCCTGAACGAATGATAGGATAAAATGCTGTGAGTGGAGACTATAATTTGCAAAAATTTGAAGGCTCCATCACCTTCTTCATACATGGTCATTGGGCTCAACCTTTTCAAGTTTTACACTTTGTTGTGATTACATCTTTATAGTGCTTATTATTGAGTTACTTTTCATAGCTAAATGCATGCTTATTCACAATTCTCTATTGTAGCTAAATGTACATTTGATGTCTTGATTTAATTTCTTTCTGCATTGTCACTAGAAAATTCATATTGGACATCGATGTTGCATGTTCTGAAGTTCTAAGCTTTAGTTAAAGATATGTATTAATAAAACATTACAGTCTGCATAAGGTTTGCTACTTTAGGTAGCATGTAAGGTAGCCCACACTTTTTAACATATGCACTGAAATTTTAATATTCATTTGTAGTGCTTGCTAATATGTAAATTTGAGAGAACTCTATATTCCTTTTGATGCAGAATAAGCTTGGTTAAACGTGAGTTACTTATTTTAAGTTGAAAGGTTCTCATCATATGCATTTCATTTTCGCAGATCTCCATTTTGGTCAAACACAATAGCAGTATAGATGAAAAATACATGAGCCTAAAAGAGGAATATCAGGTACTTTCATCCAAACATGAAACCAAGTTGAAAAAAGCAAATCAAAGGGAGGAAATTCTCAAAGAAAAGTAGTTGGATCTTAAGATCAGTCCTGGAAAACAAGTTGATCTAAATGCACATCTATCTGGCCTTGAGCAAATGACACGTTTGGTTAACAAGGAGTCACAGCAGGTTTTACCCCTTATGCCTTCTTCATGTTTTTCTGTCCATTAATCAATTAAATGGATGCATTTAAAATTGAATGTTTTTTGTGTATTACTTATTTTTCTCTTCTAAATTCTATTTAATTTAAATTGGATATCTATTTTTGTCCTAGTACTTCGCTTTATAGAGTCATACTTACTATCAATGTCTGTGAGCATAAATCATTTCCGTAATATTTTTGTGAATTCTCATTGTTGCAATTGACAACAGATTATTTGTGCTCTTTTAAAAAATTGTTGGATATTACATCTCTTTGATGAATGTCAACTTTGACCAGAAGATTTTAGCTATTGATCTAATTTCAAATGGATAACATTTTTTCATTCAATGTTCTCTAGGGCTGCAATGCTATTAGCTGAAAAATGGTATTGATAATTTTACATTATAGGATACAAAATAGAATATGGTTCTAGACATCAACTTTGTGAGTCATGACTTTTGTATATGTTCTAGATAAAATGTGACAGACATCAGGTACCATTTATTGGAGGCTTTGGTACAATTTTGTGTAGGTATTTATGCAAAATGTTGATGTGGGCTTGAGATCACCAAATACATTAGGGCCTAATTTACTTTTTATTATTAGTTTTTTACTTACCACTTTAGGAGACTTTTGACACCTGCTAGTTTTAGTGAGTCACTTGCTGCCTCTGACATGTTTGATTCACTTGCCTCTGCCATCTGGGATTCTGCTCTCCTTTCTATTCCTCGTTGTTCCCCTCCCTCTCTTAGAGCTAAGTATCGGAATACTTATCCTATGAATAAATGGTTTGATATTGATTGCAAAGGTTTTAATCGCTCTGTTCGCATTGCTTTTGAGACTCAATCTCCTGCCTTCACCCATCTGCGCCTTTTGTACCTTTGTTTTCTTCGCCACAAGAAATGTTCTTTTGCCTCTTTTCAGTGCAGAACCCTTTGCTCCACGCTTATTCAGAATCCCTAGATCTTGTGGTGTACTCTTTTCCCTCGGTGCTCCCCCCCGTCCTCCACTCTCGACTACCACTCTCTGACCTCCCATATCATTACACTTTACAAAATTCCTGGGCAGCCACCTCTTCACTCCACTCCACCTCCATATTGCCATTTGTTCACCTACTCCAGTATTATTGACGCCATTAGATCTTTGAGATGCAGTAGAGCAGCAAATGAAGAGGGTTTCCAAGTAGAACTTTTCAAACATGGTGCTTTGGTTCTTGGATCTTACCTTCCTACACTCTTTAATAGAGTGGTTTACACTGGGTTTCCTGAGTCCTGGTCTAGACATGTGGTTTACCCCATCCACAAGTCTGGGCCTGCTTCCGTTCTAGGTAACTATAGAACTATTATGATCAGACATACTTTTGCCAAACTTTATGCCACTACTCTGAACATCATGTTATCTAGTGAGCTTGATAGAAGAGGCTGTGAGCTAAAGGGAAGGGTGGTTTTCGGGAAAACTATCAGACTATGGATCATGTATTCACATTGCGGGCTATCATTGAGGAGGCTAGGCATCACTCTCAGAAGGTATATTGTTGTTTTGTGGACTCCCGTAAGGCTTTTGATTTTGTTCTTAGGTTGGCCTCATTTTAGAGACTTCATGAGATTGGAATCTCAGATATGTTGCAGATTGTTATAATGAGGCTTTATGAGAGGGTAATTGGTAGGCTCAAGACTCCGGAGGGCTTTTCTATTCCGATTCAGAGCACCATTGGGGTGAAGCAGGGCTGTCCTCTTTCTCCTACACTGTTTAGTTTGTATATTGATGAGTTGGAGGATTTCCTTGTGAACTCCTCTCAACCGGGAGATGGGTACAATTTGCATCAGGTTTTGATCTCCATTCTTCTTTTTGTTGATGATGTGGTTCTCTAGGCCTCTTCTCCTGACAGCTTGTAGAGACTCTTTGATGGTCTAGCTTCTTTTTGTGATCAACGACAGCTTATGTTCAATTTGTCTAAGACTCGGGTTATGGTCTTTAACTGTTTAAAGACCTCTCATCTTCATTTCTTCTTTTAGGTTCAGATTGTTGAGATTATTTCCTCTTATATGTATCTCGGTGTGAAGTTCTCGGGTCCGCGCTTTAGCTTGAGACCAGTTATTCAGTCTAGAGTTAGTAAGGGCATGGGTTCCCTAGCTTTGCTGGAAAGACAATGCTTCAGACATCATTTCTAGGATATTTCGTCCAAGTTGTCCCTTTTGGACTCCTTGGTTCATCTGACAGTTTTCTATGGCTTGGTGGTTTGGGGGCCTTCTCTTATTGCTTCTAATTGGGCTTCTATAGAGAGGGTTTAGACATTGATGTTACGACGTATCATAAGATGTCACAGACTCACCCCTCATAGAATTGTTTTAGCTGAGTTTGGAGCTCATTCTCTCAAACTTGCCACCATTTTTTACTTGATTTGGTGTCTTCATCGGCTTCATGGTTTTATGGAGTTGGTTGTTGACTGGCATAGATACTCTCATCTGGCATATTGTTCTTCTGTTGAGATTTTGAGATTTGACACCTCTACTAGGTCTTGTTGTTGGTATGCCCAGGCCACCTCTTTGTTGGGTTCAATTGGTATTGAGATAGATCATCTTCCTCCTTACCAGTTTTCACTTGATGCTCCTGCTCATCTTCTCTCCTCACGTCAGGAGTTGAACAAGCATGTCAGACAGGATATTTAGAGAAATACATTACCACTACCTGGAGTAATCCCCCGGGAGGTCTGCGACCTAGGATGGCCTTCTATGCTGAGCATTTTCTTGAGATTCAAGATGTTATTATTGTTTGCCCTACTTATCTCTATTGGCGCTAGAATCATGCCTTACAGTTTTCTTTAGGCTCATTTAGAGTTGGTTCTCACCGCCTCAAGGCTCGGACCAATCACCATATGGATCGGGCTGATCGGATATGTTAGTTGTGTATTTTGGCAGAGGTTGAGACTGAGATCCACTTCATATTTCGATGTCCTCTTTACTATGAGATCATAGGGAGATTTTACTGCCTTTTCAGAGACTGTTCTTCTCTTTTGATTTTCTTCAGCTATATTGATCAGCGGTGTCTTGCACTTTATCTTCAGGAGGCCACCCATCTTCAAGAGATTACCCTGCAGTCTTTTATACCTCAGAGGCGTACTTCAAACCAGCTAATTATTGTCTTTTTCTCTCCCTTGTCTCCTCCATGGGGTTTGAAAAGGCCTTCCAGTACTTCTCATTCTAGATCGGTTAGACATTGCACTAGTCTCTCCAAGCAGCGACAGTCCTACAACGGTTCTACGCGGCATTCTAGGACTATGGATCATTCACGGGTTTACCCCTCTATTACTGATTTCTTTGTGACAAGGAAGGACCCTTAGTCCTTACCTTGTCTTCTTTCTTGTTTTGTTTCTTCTCTGTCACTGTTTCGTGCTTTTGCTTTGGCCGGCTCTTCTGTTTGTATGCTCAATCCCATAAACCTTGTTACTTTTTCATGGATATTAATATTATTATCTTTTCTTATCTTATTATATTATTTGGGGGGACTATTGTATTGAAATTTGAGGGGAAATATCTCATAGTAGGTTCCTTGGAGCACAACAAACATCATGCTAGAAAGGGGTATTGGTGCTGACTTAGATACCTTACCATGTTAGGGAAGGTGCCTATCCTAGAATGTAAGACAAATAGGTTTTAGGTAAGTTCTGCCACGTTACAACTTCAAGATATTAAAGAACTCAATAAAGAAATTATTTACTGTCTAGAAGTGACCAAGCTAAACTCAGGGCACTACAAACTACACGGTGAAGGAATAGCAATGATAGGAGTATGTAAAGTGTTAATGATTGTAGCTTCGATCAGATGATTCCGATCAATGAAATAAAATGTTTGAATGGCCTATTGGCCTTAAACATTTTATTTATCTTTCTCTATTATTATTAATCATGGAGCATTAGTATTATTGATCATATATATATATATATATATATAAATATTATTATCACATATTTTAATCCTGATAATACTTTAAACAAATCTAATTTTATAACTAATGAGAGTGAATGAGACATGTTTCTTAATATTATATACATATTCATTGAGAAGGTAACTTGAAACACAGCGAAAAATCAAGTGCTATTGCAACTTACAGCAGAGATAAATTTATTTAAAATTTAACATGGTATCAGAGCAGGCTTGATTCCTGCCTGAAATAAGAAAACGACAAACTGTTCAATTGCTTTATGAGAATCAGGAATATATTATGGGTCTTAATATCTAAAGTTTTAATCTCTTCACATTCATCTGCCAGTATTTGTTCGGGTAGTAGATTCTGTGTATGCAGATTTGCAAGCTGAGGATCAACAAGGCGAGTTGCTGCAACTCCTGTTCTGCAGAGCAGGCTCATTGGCATAATTCCCATTGATAGAGATCATTTCTATTTCAACATGAAGGGCTGTAATTGAACAAGGAATTCAGTAAACAAATTATATTGCCATGGGAAAGTATTCTAATCATCACTGTCAACAGAAATAGCTATCACACTATTAGACACAAGCGATTAAATGTTTCTGATACGATAGAGAAACAGAGTTGATGATATCATTTCAATTTTCAATAGAGATTCAAAAAAAAAAAAAAAAAGAGAAGAAAAACTAAAGAAACTGAATGATATGAGCATAGAACAATGCGCAAAGTTGACTTCTCTTCCACAAGAACTTGAGCATATCTTTGAGAGTAGTTAGTTTCTTCACTTCTCGAAAATTTTTCTGATGACCTGGAAAGTCTAATGCTATAGAATAGATGAGCCTCGAGAAGTATAGAAACTTGAGAGAACTGTCAGAAGACTTTGGCAGATTGTCTTCTCTCCAAAAGATAGAATTAACCGAATGCACCAACTTACAACAACTAGCAGAAGGCTTTGAGAAGCTTTCAATATATTAGCGGTTGAATTAAAGTTTGAAGACAATGATCTTAAAGCAATGTAAAAATAATTTTTAGCAGTTTGAAACAATGTGTATCTGGAAGATTGAATAATTTGTGTGATTTGTTATTCTATAATAGGGAATGTTTTACATGTAAGTAAATACTAGCGATAATGTTAAAAATTGCAGTTTATCCGATGCTTGACTTCCTTGCTGGCCCACATACAACATAGTGCCAAGTATAATAATTCAACGAGCTTCTATGTTGAAGAAATACAATTTGTAAGAGGATGCAAACGAGTAATGGAAGATGCTAATATTAATGAAGACAGCAGTGATTAATATATCTCCACAGGGTAAAAGAAAGAAAATTTATGATTTATAAGAAAGAGGTAGAAATTTCTGATAAGTTTGACTTTTACAGACAAGATAACAATTGAAGAGTACACTTGAGACATCGATTAAAAGAAGTCTAACATGCATTGATGTTATAACCAGAAAGAAATGATGTATGCTATTTTGTGATATGTAAAGGTGAACATTAATTTGTGATGACAATGAGATAAGTATTAATTAAAAAAAAACTGAGAATAGGCCAACAAACATCAATAGCTATTAAAGAGATTGATAGAAGATCCAACTTGGAACAGAGGGAAACAATATATATGGCACATGTTTCTTCATACACTACTCAAGTTTATTATGGGGTTCTGTAATAATAATTATGAAAGGATGGATTCCTTGTAAAGAAGACAAAGAATACGAAGAAGTTTTCCATATTTGATGTGATACAAAATTGTTCGATGATTTAAGAGTGAATTTTAGTTGTGGGGAGAAATAATAAACAATGCTTCATTCCCTTTTGATGATCATGCTAGATAAATTGAGGCTGTTGAAGCAAATATCTTTGATGAGATTCTGAGTGTTTTTCTATAAGGAGAGAGATTCTGGCAGATTTGTCAGATTTAAACTTGGAAGTCAAAGAGGTTGATGCATGAACCTAAAGCTTCAATATTATGATAATAGATAATCGTCTATTATTAGTTAATGGTAATCTATTGTATATCATTAGTTAGCTTTAGTTAGCTGTAGCTATTTTAGCTTTCTTTTAGTTAGAATAGAATGTTTCTATTTTTTACGATCGTTTCCTAAGGAAACATCATTCCATTCTTTTGTATATAATGACCTCTTGGTCTCTGTTAATAACAAGCAAGTATTGTACCAATTACTTCGTAATATGGTATTGGAGCCAATACTTAAAAAAATTTCGAAAATTTTATAATTTTTTTTGAAATTATCTGCTCTAAATTTTTGAAATTATTTCTGAGTATTTTTCTACAACCTGCCTAGGGTTTCTGTCTTGAGAAATTATTTTTGAATGCCATTTAGGGTTCCATTTTTTGAGGAAATGATCTAGGCACACTCGGATGTTGGCTAGGTTTGAAAATCTTGGTTTTCCTCCATACGGTTTCTCTAAATCGCGGCATTCACGGAAGTCTCCAAATCGCAATTTTTTGGATGTTTTATTGAAACTCATACAAGCTTAGATCGTGTTTTCCTTGGGCACATCAAGTTTCTCTACAAATCGCGGAAGGAAAAGCTCACGTTTTTGCTCTACAACTCGATTTTTCTGAGGTCACGGGTTTCCCTAACATAGCGTTTTTGAGAGTGAAATCACAATTTGTTTTGCCATCATTTCATTGCCTCTGCTGTCTTTGAAAAAAATGCCCCTATTCTGAACAAAATTGGACAATTCTTTTTGCCTACAACCTCCATTTCTCTATTGTTTTGACCTCCATGGCTGCCAACCTGGTTTTTTGCTTGAAACCCTAGTTTTTTGAGCTTGAAAAATTATTTTGATTTCAGATTCTTGGTGGGTTTTTCGACAGCTAACCTGGGTTGTCGTCAGATTTTTCTAGGTGCCTCGATTTTTTTGCCTCAATTTTTGAGCTAGCAAAACTAGAAAACGACAACATAATCCTTCTGGGTTTTTCGAGCTCTCTTTTGGGTCACTCCATTTTTTTGGGCCTTCCATTATTTTGCCTCGAAGAACGTGCCTTCACAGATTTTAATTTTTTTTATTGAAAAACGTGTCATGGCATCTCTAACAAACATTTTGCTTTAGCACAAATCCAAATTCAATGGTTGAAATTAGGGCACTTGAAGCAGCAGATCATCGCAATTTTTGAATATCAGAACACCGATCAACTTGTTCTGGGTGTTATGAAGCATTCGACTACTCCTAGTCCTGATCAAGATATATGCTATCTGAATAATCAAGAGGCGGTGATGCTTCTCAAATTATCCATGGCTGATGATCAACTTTCTCAGATTCCATCCGACAAGACAATTGCCAAGATCTATACACATCTCAAAGCTCTTCATAAGACTTCTGACAAAAGAAGAGCTTTCTTTTTGAAGAACACTGTTTTCTATTGTCATGGATTAGCAAACCTCGCTCTAGGCACACCTGAATAGGTTTTAGGAAATCCATGATCAGTTGCTTGCCATTGGTTCCAAGATGGAGGAAGAGGACTTTGTGGTTATCACTCTTTGGAGTTTACCAAAGCCTTATGAGCATTTTATTGAGACTCAACATCACTTCTTATGGTGTTGATATGAAGTTCACTGATCTCTGCACTCTTCTGCTTCGGCAAGATCGGTGGAAACAACAGTTCGGTAGTAGCTCCACCTCCACCTCCACAGAGCAAGCCTTTGCTACTAAATCCTTTTAGAAGGATAAAGGCAAGTTTCAGCAGTCATCTCAGCAGAAGTCTTCTACTCAAGCATCAGATGGCTCCCGGAAGAAGAACATTCAATGCAACTATTGTCACAAGTTTGGTTACATGAAGGTTGAATGTTAGAAACACGTAGCTACACAATCTAAGCAATCAAGTTCGCAACCAAAAGTGAACAGTGCAGAGCACATTGAGAAGACGAAATCTTCTTTTTACACCTTCATGGCTAAAAGACTTGCAGGTTAATTCAGATTTCAAATCTTTCATATGGTTCTAGTAGGTTAATGAGCCAGAACTTAGTTTCTCTCTATGATTGGGTCTCAATGCTTCACAATGGGCATTGTAAATGTATAATCATGATCTTTATACAATCCATCACCATATAAACAAATTCAGCATTATACATCCTGAATCTGATTGAAGTGCATTTTATCTATTATTATGATTCGATAAACTTTTACCAAAAAATTCAATTGGGGCCCATCTAGTAGACATTTGTTGGTTTCTTCCGAGTGTGTCTTGCCAGCGACTGTGTGTCCTCTTTTGTTGTGGGTGGTTGTGATTGTATTCCGCTCGAGTTTCTCTTCGGCCGCGGGTTTCCTTTTGCATGGTTTTTCGTTGCCTTACCTTCTGGTGCGAAGTGTTAACAAGGGTGATGATCTCAGGATTATTGTTTATTGCTTGTGATTGTTGTGATCCGCAGCCTAGGGTTTGTGGTTTCTGTCTGGTCTACCTTTATTCAGCATTTGGTTTTTGCTTCTCGTGTCAGTGCTCGACATCGCTAGGTTCTCATCATTTCAGGGTGTGTGTGCTCACATTATTGTGACCAGAGTTTGTTGCAACTAGAGATTAAGCATCTTTATCTCCGGTTTGCTAGTGATATTCTCTGTTATAACCATGGTGTATGGGTTTTCTTTGGGTGCTTCCAATGTGTGGTCAGGCATCATTTTCATGTGACTGGTGCCTTCTGCATTTGGATTCCACACTTTGTGCTCAAACCTTTGTGAGTGTTCCACTCATTTTGCTGCAATTGATGACGACTACGACTAGTGGTATGTCACAGTTACAACCTCTAACCTATCAAAGGCTCTGTAATCAGGCCTCTAAGCTGGAATCCGATAATCAGATGCTTAGAGAACAAATTCTATTTCTGAATGAGGCTATCACTGAACTAAAACATGCTATAGGATCAAATACCACCTAGATTAAGCATTTCTCTGATACCTTCACTTTTGAAACAACAGGTTTAAAATCGAATCTGGAATCCATTATAGAACAGTTTGAGGGGCTAGATACAATCAAAATACAACAAATAGAAATGACAACAAAACACTCCTCTCTCATTTCAAAAACTGAATAGAAAGTTAAATCTTGGGCTTCTATTTGCAATGCCTTAGTTGTTACTACACCTTCATCGAATCTGGATAAAATTGTTTAGGGGAAGATTGAGGACGAATGCGTGAGACATGCTCGTGAGGTCAACCTACGAGTCTGTGGTCTCCCTCCCACTTCCGATCCTCTCTCTGTTGGATGCTCTTTCCTTATCAATCAGCATGGTCTTTTTGACATTGCATTGGACAAATGTTGGATTGGTCATGGTGACACCCTTTTCATTTGGTTTCTCAACCTTTCAGATAGACTCCGTGCTCTCAGAGCAAAGAGAAAGTTATTCTCTCTCCCTTCTAAGATCTTTCTAGATGAAGATCTCACAAAGGCTCTGGTGGTAGAGCTGAAATATGCTTGTGGTATTGTTGCAGAGGCTAGACGTGCTGGGAAATGAGTAGTTATTAGGAATCTCAAGGCAGTTGTTCGGGATTCTCCCCCTACTGGTTGGGAAGCTAGATAGGCTAAGACCAAATAACGGTCTCGCCAACAGTTGGACAAGAGGCAGACTCCCACTTGCTCTCTTCTTGTTAACTGTTGGAATGGTAATGGTTCTTTATGGTCATTACCCGGTCTTTTATATGATGTAGTGGGGTCTGCTGATATACTCGTCATCACTAAGAACCACGAGAGTCCCGTGCATCCTCTTCTGAGGTTTACGGGGTATCAGTGGTTATCTCTTTATAGAGAGGAAGTATGTGCTTTTGGTGGGATCTGTGGGTCTTGTGGTGTTGCATGTTTGGTCAGAGATTCTATTTTTAACTGTACTTCTATTGTCCACTTAGACATGTTTGCCAGGTTCATGTGGGTCCGTATTGATCGTAAGTGTCACCGACAGAGAGATTTCTTTATTGTTGTCTGTTATTTCCCACTAGCTTCCTCCCATTATGCTATCCATGGTATCGAGGATGAAGACCCTTTTGTTGACCTCTGTGAGAGCATCTCTCAGTTTGTTGCTTTAGGTGACATCATAATTCTTGGGGATTCCAGTGCAAGGACCAGAGAACTCTAGACTCTAATCTATGACCGTGGCTTTGATTCCATTTGTTCTACTGAGATTGATCCAACTACTATGGGACTTCAGTGTATTTCTGGGGATGTTCTTGGACCGGTTTCCTGTTATGGTCACCATCTTTTACAGCTTTGTGAGTCCTCTGGGCTTGTGATCTTGAACGGTCTCTCCTACTTTCTTGGTTCTAAGCTCTTTACTTGCTAGCCTCATTGTGGGGGTGCTAGTGTTGTTGACTATGCCCTCACCTCTCCCTTCTTCATCTCCTTAATTCATAGCTTCACCATCTTGTGCCTTCCTCTTGCTAACCATGCTCTCCCTAGTATTCATATTCGTGTTTCTCCGCATTCTTCAACTTCTCTTCATTCGCCTCATTTCTTCTCCTCCATTGCCCGCCCCCCCACTCACTTTTGCTTCCTTGACGGTGACAGTGAGCTTTTTTTCTTTAATCTTTCAAGACTCCTTATTTTGAAGTGTTTTGCTGATTCCTGTGAGGCCTCCTCCATGTTTGATATGCTTGCATCGACCATTTGGAAATCCACCATCCTTTCCATACCTCACCGTCCTTCACTCTCCCTCCGTTGCAAGCGCCATAACACTTGCCCTATGAACCAATGGTTCGATGATGATTGCAAAACTTTTCATCACTCAATGCGTGCCACTTTTGAGGCTCACTCCCCCGACTTTTCTCACCTTCGGTTGTCTTATCTTCGTCTTCTTCGCTGCAAGAAATGTTTGTTCACTGCTTTTCAGTGTAAATCCCTTTGCTCCATGTCGATCTGTAATCCCTAGCTTTTTTGGCGCACCTTTTTCCCTCGCTGTACTCCTCCATCTTCCATTCTTGACTTGGGCTCCCCAACCTCTCACACCACAGCTTTTTATGACATTCCTGAGCAGCCTTCTATTCATCCCATCCCACCTCCTTTCTCTCATTTGTTCATCCCCTCTCACATTTACGAGGCCATCAAATCTATGAGATGCAGCAGAGCAGTGGATGAGGAGGGGTTCTAGGATGAACACTTCAAGTTTGGTGCCTCCATTTTGGGCCCCTATCTCTCTATTCTCTTTAATAAGGTGATTTATATTGGGTTTCCAGTTTTCTAGTCTAGGCATCTGATCTACCCAATCCATAAGACCGGTTCTGTTTTTTACCCTGGAATTATAGGACCATTGTTCCAAACTGTATGCCACAACCCTCAGTGCTATGTTATCTAGAGAGCTTGACAGGAAATGTTGCAGAACTAGAGGTCAGGCTGGTTTCCAAGCTGATTATCAGACCATGGATCATATTTTCACTTTACGGGCTATTATTGAGGAGGCTAGACACAGATGGGAGAAAGTTTAGTGCTACTTTGTTGATTTTCGCAAGGCTTTTGACTCTGTTCCCAGGATGGCTTTATTTCAAAGGCTTCGAGAGATTGGGATTTTTTAGATGTTACTAATTGCTATCATGAGATTATACGAAACTATGGTAGGTAGATTTAGGACTCATGATGGTTTCTCAGTTTTGATCCATAGCACCATTGGAGTCAAGCAAGGATGTCCTCTCTTCCCCACTTTGTTCGGTTTGTACATTGATGAGCTTAAGGATTTCTTTTTGAAATCTTTGCTCCATGGGGATGGGTGCTACTTACACCAAGTCTTGATCTCCATTCTTCTTTTCGCAGATGATGTGATTCTTCTTGCTTCTTCTCCAGAGAGTTTACAGAGGCTTTTGGATGGTTTGGCTTCTTTTTGTGTTTAGAGACAGCTTGCAGTTAACTTGGATAAGACTCGTGTTATGGTCTTTAATTGTTTAAAGACTTCTCATCTTCACTTCTTAGTCCAAAGTTAGTAAGGGTATGGGTTTTCTTGCTATCCTTGAGAAATCGTGTGTTAAACACCATTTCCAAGACACCTCGTCCAAGCTATCCCTCTTGGACAACCTTGTTCGGCCAACTGTTCTTTATGGTTCTTGGGTTTGGGGGCCTTTTCTCCTTGGTTCCAATTGGGCCTCGATGGAGTAGGTTCAAACTTTGCTTCTACGACACATCATCAGATGTTACAGGTTCACTGCTCATAGTATTATTTTTGTTGAGTTTGGTGCTCATCCTTCTAGTCTTGTGGCCATATTTGATCTGATTTGGTTCCTTCATCGCCTATGTGGTTTTGTAGATTTAGTTGGTCAACGTGATAGATACTCCTATCTAGCATATTGCTCTTCTCTTGCTATTGCGAATTCTGATACTAGCTCTCGGGCTCATATCTGGTATGCTCAGGCATCTTCTCTGCTGAGCTCGATTGGAATTGATATTGATCATCTTTCTCCTTATCAGTTCTCATTGAATCCTCCTACTCATCTCCTCCCATCTCGGTAGGAGTTGAATGAGCATGTTAGACTTGATATTTATAGACAGTATATTACCACTACCTAGACAAACCCTAATGGTGGTTTATGTCCAAGGATGGCCTTCTATGCAGAGCATTTTCTGGAGATTAGTGATGGGATTATTGTTTGTCCTAGTTATCTTTCTTGACGATGGTGTCATGCCTTGCATATCTCTTTGGGGTCATTCAGAGTTGGTTCTCACCTACTTTGTGCTTAGACCGATCATCATATTGACAGAGGGGAACATATTTGTAAGTTGTGTACTCTTGATGAGATTAAGACGGAGACTCACTTTATCTTCCAATGTCCTATCTTTTATGAGATCAGTGATGCAGAGCCATACCTTGGAAAACTCAGGAGGATTCAGTCACTCAACTGAGTTGCTTCAAGGGGCATCTACAACCTCCAGGATCACACACTAAAATCAGATTCAATAAACAAAACTTTGAAAATAAAATCCCCAAAATTTCTTCTTGCTGCCTCCGGATAGACCTGCACTCATACATGAATAACTTTCGAACCAGAAAAGATTTACTCAATCCAACCGTTGAGATTTGGCGTAACTAGGTTTCAAACAACATATAAATTTTTTAGAAAAATCCAATGGTTCAAACTTAAGATATTGACCTTGCATCAGAGTACATTTTTCTGCAAAACATTGCTTCTTGCTGTCTCTAGATAGACTTGTGAACAGACATGTATAACTTTTGAACCAGACAATATTTTCTCAATCCAACCGTTGATATTTTGCGTAACTAGGTTTCAAACAACATATAAAAATTTGAGAGAAATCCAACGGTGCATTTGGGAGATATTACCCATGCACTGAGACTAATTTTCTGCAAACATACCGAATTCGACCCAAAACTAAAACTTTTTAATCTTCTGCAAACTATCAACTGGTTTCCAGTGAGAAGATAAGAAAAATCCGTTCAAAACTCGGACCATCGAAAACTTGCACAAAGACAAAATGAAAAAAACATTCCATATCTCTCCAAATTCGATTCGTTTTTTACATAGCCGACTGGCTCTCCCTTAAAACTGACTTTCTTTTTTCCTATTAAAGGATGTGAAACGTTTTCTTCTTATTTTAGAAAAGAAGAACGTCTTCTATCCAAAAAAAGGATAAGAATCTAAAACGATTTTTCTACCAATATTAGACAGTCGTTTTCTAAGTCAGGAATATTCCAAAAACTGCCTACTACCTATTATTGGATTCTAAAAATCATTAAACAATCCACCTACGAACTAAAAAAAACTATTCTAATTTAAGATCCACACACCTGGTCCTAGGTGGCTATATCTGGAGAGGTTATCGAACTGCTACTCTAGGTATGTCACCACATGTAGGACGTTATTACAAACTTCAAAAACTAAAAGCATTTAAAAACATAACATTAAATTCCCTATTACATTTTCAACAATGTTGCCTCCTATAGCGTTTCTCTTCTCTGCCACTACAGCAATCAGAGGGAGATTTTATTGTTTGTTCCGTGACTATTGTTCTCGCTCAGCCTTCTTCCGTTATTGTAACCAATGATGTCTTGCTCTTTATCTTCAGGAGGCCACTTTGCTTCATGCTAGTACTTTACAGTCACTACTTCCTCACCAGCATACCTCTGATCAGCTTATTGCTGCCGTTTTCACACCCTTGTCTCCTTTACGGGGTGTGAAAAGGCCATCTAGTTTTACCAATTCTATTGGCCATTCTAGATCTGTCAGGCCCCACAGCGGTTATTTACGTCAGCGACATTCTTCAACGAGTTCACTGTAACAGTTTAGGGCTCCTATCTACTCACAATCTTATCCTTCTATGACTGATTTCCTTTTGCCAAGGAAGGACTCCTAGTCTTTGCCTTGGCCTCTCTCTCTTTTCTTGTTTCTTGTTTTTCTTTTCTTAGAGACCGTTTGGTGCTCTTGTTGTTGTCAACTTCATGGTTGTCATGTGTGTATGGGCCTTCTCTCCTGTGTACATCATGAGGAAGTAACGACTTCCAAATGATTATCACTTGTACTTGTTAAAGTTATTGGAAGGTGAAGATCTTACAATAACTTATATCTCGTATTATGATGGATATTATATGATTGATATCTAAGCATATCATGATAAATCATATCTTGTAAGTAAATATAAAGATATCATTCTACCAATATCTATGAGTTATGTTGTATAGATATGTCATGGTAGCCTTAAAAACTCCTTGGCTAGGCCATGAAGTATTATGTCCCTAAGGTAAGTATCATGTGAGGGATACATGTGCACATACCATATGAACATTTTGAGTCATTAGATAATGGTGGATACCCTGTAATAGGATATCTGTGAATGTGCCATTTCATCTGATGATTTGTATGGTGGATATCTTGTAGTAACATGATATGCCATACACTATGGTGGATATCATATAGTAAGATATTTGTAGATATATCATACATTATGGTGAATATCTCCTAATCAAAGATATTCGTCGACATGGCATTCGATCTGATAGTGCATATCTCATGTATCTAGGTTACTAAGATATGGCATGGTGTATGCTATGAGTCTTAGTATATAGAAACACCAGGTGGAGATGGTTTTCTCCGGTACACATCATGAGATATGATGTCAATTCACAAACCAAGAAAACATACGAGTATGGTGAAATTCATATGGTTAATATTCTTGGGCATACTATATTCCTAATGTTAACCGTGAGGTAATAGTAATACACTGTGTTGTTTATTTAAATAGAGATCATCCTCCCTATCTAAGAGGGAGTGTTAATGATTGTAGCTTCGGTTAGATGATTCCAATTGATGATATGAAATGGTTGAATGGCCTATTGGCCTTAAACATTTTATTTCTCACTATATTATTATTAATCGTGGAACATTAGTATTATTGATAATAAAGTGTGTGTCTATATATATATATATATATATAGATATATATTTTATTATCACATTTTTATCAAGATAATATGTTAAACAAATCTTATTTTATAACTAATGAGAGTGAAAGAGACATGTCTCTATAGAGACGTGTTTCTTAATATTATATACATATTCACTGAGAAGGTAACTTGAAACAAACAGAAAAATCATTAAGTACTATTACAAGTTACAAACGAGACAAATCTATTTAAAATTTAACATAAAGCTTCTTCTCTCTTTCAAAGCGATAAAGAATTTAATAATATAAATGTAAATCCAAAAAAAGTAAGCCTAAAAAAATTTGAAGCTCCCTCTTACTGTTTTTATGAATGTAAGAAGATATAACGAAGCAAGCAATTGCTCCCAGAACAGAAATGCAACAAGATGGAGAAGAGGTGCAAGTTTTTAATATGTATGGCAAATCAATCGCACTATCAATCATCATGCAGTTGCGGATGATGATTTTGAAAGCTTCGCTTGGTGGGTAGCATGGTCTGAGAGCGATCTTTCTAACTCTCCTCAGAGACATTTATGTTCCTAGCTGGATAGAGGAAAGCTTTGTTAATTTTATGGTCCAAAATCTACTAAAAATGTAGGATTCCCTATGGATGACACCCCCATATTTTCTCTGTTTTAATTAAGTAATATTGACACAGTTTTCCCATGTACAATTCATACGATTTTTAGATCTGAGTATGCATATGATTTGCAGATTTTATTTCAGAGTTTGCATGTGTGAATATTTGATAAAATGTTTTGAAGATATTTCTCCATTCATGTATGAAAGGAAATTACATGAACTGAACAATAAATAAAAATGTTTACCAACATGCATGTAATGTAGTGATAGTAGGAACCCATCAATGTGCTGCATACTCTAGGGATCAAACCAAGAAATAAACCACCACAAGAGAAAACTCAAGCAAGAGCTTGCACAAAGAACGAGATGAAATGATTGAAGAAATACTTCAATTGACTTGAAAAGATACATACAATGTACAACCACCTTGCTAATATAGGCAAGATGTAAGAATAAGTAGGTAACTACCCCAGCGGAAAAATGAAAAATGACCTAAATTTTAAATATTAAATATTGTTTGCGTAAGTAAACTTAAATAAATGTGAATAAGTAAAACCATATTTACTCCCAACACTCCCCTGTAACTTGGGAACGACCATCGCCAATTACCTTAGCCAGAAAATTAAAAAATGCACTAAAGAAAATACTAGCAAACTCATCCCTAATTAGTAATAAATGTAAACATGTTCATAGCCAAAGTTAATTTAAATATAACACAAACAGCCACCCTTGAATCAAAATTATGGAATTTAGTATGCAATATGAGATGCAAGAATGGTCTTGTCAACAAGGCCATGCTAGGTACCAATGCACAGCTACAATGCAATAAAATAAATCTCATAACTAGAGAAAATGGGGAAAACTCAATGTGAGAGAATTGCTCTAGAAAAGAGAACAGAAAATGCTGAGAAACAAAATTAAAAGGAAAGAGGACTTGTCAAGACCCCTCATGGAAAATTTATTTCACCCGTAACATTGATCGCAACAAAGATAGTGAGTGATGCCAAAGGTTTAGTGAAGATGTCAGCAGCTTTGTAAGAACTCTTCTGATTCTAACTCCTGACAAACTACTAATTTGCTATGCAAATTATATATAGAACTGATTTTTGAAATAAATAAGCATTTCCTTGATTAAGAGAAAAAAGGTGTTCCCAGGCAAGATAATAGGTTTGCATTAAAATAATTGTCTAATGCATTGAACTAAGATAAAATTCTTAATGATTTATATGTATATGCAAAGCATGGAGAAATATTTATTTAATTCTGAAAACTAAAATGCAACTGAGAAAAAAATCCTGGAAACAAATCACAGCACAAATATTGAGCCCAAGACTTTTCAAAAATCTCTAAACAATTCCTGATTTTTCCAGCAGTCAACTCCAATCTGAAACTGAATGCCAAGATGAGATTGTTCTGCCACAGTCCCAGCCATCTAGCATCCAATGACCCACATGGGTTTACATCTGAGTCTAGCTACCTCAAACTCTTCTCACAACAATCACCAAAGCTGCAGTTTAATCACTGATAACTGCCTATGGTATAATGTTTCTATCAACCTCAGAAAAAACCTTCAAGCTTACTCAAACCTTGTATTGATTATTCACCTGAAAGCTCAAATTGAACTTCTGAGTGAAGCCCACGCTGTAGCAAATCTCAGTGTTCATTTCAACACCTGAAATGTGCAAGAATTCACAACTCTCCAAGTCTGAAATATTGAAGTCCTTGTTTCTTCTCTTCATCCAAATCAGAGAAAAGCAAACACGCAATAGAATGAATTCATTTTCACTAAAAAAGCCTTTTATAATTCTCAATTGAAGATCGGTCTAGTAGCTTCAAAGTCACACCTCACATAACTTAAATCATAACTTAGCTTTCTAAAATATTTTCTTTTATACTTTATTAAACACTTATATCTCTCGTTTTTTTTTTTTTTTGATCGGTAAGAGGCCGAAGCCAAGATTGATTATTATGTGTTTTGATTAATTATTATTATTTATTTATTTAAATTGAGTAGATTCGAACCGAAGACCTCTCATATAAGAGGCTCACAATTTTACCGTTGTGTTGTAGGCTCTTACCTACTTATATCTCCCTTTTAAATAACATTTTATCACTTATTATAAAGTATACTCTTAAAACATTTAAAGCTGCCTTTTAAAATAATGCCCAATTAATTTGTCAATGATATGCACTTAATAATTAATTTTATAACTTTAATAATAATCATAATGTTATAACTCCATTAATTGTTATTTCTCAATTCTGACTGAGCTTGAGCATTAACCATTGTATCCACTGTGCATCCAACTGCCTTACTAAAAGTAGTAAGGGTCTATCTCTATCAACCCTTGACGTGCTATAATTAGAAAATCCTTGAATACTTGGTCAGCAAAGATGCCAAGGGGTGATCACTTTAACTAAAGCCAGTCCAAGTGCCCTACCAAATATAAAAATTGTTGAGAGATGACTTACTATAAACAATAAGTCCTGTAAAGTTTCTAACCAGATTTCAAATTCGAGGCTTGTTGATGCACAATTTGTTGCAAGTATGATTACTGTTGACAAAGGATAGATTTGCTCCAAAATCTGTAGAAGTTAGTATAGAAATAATAGAGATAATATAATATTCTTGAACTTGAAATGTCCTTCGATCCTTTGATGTGCTTGCATTAATTGATTTCGATGCCTTGTTTATTTAGGCAGATCAAGTATACATATCCTGTGGAACGGTGTGGGGGTGAATGGTCATGTCTCCGAATGGAGAGATGGAAATTCATCCTCATACCTGTTCAATGTTAACTAATCATGCCCGATTTTTTACAGACTTAACACAAGTCTAACAATGTATTAACAAACATTATGATCTGTAACCTGATATAAAATAAAGATCGATAGTGATCCAAATATCAAAGGAATGAGAATAAGTTTCGATCATGCCTTAAATGATCTCATTATATATATATATATATATATATATGATCATCGGTTTCAACTGTGTATTGATTCACATACAACGATAATATATATATGCATATATATAACAGTATGTGCATCATACTGTTGTACATATATATATATATATGTATGTATATATGCTGATCACAATTAATGTCAGACCGAAGCTACATGCTTTAACACTCCCTCTTAGCTAGGGAAGACAAAGTGCATGTATATAAGTTCTACTTATTTAAAATGATATAATCTAGATATAGTTAAGAAAATCAAGTCTCATGATATTCTTTCTAGATATTGTGTGTACACAGCTATCAAGTCTCATGATATCTTTCCAGTTATGGTGTGTACACAGATATCAAGTCTCATGATATCTTTTCAGTTATGGTATGTACACAGATATCAAGTCTCATGATATCTTTCCAGTTATGGTGTGTACACAGATACCAAGTCTCATGATATCTACCATAAGAGATCATGGTATATCCATAGATATTATGTCACATAATATCCACCATGAGTTTGAACATATTGATTATTAACAAATATCAAGTCACATGATATCTATCAATATGCTCTTTTAACTATCATGATTTTTCCATGAATATCAAGTCACATGATATTCATCATGATAGTCATTTAATAATTATAAATGAGATCATGGTATATCCATAGTTTTTATGTCACATAATATCCACCATGAGTTTGAACATATTGATCTTCAACAAACATGAAGTCACGTGATATCTTTCAATATGCTCTTTTAACTATCATGACTTTTCCATGAATATCAAGTCACATGATATTTATTATGATAGTAATTTAATAATTATAAAGTCGTCTCCTTATAATGTTAGAGTCAATATTTCATTATAAAAGATTGACACCTTTTAATAATGTATATAGGGTAGGTCCATAAGTCATAGTCACACATATACAAAAGATTTTACACTTTAAACATCTTTATTAAAGATAATACAAATATACAAAGTTGAGACTCAATCTCATAAACTTACATTTCAACCATACCAAGTTTCTTTCTGAAATGATCAACCTTCACTTTAGGAAGAGCCTTAGTGAGAATGTCAGTTGTTTGATCACCTATATTAATATATTCCAATTGAATAGCTCTTCTTTCTACCATGTCTCATATGTAGTGGTAAGGAATTTCTATATGCTTGGATCTATCACCAGGCTTGGTGATATCAAACATTCATGATAATGTGGCTTTTATTTTAAGCTCCAAGTACATGCATCAACCTCTTGACCTTCTCGTCCATGGTTTCCTTTAATAGATTATCAAACCACTCTGAATCTGATTTCCATCTTAACTTCAGCTTCATAATTTGAAGTATTAGGTTTTTCCTTTCCCTTGAATGCAATTTCTTATGCTTCTTGATCCATCTTGAAGACCTTTCAAAATTGATAAAATTAAACTATCTCAATGGGAAATGTTAATCATTGAAGCATACGAGATTTGTCATCCCAATGTTATAGCATGAACTAATGAACATTATTCAAGGGTATGAAATAATTATCTCTTATGTTAGCACATCATAAAGCTAGTCTAGAGTTGGGTCACAAGACTGTAGTAAGATTATTTCCTTTGCTATCTTGTCTGTTCCAAGCAAAACATGAAGAAATTCACAACCATTTATTGTATATCTACTTCTTGATTACTATAGTTTCCTTGTCAATAGAGAAGTCATCTAGAGATGATCTTCTCCCTCTGAATTAATATAATCCTTGATAGTCAACTAAAATAGATCATCTAGTTGCACCCTAATAAGAGGAATCTCAAGCTCAGAGAGTATGCATTTATCATGACTTAGTTGGTAGCATCATGGTCCACTCCCTCTAAGTCAATATTACCAAGTTCCTCGAAAGTCAATTGAACCAGGCCCTCTAGCTGCTTCCTCTGTCACAGAAGCATGGCTCGCTCACAAAATAGACTTCCAAGACTAGTATTACAACTGCGACATACATATATCATAGATTAGCTTTTCTTTCCTAAATATTAGATTTCTTCTAAGTCCCAGTATGGTCCTTTCATTCAATGAAGGATCCCAAAACCACAAACATGACAACAGTCATAGATGCATGTGGGGCAGCAAGGTCAGGTGCTAGTGACAACACAGTCATAACCCCAAAGTGTAATGAATCAACCATTACAATGGTCTCAACGCATTCCTTTACATCATCTAATATAAGTAAGCCAACAATTTCATCCTCACATGCCACTTTAATGTGAATTGCAACACTTCAAGGTATTGTACCAATGTAACTCTTGTTATTCTGTGCATGGGTTAGAGTGGTCTTTTCCAAACAATTTATGCTAGCATAGGATAGCATTGGAGCAAGTGAGATTCTCAAAACTTTCATGCTCATGGGTCTATAACCACTCTTTTTTTTTTGTTTTGTTTTGGACCTACAACCATCCTTTCCAAAAGCTCAACAAATTTGAGACTCAAGTAGAATAAAAGATGAATCCATATGCAATATATTCAACCTATACAATACGTCCACATAGTATCATTGATTCCTCCAATCAAACGTTTCAACGATTTGAGGGCTGAGATCTTAAACTTGCAGATTGTTCTGCCAACATTCAATCACATAACTAGCAACTTTGGTGATATGAAGTCAATTCCACCATAAGCAACATAATGTGAAATCTGATCTCTTAAACTTAATGAGATCTCTCCTTAACAAGGCTCTGATACCATGTAAAGTTTCTTACTAGATTTCAAAGTCGAGGCTTGTCGATGCACAATTTGTTGCAGGTATGAACATTGTTGACAAAGGATAGATTTTCTCCAGAATCTATAGAAGTTAGTATAGAAATAACAGAGATAATATAATATTCTTGAACTTGAAATGTCCTTCGATCCTTTGATGTGCTTGCATTAATTGATTCTATGCTTTGTTTATTTGGGCATATCAAGTATACATATCCCGTGGAAGGGTGTGGGGGATTCAGAGACATGGACATTCATCCTCACACCTGTTCGGTGTTAACTAATCATGCTTGATTTGTTATAGACTTAACACAAGTCTAACAATGTATTACCAAAAATTATGATCTGCAACTGGATATAAAGTAAAGATCGACAGTGATCTAAATATCAAAGGAATGAGAATAAGTTCGATCATGCCTTAAATGATCTCAGAAAATATATGATCATCGATTTCAACTGTGCATTGATTCACATACAACAATTATATATATATATATATATATATATATATATATATATATATATAATAGTATGTGCATCATACTATTTCATATAAATAAATATGTATATATGCTGATCATAGTTAATGTTAGACTGAAGCTACATGCTTTAACACCTTCAAACTAGGCCAACTAATGAAGGAGTGAACCATTGTGCATACCAAGAGACTAGGTGCCCTATTTGATATAACAATTCCTTAACAATGATTTACTATAAATAGTAAGTCTCTGAATAATTGCTCCAAACAACAATACTAAATTTGAACATTGCCACCAACCTATTCAGGCGTCTTGCTAAAGATAGAAACCCTAACTTTCTTGAAATAAACACTTACTATAAATAAATGAAAAGAAATACTGAATGTCCTAGACCACTAGAGTTTTAAAGTAGGTGGATGAGGAGAATGTAATATAGAGTCATGGATAATGTAGCAAATTATGTTTTCTATAGGCAAACTTCTTATGGAGAGACACCGCACCTTGTTTTGGACCCCTTGTGGTTCTCATTGAATTGAAGCCATGTTGATCGATTATGGCAAACTTGGATAAAAGCATTTGTAGAGCATGAAAGGAGTATTTGTAAATTCATACATAATAATACTAGGCTCCTCCACCCCTTGAGGAATTTCACAAATAAAAATAAGTTGGCTTGTTCAAGGGTCACTCAATTTTCAACAAATTCTATCACGTTGTAATCCTTTCTTTATCCCAAGATTGGCTTGAAACACATGTTTGTAAGTGAGAAGTGGACTCCATCATCACATGCGAAGAGAAATGCATGGATTGAGACAACTAACTGGGCTTTTGATGAGAGTGGGTTTTCATAATCAACCAAGGAGATTGTACTAATAATTTTCCTTTTTGTCCTCATGTCCATTTTATTTCATCATTTTTGTTTACATTTATCTATGTTCATTGTTCATTTTTAAAAGTGAAAATCAAATTGAAAGCTTAATGTTTCAACTTTCACAATGACTACAGTTTATAGAGCCTCTTATTGTTCTCCTACGAATTGCAGATGGAGAAAAGTCTGCAATGGAATACATTTATGAGGGCATGGATAGGGTGAAAGAGGCCATTGTATCTTTTATACATAGAGAATCGGATTATATATGGTCCACATGGGATGTCATTGATTAACAATGGCATAATTTGCTTCAGAGGCCTATACATGCATTTGCCCACTACCTTAATCTTGCATTCCAATTTAGCCCCAATATTATTGAAGTGCAGACGTAGCCAGCAATTAACACCATTATTTTAATGACATGGAAAGGAAAAATATTATGGAAGAATATGATGAGATTCATACAGGCATATTCACTTGGATTTTACATCCCTAAGGTATGGGGGTTCCAAGGTTGATGATAAGGTGTGGAGTGGGCTCTATGATGTTGTAGAGAAAATCTCACCTAATTCAACAATTGGAACTAATATAGTTTGTGAGATAGAAATGTGTAAGAATTCACAAGGAGACTTTTTCTCACGAAACTTTTGCAAGAAAAATCAAACACCACTGGTGCCAAGTGAAAATCTGTAATGAACCCAGCTGGTTCACCTCAACAATACTGAAGCCTTATGTGTTACAGATGTTTAAATTTGCAAGTTCTTGGTCTTTAAAACACCGAGACTTCGATTATGGAGAATATAAGAAGAAACTCACAACTAACAAGGCTCGTTGTCACAATACTTAGGACTTGCAATTTTAAAGATTTATAAATTTTGGCTTCACAAAATAAAATCTACACTAAGAAATGAAACTGAAATGTCCTGTATATGCTAAATTGACCACATTCTGATAACACTTGCAATGTCTTCCCAAACAACCTACAGTTGCAACCATAATTAGCATTACAATTTAAATGAAAGGACCTTGTTACTTCCAGTGTTGATGCTCGACTTGCAATGTTACACAAGTCTGAAATGTCCAAAGTGCAGATAAAGATGACACCTAGTGAAGCTGAAGCACAAAATAATGCAGATCAAGGCTGCCCAACGCACTGTTGATGTAGCAGCAAACTCGGTGCCATGGTCTAGGGTTCACAGTCCAAAAACACAGTGATTGCTGGTGTCTTGAGTGTAAGTTGTATGACCATTAAAATGCACAAGTAGATCGCGCCTAGCAGCAGAGATACTGGGCACACAAAATACAGGACTTCACAACACCGAACTCCTCAGCAAATGGTGCACAAAAACACAAGTATGGTAAACAAATTTCCTTCAGAATATGTTAGCCTATTGCAGGCCCAAATGCAATGCCCAGCAGCAGATTAAAGTGCTTGTAAACCAAATATTTCAAGCACCAATTTTCTCAGCTATAATTCACTTCTCAGCTACAGTAAAAAACAGTAAGAGAAGACTCCTTAATTTCAGATTGTAAATCAAGTCTATACCACAGCAGTGGATTGCTGCACATTCTCAAACTCAAAACCCTTAGAGAGAATAATCAAAAGCAATAGACAACTGGATGCCTTTTTCCTTCACAATGGGCTCATATTTATAATCCCCAAATGGCATTTAGTTTCCTTAACATAACTTCCACTTAAGAAGCTTCATCAACACAACATTATTTTATAACATTAAATCTAATAAAGTGCCTTTATAATAATGTAACCTAAATAATTATTCAATAAATATGAACCCGTCCATAAAATAGCCCCATCCAATGCAGGTGATGACCAAGTACACTGCCAAATGTGGAAATTGCTCAAAAAAGACTCACTAAACATAGTAAGTCCACAATAGAGACCCCCAAATCTCACTCTCAGCTCACTAGGGTTGCTATACTGACTCAGTCAACTGCAGAGGACTTGCCAAAAATGGGGACATTACAAAATCTATGATTCTAATTTCTGATTCTATTACCATTTTACGTTGATAAAGTCAAAGTTCTAGAATTGATTTTAAATTTTCTTGTTTTAGGTGCGTAGTGGGTGATGTCCAGTACTTCGGTGCTAAATCTATAGAGGAATGCAGTTTGTATCTCTAGCCAGCCATGTAGTGCTTCAGGATGTGAGCACAAGTGGAGTATGTTCGAGCATATACACTTGAAGTAGCGCTACAAGTTGGCAGTGAAAAAGGTGAATGATCTTGTACTTGTTCATTACAACCTTTGCCTTTGTCAAAGGAAAGATCTTGGACAATGAGACATCTCCTATCAGTTTAGAGGAGGTTGATCCATAGGAAGAGTGGAACATTGAGATTAATGATCTTGTCTTCATTGATGAAGACTTGAAATGGATTAATTAGGTGGATCAAGAGGCAGAGGTGGTAGTGATGGCAAAGGAGTAGGCTAGAGTGAGAGGAGGTCACCCATCAGAGGACCTTGAAGCTGAGAGTGAGGAATCATCCACGGCTCATACACATGGAGAGAAGATGATTTCTTCAATGACCTATCTAGGGCATACACGTAGGAAGGTTGTGGGATTGACAGATCATTGATATAGGCTATTTCAGCCTTAATCTTTGAGGCTCTAGTTTTTATTTTGATATATCTTTTGAACTTTTGATTCCATGGGTTTCATATTCCAAAAGCTATTGTAGACATTTGATAGTGATACTATTTGTGTTCCTAATGTGTTATTTAATTTAACTTATTTTCTTCAGAAATTTGTATTTATACTTGTATGATCAATGTAAACTTGTGTATGTGTGCAATGCAGCTTCTATGAATCTCAATTATTGTCTTTGATGTGATTCATCAAATGATGCATGAAAAAAGTTTCAAATCCTTAAAAATCTTTGAATTTCCTAGGTTTTTCAATTTGTCATGTCCCTGCCAAGGTTTTGCTGAGTGTGGACGCTGAAGTTGAGTCCAAGTCAAAAATCAGCTTGCCAAGTTTGAGGCGATTCCAAGTCTTGCAACTATGGTCTATTGTATTATAGGGTGCAACACGTTCTACAAGTGAGCTTCCAATTTTGACAACTTTATCAGTTTTTACAGGGCATGCAGTTGGTTTCTTGACTGAAGGTAGTCACCTATGCCTCTCCTTTCAAAGATAGAGGATGTATCAAGTAAGATTTCACCATGTTTTGCAAGTGAAAATCACAAAATCACTTATTGTATGAGTCATCCAATGGTGGATTATGGTAGAGTCTCAAACCTTTTTCCATTGTGTACATTGGATCCACATCCTACGAATGAAAGTCAAATAGGCTTCAATTTACTAGGTACATGGTGGAGATCTCCTAGGCCCAGGGGTGAACTTGGTAGTGATGATACCATATGTTATATTCTAAACCTAACCACCACAAAATAATAAGTAACAAACAATTTATAGGAAATAAATTTTTCTTTTAAGCAATATTAACTAGAAGAAATTAGTGTCATTTTTCACATGAACATGATAACTGTCATGTTCATTTAACTTAAAGTCAAAGATAATAAAGTATATACATTAAACTACCTTTACATGAACATGAATCAACTACAAATCAAATATTGTTTTCAATTGAAAAGGTACCAGTAAACAAACTAATTGGTAGTACATGAAATCAAAGAGCCTGTAAGGGTGGAAGTATTTGTTCTTGTTCCTTTTTCTGCCATTGATGTTGATCCTCATCTAGAAGAGGGAGAACATCATTAGAGGTTTTACCTTCTAATCATTGACCTTCTCAACCTTTTAATCTACCACACAACTTCCCTTCGGAAGTGGCATGACCCTACATGAGGGGTGCAAAAGCAGGATTTAGTCTTTACTACCATTTGAGTCTTGGTTTTTAGAACCTACAATTGTCTTATTCAGTATGCCCTATTGACTTTCTTACCTGTACTAGTGGCTCAAGTGATTGACAGTTACTACACCATTCCATAGCAACACCTTGGCCAAGGTTTCTATTAGAAAGCACTTTACTTTGTGTTGTCAAATCACCACCATACTCATATAATGAGTCCTAGTGACTCATTTGGTCTTCCCTGACCTCAATAGGACTCGCTGTTCAATATGGCATCAATAATGTCCTAGGGAATGCGTACATTCTTAATCCACTTGGATGCCCCTATTCAGCTATTATTTATTCACTTTGGTTTAAGGAGAGTGACCCAATAAACTTCATGCAAAAGATTAATTGGATTATCTACCGACTAATTTAGTATTCTTAGATATACAGATCCTTCTTAATCTGTTTTCTCACGAAGGGTCTAGAGTGTGAATTTTGTATTACTAGTAAAATTGTTTGTGCAATCATACATAATTAATTTAATTTATCTTACTGGTTCTTGTATTCAGATAATTTGATTCTTGACTTTTTCTTGTAATAGAAGATTCATAAGGTAAAGCTGCATCACTTTTTCTATTTAATAAATGAACTATTTCTCTTGTTTATATCCTAATCATGATTCAAACAAGCCAAATATCTTTATCAAATTAGTATCCATGTGTAATGACTCTGATGAGTTATCAATGACATATATCAGTATAAGTTCAAAACGATATGGACTATCTATGTAAGCAAGGATAATGATAGTAACAAATACGATTTCTTTTGAAAGCATTAATGTATTTATTTGAGACAAACTTAAGATTTCGTAGTCATTTAAATGCACTGAGAATATGTTCCTTCAATATGAAATAGATATTTCATCAATTATAAGTATTGATTAGAATTTGTGATGCAAGATGGACTTTCCCGATTCACTTGATGAAAATAAAGAACACTCACTGATTTGAGATAAGGCTTGATCTACCAAGCTGGAGCTCTTTTTATGGCTTGAAACAATGGTGATGCCAAAAGATTAAGCAAGACTACTAGTAGCTTGAGACTATAATCTGTATTGATTCTGATAAGAATTTCTTGGTGGCTCAATAATGCCAATTATTAAATTGATGAACAAAAGATGAAAGATATAGTACTCTGGTTTTCATGGGATGCAAGTAGTGACAAGAATGCAGATCCAATCCATAAAAATTACACTTTCACTAGGAGCGCTTTCTCCTTAAGAAGGGTAACCCTTTGTCACCTAGGTGACAAGATATTACATTTGTCAGTCTCTGAGGAATAATGAACTTGCTACCATCATACTAATATATGATTAATATGATGATAAATGTTTCCCTCTAAATATCAACGAGCTAACCAAGTGTTATATATCCATATATAATTTTTGGTCACGCACACACCATATTTTAGGTTTGATGCAATGCATGCTCTTGTTACTTAGTGCCAACATTTGTGTCCATGTATTGAGATGTCCAAACTCATCATAGGCACATATCTATACTTGTTTGCTATTTTATGACTACATGTGAGATCTTAATAAAAATTCTTATTAACATGAATTATTAATTCTTTAATTAGGTTTAGGATAATGAAACAACCATACTTACCATGACCAAAGGAGTCTAAGGCTATCAACCCTAACTAAGTGACACAATGACCAAGATACTTACCTATGGGTTACTGCTTGAATGACAATTCTGACCTTGCGCCATGCATTTGCACTCTTACTAATGATACTCTCCCTTCCATCACATGGGTGATCTTCTGCCTTCACAGACATAAGAAGAAATTAGTTTATACTTACATTTGTTCCATAATAACATTTCAAACTAACATAACCATCTAGATTATCATCAAGTTCTCAATGTACATTATTCATCCATGAATATTAATTTCTACAAGAATATCATTAACCTACAATCTTCATAGTTAAATTAAATAACTTCATTAATATATAATCGTCATAAATAAATAATTTTGTAGTTCCCATGAAACTATTGTTATAGTTATTTGAAAAGTCTTCAAGAAGCGAACGGAAAACCTTGACACTGGTCTGTATAATGGATGATAGTATGAAAACTTTTGTAGGATGCATGGATGAATGAGCACACAAATTTAGGACATGTGCTGCCCCAATTTCTAAAAACACTATGAAAAGCACAAAAAACTGAGAATAAAAGGTGAAATGATGCCTATCTTACCTAGGGGCTCGCTTTGCTTAACAACATACAACTCCTCAATCAGGGTGGCTCGAAGCTCTCATTTGCAAGGAATTTTCACTAAGGCTCTATGCAAAACTCAAAGAAAATTTCATGACGAATGGTTTAAATGACTCTTATATGGGCCCACATTAGTAACATATAGCCAATTGTTTACCCAAGTATGATTTTTTTTGTGGGCAATCCTAGTTTGTCTCCTTCCTATTTTCCCACTTGCTGGGGGCAAAAATACGGGGCACATATTTTTGGCCTTCATTAGATTTTTTGTTCCAATTGATATCAATGCTTATTAAGCATTCTTCTCGTCAAAGTATCTTCTTCTGTTCTTTTACTAACAAATTTTTTATTTTTGCAGTTATCTTTCATGCTACATATTGGTTTTCTTGCTGAGCACAAGGGGCATATGGAGGCATTGCTTGTGTTCGCTTGGTTGACCTTTGTGATAGCTATAGTATCCTTTTTTGAGTGAAGTACTGCATTTAATCTAGTTCATGAGTTAATGAATATATCTTTTGAGTTACTTAGTCATTCGATCTTGAGTCGATCAAAATTCACTAAATTGGGGGAAAATTGTAGTGTCACAAAAGGCACCCTGTGCATTTATGACGAAATCCACAATTGAGCATTTGCATTTGGACATCGTGGAACCTTAAGAACAAAGAGTTTGTGTGATATCCCCAATCCCAGAGGTCAAATTAATTAAAACAATGACACAATGATCAATATAATATTTAAATAATAAATAATAAAATATAATCAATTATACTATAATAATATTTAAATCTTAATAAATGAATATAATTGCCAGATAAATAAATAATAATATTGCTACATAATTATATAATATCATATGTTGTTAAATCAATACAATATAATCTATTATTAATATAATATTATATTAAACATTTATCTGCCTAATAATATATTAAATAAGTGTTATTATAATATAATAACAAATAAATATTATTGTAATAAACATTACAATTATAAAATAATTAAAATAATTTTCAATTATAAAACATATAAATAAACAAACATTGTATAAATAAACAAGGAATATATAAAGCAAACATTATGTAAATATATTATAACTCAAGAAAGATGGTTACGACCAAGGCCAACGGTCGTAGGAAAGTATTGATGAGGAAGGGACAGAGGCAAGCACGCGGAATTGGGCAGACATAAACCAGTGTAGCAAAGGAATTATTCAACCTTGCAAGAAACCAGATGTCCGACAAGGAGAGTGAATGCATTAACGAAGCTCTGTCAAATCCAAAGTAGTGATTACTCACAGCACGTCATTGAAGAGACAATGGCAATAAGAATCGATCGAACAGTAGACTAACCTGTATTCCAAACAAGAGACAATAGAGATACTGCGAAAAGCAAACACAAGGAGGAATTTGAAGGTAACGTGAAGGATAAAAGGACTCATACTGTGGTTCATAAGTCATCAGTCGTAGCAAGAAAATCAATACAAGAGGTGCAGAGCGTGGAAGCCTTCATTGCCATCAAATACATATTTCTTCAATCTTTGGACGCCATAACAGGTGTTTGTTCTGCTGCAACATTCCAACAACATTGGCATACTTTTTGCAATAGCATGGCATTAACAGAGGATTGTGATTACTGTCTTAGAGGCTGCATTAAAATTTGTGAGCAGGTTGTTGGAGTTCAGGCGGCATACAACACCATTAACACCTGAATTTTGGCATCATTACACCTATAATTGGGCGTTGGAAATCTCTGCCATATTCTGGGCAGCGTTGTTGGGGTTGGTGATAAATCGTGGAATATGTATTGTCAGTTGCAACAGATTTCTACATACAAGTTCTTCTAGATATATCGTCATTTCCTTGAGTGGTTAAGCGAATAAATTGCAGCATTGAATTATAACCAAGTTGTGGTTATTGGCATAAGATAATAGCTGTATTTCATTTCAGCACTTCTTTGTATTCTGTTAGTTCCAAAAACATATATTTCTCAAGAAGATACAAAAAGTTTCCAAACCAAACATACAAAAATTATATTTGTGCCCCATTGCTAGTGTGGGCCAGTAGGGTTCATTACATTATGATAACTGGCTCAAATTCAGAGAACAACACAATATACAAAATCTGCCTTTTGTCGGCCACAGACACCATGCACTTGTCCTCAAAAGATTTTGTTTTTAAAAAGAGCATATTCCACATCAGATCCTCTTTCGACATGTGACCCTTCCTCCAATGTGTTCGAAATGGCTACTACTGCCCACTCTAAGCTACAAAACCCCCCATCTTCTCATTTTTACTATTTGGCAACACAATCTCACTATTGGCTCTCACTATGATCTCTACAATGAAGCTTTGTCAAACTTTGCACTCTATTTCATAAAAGATTAGTCTCCTTGTCTACACATGCAAAGCTATCATCTCAAGCGAGGGGTTTCTGCTATGCAACACTATCTCTTCTCTCTTATCTATGCATCTGATATATCGTGTCTAATCAACACATGCATTGCATGTTAGTATTATGATATGTGTGAAATTGGTTTCCTCCATTAAGTGAGGTCTCTTTCTATTACATTCTTGTCTATCGGTTTTCTTACAAATCTATCTATTTGTCTATCCATGGAGGTGAAAACACAAGCAGGGGTTTGGACTACAACAAACCCCTATACGACCCCAACACATTTCCTTGTTTCTATGTGCGTAGGTCATTAACGGATTTGTCGGGTGAAGAGGAGTGTGTAGGATTAAGCCAGGAGCATCTAGCTTTTTTTTGTCCGTACATACTACAGTACATTGTGTAGATGTCCCCATGGCAAGCTAGCTAAGACATAGGGTTCACCGAATTTTAGGATTCAGGGTCGAAATTTGGCGAATTTATAAGAAATGAAAAGAAATTCGTAAAAAATTGTTTAAAATTCGTATGGCCAAAAAATAGTTGCTGTTTTTTGGAAAAAAAAAAATTGTGACATTTTTAAAAGGTTTTCAGGAATTTTTTAATAAATAAATGGCTTTTGCTTACACAAAATGCATCAAGATCATTTTGGGATGGCTAGGGAAAATTATGGCAGCCATTGTCTGTCATTGTTAGCATCAGTTCGAGGCAGCCATTGTCTGCAAAACGTCATGGTGGGTTGCAGTGGGTTGTGGGCCATTTGTCTGCAATGTTTGCGCTTTGCAACTTGTTCATGGGTCTGGTCTGCAACCATTCTCTGCAAATTGTTGCTACCTCTCTTATTAATGAATCATCGTTGCCTCTCCTCAATGTGTTTGCAGTTCCATTCCTCTCCTTTGTCGACAGTCATCGTTCTATTCTCATACTTATTTAAATTTATGTTGTTTTTATTTGTTTACAGGTTTTTGGGTTTCAATTTATTTTAATTTATACTTATTTAAATTTATGTTGTTTTTATTTGTTTACAGGTTTTTTGGTATCAATTTATTTTAATTTGTGTTGTCTTTATTTGTTTATCAGTATTAAAGCATTTAAGTTTGTTTAGAATGTTAAAAAATTATTTACTAAAATATTAATATTTGTTATTTGTATGTTCATTCATTATTGTTAGATTACTATATTTTAAAATATAATTTCTAAAAACATTTATATTTATTATTTTGTATGTTTATTCATCAATAATTTAATTTCAAATCATTTTGTAATGATTAACTATTTTGATAATTTATTGTATATATTTAATTTTTTTGAAAATTATATAACGCCAATTTAATTCCAAATTTTTTACGAACATCATTGTTGAACTCGAACCTTGTGACTTAGCAAGCTAGTGCCCAAGGCTGAGAGCTTGCCACCCTTAAGGTAGGAAGTTTATTATTCAAGCTTTTTGTTTCCATAGTCAAAATATTTCCAACTTATCGTAACCATCAGTTATTTCAATATTTCAGTTTGAGCATTAAATCAACAGTTCTTTTAGTTTATCTCCCCAGCTCACCAAAACCCTAGTTTAAGTGAGGTACCATTAGGTATATTTGCTCTTTGGTATCTTGAGATCAAATTTCCCACCCTACAGAAAGTTGAAAATCTCCTAGCCCTTGAGTTCTATTCTTTCAGTAGTCTGTTATTATTTCTCAACCATATATATAGTCTCACTAATTCTTAACCGTTCAGCTGGCATAGATAACTAGGCCAAGGTTTATATCACTGAAAAACATGAGCAAAATACCATGGACCCAAGAGGTTGGCTATCACACTAATAAGAAGCAAATAAATATTGTATTAGAAATACAAAATAAGCTTTATGAAGGTACACATTTTATTTGTATGTTTACATCTTCCCATCTAAGAAAATATCTTACGGCAATGTATATTTTGGTAGCTGGCACGAGTAATGATGATGAGGGCTTCTAATGTGTCATTTAGGCCAAGTTGGTCAGTAGAACCTATAAAAATGCTTAGGAAAATACATCATGTCTATATCCTCTTTGCAAAATGCCACTCTTGGAGTTGCCTGACTGCGCATAACATATTTTTGTTTATATTTAGAATTATGTTTATTTAGAGATTTACATTGCATTTACAGTTTTATTTTTAAATGTTTTCTTGTTTGATTATCCTAGAAAGTTGTACTATTTATTGTATTGTATATGTGGTAATAAACATTTATGGGTTCTTCATTTGCCATCAACACTTTTTCATAACCTTTTTGCTTCAGGTAGTCGTTTGGTTGTTGAAGTTATTTTTAATAAAGTTTAGTCTTGTGGGTCCTGCAAAGGGTGTTACAAAATGAAGAAATTACCATCAAGAAGATTAGCAGATTCTTTTTTTGGCTCTCTCACTTTGTACTCACAGCACAAAAACATGCTTTGGTTAATCTTAATACTTTGCAATTCCTTGCAGCAAATATCTGGCATTACTAGTAGGCAAAAGCGGTTTTTTCCTCCACTCTTTGTGCTAGACAAATTTAATATAGTTAAAGAAAAGAACATTATATACGCAAATCTTGCGATGCTGTTATTAAACTCTTTAACCTATATTTATGTGGTTTTGAATCTTCAGAGTCTGCAATCTGGAGATTTACACTTGGGAATCAAGCCCAGAAACTCAGGAGATCTTCAAAAAAGCTATGTATGTTCAGATTTAATACATTTTAAGATAAAAACTCCAGGACCATGTCAAACTGGAAGTGGTTTTGGCACTGATC
The DNA here is from genome assembly GCA_028749045.1 of Cupressus sempervirens. Lineage (NCBI taxonomy): Eukaryota > Viridiplantae > Streptophyta > Pinopsida > Cupressales > Cupressaceae > Cupressus > Cupressus sempervirens. The sequence continues at coordinate 249,548,940 of CM053792.1, read as the reverse complement.
CCATTGGAAATTTTCTTCAAACAAGATTGTTTAGTCTTAACTTCATATCAATCTTATTGATTATTCTGCTATCACTATTTGGTGGTTTCATCATTGGAAGAAGTTATTAGATCTATGATAGTTAGCAAACCAGGAATGTAAAAAAGGCACGCACTAGATTGAGTTGGTATTCAACAATTGGACTTTGAATTATTCCATGCAAATATTGTTTTTCGAGTCCCTTCAAAGAACAGTCTTGTGAGTGAACTGTTGCTAACCTGAATATGCCATACGAGATTATTTATTATTACTTTGGAATGGAACTATCTCTTCCTTGCACTTCTTTTGTACAAAAACATTCTTCCATCACTATCTATACAGTTGTTCCTTGAGCACCACTTTGCAGGACCTTATAACCCTTTATATGCTTGGTCTTTATTCTTGTGAAGATAAAGGAATTAAAATTTTTTTTACTTTCCTAAATGTTATATTATATATGTCTTTGATTTCTTATATGCACCCAAAATCTTAAAAATAATGCCACACAAGATTGCTCTCTCTATATGGTTGTACCTTCGTTAATCTGCTAGATCATTTTAACAACAATTCTTAGTAGTTATAACTTTAAATAAACACATCAGATTTCCAGTCCAAGATATTTATTGTAACTGATTTCTGGATTTAACTGTGTAGAAGTTTTGCATCTTGGATTGCATTCTGTGATTCATCATCAACATGAAAATGAACAGCTGTAGGAGAAAGATATAACTTTATCAAACTTAGCCTGGTGTATATGTACATAAATATTTGGTGATTTGAATGTATATACTTACTGTTTTTCTGGTTAATTTCAATACAAACAAATATGGCCATCCCTAATCTAGAAAAAGGATCTTCAATCCCTTTTATGTTCTTGCTTCCTTGGAAATTAATGAGTCATTGAAGGCTGATCGACCTTATCAATGACAACAGGCATTGGCAATCCTCAATTTGATGTTTTTTCTTTTTCTTGGTACCTTCATTTTGGAATGCAAAGATTCAAGAGACATTGTAGTGATATTAATATGATATTAAGTGATATTGAAGGCCAACTTAAAATTTTTAAAAATATCTTGAAGATTAGTCTCGCCCTAGCTCACTCCTCCCCAACCCCGACTTGACATCAAAGTAACACCAAGATAAGGTGGGTTGGGCACCAAGTTGAGTCACGGGGATACCCAGGCACAACATAAAACTAGAAAATATATCTCTAGGAAGCTGGCACATTGAAGATTCAACATGGATTTTAGTTTGTTCTAAGAGGTATCCAAAAGACTTACGGTAATCATATAGCACCATAATATAATAGCATTGGGGTTAGCACCTCTATTTTTTTGGAGACTCAACATATATGAGATCCATGTTAAGATGGATCAATGCTATTTTTAAAGTTCTACCCAAGGTCTATATTTAGGTGGAAAATTTTGGTTGAAATTCTTAATACAAGATTAAATTCTTATGTCAGAGTGATCAACAATGTTGAAGAATGCATCAATATCTCATGTAACTGGTATTATTTATATTTAGATGTAATAATAACGAATATTGTTTTGTAGTGCGTATTTTAGAAATGGATGCACATATATGAGGTATGATAATTATCCTCACCAGACCTGAAGGAAATTATGCTGATAAACTATGAGCAATCTAAAAAGTTACTATTTAGGACTATTGATTATTTAGACCCTATAACTTTCCCATTTACTACTAATATTAGAATAGGTATCTCCCCCATATTTTGCCTATGTGATGAATATGTGGGTAATTGTGTTCTGCTTCTAACGGCTGTGTTTAGATTTCATCTCATTGTTGTTCTCTAAGTTATAATGAGTCGCTTTATATTAATGAATGCTTTTTCCTCTTCTACTATAAAGACATGCTGTAGCATATTGTGTTTCTTGGCTGAACAGGAAAAGACCAATATGTGGTTGCTAGGTATATTTACAAGTGCTCTATGGTTAAATAAGTGTGCAGTCATAATTGTGGTTGTCATTCAGTCTTAATAACCAATGTTCAACAATTAGTTAATGGTTGGCATGTCAAAGGTTGAAGTTAACTATTGGATCAACCTAAAAACATTAATGTTACATTGAAAGGGACATTGATGTGGAGGCAGCAGATTTTTCTATATGAGTTAATTATTTGTGGAGTTGTCTAAATATATTTATAAGTGCATCATGACTACATCTTAAACATATGCTATGTGTAGATAATCAAAATCTTGAGTGGACCTTTGCAACCATTTCAAAAGGAACTTGAAATGGCATGGACAACAACTATGGATGAGTTTGTTAAGGTACAATAGAGAGCTATCTCTTGGAGTATGTGGATACCTTTACTAGAGAGACCTCATAATTTTCTTTTGAAGCCGTGCTAGGTATATAAGTAGTTAGCAATATGAATGAAGTTGTTATTTGAGGATAAGCACTTTGAGTCGTTTACTCCATAGTACATAATGTCTACATAAGGAGTCTAGCAATCATGTGGGCCATTATAAGAGTGTTGTGGGAGGAGTGCTATTAATGTGTAATATCACACAAGGATTCAACACAATAAGACTATTAGCTCCTTTTTTATTCATGATCATAAATTTAGAAAGAAAAAACACATTGCTTCAAGAAAAAACTAACAGAAATACACAATGCTTAACAACATATCTATGTAACTCTTTTAAGAACCATTCATCAAAACCCTCAAATCTCAAAGGACTATGTTTTATCACTTTTCACAATACCAGCACCAAGTATGGGCATCCATGACTTGTTTGGTGGATGCTACCAAGTATAGCTACTGTTATTCTCATGGAGGAAATTAATGACCTTCCTAGAACTAGCACTAACCATGTGTGGTTGTGTCCTAGTTTGATTTCTAAATCTAGTTGTCTAGAATTGTTACATAAAGACATCTAAACAACATATGAGTATTGAAAAGATTGATAATAAGTAAAAAATAACACTTCTGTGGTTGCACGATTTGATGAGGTGAATTCATACAGTCTTACAAAGTTCCATCGACGATTGCATCTGTGAGCTATAGTTGCACAACTTTAATTTTTGTTGGTTTTCTACTATCGCCTTTAAAGGTTTAATTTGCAAACGCACTGGCGTTGTGGCTTATGTCCTTTTAGGATTTTATTTTTCAGCAATTTACCTTATTCTCTCGTTACCTTACATCTCACAATTTGCTTTAACAAAATCTGGTTACGTTATAAATTCATAATAGTTGCACATTGAAATTGCATGCATCAAAAATCAAAAATTACAAAATTTTTTTATTTTGTACCAACGATACCACCGATCATTTTTATATTTTTTTTGTGTAATCATTCCCACATTTAATGGTTTTCTTATCTTATTGAGCTTCACTTTGTTTTGAGAGTATTTTAATATTTATTTCATCTAACATTCTTTCATGATTTCATCCATTAATAAGATATACCATTCATTCATTATCACATGACATTCATTGATAACATCCCTTAACATTCATCAATATTCATTAACACATATCATTCATGAACATTCATTAGCACATAAATAGATACATTAACATAAAAGAATCATTCATTATCAAATAAGGTACATTACAATCATTATTTTTTGTTTTTTCTTGCTATTAGTGAAAAAAACTTGAGGGTCAATTTCTTCATCATCTCCCTTTGCTTGTGTTCTCAATGTATGTCTAGTCTGAGGATGAAGTCACTATTTTATAGGGGGGTTTTATGCAATAACAAACAAATGGGTCAAATTCATAGCATATTTTTATTATTGTTACAAGTGTTTGATTAAGTTAAGAAATATAATTGTTGAAGTCGATGAAAGATCAACCCCACAGCTCCCAAGAATCACCTGCATGCAAACACCTATCACAAAAACAGAAAAACAAAAGCTATGGAGGCTAGAATTCTCAGATCCATTGATGAGACATTCTTGATGAGCAAAAAGATAAATTTCTATAATCAAAAGTGAATAAACATTTAATTACAATGAGAGATCAATCCTTATAAAGGAGATCAAAACCCTTAAAGGTAAAACCTAGGTTGCATGATAATAATTAATTATTATATGCCCAAAGTTTAGCTTAAGTAAACTAGAGATAATAAGTAACTTAATAATTAAATCAATATGATTTAATTAATAAGAAAAAACTCTACTACTCTAACAATAACTATAGCGCTCTTTACCTAATGGGCAATATCATCTTTCGACATTTGGTCTCACCTTGACCTCAACTGGTTGAACACTCTCTGGAGTTAAAATATGAAAAGTTATGTGAATCAAAAAACTAATTGCAATAAAATTTGTTTGAAGGAATAACAATGGTCCCCTTTACCTGATGGAGGAACGTTACACTCTTGATGTTGTATAGTTGGGTCATGCTCTACTTGGTCAACACTGACTACATGCTCTAAAATATTAACAAAAAGGGTTACATTAATCACTACACCAATTTTAATTTAAGATATTTAATTGTATTATTTATCACATATAAAATATTAATAGAAAATGAATACTTGCACTCTTGGGATGCACATCCAGAGCTTCGCCATATGTTGTTTGTTCTCTAGAATTAACATTCTACATGGTTGCTTGCTTATTTAAAACAAATATACTCACCTAATGTTGGAGCTTAACATCAAATGGATTATTTACCTATGTGGCAAAAGTAGTAGTATCTCTTGTTTTGACACTCATTTCTTATAGTTATCCATCTATAGTTGTATAGCCTTGTTGGTAAGATATTCTATTTTCATCTTTAGTGAGCGCTGTATTGAACTCAATGCCTTGCATTTTTAGTTAGTATTGTGAAGAATTATGCTTTTATTGTTTTATTAAAACAAAATTGTTTGCAATTTATAAAAAATTAATGTGATATTTCATTTAGTCATGCAACAAGTTTCATATAACTACTAGAGACAAGTTTGTGTCGACCATTCTTTTCTTTCCTTTGCTTCGTTTCCTTTGTTGTGTCAGGAAGTATTTGAAAAGTTTTGAATATGTTAGATTATATAAATATAAAGAGTAATTAGTACATAATTAAATTCTTAATAGGTGCAGGGAAAACAATTCCATGGAAGCACCTAGGGTTATTGATGCATCCTAAAGAAGTTGGAAAAATGAATGAAGACCATGAATGTCATTAAATAAGACTAGGATAAGTTAATTTTAATGGCATATTAGGAGTATTAAACTCAAGTTGTGAATAATGACATGAGGCCTTAAGGACTACTATGTAAGGCTAGAAGGGCAAGTTCAAAGAGTTTGGTTAATAATCCACTTTATTCATGGTTAAATCAATTGACCACACTAATGTAAAAGGGGAGATCTAAGTTTCCAAGTTTCCAAGTTGATGACTTTTTTTAATCAACTTCACAACCCAAAATTAGCAAAATAGTGATTTAAGGGTGGTTTTTGGTCAATTAGGAGGGTAGTTAGGATGTTTTTATCATTTCCCAATGATGAAACAAGCTCATATTTATGTTTGAAATTATCTAGAAGAGGTAGATTGTATGTGGAATTCAATTTTGATGCCAAGAGTGTCTCAATGCATTAGGGTTGTGAAGACACAAATATATGTACTTTACATTATTGTCTCACAAGAAATATTAGTGATTTTTATGTTGACATCATTAGGACTATGAGAATCCTTATTTTTTATATGTGTAACATCAAATCTTGAACAAGATAATGTATATGGTACCATTTGAGATGAAATTTATACCCATGGAATGATATTAATGTTTAGGATGACTTGCTCTATACATATTTCTTCAAATCTCTTCAAGCTATGAAAATATTTGATCCACAAGAAAATATGTGATTGCCAATTTGGTATTCATCTTCTTTTTTCTATAGAGTATGCACAAATCCTTTGGTTCACAATGACTATTATTAGGTATTTGACTCCTTTTTTCCAAGCTTGTACAAGTTATTATTCAGGGATGATTAAAATATATGTTTGTTGACAATACATATAGTTTTTCATTCATGTCACATTATAGAAGGAACTTCTAAGACTACACTATCGGCCTATATAGGAGATATCTAAAGACATTTCATGTTATCAAAGATAAGGCAACGCTATTAGAAAGATGATTATGGTATTGAAAAATGGAGATCAGTTATCAAAGGCCAACAACAATTGGTAAGACAAGAACATATTAGAGAAAATTTGTTTATGGAAGGATCAAGAAGAAAGAACCCTAGAATCTAAGGTTGAGATTATACAATTAATGATCAAGGGATCAGAGAATAAAGTTTAAAAAAACCTTGGGTTATGGAGAGAGTAAAGAACGAACATTGAGAAATCAAGCAAACAGGGAAACAAAAAAGGAAACCAGAGGAAGGATTGATGAGCATCATGGATCTGACGAGCTTTGGAAGAAAGCACAAATATATTAAATTATCTTGTAAGAAATCCTAATTAGTTTTCTACAAGGTACTCTAAATCCTTTAACAAGGTAGTCACTAAAAGTATTGTTGAGTTCGTTAAGAACTTTTGTAAATCCTTTAACATGGTGAATGCCACATTGGCGGGTTACAATCTCTTTAAACAGTAATCTTAACAGGGTGTTGATACAACTCACATTGTATTAGTCACTCCTTATCAGGTGAGTCACATAGAAGGTGATATATTGTATATATGCTTTAACGAGAAATATTTTTCTACTGCATTGAAGAAGTGGGTGTTATCCCTACCATAGTTTTTCCCTCTACCAAGGGTTTTCTACATAACTAATTTTTTTTGTTATGGGTGTGAATCTTTTATGTTACTATTTATTTACTTTATGTTTTATCAATAATACTATACAAGCTATTGGTGAATTATGAAAGTGAATGTCATGATTAACAATTGGTATCAGAGAAAAGTTTTTTATAAGAAAAGCCTAACAACTTGAGAGTGGATCTAGGAATATGGAGAGGAATGAAAAAGAAAATAAGTTGGGAGAAGCCTTGAATGAAACACTTGCACATATTGATGATTTGAAGTAAAAGTTGAGAAAGTAATTTGCAAAGAGGAAAGAATTATTAGAAAGATTATAGATAAGTCTACATTATTTGAGGAACAATTGAAAAATAGCACTAATTCAAAAGAAGTTGATGCTACAATTGTAGACCTAATGGAAAAGAATACATAACTAGAAGAAAACCTCAATGAAACCCAAAAGGAACTCGAAAGTCAATCCCTAAGGATGACTAAAATACTTGAATGAATGAAGATTTTCGAGGAAGCAAAGGAAAGTCTAGAAACATTATGCTCAAGCTACAAAAAGAAAAGAAAAGAAAAGAAAAAAAACCCATTAAATGAATATGTGTGAATGAGACAAACGAAGAGAACAGGAAGATAATAATAATAATAATTTGAGAAATGAAGTTGACAATCTTAAGAACAATGTAAAATGTGAAAAGGAAGTTAGTGAGGCTCATGTTAGAGAAAAAGGTTGATTTAATTTCATTAATTAAATTACCTTTTCTCCCTTCTTAAGATTTCTCTTTATGTGCTTTTTACATTCTCTCTTTAATAACTAATTAAATAGCTTTTACCTTTTAGGTTACCCTCTATAACATTTTAGGTTACCCTTTCTAGTTTTGATCTCCTTTTATAAGGATTGATTTTTTGCAATAATCTACATCTTTTCTTTATCTGAGAATACAATTTGCATATTTCCAGAGCAAAGCCTTGCCTCTTTTTGTCTTTTTCTTCTCTGTGACAAGTTTTCTACATGTAGGTATTCGAGGGCTTCATGGATTTGATTTGCATATTTTCTCAAATCCTTCATGGTATTAGAGACAAATCTATTATGGCTTCTTTAGTATTTGGAGAAAAAAGAGAACAAGGGTTTGACAAATTAGATCTGGAGTTTTTTTTGGGTATTTCTTGTGAAATAGGGTTTTTTTTTAAAAAAATTCAGAGTACTTTGAGGCCAAACTGACCTCACGGTTGGATTCAGAAGGTGACAAAATCCCAATTTCCATATAAAGTTTGTCCATGCTAGACAACGTTGATCTGGGAGGCAAAACTTTTTTTGCCTAGAAGGCTATACGACCTTCTGCACATAGTCTGAGGCAATTTTTTTAATAGAATTTTTTTTTTAAAAAAGGGCTACAAGCCATTTTCTGGCTTGTAGGTCCCTTTTTCTGGTGTCCATAGTGCTTTTTGACATCGTCGAACCTTTTCCAACCCGTAAAAATTTCTGCATCACTGCTCCTATTTTCGGTGGCCGCTCTGGCAACGTTTTTCGATTTCAAGCACCAACGACTTTTCCTCATGAAATTTTTTGGCATGCCACTTCACCCAGTGTAACTGAGGCTCAGCTGCCTACTACTGTCGCCACTGCACTACCATGGCCACACTGCTCCTGCCAACCTCCACCCACGTGCTACCACTGACACCTACCATGTGTTAGGTGCCACGTCTTCATTTTTGGGCCCACTGCCATGCGACATAGCACATGACAGTCTTTTTTGCTATGACAGACAGTAGGCCATCAAATTTAAAGTAGTAAAATGTTGATGTAAGCATGACATGAGCACTCCATCATCCCTCCTGCTTGCCCTTCAAGTCCTTTTTGAACTAATATTTCTTTTTTGGCCATATCTTGAGCATATAGAGGTCTTTTTTTTATCCGAAAGAAGTGCCAGAAAGCTAGTTCCAAGATAGAGACAATGACGCAATAAATTTTGAGTTTTGATGCAGTTTGGTTGCCTGCTTACGTAGTTAAATCTGGATGTTCTATTTTTCACTTCAGAGGGCATATCTTGAGCATCCCAGCTCTATTTTTCAAAAATTTTATATTTTTAGAAAGTTGTATCAGTTCTCTTTCTAGAAATACTAGTCTGTCTTCCAGATTTTGCTCCAAGCTCTTTCTATTATGGTTTTTTTATTGCACTATGGTGAATATCTTGGGTGTTTCAGGTCCAGGGATCATTTTTGTGGCATGGAATTTCTTCTTTTGGGTTGTACTATCTAATGTAATAACTCTTTTCCCTTTCTAATCATTGTTGATATCATTTGTAAGCATGTTTATGCAAACACACTAAGATAAAGTGCTACTCCTTGCATTTTCAAGATCTTTCTCATCATTGTGACTTGTTGTACTCGCATTACGTTATAAAGTGTCATGGGGGGATAATTGTTTTCCTTTTAGTGCCCTCTTCCTTTGTCAAGTGAGTGTCCCTTCCACGACATCAGCCTCATGATGTGTTGATGACATGTTTCTTTATAGGTGTTTGTACCTCTTCATCACTCTCGATGTTCTTGATTCTTTCTATTTTGCAAGAGGTATTGGCTCACTTTCTCAGTTGCCTCACACCTCACCCTTGTTTGCATTGGGGGGGTGTTTTTTTGTTGTTTCTCATGCTTCCTTGGTTTGATTGATGAAATCTTCAGGCTTTGGTATTTTATGCCATTTGTATCTTCGAGTTCAATTTTTTATCTTTGTTTGCCCCCTAATTTGATGTAGATTACAGTCTTTTCTACTTGGTTAGGTTTTATTTCATAGGAGGTTTTGCAAATCAACAATATCTTTTTGACAGAGTTTGCAACTTCTACATGTTTTAGTGGTTTTCTTCATGATTTCTCTTTGTTCCTATTTCTTGGATCAATTCCTCTAGTTGTAGGCTTTTGCAATCCTTCACTAGGTTTTTAGCTATCTCTTTTTGGAGTAGAGTTTTTCCCATTGGGTTTTCTCTATTTCTCCATTTTATAGAGATTTGGTTGTGATTGGCTATCTCATTAAGCCTTGTTGCTGGGACCCAAGTTTGTTTTCAGCATTGCATTGTAGTTTCCTTGCTCTTTTTCCGTTGTTTGTTACTGCATTGTTGCTCATCTTAAGGGGGGGTGTTAGAGAAAAAAGTTAATTTAATTTCATTAATTGAATTATCTTTTCTCCCTTCTCAAGATTTTGCTTTATGCACTTTTTGTATTCTCTATTTAATACTTAATTATTAATTATTAAATAACTTTTACCTTTTAGGTTACCCTTTGTAACTTTTTAGGTTACCCTTTCGGGTTTGGATCTCCTTTTATAAGGATTGATCTTTTATAATAATCTGCATCTTTTCTTTATCTAAGAATACAATTTGCAAATTTTTAGAGCAAACCCTTGCCTCTTCTTGTCTTTTTCTTCTCTAGGACAGGTTTTCTACATGCAGATATTTGAGGGCATTGTGGATTTGATTTGTGTATTTGTTCAAATCCTTCATGGTATCAGAGATAGATCTGTTGTTGCTTGTTTAATATTTAGAGAAAAAGGAGAAAGAGGGTTTGATAGATCAGATCTAGAGTTTTTTTTGGGTATTTCTTGTGAAATAGGCGGGTCTCTAAAATTTGGAGCACTTTGAGGCCAAATTGACCTTGCGGTTGGATTCAAAAGGAATTAAAAACCCTATTTCCATATAAAGTTTGTCTATTTTGGACAACATTGATCCGAGGGAGCAATTTTTTTTTGCCCAGAAGGTTGTACAACCTCCTACACACATTTTGAGGTGATTTTTATTTATTTAAAATTAAATAAAGGTTGTAGGCTATTTTCTCTCTCACAACCCCCTTTTTTGGATGTCGACAATGCTTTCTAACATTGTTAAACATTTTTCGACTAGCAAAAATTGTGTCGTTGCTCCTATTTCTGGTGGCCGCTTCGGCAACATATTTGGATTTTGGGCACTGGTGGCTTTTCCAGGTGAAAATTTTCAGCCCGCTACTCTACCCAACGCAATTGCTGTTGAGCCACGTACTATCGCTACTGCTGCAATAGCATGACTACACTACTTCTACCAAACAAGTGACAACAAATTTGTCTCTGATACCATGAAGGATTTGAACAAATACACAAATCAAATCCATGATGCCCTCAAATATCTGCATGTAGAAAACTTGTCATAGAGAAGAAAAAGACAAGAAGAGGCAAGAGTTTGCTCTAAAAATTTGCAAATTGTATTCTTAGATAAAGAAAAGATGTAGATTATTATAAAAGATCAATTCTTATAAAAAGAGATCCAAACCCGAGAGGGTAACCTAAAAAGTTACAAAGGGTAACCTAAAAGGTAAAAGCTATTTAATAATTACTAATTAATTATTAAATAGAGAATACAAAAAGTGCATAAAGTGAAATCTTAAGAAGGGAGAAAAGGTAATTCAATTAATAAAATAAAATTAACTTTTTTCTCTAACACCCCCCCTTAAGATGAGCAACAATGCAATAACAAACAATGGAAAAAGAGCAAGGAAACTGCAATGCAATGTTGAAAGCAAACTTGGGTCTTGGCAACAAGGCCTAATGAGGTAGCCAATCACAACCAAATCTCTATAAAATGGAGAAATAGAGAAAACCCAATGGAAAAAATTCTACTTCAAAAAGAGATAGTTGAAAACTTAGTGAAGGATTGCAAAAGCCTCCAACTAGTGGAATTGATCCAAGAAATAGGAACAAAGAGAAATCATGAAGAAAACCACTGAAGCATGTAGAGGTTGCAAACTTTGTCAAAAAGATATTATTGATCTGTAAAACCTCTTATGAAATAAAACCTAACCAGGTAGAAAAGACTGTAATCTACATCAAATTAGGAGGAAAACAAAGGCAAACAACTGAACTCGAAGATACAAATGGCATAAAACACCAAAGCTTGAAGATTTGATCAATGAAACCAAGGAAGCATGAGAAACAATAAAATAACCCCCCCAATGCATACAATGGTGAGGTGAGAGGCAACTGAGAAAGTGGGCCAATATCTCTTGCAAAACAAAAAGAATTAAGAACATCGAGAGTGAGGAAGAGGTACAAACACCTATAAAGAAATATGTCATTAACACATCATGGGGCTAATGTCGTGGAAGGGACACTCACTTCACAAAGGAAGAGGGTACTAAAAGGCAAACAGTTATCCCCCCATGACACTTTATAATGTAATGCAAGTACAACAAGTCACAATGATGAGAAAGATCCTAAAAATGCAAGGAGTAGCACTTTATCTTAGTGTGTTTGCATAAACATGCTTACAAATGATATCAACAATGATTAGAAAGGAAAAAGATTTATTACAATAGATAGTGCAACCCAAAAGAAGAAATCACATGCCACAAAAATGATCCTCGGACCTGAAACACCCAAGATATCCACCATAGTGCAATAAAAAAACCATAATAGAAAGAGCTTGGAGAAAAATCTAGAAGACAAACCAGTATTTCTAGAAAGAGAACTGACACAACTTTCTAAAAATATAACATTTTTGAAAAATGGAGTTGGGATGCTCAAGATTTGCCCTCCGAAGTGAAAAATAGAACATCCATATTTGACTATGCAAGCATGCAACTAAACTACATCAAAACCCAAAATTTATTGCATCCTTGTCTCTATCTCGAAACCGTCTTTCTAGCACTTCTTTCAGATCAAAAAAAGACCTCTATATGCTCAAGATATGACCAAAAAAATAACATTAGTTCAAAAAGGACTTGAAGGGCAAGCAGGAGGGATGATGTAATGCTCATGTCATGCTTACATCAACATTTTACTACTTTAAATTTGATGGCCTGCTATCTGTCGCAGCAAAAAAAGATTGCCATGTGGCATGTCACGTGGCAGTGGGCCCAAAAATGAGGACGTGGCACCTAACACATGGCAGGTGTCGGTGGTGTCACGTTGGTGGAGGTTGGTAGGAGCGGTGTGGCCATAATGGTGCAGCAGTGATGGTAGTAGGTAGTTGAGTTGTAGTTGCATTGGGCAAAGTGGCATGTCAAAAAATTTCACTAGAAAAAGTCGTTGGTGCCAAAAATCCAAACACGTTGCTGGAGAGGCCGCTAAAAATAGGAGCAGTGACGTAGAAATTTTTACGGGCTGGAAAAGGTTCGTTGATGTCAAAAAGCACTATGGACACCGAAAAAAGGGACCTACAAGCCAAAAAATGGCTTGCAGCCTTTTAAAATAAAAAATCTTTTAAAAAAATTGCCTCAGATTGCGTGTAAAAGGTCATACAAGCTTTTAGGCAAAAAAAAAATTTCTTCCTAGATCAACGTTGTCCAAAATAAACAAACTTTATATGGAAATAGGGGCTTTGTCACCTTTTGAATCCAACCGTGAGGTCGGTTTGGCCTCAAAGTGCTCTGCCCAATACAACTGTGGTTGAGCCGCCTACTACCACCGTCGCTGCACCACCATGACCACGCCACTCCTACCAACCTCCACCCACATGGTGTCACAGGCACCTGCCACGTGTTAGGTACCACATCATATTTTTTTGGGCCATTGCCACGTAGCAGTCCCATGTGGCTTGCCACATGGTAGGCTTTTTTTGCTGCAATGGTTGGCAAACCGTCAATTTTAAAGTAGTAAAATATTGACGTTAGCATGACATCAACAGTGCATCATCCCTCCTACTTGTCCTTTAGGTACTTTTTGAAAGACTGTTGGTCTTTTGACTGTATCTTGAGAGCACAAAGGTTATCATGCAGTTTTGTTTCTTATTTGGGCACTCAACTCTGGATGTTCTATTTTTCACTCCAGAGGGCATATCTTGAGCATCCCAACTCTGTTTTTCTAAAATGTTATATTTTTGGAAAGCTAATTCAGTTTGCTTTCCAGAAATGTTGGTCTATCTTCCAGATTTTGCTCCAAGCTCTTTCTATTATGATTTTTTCTTTATTGCACTATGGTGGATATCTTGGGTGTTTCAAGTCTAGGGATAATTTTTGTGGCATGAGATTTCTTCTTTTGGGCTATATTATCTATTGTAATAGCTCTTTGCCCTTTTTTATTATTGTTGATATCATTTGTAAGCATTTTTATCCAAACACACTAAGATAAAGTGCCACTCCTTGCATTTTTGGGATCTTTCTCATCATTGTGACTTATTGTACTCACATTGCATTATAAAGTGCCATGGGGGGATAATTGTTTGCCTTGTAGTGCCCTCTTCCTTTGTCAAGTGAGTGTCCATTCCATGACATCAGCCCCATGATGTGTCAATGAGATGTGCCTTTATAGGTGTCTATACCTCTTCCTCACTCTCAATGTTCTTGGTTCTTTCTATTTTGCATGAGATATTGACCCACTTTTTTAATTGCCTATCACCTCACCCTTGTTTGCATTAGGGGGGGTTCTTCTATTGTTTCTCATGGTTTCTTGGTTTGATTGATCAACTCTTTAGGCTTTGGTATTTTATGCCATCTATATTTTTGAGTTTAATTGTTTGCCTTTGTTTTCCTCCTGATTCAATGCAGATTACTATCTTCTCTACCTGGTCAGGTTCTATTTCAGAGGAGGTTTTATAGATCAGCAGTATCTTTTTAATCGAGTTTGCAACTTCTACATGCTTTAGTGATTTTTTTCATGATTTCTCTTTGTTCCTATTTTCTGGAACAATTCCTCTAGTTGGAGGCTTCTATAATCCTTCACTAGGTTTTCCAAAAGTGTCAAAACCCCTATTTCCATATAAATTTTGTCCATTTTGGACAACATTGATTTAGGAGGCAATTTTTTTTTGCCCAGAAGGTTGTACGACCTCCTACACTCAGTCTGAGGCAATTTTTATTTATTTAAAATTTAAAAAAGGGTTGTAAGCCATTTTTTAGCCCACAACCCCTTTTTTTTTGTGGCAATAGTACTTTTTTACACCGTCGAACCTTTTCTGGGCCGCAAAAACTTTCGCACCACTGCTCCTATCTCTAGCGTCCACTCTGGCAACGTGTTTTGATTCTGGGTGTTGGTGGCTTTTTCAAGTGAAATTTTTCAGCCTACCATTCCACCCAATGCAACTGCAGCTCAGCCACTTGGTATTGCTACTGCTACACCACCATGACCATGCCACTTCTACCAACCTCCATCCACATGGTGTCATCGGTGCCTGCCACATGTTAGGTACCGTGTCATCATTTTTTGGGTCCACTACCACGTGGCAATCCTATGTGGCATGCCACATGGCAATATCTTTTTGTTACGATGGCCGACATACCATCAATTTTAAAGTAGTAAAATGTTGACATCAACATGACATCAACACTGCATCATCCCTCTTGCTTTCCCTTTAGGTTCTTTTTTGATATACTATTAGTTTTTTGGTTGTATCTTGAGCATTCAGAGGTCTTTTTTTATCCAAAAGAAGCACTAGAAAGCTATTTCTGAGACAGAGACAGTGGTTCAAGAAATTTTGGGTTTTGATGCAGTTTTGTTGCCTGTTTAGGGAGTCAAATCTGGATGTTTTATTTTTCAGTCTAGAGGGCATATCTTGAGCATCCTAACTCTGTTTTTCAAAAATGTTATATTTTTGGAAAGCTAGTTTAGTTCTCTTTCTAGAAATACTTTCTTGTCAACTAGGTTCTGCTATAATTTTTTTCTATTATGGTTCTTTCTTTATTGCACTATGGTGGATATCTTGGGTGTTTCAGGTCCAAAGATCATATTCGTGGCATGATATTTCTTCTTTTGGTCTATACTATCTATTGTAATAGCTCTTTTCCCTTTCAAATCATTATTGATATCATTTGGAAGCATGTTTATGCAAACACACTAAGATAAAGTGCCACTCCTTGCATTTTTAAGATCTTTCTCATCATTGTGACTTATTGTACTCACACTACATTATAAAGTGCCATGGGGGGATAATTGTTTTCCTTTTAGTGCCCTCTTCCTTTGTCATCTGAGTTGTCCTTCTACAATATTAGCCTCATGATGTGTTGATGACATGTGCCTTTATAGGTGTCTATACCTCTTCCTCGCTCTCGATGTTCTTGGTTCTTTTTGTTTTGCAGGAGATATTCGCCCACTTTCTTAGTTGCCTGTCACCTCACCCTTGTGTGCATTAGGGGGGTTCTTCTATTGTTTCTCATGCTTCCTTGGTTTGATTGATCAACTCTTCAGGCTTTGGTATTTTATGCCATCTATATCTTCAAGTTCAGTTGTTTGTCTTTCTTTGCCTCCTGATTCAATGTAGATTATAGTCTTTTATACGTGGTCATGTTCTATTTTAGAGGAGGTTTTACAGATCAGCAGTATCTTTTTGACAGAGAGTGCAACTTCTACATGCTTTAGTGGTTTTTTTCATAGTTGTTCTTTGTTCCTATTTCTTGAAACAATTCCTCTAGATGGAGGCTTCTGCAATCCTTCACTAGGTTTTCAACTATCTCTTTTTGGAATAGAGTTTGTCCCACTAGGTTTTTTCCATTTCTCTATTTCATAGAGATTTGGTTGTGATTGGGTACCTCATTTGGCCTTGTTGTTGGGACCCAAGTTTTCTTTCAGCATTGCATTGTAGTTTCCTTCCTCTTTTTGCATTGTTTGTAATTGCATTGTTGCTCATCTTAAGGGGGGGTGTTAGAGAAAAAGGTTAATTTAATTATATTAATTAAATTACCTTTTGTCCCTTCTTAAGATTCCACTTTATGCACTTTTTGCATTCTCTATTTAATAATTAAATAGCTTTTATCTTTTAGGTTACCCTTTTGGGTTTCGATCTCCTTTTATAAAGATTGATCTTTTATAATAATCTACATCTTTTCTTTATCTGAAAATACAATTAGCATATTTTCAGAGAAAACCCTTGCCTCTTCTTGTCTTTTTCTTCTTTGTGATAGGTTTTCTACATGTAGGTATTTGAGGGCTTCGTACAATTGATTTGTGTATTTGCTCAAATCGTTCATGGTATGAAAGACATATTTGTTGTAGCTTGTTCAGTATTTGGAGATAAAGGAGAACAAGGGTTTGAAAAAATAGATGTGGATTTTTTTGGGTATTTCTTATAAAATCAAGGGGTCTCTAAAATTTGGAGGACTTTGAGACCAAACCAACCTCACAGTTGGATTCACAAGGTGTCAAAACCCCTTCTTAGTGTAAATATTTAATTATATTATTACACTTTACTTAAGTTTACTTAGGTTAATGCATTATTTTATTATTTATTAGTTAGACACCTAGGAGTATGCATACTCATATGAGTTTTCCTGTTGACAACACATGAGTTAGCAAATCTAATTTAGCACATGGTGTCTACAACATAGGAGTTTGCATATTTATCTAAGTTATCATGTAGACAACACAATTGTTTGCACTCTAATTAAGCACATGGTGTGTACAACATCTTTTTATGTGATACACCTATGTTAAGCTTATCCTCTCATCATCACACTAACTTCTATGCTCAATGGAGGATAATCCACTCTTGGTGGACATGTGCTCAATTGTGAGGCTTATCATTTCGCTAACTCCTAGTCATTCTAGAGGTCTTTATATACAAGCACTTCTAGTGTACATGTACATCAATTAATTTTCATATTGTTATTCTGATCATAATTTATTGTCCATTTTGTGCTAGTGCTTGAGCTTCTTGATCTTGGTGTGATTTTTCCCTAAGGCAAATTCTTACACTTCTTTTTCCATATAATGTTCATCCATTTTGGAAAATGTTGATCTAGGAGGCAAATTTTTTTTCCCAAAAGGTCATACAACCTCCTATAGGCAGTCTAAAATAATTCTTTTATATAAATTTTTTTTAAAAAGTTTCACAAGCCATTGTCTAGCTTGCAAAACCCCTTTTTTGGCATCGACAGTGCTTTTCGACACTACCAAATGTTTTTCGGCCCACAAAAACTTTTGCTTCGCTGCTCCTATTTCTAATGGCCACTCCATCATTATGTTTGGATTTTAGGTGCTGACGGCTTTTCCTGGCAAAATATTCTGGCCCACCACTCTGCCTAGCACAACTACAACTTAGTTTCCTACTAATATTGTTGCCACACCACCATGAACACATTGCTCCTGCCAACCTCCACCCATGTGGCGTCACCAACACTTGTCACATATTAGGTGCCATGTCATCTTTTTTTGTGCCCACTATTACATGGTAATGCCATGTGGCATGCCACATGTAAGTCTTTTTTTGTTGTGATGGCCAAGAGGTTGTTAATTTTAAAGTTTTAAAATATTGACATCAGTACTGCATCATCCCTCCTGCTTGCCCTTCAAGTCCTTTTTTGACATATTGTTGGTCTTTTGGCCGTATCTTGAGCATACAAAGGTCTTTTTTCAATGATTTTCTTCATTATTGCTCTTTGTTCCTATTTTCTAGAACCATTCCTCTAGTTGGAGGCTCATGCAATCCTTCACTAGGTTTTCAACTATATCTTTTTAGAGTAGAGGTTTTCCCACTGGTTTTTCTCTATTTCTCCACTTCATAGAGATTTGGTTGTGATTGGGTACCTCATCAGGCCTTGTTGCTGGGACCCAAGTTTTCTTTCAACATTGCATTGTAGTTTCCTTCCTCTTCTGTATTATTTGTAACTGCATTATTGTTCACCTTAAGATGGGGGGGGGGGGTGTTAGAGAAAAAGGTTAATTTAATTTCATTAATTTAATTACCATTTCTCCCTTCTTAAGATTTTATTTTATGCACTTTTTGCATTCTCTATTTAATAATTAATTAGTAATTGTTAAATAGCTTTTACTGTTTAGGTTACCCATTGTAACTTTTTAGGTTACCCTTTTGGGTTCCAATCTCCTTTTATAAGGATTGATCTTTTGTAATAATCCACATCTTTTCTTTATCTGAGAATAGAATTTTCATATTTTTAGAGGAAACCCTTTCCTCTTCTTGTCTTTTTCTTCTTTGTGATAGGTTTTCTATATGTAGGTATTCGAGGGCTTTGTGGATTTGATTTGCGTAATTGCTCAAATCCTTCAACTCACAAAGTTTGACCTCGTTATGTAGAATATTGATGAGCAATTAAAAAGACAACAAAGATCTTGAGACACAACAGGTCTTGGATACACCAATATCAGTAAATTCAAAATTTGTAAACCATCCAAATTGGTAGTAGAAGATCCAATGAAGAAATCTAAGGAATCTAAAATCACATGTAAGGTAAGAAAGCTATGAAACCTACCTATTATAAATGTGGAAAGCTTGTCATACTTCAAATATTTGCATAAGTAGATCAACACACTCCAAGGAGTGCACCTTTTTTAGGTTACTGTTACAATTGCAATAAATATGGACATAACGAAAAAGAGTGCAGATCAAGAGAAAATGCTATTTCACCAAGAGGAATCTTTGTAGGATATTTTTATACATACAATGAATTTGGTCACAAAGATAAGCATTGCAGATCGAGAGCTTCACCAACAAGAAAACTAATAAGCTCCATGTGTAACAAATTTTGATAATTTGCATGTAAAATAATATATTGTACATTTATAAATTAAAGAGGAAATTGAGGACCATGGAGATCAATAGGAATTTCATGTTACATTTTTTTATAAGTATGGATATTGTTAGAAATGCTTTAGAATAACTGGGGGGGGGGTGAATCAATTATTCAAGGTCCAAATGTCCAATTCAAACTTTTCATCAAGTAAAGTGTGCCCATCTAACTATTTATTTATCTAGGCTTTAACTTTCCTACTCAGCAAGTTACTATAAATCAACATGCAAACATCACACATGAAAAGATCAACACATAACACAATGATTTACATGGAAACCCAATTTGGAAAAAACCACCAGTAACATGCTACTCAATTTTCACTCTTTTGAAGTGATGCCCTATGAAAGGCTTGCCTTGTTAAAGGCTACAACACATTGTTAAATTTGACCTAGTTAAGGGATTTAACCACCCTATTAGAAGTGGGCCTGGTTAGAGGACTTTAGAACATTTACTTAGAATGCCAGTCTATTAAAAGATTTACAAATGGTTGTTAAACCAACCTAAGTCCATAGGATTTTCTTTTACCCTAACTGATACAGTTGCTAGAGAGTAACAATGAGGGGTTTTGACCTGATTACAACACACAACTTAACTTGCAAATTTCAGATCACTTCTTCAGCTCTTCACAATTTGCCTAGCTTTTAGTCTCTGCAACTTTGATAGCTTGCCCTCCTTTCAAGCTTTGTCTCCTTGAGTCTCCATGCTCAATGTACCAGTGCAATCCTCTCTTTCTGACCACTTATCAAAGCAGCGTCTCTATGCTCTGTTCTTCTTTCTCTTAGATGTCTTCTCCTTGACACCCTTAAACCACTGTGCAATTTGGCACTCTAGAAACTCTTGCTTCTTGGTTTGTGACTCCTTAAATATAAGTTTGGAATTTCTTTTCCCACTCAATTCTTCCCTCCTTCAATTTCTATTCGAATGGGTTAGGTAGGATTCATTGAATCTAACCTACATTTTGTTCCTTCTAGGAACATGATGAAGAATCCTCTTGAATTTGCTAAAAAATGATTTGTATAGAATTTTGTGCCACCAGCTCATCATCCTTATCCTCCAACTAGTTCACAAAATTCAAGGTAACAAACTTGTCGGCTCAGTTATGAAAAATCTTTGACTTTTCAAATAATGCAGTAGCTCAACACTATTGAAATTCTAGTGCTCTGCACATTCTGTGTTAATCGACATCAACTATGTTTTACTAATGCTCGACACCTATTATGGATTCACTCGGCATCCTCTAAGTTTTTCTGACGCTCAAGAGTTGTTACTTTACTCGGCACCTGAACTTGGCTCCTTTTGTATCACTTGACACACACTAGATTTTCCATTTTCTCAGCTCTAACTAAAAAATTTGCTCAGCTTGAACTAACTTGCTTGGCACTTACTAATGAACTTAGTTTAAGCTTTGCAGTCAATCTTGTTCCAACTTATTCTTCTAGTGTATCTAAGTGTGGCCAACTTCTATATCTTCAAGTATGTTATCAATACATCATTTAACCATTGTCTTACCTGATCCTTGCACTTCATTACAAAACCATAATTCAATACAAAAGGTATTATAAATATTTTGTAAATTTTTAAGATGATACATTTATCCCCTACTTAAGTGAGAGTATGAGGCAAGCCATACTATTGGAAAAGAAGAGAAAGAAGAAGAGAGAGATGAAAGAATGAGGTGGAAAATTGGCCAAAGATGGGACATCACTAAGTCTAAGGACATAAGCCCCAAAACTAAGGATCCTAACTCCCCATCCATGCACAAGGGCACAAAAGAAAAACAAAACAAAAAAGATAAAGTCAAAACTAAAAGACACCATAGTGTTAGTATTGAAACAAACTCAAAATCAACTACTGAAAGAGACCTCATCCAAGAAATTCCCTATCACTAATATCCTCTATAGAAATCAATTGAAAATGTATAATTGATTACATAGGGAAAAAAATACCTATTGGAATATTTAGGAAATTTGAGATGTTGAGAGGGGGTGAATTAGTATCCTTAAAACTTTTTATACTCATTCAAATCTTATTTTCCTTTATGGTTTATGAATTTAGTAGACATGCATATTCAGAACATGAATACTAAAATGAAAGTAAACTTGTCTATTTTACTTCATCATATACACATAAACATAAATTATAAAAACTTAACACATGGCACAAAGTTTTTGGTCATGTAGAAACCCTTGTTTAAAGGCAAAATAATGTTGGGGATGACACCCAAAAATCCTATTCATCCCATTATTCTTTTAAGGTACTAATAAATTTAGCAATTCCTTATAGGCCCCTAAGAAATGCTCACTTGCTTCGTTTGATGATAAATCTTCTTGACTTGAGTTTAAAGGGTTGTTTATAGATGTCTTCCTTTTCTCCTTTCTGACCCAAATATGTTTCATATCATTTCTCGCTAGTTCTTGATTCATTTTTCCTTTTCCTTTATAGTTGTCATTGGTATCTTGTTAGTACCTATAGTTTTGTGTGATATATCTATTCAAAATCTGATTGAAAAAGATCATTGTAAGAAGAAGATTGATTGAAAGAGGGAGATTGTTGGAAATTCGATTGAAAAAAAACATTGTCAGAAGAAGATTGATTGAAAAAGGGAGATTGTTGTTAAAATAATGTTTTCAATCTTTTTTTTTTTATTGATGTCAAACCTGCCATATGTAGGAATTATAATTTCTTATAAGATCCAAGTACTATCACTTAGTTGATTGATGAAGAGGATTTAATCAACAGGATGTAACAAAAGCACCTAAGGGAAAGGATAGTGAGAGGTTTCCTTGTTAGGGCTACAAATGTTTGTCACTTATGGTGACTTACTCTGTTAGGAGTAACACAAAAGGATTTATAAGAATCCTTCTTTTTTAAGGATTTTGCAACACTCATACAATGTGTCCAGTTTGTTAAGAGATTTACAAATAGACTATTAGGTCTACCATGTTAAAGAATTTATCTTCTATAATAATGGGAAAGTAATAGTAAACTTGACCTGATTGAGTAAAACTTACTTTGTTGTTTGGATCTCTCTTTTTATCAACTCTTTATCACCTCTTGTGACTAATATATCTAATCCTTCCTTTTCTATTGTATAATAATTTGTTCTTGTAGTAGATTCACCTATTCATTCCTCTAGCATATCCTCTCATCAACATAACTTTAGCAATAATAGGCTTAAACTACTCTCCATAGGTCCTTACAAATAAATATTTTTGACTCTTTTATCCATGACCTAATTAGGTTTTAGGAAAATTCTATAATATTTTATTGATCAAGATGAATGCTCTATATCCATCCTTATCATCTCATTTCTCTTCCTTTATTTCATTGGTTCATATACTATTGTGGGATCATCATTAGTTAAATCTCTCTTCCCAATAAATCTTACCAAATATTCTTCTTGATCAGTGCAAACATCTTTTCCTACTTGGCATAATTAAAATACATAATTTTTGGTGTAAATAAGTATTCACTATTTACACTTACTTAAGTTTACTTAGGTTAATGTATTATTTTATTATTTTTATTTGTGAGACACTTAGAAGTTTGCACACCTTTTTGAGTTTTCATGTTGACAACATAAAAGTACGCAACTCTATTTTAGCACATGGTGTCTACAACACTGATTTGCATGTCACACCCTTGTAGGCTTATCCTTTCATCACCACACTTACTTTCATGCTTAATGGAGGATAACCCATATTTGGTGGACATGTGCCTAGTTGTATGACATATCATGGTGCTGATTTTGAGGCATTCTAGATGTATCTCAAAGGCCTTTATATACAGGCACTCCTAGTGTACTTTCACAAGGCATATTGAATGAATATATCATAATTCTGATCATACTCTCTCTTTCTGATCTACAGTTGTGCTTGTGTTTGAATTCTTAATTCCTAGATGAATTTTTCCCTTAGGAAAATTCTTACAATAATTACTATGACATTCTATAATTTTAGATTATTCTTATGTAGCTTGGTAAACACTATGTTCATGCTTGGTAGATGTGTTGACATTTAGTGACAACATGCTCGATTGTGCTTGGATTTCTTGATTAAGTCTTTTCTCACATATCATTTCTTAGTATACATAGTGCTTAGTTGTAAATGTCTCATACTTATACTATTTTTCTTCCTTGACTTGGTAAATATTCTATAGCTTAGTAATAATGTTCATTGACCAACATCTCTTATACTTATTGACTATCCATTTTGCACTAATAAAAACATTTGATGTTTGTAGGAGTAAAGAGAGAATCATCAAAGATGACACAAACTTCATAATTTAATCTACTTCCATGAAATTGAGAGAGAGAGAGAGAGAGAGAGAGAGAGAGATGATTACCTCATTTACTACTATTTGTGTGTCCAATTATGAATCACAGAAGGAGAGACATAATTATCTTATCTATTAATATATATGTTATTATAAATGTTTTAGAATAACTGAGAGGGAGGGATGTGAATAATTTACTCAAGGTCCTTGAGTACCACTTGAACAATTAAACACAAACACTCTTTGTTTTGTTTATCATGTTGTTGCTCAGTCTCTATTATAAAATATTTTCTTAAACATAGCATGTTGTACATAATGAAAACATCATCAAATGTAAAACATATAAAGCATTCAACACAGATTTTACACTAGGATTTTATGTGGAAACTCAATTTAGGAAAAACCACTAGCAACATGTTACCATTTTTCACTCTTTTGAAGTAAGCTTTGTTAGGAGCCGACCCTATTAAAGGTTTACAAAATGCACTATTAAATGTGACCTTGTTAAAGGATTTAATCACCATGTTAAGAGTGACCTTATCAAAGAACTTTGATCATTCCATTTAGAATGTTACCTTGCTAAAGGATTTACACAAACTTTTAAGTATTTCAAATGACTATTAGGTCAACCTTTATTAAAATTATTTTAATAAAAACTATTTACAGTGATTAGAAATAAAATAGTAGGGTTTTGATATGTATATTTTCAACTCACTTTTGTAGGTTCAAATCTATGTTCAGTTCATGTGTTGACTCACTGATAAGCTTCCCATTTTCATCTCTAATCTTGATTTGGTCAGCAACCCTTCAAGAAATCAACCTTCTCACTTCACCAACACTTAAGCCATCTTCTTAGATTCACTCATCAATACATGCAGCATCTATACAAGTTATCTCCTTGAGCTTCACATTCACTAACACACTCTTGTATTCATCCTTGTGCACCTTTGATCCACCTCTATTTGTATGTCTTTCTCATATGCACCACACACTTGACAATTTGTTCAGCTTTATACCTCTTTAAATAGGAAATTATTTCTTTACCATTCTCCATGATCACCATAGATCTTTTTGTTTATGATCAAGTTCAACATGATTCATTGTATATGTCCATCTTCTTGATCATCCTCTAGAAACTTCTATAGAATTTTTCTATTAGGTCATTACCTAATCCTCACCTTGAATTTAATGATCCAACTCATCAATCTTATCTTCAACATGGTTTACATTTCCCAAGAAATCAACTAAGTTAACTGGGAATCACAATTTCCTCAAAATTGTTCTCAACATTATTACTCGGCAATCTCTAAATTTTAACACTTAGTTATCACTAAATTACTTGGTCATTGTAAATCTTAAGGCTCAACATCAAAAAACTTATTTGATTGATACTAATATTCAGTCAACACTAGATTTTATTGGCACTAATTGTGGTTCAATTGACACTAGCATCACTCAGCATTCCTTATCTTTTTACTCTATTGCTCGACTTAGCTTAGCTCTCTTGACATAAATAATAACTTTTCTTTATCAAATTTTATCTCATCAAATGTCCATTGTAGCTTCCTTTTCATAACTCAACCTTTCCTCTAGGTGTTATTTTTCTGAGAAACTTCTCAAATCATCTTCATCAATCAAATAAATATGACATTTAGATTAGGTAGAAATGTGTCTTATCAATAGATTTGACATCAATGACAAAACAACAATTATTCCAATTGTAAGTTTCTAACATGTGTGTCTTATTGAAAAACATGAAAGTTTGGATTCTAGCAAGTTTGGGTGCCTAGTAGTCAATCCCATTAAAACTTTGTGCCTTCTGGAAGGTTTGCATGCATGTGTATGTCTTCTCCTCATGAATGTATTTTTCTTCATTATCCATGAAGAAAACTCTTGTGTACATGCCCTATAGGTCAATATGTTTGTCATCATAGGGTCATCTTGTTTTCTTTTCTCTTTGTGGATGAAAAAACATTCATTATCCATAGAGATCTATCTATGAAATTGTGAATATCACATACAGGCAAGGTTCACTTACACCCATCAAGGATTAGCTACAACAAAAATATAATAAAAAGGGCATAATTACTATACAATGGAGATTTTATGTATTCTCCCACCTTATAATGGCTTTGTATACATAGGAATCATAAGGAAGAAAATCAAGGATACTCGCTTCTAGAAACAAGGATACATCCTTAAACAATGATGTATGCCACAAAATTAATTAAGACTATTGACTCTTATAGGATAGGAAAACTAAGAATTATGAAAGGATATTTTGTTGATAAGAAGAAATCCTTGAAAAGAGGATATATGCTTGAAAATATAGCTATCTTGAAATGTGATAACATCTTTTAAACAAAAGAGGGGGAGGATAACAAGAACGCACTCATTTAGCCTCATGACTCTAGATGAAATAGGGATTCTTCATGAAGGATAAAAAACTTTAAAGCATGTAGTAAGGGAAAAAAATTATTATCAACATACATTGAAAATAAAGAAGAGGTGATGATTAGGGACATACAACTCTTGCATGTAAGAGAGAATCCTAGTCAAAACAAAAATTTCTTAAAGGAAAATAATCTGACATGATTAAAAAAAAATATTTTTTACTAAGGAATGTTTATCCTTAGATAAAGAGAGAAAGAATGTACAATCAACACTATCCTGCAAGTATAAGTGCAAGATATATTGTAGGATATACAATTCCAAACAACATAAGGTGTGACATTGATGCTATAAAAGATATCACAAATGAAGTAAATAATATTAATAAAGATGATTATAAAATGACAAACATACTAATCTAGGAGCATCCTAGGTGTAAGAGAAATCTTGCATCACCCAAAAATATTTCATTTTTTTTCTTGAATAAGGGTTGTCCTAGTGTAGAGTTTTTGTTTTTGGAGGCTTTCTATTTTTTAAGTCGTTCATACGAGCTCAAAATGTCATAATTTCAAATGTGAATGTTTATCTTGGATATATCAGCCTATGAGTCAAGGATCAATGTCATATCATGAGTATTTGTGAAGTTATTGTAGATTTTTGGTGTACACTTTTGGTACAAAACTTCATGGTATATTAGAGTCCCCTGATGGGCTCCAAAATGGGGATGACTAGAGCTTACGTGAGTTGGGGCATGTAGATCAAAGACTGGGGATTTTGGAATAGGGTGATAATAGCCAATCGGAGTAATATTTCAAAAAAAATGGTCTTTCAATGTTGGGTTAACCAAAATTTCCAAAATAAATGTCAAAGGTGTATCTAACCAACTCTATATGTATTTTTAAGTTTGGTTGGCCTTAGGGTTAGGTTTTGATGTCTACAAACCTCCCGAGTGACATAAAATTTCCTATATAAGAAAGGCTTGTAAATTATATAGGATATCTTTAGGTAATAATTTACATATTTGTGTTGCAAATTATTGTAAGGAAGGCAGCCATGTGGGTTTGCATTTTGTATTTCAAAATTCTATAATTTTTCCTTTGTAGTGATAATAAGAAGCCCATATTTTGTCCTCACAAATTGATGTTATTTCATTGTTTATGTTATGTGTTTGTGGTATTAAGGGGAGTACCCTTCATCAAGTGGTATCAAAGAAGGATTTCCTAAGTGTATAAATAGATCACCGATTGTGAGGTAGTTGTACCAAGACTGTGGTTTTGGTTGAGCATATAGATACATTATCAATTGTGAGGAAGTTTCCACTACAATTTTAGTGAAAGCATGAAAATGCCTCCACCAAGAGAGTGTGGAAGAATATTTGCAATTGTTACTCCTTAGAGTTTTAAAGCACTCTAGAGACAAATACAAGCATTGGAAGAACAAATATGCAAAGGAATAAATATTATCATAAGAGATGAAAGTGAGGATGAAGGCCAAGAAGAAAAAAATGTTGAAGAAAAGGCAGTTCTAAACCCAGAAGAATAGAGGTTTTTGAGGGTCATTTCCAAGATTGATAAAAGCACTAAGTTTGAGGTTCCCACATTTTCAATAAATCTTAACCCAGAGGATTCAATTGATAGGATCAATGAATTGGAGGAATACTTTGAGTATGAAGATATTGAGGATCTTGATAGGGTCAAGTTTGTGAAGGTCAAACGAAAGGGTCATGTGAAGATCTGGTGGTAGGAGATTCAATTGGAGAAAAATAAAATAGAGAAGGATAAGATCATAAGATGAGACAATATGATAGGTAAGTTGAAATGACAATTCATTCTCATTGATTATGAGCTTGACTCATTAAAGAAAATGTAGGGTTGAAGACAGTGAGAAGATATGTTCAAGAATATACAGAAGAGTTCTACTATGTTCTCATTAGAATCAGCCATGTAGAAGCTAATAAGGAGAAAGTTTCATGTTATCTTAATGGTTTGAGGCCAAGCATTCAGGAGGAATTGATTCTACTATAAATGAATAGTATCGAAGAGGCATACTATTTCACCCTAAGAGTTGAAGAAAAGATGAATAAGAAGTTTGATCGAGAATAGTGGAAGAGATCATAGTGAAAGATCTAGTAGACAGTCTTATGGAGGCCAAAATGAAGATTAGAAGAAGAAGATGAGGCAAGAAGTAGAAGTCAGAACTAGAGGGAAAACAATTTCAATCATTTCCATGATCATAATAATAGAGATCATGTAGGAAGAAGAAAAGGGCAAGGATATGGTAGGGGAGAGGTTTTCATGGAACTTGGTTTTGTTAGAAATAGATATTATTGAGAGGGGGGTGAATCATTATTCTACAAAATTTTTCCCACAATTGGATATTATTAATTACTTTACAATGTGCATATGAAAGTAAACCAATAATTTTGAACAATAAATAAATCCATACACAAAGAGAACTCATAACATCATATTATGTTAACTAGGGAAACCCTAGCCAAGGGAAAATCCTAGTGGGGATGGCACCCATAAAATGATCCACTAAACAAAAGAATATTGTTAAGGATACTAACCCTATTAGGAGTCTATGAATAACATATAGTGTATTGGTCCTTGTTAGAGGATCAAGCCCTATTAAAAGCCTCAACCCTATTAGGAGTTTCTTCAATCCTATTAGGAGTTGGTATACAAATACATATGTATGCAAGAAGAGCCCACTGCCCAAATATGCAATTATACAATTTAGTACCTTAAACAAAAAAAGATAGATATAATAACCTCTTATCTATTGTTTGATTTGCTTCACATATATTTGATCTTACATCATAATTTTCATCATGGGTGTCTCACATAAGTTTACATGTGACCTTCTTAGTTCACATATACACCATATACTTTGCATTCTCTTTACTTATACTCTCTTTTTTCACAAAACTCTAGTCGTCAACTTGATGTTTTCACACATCATGCTAACTTAGGGTAAACATCTAGGATTTCATCCCTAAACAATTAAAAGTTTATTTTGTGATTGAGATAATTCCTTAACCAATTTTTAGCCCTTTTCTGATATACTATGTTTTCTCCATATCTTTTCCTTTATTGGTGTTTTACCTGTAACTTCATCTATACTAACCATACTTATCTATGCACTTAGGTACATCATCATGACACTCTGGTCTACCTACCCTTAACTGAGAACATTTTTATTTCCATTATAGACTTTGCAATACTGAAGTAGCCTCTAAACTGATATCAAAATTGTCTAACACTTAGACAAGTTTCTATCTCTAATCATGGATTCTTTAATTGTAAGTTTTTCCTTCTATTCCATAATTATATGTTGTCATAAATGAAAACCCTTAACCTTATTGACTTAGGAATATTCCCAAAAATATCCCCCTTTGGCATTGATGACAACATATGGAAAAATTGGCTAAGTTCCCAAAATGTTACAAAAATTTCTCAAAACTAGCCTTACAAAATTTCAAAATTATGAACTTGTGGATCATTGCATACTACCATCTTTACCTTATACCTCCTAATACTAAAACTCACACTTTCATTATACTTTATAGAATTTTCCTATATACTTATCCCCCTTTAACATCTATGACAAAGGTGTCAAAACTTATTTACATGTCAAAACTTAGTTCATTACCTCCTTATTAGGATGATAAGTGAGAAATACAGTCTCCAAAGTTGACTAATAGGCTCTTCATGTTCTTCTCCCATGAGTCATTTACTCCTTCTGAGATGTTGAGGAGAGTGCATAATCCATAGGATGAAATCTCCACCACATTCAAATCTGAGTAAACAAAACTATCAAAGGATGTCTTGGTTGACAAACATTCCTCTCACTGACATTCAATTATGCTTAATTTCATCGATAGATGTTCTCTCAAAAGTGAGAACCTCTTTGTAATCCTTGTCTTCTTGTCTTCCAACAAACTTATTTCATCATATTCTTTTCTAACTTGTGCTTCAATTGATTCAATCATTACACTAGGTTGGCATACCTGATCTTCCAGTGCTTTTACTTCTACATTCTTCTTCCCGAGTTCATCATCAATGTCTTCTGTGAAAATAAAAGACATTGTACACTTTGCATATAGGGTTTTTCCTTCAAGCTCACACTTTCTTAATGTCTTGATACAAGTATCAAAATTTAATAAATCATTTATAATGTTTTGACAAATAGTTTCAAACATCTATGCATCATCCTTTCCCCAAGCTTTTACTACTGCAACTTCTGACAACTTATGAATTTAGTATCAAATATTTGAATCATAGTGTTTTCCCTATCTTCAGGGTTAGAATCAAGTGACTTCATAGTCAAAGCTCATTGTATCTTCTCATTCACTTCCATGAGATTTTTTTGCAAACTCTTTACCTATTTGTTCTTGCAGATAACTTTTCTAAGTGATGATATCAATTCTGATTGATCATCATCATCTGATCATGTGAGTGTAAGAGTAGTTCTAGGTGCACTTGCCTCTTTTTTCTTTCTTTGTTCTTCTTCTTTTACCTTCTTGTCTTCTTCTATCTTATCTTCTTCCTCTTTTCTCTTCTTCTCTTCATCTTCCTTCTTTCTCTCCTCTTCCTCTTCTATCTTCTTATTTTCTTTTTCTTCTCTTTGTTTCTTTTCTACCTCTTCTTTCCTTTTTTCTTCTCTTTTCTTTTTCTCTTCTTCTTCTTTCTTCCTCTTCTCTCATCTTTTTTTTTTCCTCCTCTTTTTATTTCTTTTATGCATCTTCCTTCCTTTTCTTTTCTTCCTCTTATTTTCTCTTTTTCTCTTCTTCTTCTTTATTCTTTCTTTCCTCTTCTCTTTATTTCTTATCAATTTCCTTCTTCCTCCTTTCTTCTTCTTCTTTTTTTCTTTTCTATAGCTTCACTTTTTCTTTTCTCTTTTTCTTCATCAAAGCTAGTATAATCAACAATATTTCCAACAATGTTTGGCCCAAGATTCTTGAAAGGATCCTCTATGATATTCATAGTTACTTTCATGGCACCAATTTGCATGGTGTCAGGCCCAATTAAGAAATGTGAAGATAGATCTACCATCTTCATGTCCTTACCTTCTTCTTATGTTGTTGTTGTAGTAGTCTATTCAACTTTCATAGGGGTTGTTCCCCCCATCTTTTTACTTTGTTTAGTGACCTTAGGCATAGATTTCATATATCTAATGATGGTTGCCTTAGTTTCTTTGTTGATCTCTTCGTAGTTGCTTCCCATCAAAATAATTTCTCTTCTTTTTATTTTTTAACAAAGGTTCAATACCTTTCATTATATTGACTAAGTCATCATATGTGTTTACTTTGTAAAGATTTCTCATCATATTCTCCCTAATTTTCTTATCTTCATCTATAATACTTCTTTTGCTTATCAATTTATTACAAAAATTCTCTTGTATAAATCTTTGGACATCTTCAAACCTTTTGTTCTTCAAAATTATGTTTCTTACAATTGTATTTTCTAACTATATTATGTCCATATTTCTATACATACTATAAAACTTATTTAACTAGATGAAATTATCACTATCAATGATCTAAACATTTAAATTTTCTACTTTAGGTTTCCAAACCTTCTTTCCTATTGAAGTTTGGGCTTCACCTACTACTTTCTATGTAGGCTTGTCCTTAGTTTTATCTTTGTCCTCTGATTCTTCTTATTTTGTTTCAACAATTTTAAGATGTTTTCTTCTCTTACCAGGTCCACTTTCTTTTTTCTTGACTCTCTTCCTTCTTTAGGACTATGTAGGTTTAATATTAACCTTGGTGAGTCTTTCTAACTTTCTATTTCTAAGAGGAGTAGTGGATTTCTCCTCATCATTGTGTACTTCTTCTTCAAGCTTCTAACTTTTAACTTGTGTGGGTTGCACTTTTGCAACTGTAGCATAGGGCACAACAAGTATCTACAAAGATGACTCTGCTATGGTGATTCCCTTAGAAGGTTATGTCATTTCTAAAGGTGTGGCTACAAATACCTCAGTCTGTTCACTAGCCTTCATTTCCAAGGCTATACCATCCACCTCTTCATGTTCCTGCCTTGTCATGCCAAATTCCTTGAGAATAGTCTCAATTTTATTTTCAACATTTTTCTTTATTTCCTTGTTGTAGAGCTTGTTCTCTACTTCTCTGATCTTCTATGCATAGGTTCCCCATCTACGAGTGTCTTTGTCTTACTCATAATCTAGTATGATCTTTGTATACCCTTTAATTATATCTTCACTCATTTCATAGCTCATAGGGTCTATTAACTTAACCCTTAGCTCAACTACTTCTATACAAGTTACATCTATTTCAACCATGAAATATATGTCCTCTATGTACTTCTCCACCAATGAGGGTGGTATTCTATATCTCTTCATCGCAGTTTAAAAGATTTTTTTTTTTTTTTTTATGTCTTCAACAATCTTCTCCTTTGATTGTTTCCTGTAATAGTAGGTCACCAAGGTCATAGTTCATTTATTTTTGTTGTCTCATTCCCTATCAATCATACTAGGGAATTGTCTAATAAATTAGAAGAATAGGTGTGTTAGTAGAGATTCAAACCTAAACACTGCACTTTGTGTTTTCTTTAGCTTCTCTATGTTATCCAATAGTTGATACGTAACAATGTCACACATATTAGCCTTCTCCATATTTTTTGTCATCAAGTATGTTGCATGTAAGAATCTATTAGGTACTAAGTTTAACCTTGAACTATGATTCATTTTGTAACCAATGATCTTGTTGATCACTCTCATATCAATTTTCTTTATGAGATCAATCTTCATATTTCTACCATCTAATTTGGTCTTTAGATTGGTTTCCACCATCTTCTTCACATTCTTCTCATTGACTAGGTTTCTACCCTCATTGTTCAAACTAGTTAACCTATGAATCATGTCATTTCCAATCATGATAGGCATATCTCCAACCCAAAACATTTGTTCATGAATATGGCTCAGAATGATTTTGCTCCACTCATGGTTGTCAAAATCTATATAGAACATATGATTTACTATGTTCAATTCCTTCAGGTGTGTGAACTCTTGTTTCGATGATAGGTCTCCTTGGCACACTAGGTCTAAATCCTTTTGAATGTCATTGTCTCCAATACTCTCAAATTTATAGTGAATGTAAGACTTGATATCTTCAACATGTAAAACATTTTTTGGAACTTGCAAAAATGCTCCTAGAGGATCATCTACTTGAGATATGAATGGGTGCTTCTTAAACACATACCTCAGGCTCCCATTAACATCACTAAGAATGGAATTCTACATTTAAATAGATTCAAATACTTCAAAAGTTTTATAAAATACTTTAATTTCTCATAACTAGGGCTTTTTTCACTTCACACTGTGAACACTTCAAATTTTCTTTTAGTTGCTATCAAATTTCTTGGAATTGCTCCTTTACTCTTTACACAATCAAATGGTACTCAAGATCTTGTTCACATTCCTTAAATCTTTCAATTTGAAATTTGCATTAACTATATATCTACCAAAATTTGTAAATATATTACTCTTTTAACCAGTGAACTTGTTTACCTTCATTCTTCTTCATGTGACTACCAAATGACTTGTGCTCTTAACCAATCTTCCTTGTAATCTTTACTACCTCATGTTAACTTTGCAACTCTTAACTTGACTTTTAACTTATGTTCCATCTTTCTGATGTTCTATCTTTGATAAAAGGTGCTTAATTCAAATAAGATGAATCCCACACTATGGCTGATTTCAATCTTCTATCAGGTGCATTAAAAAAAGTGTTCTTCTAAGACTATATGTGAACTTTCTACATCATTTTCTTTCACAAATTCTTCCTTAAATTCTTTAACATGCTCTTTGGGTTCTTCCTTTTGGCTAATATTGCTACTGTTGTCATTTCTTCTAACATTTTTGTTATTATTTCTTCTATAGTTTGGATTCCTATTAAAATTCCTTCTATCCATTCTACAAAATATTTCTATGTGACCAAATTTATTGGTTAACTAACATATAGGTGTATGCCTTCTTTGATTAGGTCCATTCTGATTATTTGGTGCTCTGTAATTCCTTGTAACTTGACCAAGGTTGTTACACTTGTAACATACAATTTGGTTCCTTGCTCCATTAGGTCTTTCTCCATCATTGGATCTGCTTTGTGATCTCCTTCTTTCATTACCTATAGGGTTAGTATCCCTAAAAATTCTACTATTTTCATTGTTACTATCAAACTTAGGTTTCTTACAATCTACTATTTTATGTCCAAACCATGATAATTATAACAATAGAAATTAGTAATATGTTTGAAAGACTTATCTATGTAATCTCTCTTCATATGACCAACTTCATTGCATATAAAATATCTACCTCTGAATTCATCCTCCTTAGGTGGTTCAACTTGCCCTATTTTTTTTGGTTCATCACTTTTCTCAGTTTGACTTACTTGCTCTACTTCTTTAGGTAATTTTGTAAACTCATTTGCTTCAATCCTATTCTGGTCATTTTCATTAGAATTAGTGGTTTGAACAATTGGATTTGGTTCCTTTCTAAATTTAGTTTTCTTGGTTATTTTTTCTCCAATAAGATATCCAAGGCCTATCTTATCATAAGAAGATCTCTAATAGAATAGTTGTTCATCAATTTTCTCACTATTGGAATAATTCATTTTTAATTGTTTCTTAGCCTGAGTTAACTCTCCTTTCACAATGGTATTGTACTTCTTTAATTCTGCATGCTCTAATTTGATAGAATCTAATTTAGATGTTACTTGAGTTAGATGGTATCTTAGATCTATATTCTCAAATTTCAAATCTGAATCAAACTTATCATCATCCTCCTTTAGACTCAACTTCAGTTTAACAATCTTCAATTCATGTTTCAAAATATCATTTTCTTTCTTAAGGGTTACTACATCATCACTATCACTAATCTTATCTTTTGATTCTTTTCTAGATATTAGATAATCAATCTTATCTTTCATTTTGCCAATGTAATCTTGTACATCTTTGTACCTTTCTTTCAGGTTGTCCCTTTCTTCTGTAAGAAGATGAATTTTCTCAAGAGCTTCTTCAAGATTCTTCTATAACTGCTTCATATCCATAGGGATCTTACTCAAGTTGTTAGGCCTCTTCTGAGTAACTGAGCTCTAATAAAAATTGTTAGAAATAGACAATACTAAGAAGGGGATGAATTAGTATTCTACAAACTTTTACCCACAACTAGATATTATTAATTACTTTACAACATGAATATGAAAGTAAACCAATAATGTTGAACACTAAATAATTTTATACACAAAGAGAACTCATAACACCATATTTTGTTAACTAGGGAAACCTTGGCCAAGGGAAAACCCTGGTGGTGATGGCACCCACAAAATGATCCACTAAACAAAAGAATCTTGCTAAGAATATTGAACTTTTTAGGAGTCTATGAATTACATATAGTGTCTCTGTCCTTGTTAGAAGACTAGGCCTTATTTAAAGCCTCAAACTTGTTAGGAGTTTCTTCAACCCTATTAGGAGTTGGTATTACAAATACATGTGTATGCAAGACGAGCTCACTGTCCAACCATGCAATTATATAATTCGGTGCCTTAAATAAAACAAGATAGATACAATAACCTCTTATATGTTTTCTATTGTACTTCACATATCTCTGATCTTACATCAGAATTTTAATCATGGGTGTCTCACATAAGTTCGCATGTGACCTTTTTAGTTTGCAATTACACCATATATTTCACATTCACAATACATATAATACACATCTATTTTATCTCTATACTTCGCAAGTAGTCATTTCTTTACTTATGCTCTTTTCTTTCACAAAACTCTAGTGTAGTCAACTTGATGCCTTAACGTGTCATGCTACCTTAGGGTAAACATATATGATGTCATCCCTAAATAATTAATTAATTACCTCATGACCAAAATAATTCCTTAACTAGTTATTAGCCTTTTTCAGATATACCTTATTATGTCTAGTTATTTTCCTTTACTTGTGTTTTACCTATAACTTCATCTGTACAAACCGTATTGATCTGTGCACTTAGGTATGTCATCATGACATGATGGTCTACCTTCCCTTAACTATGCATATTCTGATTTCCACTGTAGACTTCACAATATTGAAGTTACCTCTGAACTAATATCAAAATTATCTAACACAAACAATTTTTTCGTCTCTAATCATGGATTATTTAGTTGTAAATTATACCTTCTATTCTAGAATTATATGTTTCCATAAATGACAACCCTTAACCTTACTAACTTAGCCATATTGCCAATAGTTTTTACTATGGAGAAGAAGGTCATACAGCATTTGAGTCTCCTTGGTACAAAGAAAACAAAGATAAGAGAACTAAAGATCAAGCCAAAGTTGTGCATATTGATGAAGATGTCAAATCATCATATTCTAAATATGTTGAAAGAGGAGAGGTCTTATTTAATAGAAGAGTCTTACTGAGTGGTGAGAATGAACGTGATCAACGAAGGACCTTATTTTGCAGAAGGTGTATATGTGAAGATAAGTGTTGTGATGTGATCACTGATGGTAGTGATACTAACAATCTAGTGTCAGAAAACATGGTCAAAAAGTTAAATCTCAAGAGGTATAAACACCCACATCCATACCATATTTCCTAGGTGTGGGATGACCACAAGGTCATGGTCAATGAAAAATGCCTAGTGAAGTTCAAGGCTGGAAGCTACCAGGATAAGGTGTTGTGTGATATCATGTCTATGGACATATGTCATATATTTCTAGGTAGGCCATGGAATTTTGATAGGCATGTTGTACATGATGGGCATACAAATACCTACACTCTAACAAAGGATAGAATGAAACATATGTTAAATCTATTGAAGGATACATATGAAAAGATATGTAGTGTTGCTACAGTATGTTTTGTTGATGGAAAGAATTTCCTAGAGGGTATGAGGTGTGAGAATTTGTTTTTTTCTATAATTCCAAAAGATTGTAAAGAAGAAGTTGAAGAGATAACTACAAAAGTTGCAGATTTTTTGGAGGAATTTTTAGATATTGTATCAAATAATGTTCATGATGGATTACCACCAGTGTGGAAGATTAGTCACTAGATGGACTTGATTCCAAGAGCTAATTTTCCAAATAAGGCAGTGTACTGAATGACACTAGTAGAAAGTGAGAAGTTCAAAAGACAAGTGCATGAGTTGTTGAAGAAGGGGTTGATTTGAGAGATTTTGAGTCCATGTGTTGTAGTAGCGGTATTTTCACCAAAGAAGAATGCAGAATGGCATATGAGTATAGTTTCATGGGCTATCAATAAGATCACAATCAAGTATAAATATCCATTTTCATGGATGGATGATATTATGGGTTGTTTGAGTAGAGCCAAATATTTTGCAAAGATAGATCTAAAGACTGGGTACCATCAAATTTGTATCAGAGAAGGAGATGAGTGGAATAATGCCTTTAAGATAAGGGAAGGATTGTACAAGTGGTTAGTCATGCCTTTTTGGCTAACCAATGCACCAAGAACTTTCATGCAGCTCATGAATGAGGTACTAAAGGAGTTTCTAGGTAAGTTTGTCATTTTTACCTAGATCATATTTTGATCTTTAGTAAGAAATTGGAGGAAATTGCATGCACATTCATAAGGCGTTTGATAAGTTGAGGGAAGAAAAATTGTTGATCAATTTGAAGAAGTGTAATTTTGTAAAGGATTTGGTGTATCTGGGATTTTTTGTTTCAGTAAAAGCTCTAAAAATGGACCCTAAGAAAGTGAAGGCTATCCTTGAATGACCTACTCCAATGAGTGTGACTGAGGTAATATCTTTTCATGGACTGACTAGGTTTTATAGAAAGTTTATTAGATGTTTTAATAGAATTTGTGGACCCTTGACTGAAACAATGAGAAGGGTTAGGAAAGAATTTAAGTGGACTATAGGAGCTTATAAAAATTTTAATCTATTCAAATAGAAAATTACAGAGCATCTTGTTTTAGCACTTCCATATTTTAATAAGGTGTTTCAAGTAGACTATGATTCTAGTAGTACTACAAAAGAAGATATTTTGAGTCAAGACAATAGACATGTTGCTTACTTAGTGAGAATTTGAATGATGTCAAAAGAGAATATTTTGTTTATGATTAGGAAATTTATGCTATAGTTCAAGAATTGAAGAATTTGAGACACTATCTTCTTCCTAAGGAGTTTTTTTTGTATATTGATCATCAAGCTTTGCAATATTTGAATATTCAAGGAAAGTTGAACCAAAGGCATTTGAAATGGGTTGATTTTTTACAGAGTTTTACATTTTTTTTGAAACATAGGAGTGGGAAGTTTAACAAAGTTGTAGATTCTCTTAGTAGAAGACATATTTTACTAACAAAGATACAAATTGAGGTGGTTGGGTTCAAGGAACTCAAAAATTTGTATTCAAAGGATCCTAATTTTAGAAAAGCTTTAAAATCTTGTACATAACCTATTATTCTTGACAAGACAAAGTAGTTGGATTTCATAATCCAAGATGGTATGTTGTTCAAAGGAAGCCACTTGTGCATTCCAAGAATGTCTATGAGAGAGAATCTCATCAAAGAGAAGTGTAGTAGAGGTTTGGATGGATATTTTGGTAGAGATAAAAACACTGCTCTAGTTGCTAAGAATTATTATTCACCATAACTACAACAAGATGTTAAGAATTTTGTATAGAGTGGTAGAGTATGTCAGATGGAAAAAGGAGTGAAGCAGAATACGGGGTTGTATTAGTCATTACTTATACTTGAATATCCATGGGAAGATGTCGACATGGATTTCATTATTGGTTTACCAAGTACTCAACTAGGGCATGATTTAATTTGTGTAGGGGTAGATAGATTTCTTAAAATTGCATGTTTCATTCCCTGCAAGAAGATAGTGATGTTGTTCATGCTACAGAGCTATTTTTTAGAGAAGTGGTGAGACTACATGATTTTCCAAAGAGTGTAGTTTTAAATTGAGATACCAAATTTGTTTGGTATTTTTGGCATACATTATGGAAGAAGTTGAAGATAGATCTGAAGTTTAATTTATCATTAAAAAAAAAATTGTACATTCTAATCTAATTGGAAAATTCATTACACAAATAGAAAAATAATAGTAATACAAATTTCCATCCTAAAAATTTCAAATTGATTTTTTTATTTCTCATCTCACCTTCTTCATCACATCATTCATAGACAGATGAACAAATAGAAGTTGTGAATTACAATTTGGGAAATTTACTGAGATGGTTGATTGGAGATAAGTCTGAAGGATGGGATTTAATTTTACCATAGGTGGAATTTACATGCACAATAATTTTGTCAACAAGAGTATTAGTAAATCATCATTCCATATTGTATATGGGAGCAGCCCTAGAAATGCTTATGAATTGAAGTAGTTAGATAAAGGAGAGATGAGTAGTATCAAAGCAAAGGATTTTGTTGAATATTTGAATAATATCTATGATGAGGTGAGGAAGCACATTACAAAGATATATACACAGTACAAGGCTAAGGAATATGTGAAAATGAGGTATAAGGAATTTTAGGTTAGGGATGAAGTCATGGTTTATTTGAGGAAGGAATGTTTCCAATGGGTACATATAATAAGGTAAAAATGAAGAATTTTGAACCATTCAAGACAATGAAAAAGCATAATTTGAGAAATGCCTATGAAGTAGAGTTCTCTATTGAGCTAAACATTTCACTAGTATTTAGCATTTAAGAATTGATCGAGTATCATGAAGGAGGTTATGGAGATGAAGTTTTTAAAGTGCAATGGGGTATTCTAGTAGCTACTTTAGCTATGAAGGAGATTGAGGCCATGTTAGACAGTCGTGTTGGAAGGATCACAAGGAACAAAACATATGAAGAGTATCTGGTCAAATGGAAAGGGAGACCAAAAGAAGATTCATCATGGATAGCAAGGGAGGAGGTTGACAGTCTTGGTTCTCCTCTGCACACCTGAAACAAAATGGGGTCACTTCTCAAATTATCCTGAGTGTCTAATGTAGGAGCATCCTAGGTGTAAGATAAATCTTGCATCAACCAAAAGTATTTTCTTTTTATTTCTGGAATACGGGTTGTCTCAGTGCAAAGTTATTGTTTCTAGAGGCATGCTACTATGTAAGTTGGTCATACAAGCTCAAAATTTCCTAATTTCATAGGTGGACATGTTCATCTTGGATATATCAACCCATCACTCAAAGCTCATGCCATATCATGAGTATTCATGAAATTATTGCAAATTTTTAGTGTGCAATTTTGGTGCAAAAACTTCAAGCTTATTTTTGAAGGCCATAGAGGCCTCGAATGGGCTCTAAATTGGGGTTAGATAGAGCTTTTTCAACTCAGGCATTGTAGATAAAAAGATGAGGATTTTGGAATGGGGCCAATCAAAGCAACAGTTTCAAAGTTATGGTCTTTCAAAGTTGGGCCAACCAAAATTTCCAAAAAAAATGTCAAAGGTGTATCAAGCCAACTCTATATGTATTTTTAGGGTTGATCAGTGTCAAGGGATAGGGTTTGATGACTAGAAACTTCATGGGTGACATAAAATTCCTTGTATAAGAAAGGCCCATTGACTATCTAGCACAGCTCTAGGTGATAGTTTGCAACTCTATGTTACAAATTATTGTAAGGAAGGTGTCTATGTTAGTTTCAATATTATATTTCAAAATATTTTTATTTTGCATTTGTAGTGATAATAAGAAGCCCTTTTTTTTTCTGCAATTTATTGTTATTTCAATGTTTATGTTATGTATTTGTGGTATTAAGGCGAGTACCCTTCATTACATATAAATCATAGGAATGAAAATAATTCTTGAAGGAAATCATATATTGCATTAAAAAAAGTATCACATATCAAATATAAGAATGTATGATATAATAATACAAACTATAGATAAATAAAGGAGCTGAGGGGAGGATGGAACATTATACCATCTAAAGGGACACCCTATTGGTTCTAGATATGCCTCATAAGGTAAGAACATATTTGCAAGAAGGGGATACTATTATCACCAAGGATAAATATCCTAAGCCACAAAGAAATACATATCATAGTAGAAATAGAGGTTCCATAAAGAGATAATGGATCCTTGAAAGAAGAGTAGAAACAACAAAGACCTTTAATAGAGAGATCTTTTATTCACATACCAAAGATGAAATTGCACATAAGAATACTATACAAAAAAATTATTCAAGAGAAAGAAAATATACAAATCCACAAAGGGAAACAAATGCTCAAAAGGAGAGAGAAAATAGAGAAAACATATTAATCTCTTGAATGGTTTCTCTGAGATTCTAAATATACACTTCCTAATGAACATAAGGTTATGGATACTTTATAGGGATACTATAAGTTTTTGTTTACTTCTTGGGTCATTTGGTTCATCTACTTGACCCTAGACTCCTCTAGGTCCTCTACATGCACAAATCTCCTTAATAAGGGTGATGAGCTCAATAGTTAACTCTACTCCTAGAGTTCCCTATCAATTTCAAAAGAAAGCTCACTTTTCCTTACTAGCCCTTATTGACAAACTTTATACCAAAACTACATCTTCAATAGGATTATCTTGCAAGAGTGTGTGGAATTCAATATTCACCTAAAAGTCTTGGAAATAATCTAAATACACTTAAACAAAATAATCTTTCTCTACTAATCTCATGGTTTAGTCTTTATAGGCCTAGTAGCCATTTTAGGTCTC
The DNA here is from genome assembly GCA_028749045.1 of Cupressus sempervirens. Classification (NCBI taxonomy): domain Eukaryota; kingdom Viridiplantae; phylum Streptophyta; class Pinopsida; order Cupressales; family Cupressaceae; genus Cupressus; species Cupressus sempervirens. The sequence continues at coordinate 249,507,387 of CM053792.1, read as the reverse complement.
CAATTGGGTCCCTGATTTATGCTTTTGATCCCTAATTCTAAAATTCTAAAAGACCCCCAAAAAAATCACCATTCTTACCACCCATTTAGAATATCTAAATAATTTTTGGGGTCTTAGGTTCCCTAAGTGTCCGTTCAACACCAAATCCTAACAACAATCTTTTAAGACTTGAATATACTCTAGAATAACTTAGTGATGAAAAATTGGTCCAATGAATTCCACCGACTTTGATCATGTAACCAAGGTTTCTCTTAGACTTTTTTCACACCCATGTTCCATTGGATTATGTATGTCAATCTACTCTTTCAATAATTTGTAAATTAATCCTCAAACTCCTAGTCAGGCTATCACAGAGATCACTTAGGGCATGGACTTAAAAATCACAAATAGTGTTTACTAGCTTGAAACTGACGAAAAAATAATTTACATGGCCTCTTCTTAAGAACCTCAAATGGCCATTGAGATTCCATGGTGTGGTTTTAAGAAAGAGGCATTAGTTGGGCCAAAATCATGACTCTGCCAGTGAACAACATTACTTACCTAAACAAAATTGTACAAAATGAAACACCAAATTTCACATATTTAAAGGAAGTTGTAATATAACTATTTACATAAAAAAATAAATCATTTAAATCTCTTGAGCATGAATTTCTCAATTTGTAAGACGAGTGTGTAAAATTTGCCAAAAAAATTATATTCAAATTATGTTGCTCAACCATCAAAATGCATTCCAACCTCCTCAAATCATTTTGAAATGTTTTATATATGCCTACTCAAATTGTTCCAAATACCCATTTTTTATCATATATAATTGGGCACAAAAATGCCAAAATCTTACAAAATAATGGCATGCAACATTGCAAAGTTACAAAAGTTTTCATGACAACTTTTTGCATCTTTGACTTCCATATGGTGTACCTTTAAACTATTGGTGTATAATTATTATTTTTAGTCACCCTAGACCTATTTAACACCTAAACATGACCTCATCACTATTATGACACCAATTTTCATATCATGCCTGAATTTGGCACTTTGACAACTTTTTGCTCAAATGACCAACTTTTTGAAAATGTGGAGACTAATTCAAAACTATTAAAACTTCCTTCAAACCACCTAATTTTCTCCTAGGTATTCCTTATTCTCATCATGACTTTCTAAGGTTTTACAAGCAAAAAATTGAGGGTGTATTCCTTACACCCCTAGGTGCTCATGCACCAATACTAGAAAGGATATTATCATATAAAGAACATGAAAATAAAGGGAGAAAATAGATCACCACAAAAATATATGGTAAAAGGTGATCATTGCCCCTTTATTAAGAGAAACAAGGAGGAGATACTATTGGGTTTCTCTCAAACTCATTATGTTGTATAACAAAGAAAAACATAATAAGGTTTATTAATGCTAGTCATATTTATGAAGTAGAAATAAAATATCTTGTGTATAAGAAAGTATACCTTTTTTAATGTTATCACAAATGTATAAGAGAAAATCATCACAATCACAAAGTAAATATATAGCATTATAATTGAAAGTAGATGAAAATCTATTAATAGAATCTTTGGCAAAGGGTTGAAATCTCATTTTAGGTTTGGACATAAGATGGATATATACACTCTTTGCTAAAGATTGAGAGGAATTAGTTCGGGGTGTATGTGGGGTTGGTAAAAGGATGTGATGGAGAGGTCATTGTAGAGTGGATATAAGAGGAAAATTATGAAGAGAAACTAAACGTATACCACATTTGTGTGTTTGTTGTGAAGTATTAACAAGAACCTAAATTGCATTTTCATTAATACCAAGTCATAAACCTTTGTAACCTTATTGAGTAGTAATATTATAACCTATAGTATAAGTAGTCCTAAGGGTATATGGAGAAAATGATTATATAGGCATGAATGGGAAAATGTAGTCTATGGGGGAATAATGGGTAAAATATTGTCTTTGGAATGAGTAGGTTTGTCCATAGTAAGTGATGGAGGATAGAGTTCATCTAGGAAATGTCTAACATAAAAATCATGGATAATTCTTTAAAGATGTAATAGGGTTTGAGGATTATAACAGGGTTGTCTTAAGGATTAGGTATAGGATTAGAAGGATTAGAATTAAGGTCATTAACAAAATTATATATGTGATCTAAGATATTAAAAAGGAAACCATGTGAAATTCTAATAATATTCTTAAAGTGTTCATTATCTGAAAAACTTGTATTAGTTAATCTCATTATACCATGTATAAGACACCCATGTAAGGACATCAACATCATGAAATGAAAGAAACTCTCATATACCTCATAAGTATGATAAAGAGATATAAGAATAAAGGTGACCATAGAAATAATTACACACCAAACCATTATAGAGAACTTCATGTATATATGTTAGGATTGATGCTCAAAGATAATCTAAGAAAGAAGATCTAACTATCAAACTGAGAAGGTGTGGGTATCAATATAGTGGGTTCACAAAAATGAAATGGTGAGCATGGGATCAGCCATAAAAAATATAGGAGGAATACAAATATCCCTTCAGAAGGGAAATCTAATTGCTAAAAAGGTGAAGTACCAATGTGTGATCTACCTAGGTATAAGGAATAACTTGGGTTTTATTCCTCCTTTGCCTAAAATAATAAATTGTAATGCTATAATGAAAAAGAGTGTTATGAAATTGAGTATGTAATCTAATTTTGTAAAAGAAAGAAGAATGAAATGGAAGAAGGGGAAGGATACTTACCAAGATAAAAACTTGAAAATGAACTATCAAACTAAAATAGAAAATAAAACTATCAAAGATCTACATTGTAATGGCTTGGATCTATAAACTTGGAACGCTTAAAAGCCACAAGATAGGGATGACTTGAAAGGTCAAAAATGAATTAAGATCATGGATAACTTGGATCAAGGATGAGTTTGGCCTTGACATTCTTCACAAAAAACTAAGACCTACAAATTCTATTAGAAATTGAAATACTAGATCTACAGATTTGATCTATGCACCTATAAATCTACACTTGTACACAATAGAAGGGGTTTTTTGTTGGTGGTGAGGGGCCTACCCAAATCAAGACCCATTTGAGAAATAAACCTTAAATTGAGATAAATATTGATAAATAAATGCTAACATGTAGTAGAAGTAAATGTATCAATAAAAAATACCATAGAAATATTGATGTGAATATGTTTGATATGCGATCAATTAGGTTAATGCAGTAGCCTTAACACGAAATCAAAAGGGGTTCATGTAACTCAAAACCTAATGTATGTATGCACTCACAATATGCCTCAATAATTAATTGAAGACCTTAAATGCATTAAGGGTAGATCTCCTATGTGATGGAAAAACTATACAATCTCCAAAGAAGAGAGAAGTTAGATCTAAGAGAAAGGAATGCATAAATGGTAAATTAATATCTTGAATTCTTGAGAAAGAGAAATCAATGTCTCAATTGATTTCTTTCTTGAGAAGTCCTTGACTTGAGATCTTGAACATAGATTGGGCACAATAGTAATGGATAGATAGCTTGCATATAGAATGGATTCCCAAATGGAGTGAAAAAGCCTTCTTTTATAGAAATTTCAAAATAAAAATAAAAAAGGATCGACTTCACAAGGTAGGAAATAGAAAGATTTGACATTGGAAAAGGGATTTCAAGGGGGAAAATACCTAGGTAAGGGGAAACCTCATCCATTAACCCCCTAGTAAGGAGAGAGCTCATCCCTGAACTAGAGGTGTAAGGTCCTAGAAATGGGCTCTAGATCTGAGAAATATTGCAAGGCGAAGTAAAAATGATGGAATATATAGAAAAATAGCCAAAAAAATGCATTGAAATAATAATTTATGTGTTTGGGAGAATAAACAAAAATCCATGTATAGAAATTAATGTCAACTTAGACATCTTAGAAATATTGGAGGAAGAAAAAGGACATGGATTTAAGTTATTAAATGTCATAAGAGGTCCTAATGCACCAAACCACATTAAGGAGGATTAAAAGGTCTTACAAACTGGGTGTGCACTTTTAAGATGGTATAATAAAATTCTTAAGGCTCTGAGAATCTTGTAATCTCCACACCAAAAAAGTACTAGCAAACAATCATATCTCACCATCTAAATGCCTCAACTACCTATACTAACTCAAAACAATCACTTTAGCATAAAGAGAAATCTATAAAAATCAAAAGGTGATTTCTCTAAATGGTTAAATATCCCTCTAATTGGATCAAAGCGATGAAAACTTTTTTCTGTGTTTGTGATTCCAAAATAAAATTACTACATATTGCATAAAGAAATTAAGCCAACTCTGATTTATCATTTGTTGTCATTTTAAATCTTAAAAACACATTTTGAAATTATTCAATGAGCTAGAAGAAAATTCTAAGCTTTGGTATCATTTTAATGTGGAGTCTTACAATCATATATAGTAACTTGCAATAGTTCAACAACTTAGAAAACTAACAAAAATCATAAATATATAAAGCTAAAAAAATCCAAATTTTATTTTTGATCTAATAATATGCTTTTGACCCAAAGTAAGGGCAACCAAAATCACCAAATAACATAACATCTCTAACTCAAACATGCACATAAGATACAGCATTGAAATAGCTTGAGTTGTTTATCAAATTTGTAAGGTCTCGCTCCCAAAATGGATATCAAACTCTAGAAAACTTTGACAATGATAAAGAAGATTATAACAATGTAGTTTCCAACTCTAGGAAGCCCCAAACTACTAAAAAAGGCACCAAAAACCTAGTTGAATAGCTCTAAAAATTCTCATTCCCCTCCTAATAAATGTATGACCAACAAAATAAATGAATGAAGCCACAAAATAATATGCATCAAGCTACAATAAAAATTAAAGTAAAATCTAAAAGCATGTCAATTATGGCCTAAGATGAAATAGCCAAGATATTCTTCAAATTGAGTCTCTCAACAACATGAGGAATGTTACCTGTAAGGTGTTTTGTCCTTATAAACCTTGTGTTGAAATAAGTCTAACTGCAGAACCACACAAGGTTTCCTCGGAGAGAAATATCAGAAAAAATAAATTCAGCATGCCCAAATGAGAGCTATAATATTCCTTATATATAGTTTTAGCTTTTTATTTGAAAAAAAAAAAAAAAAAACCTTTTTTCTTTTCTTACTATATTTTAGGCCTATTCTCCCCTTATTTTTATCAAATTTTTTTCATGATGTCTTTACACTATTTTTTGAAGCTTTTTTGATAATTTTTGGGGAAACTATTTTAGAGTACTTTTAACTATAATTTTAGGATCACTTCTCGTTATTATTTTGTAAGTAAATTTTTTAAGTGTTTACTTAATAAGAACCGCTACCCTTTTTTAACCTCTCATGGTAGTATTAAATAATAAGGATAAAGGCTCATCCATAGGGTTATACACTTAGTGTGATGGTTAAGTTATGGTATGGTTGTCCCAACCAGAGTTCAAACCCCTCACTAGGTCATTGTGCTTGTGTGTTTGTACCTACACACACTCGCGCACACACACAGCTCATGGGTTTGGTCTCATCTTTTCATTAAAGGGATATGATCCCCTATTTGTGGCCCTATTAGTTCATAGCTCCATGTAAAAAGTTTTTGACATGGAATTGGAGAATAGGTTGTGTCATCGTCACCAGTCATGTTAAAACTTTTACCAAACATTTATTTTAAAAATAAAGGAAGGAAGATCCATTGAAATAAATAATCTTTGATTTAATATTTGGCCTCACTATTGAATTTATTACATGAATTAATTAAAATAAATGATAAATTTCAATATTTAATTTATCTTTATAAATCATAACTTATCATTATTTAACAACTTTGATCTATATCAAATCTCACGATAAATATCAAAACCCAACTCCATTGAGAATACTAAAAATAGCAACTAGCTTTGGTAGTGCTCATCACTGAAAAGGCTCCAGAAAAGAGTGTTAATCCTTCTTACACCAATCTAAACAAGACTTTATTTTTGTCAACACTCCAAGGATTCCCTAAACCCACTCATTAGCCTATAATAATCTCATGAATATGATCTCTCTATGTCAAATTGACCTCTAAAGGGGATATTGTATCCCTCCACAAGCACATCATAGTTCCTTATGCTATTTCTATTTATTGATTTTAAGTTCTTTTAAGCATTTTTGTCTTGTTTTTTTTGGTTTATTAGTGGGTTAATTTTTTTAATTTTTTTTACTACTTTGAGTTAATTATTTACACATAATGTTTCATCAGCATAATCTCTTATATCATGTTACAAAAAACCTATACAAAATAAAATTGTTGTTAAAATACGTAAGAATCCCCTCATAGACTCGTAGAATATACTTCAGTCAAATATTTCATGAAATCATAATCATCCATATCCACCTCCATTATCTTAAGCTTCAATCTAGCCATCAAACACCTCACCATCATAGTCTAATTCCATCTCACCCATTATTATTGACCCACTTATATTTTATTTGTATTATCCTTACCATCATCCTCCTACTCTCTGTCAATACATCATCCTACTTCCCTCAATAGTATACCAACCTTCGTTATATATTTTCTCATCCTACTCAAAAGTATTTATTCCATCATCAAATATATTAACATACATCATCTTATCATTTACTTCAATGGATTCAATATTCGCTCCAAACAATCTATTTCATTAATCCTTAAACCTTTACACACAATATTACATCTCACCAATGCCAACACATATTGCATCTATATCCTTTTTTTTTTTTCTTATGACATTGCTTCTTTGAAACAAGGTTAAATGTAATATTGAAATCGTGTATCCACTCAATTTCATGATATCATCTTATGTTAACAATACATTTACCACTTCTTAATTAATAATACATTAAGTCTACATCGATATTAGCATGTTGTGATGGTTAAGTTGTAGTGTTCTTGTTCTTTCCACTAGGGTTCAAACTCCATTGAATTGTTATTGTTGAATGTTTAACTAGCAATGAAGTTGCTTATTTGTAACCTCAATTGTTTATAGCTTTGGGTCAAGATTATTCACCCCTCTTCAAAAACTAGTATTACTCACAGCCAGTCACTTTTCCACAACTAAACTCACTAACTAATGTTTTTTATATAATTAATCTAATTAAGATTTTAATTTAAGTTATTTTAAACTACTTGATTTAATTCTCATTCATTTAAATTAATTTAATTAAAATTATTTAATTCAAGTTAATTTAAACCTTTTCTTTTTACTTGTGAATTAATTATCCACATGGAGTAGCTAATTAAGCACTAAATTTAGTTAACTCACTAATCAAATTCATTGGCATGCCAATCAATTTAGCTAAATAAAAATAAATAATTAACTTGACTTCACAAATAAATTTATAAATAATACAATTGTCAACTTGTTAATCAGATTATTTACTACCTGGGAAATTGATTGTCACCTCTCCAAGACACTTGCAATGTACGGATTCAACTCGTTATCCAGCATTAAACCAGTTGCCATTCATTTTTTCCTCAAAATATTTATAAGTTAAATTAATATGATGGCTTGTGTTAGTTTTCTACTTGTTACTTCATTCACTTTTTATTGATACAAAGTGTTTTTGGGATCTATTATAATGGGTGAGATTTATGATTTCATTTGAGATTTAATTTTTTTTAGATTGAACACAAATAATACAAGGGTATTGGCCCTTACAAAGACATACCCAAAAAGTCATTTACAACAAGGTTAAGAAAAAATCATTAACAACACACTAGAAGAACAGCTAGTAACTCACATCAAAAGTGGGCAGACAATCCACCCACGACATGGACAAAAGAATGAGACACTAAAGAATGATGTTTCCTATGGAAGAGGACAATAGTCCAAGAAATACTATCATTAGTATTCCCACCAAAAGGGGGAGAAAGTGGAGAACTCCTCATTGTGAGACTATCAACACAAGTGGTAGAGTGATGACAAGGTGGGGTCTCATCATCTAAATGGTGGAGCCAAATAGGAGTTGTAATTAGAGAAGAGTACATGCAATTGGAAGGGATTTTACCAACATCAAAAGGTGGAGTATGATTTATAGGATATAAGGAGATCAAATTAGCAACAAGAGAAACATTTGAAGGGGTGTCATCATCAGCCTAAGAAAACACATCTGAGGAATAATTCAATGTTAGGACACTCAAATGCTCACCATTAGTGTCCTTCCACCAAGTGATGATGCCTTAATGATGCAAGAGAGACCAATTTATTATCAAATGACCAATAAAGAACACTAATGACATCGAAAGGGGAGACCCTCATAATCCAATGGTTGAGTCTATGATCTATCCCCCACCATGAAGACCACATTTCCAAGAAGAGGTGCAGGATATCAATGTCAACCAAAATGCATGCAAAGACAAAGAGATCTATTAGTAAACAAATTTTTCCTCTTGAGAATACCTTCACAGATGACTCTTGAAACCCCGAATGAGAAGACAAACATAACTAACAATTGAGTCACTTGCAGTTGTATGTGCAAGTGCTCTCTAAGTTTTGTTATGAAACCCATCTCCCTTCTTTAAATTTACAATGAATGAAAGAACTTGGTATGTCTTTAACAAGAAGACATGAAGGCATACTAGCATTCATCTGTTAATGAGGAATGAATGTGATTATCAAGTTTACGATGAGATAATGAGAGAAAGATCAACAAATGGCCATAGGACCACTTATTGAGCCTTTCATGCTACAAAGGGAATAGAAAGAATCAACATATTATTTCGCAAAAGACAACAAAAAAGGATTGTATTCGAAATAGGATAGAAAAGACCATAGGATCTTGCTCAATCAGGAAAATAAATATTCAGACCTTAGGATCTGACATACAAATATTCCTTTTCCATTTCAAAAACATAACAAAATAACTATAAAATTACTCTGTCCCTGTCATTATAATCAGATGTAAAAAATAAAATAAGAACACTCACTACATTCCCAAAATATTCCCCTCTCTTAAAACCCTCTACATTATTTGTCCCCTTTTATCATGAATCCATCCTCGGGAGAATATGGTTAACTTTTAATAACTGATTTTTGAGTAACATCTAAAAGGCATTTTCACCTTTAATATCTCGTGAGAGCCTTCATATGTTTGTAATTTAATCATTCTCTAATGAATTGTTAACATCCATCTCAATAATTAGATATTTCATGACATTAGGAAGGCATCCTTCATGCCAAGTGACTGCTAGATGTCATACTCTCTTTACTTTACTGCCACCATTGGCCTATGGCTCGATGACGGTATTTGGAACTTGATACATCTTTACTAGACTTGCCCGCAATGATGGACTCTGTACCTATTCTAAGTATCTATGTGTGTGGATACATTCGGTCTTGCATGTTGCCTCTATTCTCATTATTTACTACTATTTTGTATCTTGATGACCCTTTTCTTGTGTTGAGTCTGATTAACCAATCTTGATGTCAGATATACAACATTACTTCCCCAATTCGACCATTCTTAATTCTGCATAACACATACCCTTCAAATGGCATAAATTGTCGGTGTCTCTGTTTCTGTGACTCAAAACTTGCTGGTGCGTTACGTGCGTATTTATCAAGAATGGGAACATCTGAACATATCAGAATGATCAATCCATTGTGAAGATCCACTTCTCATGAGCTCTGGTTTCGACTAAGGCCCCTAACTATAAGGTTGAATTACACAATCACTGAGTTATTGAGACGGTGAATTGCGAATAAAATGATAAGCAACTCACACCTTTCTCATGCCTCTCACCTACATCCTGTGTTCTGATCGGGGATACATTCTTGAACCGGGGCTTGATCAGAAATTTCACAATCATCCTCCTCACATCTCCAAGCAAGATGGAGGTCGTAGTTTAGTTTGCAAATTGTTCAAATACTAACATATTGAATTTGTTCTTTGTCTCCAATCACCATACTGTCCGTCCTAATGAGTCGCCAAGGAGCTCAATGCTGTTAGGGATCAAAATATTAGCGGTTCCTTCAAAAGCCTTTGAATTGCAAGTGTTTGATTTCTTGAACTATGAATCCTCTATGCAACTTCTACATGGCTTTGTCTGTATGCATTGCGATTGATTTACTTCTACACAAAGGCTCGATGCTCATTCAAGTTGCATGACTATCCAACTCAGATTTGTTTGTTGCCAAAAATGGGATAAATCTTCTTCACTGGTTCAAATCTGCGAATTTGATGCTTTTTCATTGCTATTGTAGTTTAACACATTACATCGAGAGGCACAAGGCTGATAGTGAAGAATGCATCACGATATCTTTATTGGAGTCTCGGAGGACAGTATTCAAATAAAGAGATTGTGCAGGATACGCTTGCCATCCTCCATTATGCCCAATGATCTCGATGCTCATTATCAACATCACTACTTCATATCATAGATGATCAACCATGAGCATGTTTGCACGCGTGCACTTGACCTTTGGTATTATCATTGCAACTTTTCTTACTATAGTTTGAATGTTGAGGTAGTGTGAAACTGGCTTACATCCATATCCAGGCCACTTTGGGTGATCATTAACCATATTATTGCTTATGTGTGACCTCTACATTGTCGATATATGCACAAAGGTGGTGGGTGGAAGTATCATTTTGTCCAATGATTCATGAACATGTTTAATGTATTCATGGCATATATCTTGCTCATAATTTCTCCTCACCTCATGATATCATCGGGGTTTCATCGATATCATTTTGGAGACTAATTTGCATGGATGCTCACAAAATCAAACAAGGATACATGAAGTAGTGTTGGCTTTCTCAAAATCTCTATCCTCTGAGATGAATGATGTCCTTGGGCTATCATTCCATTACATTGGTTGCATGTATGTCGTGAATCACACCAATTGCAATGGATCCAAAATTGACTCTATAAAGTGGATGAATGACATTTTTTAAGAAGCAAGTCAATTGGACTCCTCCAATTATCATTTCAGTTACGAACAATTGTAGTTTGATTAAGCAAAATATGGATCTCAGGGTATCCAAGGCGACTAATATCATGTGATTGGGTTCATGGGATACAGTTTGTTCCTTCACAACTTTATATATTTCGCATACTAGAGTATTTATCTACTCTTCAAGACTTCAAATGGAATGTCTCCACTATTTGTGTATATCTCATTATGAATCCACCTATGCAAGACTACTCCACTTGGAACCATAATATTTGGCACCTTCCCATCAACCTTGGATGATGGTTGTGGACCCAGTAACCTAGTCTAGATGTGCTTGGGTTCTGAAGAATCTCTGAATTGAACCTTGAATACTTATCTCTGCATTGACCTTTCCTTTTGAACTGATTTTTGAACTTCACACCTTCAAATTTAACTCTAATCTGTGCCTTTGAACTTTGGACTTGAAATCTGAAACCCTGAACCATGTGAACCTTTGAACTTGAACTTGAACTTGAAACATGTGTTTCAAGTTGGAGTTCAACATGATATTGGGATGCTGCCTCTATGCTAAAAAAACCTTACAAAGGCATAGTTAGCAACAAGAAACTGAGACAATTTCCCCATAGGATAAATTTACAAAGTTTAAAAACTCAGGTGTGAGAGTATGTTAACAAGACCAATGGAGGTTGTGGTATTATCCACCTTTAAGAAATAGCCAACAGAGTTTCCAATGACCTCAAAACAAGAATTCTCCAAAAAATGAAGGAGAGTATTAAGAGGTGATCCTATACTAGACACACACTAAGTGGTTCAATAAGAGGGTTGAATAAGATTATCTAGGGTTTCAAAAATAGTGAGTCCCCAAAACCAACAAATATCTCATTACTAGATCTTGATCATCAGGAGAAACAAAAGAAACAATAAGAAATAAAAGTAAAATTAAAAACCTTAGCACAAGTGAAAAACTCAATGATAATAGAAACTAAGGGTCTCCTAGAATTCGTCAGCCAATGATGAAGATCAAATAGAGAAGGCCAACAACCATCAAACCTACAAAATAAACCACAAAATTAGTAGTCATCAATATCATCCACCACTTTAAGGTCACAAATCAATACAAGGTCTTGGTGTAAGAAGAGAAATGAAAAAATAAAAACATGAGAAAATCTTGGTTCACCAATAGAATAAAAGGACTTTGGGTGGATTGGGGGGCCCCAAGTTCTCTACTGAGAAAACCTAAGAACAAATCTTGCAAAAGAGTGCCCAATAAACACTGCTTTAGCAAAAATATCTTCAATAGAAGAGATGTCATCCACCAGATTCCCATGCCCCTCAACTAAAGTAGTCACAATTGAGATAAGATAAGATAAGATAATGATATTAATGTCCAACAAGAGACCAACTAGGGTCTATGGGACTAAAAGATACTACAATTAGAGGGGTGAATCTTCATCAAGGATTGAGAAGGAGAATGAGAGATTAAAAGGGGGTGAATCTTCATCAATTGGAGACAATATAGGCAGTACTATCATTAGGGACCCTACCAAAAAGGGAAAGTGATGGAACCATCTTTGTGAGACTATCAACACAACAAGTGGAGTGTTGGCAATCCAAAGGAGGGTTGTATATGACCAAAGGGGGTTGTTAGAAAGGACAAGGTTGTCGTTGCGCCAAAAGATCAACCTATCAATGCCTGATACAACCAATAGTCTTATTGAACCAAAGGAGGTGGTTAAGCCATGTCATGAACCCTACGAGGGGTGCTGGCCCACTACTAACAATCCCCCTCCTAGCATCACTCATCATGGCCTACAAGATTAGAACCTATAACCTAACTCTAATACCAATTGTTAGAATATATAGTCCACCAATATAATTGAGAGGTGGGTAAATCATTTATACAACTATTATCACAATTATCAACTATAATAAAACTTAACCATATGATCAATATAATCAGAAACTACAACAAGATACTCATGCATAATAAAACTAGATATGTTAACTAAGGAAACCCTTGATCAGATGGAAATCCCTAGTGGGGATGATACCCACAAGATGATGTACTAATATAAATATTCCTTTTTAGAGGATGGACATGTTAAGAGTCTATGAAAACATTCAGTACATATCAGTCCTTATTAGGAGACTTTGAATCCCTATTAGCAGTTGTAGAAGGCAGATGGATCCACTATCCAAACAACCTCAGGGGCAAGACCAATGAACCCACTGTCCAAATGATCTATGTATCATTCCTTGCAGAATAATAGAATTGTACTGTATTGCTCCTTCCTCTTTCTTTGTCCTGTCAACCGAACCTTTGTTCCTTATGATCTTGTTACCAGATCACAAACCTCACATCCAATAATCCCTTGGATCACTTACTCGCATTTACCAAACACTCTGCTCTTATTCGCAATTTGCACTTGATATGCTTGACACATATTCCTTTTTTTTAACAAATAAGGAAAACATCTTTCCTTTATGTCGTATCTTCAAAATAATTTCCATAGTCAGCCTTGAGGATTTCTCAATTAATTATAATAAGATAATTAATTAATTTGCAATTACAATAGCACTATCAGCTCACTGTCTATACAACTTCTCACATGTGCAACACTAGGGCTTGCACACTTCCTAACATCACCATTAGACTATCTTCTGTCACTGTCTAACTGCACATCACTAGATTATATATCTGATATAAGATATAATGCAATCATCAGAAATTGTTTAACAGTTACTCTGTCTCTATACTACTCTCTATAAATCACTTATAACTTTTGTACATCTTTGACTTATGTGCATTTAACCTTACCATCAAGATATAGTGTGGAACATGTCCTTTCTCATGCATCACCAGAATATTAAACCTCTTTTCGTACAATCTTGATCTATATTTTCTACTCTGCCAGCCTTCACAGACTTATTACTATGTTGACATCAATGACAAACATAGTCATGAATGCAACATGTCAATACTTCCACATGCTCGCCAATGCTTAGGATACTCCCCAAAAGGAATGCCATCAGCATTCATGCTAACAATCTCCCCCTTTGGCATTGATGGCAACACAGATGAAAAACATCTAAGTTCCAAGAATACCAAACAATACTCTATTGTTGTTGTTGTTGTTCTCATCTCCTCAAATCCTCTTCATCAATCAAATCTGAAATCCTCTGGAACACTGCTATGTTCTACATCTTCAAGATTAGCATCATGAGTTTTTCACTAAACGACTTCTTAGCTTCTCCCTAATTCAATGGTACTCTTATCTTCCCTTTGGCATTAATAACTCTTCATGCTACATATCTCCCCCATAGATACGAGGAGATGTTTTTCATGCACTCTTCTCCCCCACTGACATTAATGACAAAGGTCTCATTATGTCAATTTTACTGCTCCATGTCTTCAACCAGCTCAAGTGTCCAAAGACACTATTCAATACCAAATACCAAGAGTCCTCAATAACTCTTCTCATCACAGATACTCCCCCATACAAGAAGCATCAGCATTCAGTCTAGTCAAACAATAGTGCTTTGTACCATTGGACTAATGCAATATGCATCATCTACTCAGAAATAGGTAGGGGCATAACCCCAAGCATACCTCTCAAGTACTTAAATGTATATTTAAGTAAGGGCTTTATAAATATATCTACAATCTGATCTTTAGCAATCACATACTTCAATCTGATCTTTTTTTTTGACTTCTCTCTTAAGACATGATACTTAATAGATATATGCTTAGTCTTAGAATGCAATACAGGATACTTAGACATACTCATTGTACTTGTGTTATCACTGTATATGATAAAAGGTTCTAAGAATTATATCCCAATATCTTTCAGCATCTACTTCATCACATAACTTGACTGTAGTTATTTGTTATTGCTACATACTCTATCTCAGTTGTGCTCTGCAAAATACAATATTGTTTCTTGCTTAGCCAAGAAACCAATCTTCCTCCAAGAAAGAATGCTCCACCATTGGTGCTCTTTCTGTCATTCATACTGCTTTCCCAATCCACATCAATATAAGACATAGAGTAAAATCACTTGATCTATCATACCATATTCCATAATTAGATGTTCTCTTCAAATATCTGAATATTCTTTTTACTACTGCATAATGATACTCCTTAGGATTAGCTTGAAATCTAGCTACAATCCCAACTGCATTGTTATATCTAGTCTGGTGTGAGTTAGATATTGCAAACCTCCAATCATGGATCTATACTTCTTCTACTCAATTGTAGGTGTCTCATCTTTGCTAGATAAATTGTGACCAGTTATCATTCATGTACCAACAGGCTTACAACTTTCCAAGCCAAATCTCTTCAACAAGTCCTTCAAATACTTCGCTTGTTAGATGAGAATTACATCACTTCTTTGTACAATCTAAAAACCTAGGAAAAACTTCATTTCTCCTATCATACTCATTTCAAACTCATTCTTCATTTCTTCAAAAAACTTATCACTTGTTTTGTCATTGCCTCCAAATATTATGTCATCAAAACATATTACTATTACCAACAAACCATTCTCAATTTCTCTCAAATACAAGTTACTATTTGTTGTACCTTTAGAAAATCCAAGCTTTGTCAAATACTTGTCCAACCTTGCACACTAGGTTCTAGGTGCTTGCATCAGACCATATAGAGCTTTCTGCAATCTGCATACCATATCTTTTTCTTCTATCAGAGGAAAACCTTCAAGTTGCTCAATGTACACCTCTTCTTCAAGTTCTCCATTCAAGAAGGCTGATTTGACATCCATCTAATACACTTTGAATTTCTTACTTGCTGCATAAACCAGGAACATTCTCACTACTTCCATTCTGGCTACAGGGGCATATGTCTCCTCATAATCTATTCCTCGTTGCTGTGAATATCATTTGCACACAAGTCTAGCCTTGTTTCTTACAACTTTACCTTGTTCATTCATATTGTTTCTAAAAACCCATTTGGTTCCAATAACATTCTTGTCTTTAGGTCTTGGAACTAATTCTCGCATTTCATTCTTAACAATCTAATGTAATTCTACCTTCATTGCTTGAATCTAATGATCATCTTTACATGCTTCATCTGTACTCGTAGGTTCAACTTGAAAAATTAGATATATTTCCTCATTAACTCTATTCCTTGTCATCACTCCTTTGTCTTTTCTTCCAATTATTTTCTCTGGGGGATGATTCTTTGTCAAGTTCCTATTAGAGGTGGGAGTTGTTAACTCAACTCTTATCTCTTCTCTTGGTTTAGATCTTTGTTCTCCTCTTTACTCAACATTTTGCAAGTCATTTTTAGTCTCAAAAAAAACTTCTACATTCTCATGGTTACCCTTTGGATCAACAATAGTTACCGAAGCTATCTCTTCTACTATTTCTTCTTTCTTAACTAATTCAAGCTCATTATCTTTATCATCGTTGTCATTCAAGAATCTTTCCATACTTGCTTTAAATTCTTCATCTTCATCAAAAAGTGAACTCTTTCTAGATTTTCTTACTCTCTTAGGACATCTAGATGAAAAATAACCAAACTCTTTACATGTCCAACAAACAAAAATTTTCATACCTTTTGGTTCTCCTTTCATAAGCAAATCAATACCTTCTTTGATCTTCTTATCTTCTACGGATCTGGATCTATCTTTACTTGTGCCTCTATTCTTTTGTATGCAACAAAAGGATTTTGAATCTGGAAACTCAATGCTTTGTTCTTTACACAAATCTGATAACTTACAAAGAATCTTCATCTTCTAAGTGTCAAAATTTTCTCTATCTGACTTGGGACTATCTTTTTTGAAATGACTTGTCATTGATCCCCCAAAGTTGTTAACTTTCTCTTCAAGGACCTGATGCTCTGATCTCGATTGTTAGAAAGGACAGAGTTGTTATTACACCAAAAGATCGACCTGTCAATGCCTAATACAACCAATGGTCTTATTGAACCACAAGAGGTGCTTAAGCCATGTCACGAACCCTGTAACTGACGCTGGCCCACTACCAACAGTTGCACCAACATCAAGAAGTTGATTTGGATTCATTGAGTCTGAGGAGGCCAAAATAACAAGAGCACCATCCTAAGCGGGTTCATCATCAACTTTCAAAGAGCCATTAGAGGAAGAATCAATGGATAATACAATCATATGATCATCATTTGCATCCTTCCACCTAGTGGAAACACTTTTACGACATGAGGTAATATTAATTTGCAACCATATAATCAGTAGGAAAGCATCATCAATATTGAAAGGGGATGCGATTCTCAACCAAAATGTGAACAAAGATAGAGGGGCCAATAGCAGTCGCAACCTCATCCAACTCTAAGAAATGACCAATAGTGCCGCATCATAAAAACACATTCTCCAAAAAATATTGAAGGGGTAGAATGGAGAGATGAACCCACATTAGACACACACTTGGTGGTTTATAAGAGGGTTAAAGCAATCTTTGGCTGAGAGAGAGTCCTTCAAACATATCTTGCTCAACACTAAATCTCGATACTCAAGAAGAAGAAGAAAACAATATAAAAAAATTATTTGTATAGAAAAAAGGCCCAATATTACCATAATGTACGGATCTCCAATAATTATTGCCCAACAATGAAGACCGAGAGAAGGTGAAAAACCAACAAATCTACAAACCAAACCATAGTAAAAATTAAAAAAATAATTATCCACCTCATCTAGGTCACACATACCACCAAGGATGTCTTGGCGCAAACAAAAGGTTGAGATTTCTTCTTTGAAGGAATAGCCAGCATATTTGGCTACATAAGAAAAGCTCCATCCACCAACAACCAAGAAAGGATTCGGGGGGAACCCTTTGATCAATAGTCCCAAAAAGAACCCTCAAATCACCCATACTTGAAGGTGCAGTAAGGCTCATCACACCCACATAAAATGTGATGCAAGAGTATCCTGGGTGTTCAGGCAATCTTGCATCACCCAAAAATATTTATGTTTTGTTTTTTCAATAAGGGTTATTTCTTTGAAGAGTTTCTATTTTTGGAAAATTATTTTTAGTAAGTTGGTTGTTTGAGCTCAAAATGTTCTTTCATCCATGGAGGCTCATTTTAGATATATCATCCTATCAGTAGAGTTTCATTGCAATGCCAAGTGAATTGGTGAATTTATTGAGAATTTTTGGTACAAAAACTTTAAGCTTAGTTTTGAAGGCCTTAGAAGCTTTGAAATGGGGTCAAACCCAAACTGAGGTTCATTTAGATTAGATTATCCTACCAATCAATAAAGTTTCTCTGTAATATGAAGTGAGTTGGTAAAGTTATTAAGAATTTTTGGTACAAAAACTTTGAGCTTGGTTTTGAAGGTCTTAGAGGCTCTAAAATGAGGTCAAACCTAAGTTGAGTTATAGATTAGGAGGTGTCTAAGCTGACTCTTATGTAAGAAAATATGAAAAATTATAATAATTTAGGGTTATTTAGCCTATAGGTCTTGGGCTAAAGTTCTAGATTCATCTTGGATGGTGGAAAAATTGCCTATATAAAGAAGGTTTTTAAGGTTGTCTAGGGCAGTTGGAGGATTGTTGGTGGTGACTCTAGCTTATAGGATATTTGAAGGAAAACACCCATCTAACTTTGCATGTTGTATTTTTTAGATTTGCAATTCCATCTTTTTGAAGATAATAAGAAGCCCATTTTCTTCTTTTTTGAATTGTTGGCATTCCTCTATTTTTTGTTTCTGTTTGTATTGATAAGTGGACTACCCTTCATAAAGTGGTATCAATAAGGGGAGTCCCTTCATCAAAATGCCAACTCAATTCGTGTTGAGACAGAGGAATCTAGGCGATAGCCTAAGATAGTAGTTTCTGTTTGCATCAAATCCCCTCACTACAAAACAAAAACATAGAGGGCATCATGCAAACCTTCAAACTCAATGCCCACAAATAGCAATGCTTCAATATTCAAAATTGTACCATGGGCAGGTATAATTGTTGGAGTCACCATTGCATGTATTAAAAAAAATGTTATTATTACTAGTTCTTGCCATTGCAAGAAACTAATGCATTCATGAAAAAAAATTGGCTATTAATGTGACCAATCACAGTATTGAATTTTAAATTGAATAAAAAGTCTAGTTTTATTTTTTTCACTTTTTTTTTCATAATTAGATTTTTTTTTTAAATCTTTTCGTATTGGCTCATATTCTAAACAACTAGAGAAAAAGATGAATTTAACCATAATTTATAATGTAACATAAACCTTTTTTTGGATCATGAAAAAAAATCCCGATGGCTCCTGCTCCCGCCTGCACGACAATTCCAACTCATGCTCATGCCCATTACTCTCCAGCCAGTGTTGGTGTGAAGGTTGCCCATCCTTTTGTTGTGGCCCGATTCCCCGTTGCATCTGCTCACGTGGCACTTGCCTTGGAGAATCTTGTGGTGGCTCCCACACAAGCGCTTGCTTCTAATCAGGTTCCTATGCCTAGCTTTGTTCGGACTCATGTGCTTGGTTCTGATCTTGTTGCTCGTGTTGGGGCTCATCTAGCTGCCTCTCCTGCCCTTCATCCTCTGGTTGCTGCCGATGATTCTTCCCCTGTTGCATCAAAGGTTTTTGTGGGGAGATCAGTTATTTCCCATGCGGATGTGGTTGCATTTGCAACAGGTATATTGGTGCTCCTGTTCTGAAGTTGGGGTCTCGTTTGGCTATGCCCTCTGTTAGTCATTCGGTGGTCCCTGTTCCTGTAAGTAAACTGATTGAGATTCAACTTGATTCAAATATTGTTGATGAGGTTTCTAAATATGTGGAAGATTACTCTTCCACTGTTGCTATTTTTAGGTTTGGGGGTTTTTGGCCTTCTCTTTTAGCTTTGCATGCTTGGATCTCCAAATTCTGGGAACCAATCATTTCATATTTAACTCGAATTTACCTTGTGGCAAGGGGTTTTTTTATTGTGAAATTTGTTGATGTTGATGACAAAAATTTCATCCTGGGATGTGGCTTCTCTTGGGAGGAAAGGTTCCCCCTAATGGCTAAGCCTTGGTATCTGACTTTTAATCTGAATACTAAAACCTTCAATAAGATTCCTCTTTGGGTTTGGTTGTCGAACCTCACCCTTCACTTTTGGCTAGATTCAGTCTTGGAGATTGTGGGGGAGGCTCTTGGGGATTTCTTGATGGTTGATGTGGCTTCCTCCAACATTTATAAGACAACGTATGCCCACATCCTTGTAGAGATTGATGTCTCCAAGGGGCTTCCGGAAAAGATAAAGTTGGCTTCTCCTCATAGGTCTTGGATTCAACTTCTTGATTATGAGGGTATTCCCTTTAGATGCAGCAAATGTCATATGATTGGCCATCTAGCGGCGCATTGTTCCTCTGACAAAGTTCATTCAAAGAAATCACTTTCTTGGTGGTTGGTTGGGGGTTTCATATGATCACTATATGGTTCAGAATATGTCCACATTGGTAGATGAGTTAGACTAGTCTTCTCTTGCTAATTCGGATGAGGTTTTGATTGTTGTCTCTGGTGATTTGAATGTTGTCCCTTCGACTGCTGACACTTCTATTACTAATGGCTCTTCTCCTATTGATGACTCTATTGATTCAATTGTTGTTCCTTTAGCAGATTTGAGTCAAAAGGTTGATGTTGGCCCTTTTTCTATCGCTAACTCTGGCCAGAACTCTGTTGCTGGTGCTTTTCTTATAGCTGGGTTTTTGAGGGTTAGTGGGGATTGGCAAAAGGTTGCAAAGAAGGTGGAAGCTGGTTGGACATCAGTTAAAGGAAAAAAAGGAAAGTCCACCAAACCCTCATTTGATATGGTTTTACGTTCTCAGAAGTCCGGACAAAACTGTAAATCTTGATGGTCTTTGGTTTCTTGGGTTGTTGGCCCTCTTGTAGGGAACTTAGGTGTGTCCCTCTAGTTTATTAGGTGGTTTTCCACAGTTGTGTTATGGTCCTCATTGTTAGATCTTTCTTCTCCCTTTGTACAAGTTTTTGAGTCCTTTCAAAACCTATTTTTACTTAATCAAAACATAAAACCTTTTTTTTTGTCATAATGAAATGTTACTTTCCACTCAATCCATGTTTTGACATGGTAGTGGACAAGTCTTCTATCAAAGAGACTTATGATTTCATGCAAATTGTTTTGGCTATTAATATAACCAATCATAGTATTGAATTTTAAAAATTGAATAAAAAGTATAGTTTCAATTTTTCACATCTTTTTTAGAATTTGATAAACTTTTGTTTTGTGTTTTCTTAGTTGTTTTATCCGTTTTAGCCTTAGAGATTTTCTTAGTGGATCATTGGATGTGTGGCATCTTTTTCAAGTTTTGTATTCCTCAATTTTCACAGACATACCAAGTCCTTCGAAATATTTTGCAAGAGATGTAGCGGTTCTAGAAAAGGCACACATCGATAGGAAAAAAAACCCCGATGCTCGCATTTTCAAGGCAAATCTTTCTAATACTTTTTTTTTTTGGGTTTTTCTCGTCATTAATTTTGTTTTGCTTGTAGAAATTCTTCGTCATTTGAAAAGGTATTGAAGTGGAATTTTTTTAGGATTGAAGAAAGAGTTAAAAATAAAAGTGGAAGAAGGATATATTCTTTAGATAAGTGGGGAATGCAACAAGGAGCATAAAAATGAAGAATATCACTGTATTGAATGCTCGTGAGACATTTTAGGCTCACTAAGAATGTGAAGGTCGAAGAGGTGATGGCTTCTATGAAAAATGGAGTATTTAACTGTGACAATGTCAAACAACCTCATCTTCAAGCCTAAAGTCTAATCTATTGAAATCTCTAGCTAAATAGAGAAAGATATATGAAATTGTCATTGAGATCTATTGCAACTTATGAAGATTTCTTCTTTGATTGATGTTTTGTGATTTTGTGTGAAGACTTTTGAGGTTTTCATTTCAAAAGACTGGGTCAATATGCCCTCTATTACTATTGAATGTTTCACTCTTTGTAGGAGCTTAAGGCAATGTAATAATTCCCACAATATATTAAAATAAAAAACTATTGAAGGTTTATGTTTTTAAAATAAATATTTTAGATGAGCATTATAAACTTATATCAATTTATTATTTTTTCTTTTAGAATGTTTCACATCAATCTTATAAAATCCAAGAGGAAAATCTCCAAGGAAATCTTGTCTCAAAAGAACATAATCAAAGCAAATGACTAGAACTTTTTTAATTTCTTCTTATTTGTCGAACTAATTTTATTGATTGACAATCAAGTCTTGACTCAAATTTTAATAAATATTTTTAAAATTTGGCTAACTATTCTTTAATCTTATAATCATAAGTAGATTTTGATCTCTAAATTGTATCATTTTCACAAAATATATAGATTTTGTATTGAAAATTATTGTATTGTTAGTCATTTAATTTGGAATATGTAAAGATTGAATCCAACTTGTCACTAGAAAAAAATACAAGCATTTCTCTTATAAGTATATTTGACCTTTATAATTATCTTTATTCGAACGATTATGGTGAAACAACAATTTAGGGCATATTAGGATTTCAATGTAGAACATAGGGTGTGTTTTGCTCTGAATAAATACATAGTTGATCAATAGTTGACTCTCAATATCATAAAAGAAACCTTACGTTCTTACATCAAAGGTGTCATAATTTTTCTTTTTCTAAAAGTGTAATATTTTGATATATTGTGTATTGTGTTATGAGGCAACATGCATCATATGAGAATAAAGTGTTTTCAGTTAAATGCTAAAACAAATTTTAAGGAGGCCCAAAACCCCATAATTTTTTTACAAAAGATATAGCAATAAAGCCCCAAAATGGTTCAAAACTGGACAAAACTAGCATCCCCATAGCCAAAAGCCAGCAAACAAGTCAACACCCACACAAACCTAACCACCAAACCAAAAAGAAGAAAGAAGATAGAAAATAAAGAGTGAAGACACAATCCATCCCAAGAGAAAGAAACCCTTATCCAATTAAGCAAGGAAAACACTAGGAAAGCCCTCATCGAAATGAGGAGATAAGATAAATTTATTAATGTCAAACAAGAAATCACTGAGGGTCTAAAGGATTGGAAACAGTACAAAGGGCAAACGCCAATAGGGGGGAGCACCAAACGATGTCTGCAGAAAGAACGTGAAAACAAAACAACAAAAGAACCAAGAAATGGAATAACAACTAAGAACTCCTTACAGGTAAGAAGTAGTCCACAATGGAAAGGTGGGCATTAGAGCAATCAGGTACTCTGGAAGGTTGCCTCTAAGGTCTACTAGATGAACATTGCCGAGTGTGATCTCTATGAGGTCTCATGGATCTAGTGTGAACCGTGATAATACAGGGAGGTCGCTTCAATCCTCAAGCAAGAAACCATAGGACTAAAGAAAGAGGTGATGAGTTGCGTATGGGTCGATGTCGAGCAAAGTTGGAGTTGTATAGTGTGCTTGCAAAGCCGCATGGTCTCCTAAATGTAGAGTGCAAAATAGTGTTGATCAATATATCTGAAGAATGAGGGAAGAGACCGACACTCTGCACAAATGGTAGAATCTCCCTCAGATGTCATAGTAAATGGGACAATGAAAAATAAAGTGAGACTCAGTCTCAACCTCCCCAAGGTGACAGAGCCAATAGATCTTGTCCTCCCTATTGATCTGGTGATCAGTCTGAATATGTAGCCGATGAGATCTCACTCCAAAAGATCCCAAGGAGATGTGAAGAGTGTGAATCCAATGATGAGTGAGGTACCAAGGGCGTAAGATGAGCCCATCTTGGATATTAAGAAAGTGCTCAGCATAGAAGCTCATACACAAACGAGGCCCACCTGGGGGATTCCTCCAAGTCGTGATAACATATTGTTTGTAGATGTCAAACCTAACATGCTCATTCAACTCTCGCTGAGATGGAAGAAGATGGGCTAGAGCGTCCAGAGAAAATTGAAAGGGGGGAAGATGATCCAAACTAATACCAATCGAGCCCAAGAGGGCAGAGACCTAAGTGTACCAGCAATTAGACCTATGACCAAAGTCCAAACTCGCAACCTCCATAGAGGAACAATAAGCCAAGAAGGAATATTTGTGACAACCATTGGAGGAATCAGCGAAGCTCCAGACCCAGTGAAGAAGCCAAACTAAATCAAAGATAGTCCCCAATCTAAAAGGGTGAGCACCAAACCCTGCCAAAAGATTTCTTATAATGTTTTCCAATAGCAAGGATCCACCCCTCCTCAACCAATGAAAATGGCTTGTGAATTCTAAAATAATCATATATGTTGCATCAGATCTAACAACCTGGATAGCGCCAACATCAACAAAATCAACAGAAGATAGAACAACAACAACAGCAACAACAGAACCAACACTAGTAGAAAACCCAGCATGAACAACCTCTGCCAATATAGAGGATCTCCCACAAGCAGCATGGAAATCAAAGGAAACGTCTGAATACTAAAGATCAACGGTGACTACTGAGCATCCTAGAGAATTACCAACAAACCCTTTAGGAACAGAGCTAGCACTAGTGGCAACAACCATAGCATCCAAACCAACCACATCACTACCCATAGTAACACAAGTATCGTCAATCAAAGTAGAAATAGAAAGAACAAACTCAACAACGAGGGAAACTTGTGCACCCTTCTTAGCAACAATATTGAGCAGCCAAAAGCCCAATGTTGTAGCATTTTCTACATCTGAAGGGAATCTCTTCATTGTTCAAAGTCTAAAACCAACTCCCATTAGGAAGCTCAACCCCAGGCACCCTTACCGGCCCCAGTGCTTGCGCCCAACACCAAAACTAAATGCACTATTACCAACACCTGTTGTTCATTCAACACTCGCACCAGCACCCAAACTAGCCTCACCAGAGCCAACAACAACACATTGTTGAACCCTAGTACCGACGTGTGCCAGCACAAATCCAATGCCAACAATGGCACCAATCATCAACAAAACCATAGCACCAACACCCAAAACCAAAACCTGCCCCAAAACCAACACCATCCCTCAAACCAGTTGCTCAGGGGCCACAAACATCACCAACAACGGCCAAAACTCTAACAATGGCAGTCACACCAGTGCCAACACTAGCTCTAACACTTGTCCGATAGCCTACGCCAACACTTTAGTAATTAGTTTTGACTTTCTAATCTAATAAATTAAAAGCACAAAAAAATCTGAACTTCCAAAACTTAATTTCTACTTATGTTGCATATGGACAATTATCCATCCACTTTGCAAATTGCTTGTGGTTTGTCTTTTCAGTAACCCATGCCTATTAAATGAAAAGAGTCTCCCTTTTTACACATTTAATCTTATGAAAAAATAGAATTTATTAATATTGAGTTGTAACATTTTCTACCATAGTTCATATTTCTTATTTCTTGCTCAAAAGCTGCACTTCAATTTCTATAATTTTTTATTTTCATTATATTTGATTATGCCTATAAGAATCTAACATTATCATAGCTGCTTCGAAATGAACAAAAATAAGCAACTGTCCATCTATAAATAAAAGTTCCGGATCATTATATTTATTATTTAGTTAATACAATATTCTAGTCAACCAGATAACCCCTATTTTCATGATTGTTATTGCATTCCACCTAATAAGAAGAGCACCTGGTTCCAAACCTAGCTGAAAACAACTGACTCTTCTAGATAAAAACTTCTGTTGTGCAATAGTTTGCCCATTCGTATGGGCAAATTATTAATTGGTGATTGGTGATTTATTTTTTTGAATAAGAGTTGTTTCAATTATAATTCAATTCAATACGTGCATTTTTTTTCTTTAACACGTTTGTTGTGTTTTATTAAGTGAAGTTTTAATCGGAATTCAAATGCTATTCATGCTGCTACCGTCTCAATTGTGTTAGTCATGTGCTCATTTTGGTATGTTAGTATTACCAACATCGTCTCTTGCGATGGTTGGGACATTTATTTGGTGCCAGTCTCATCCTTTCATACTACATAACTGCTATGATATTATAGCTGCTATCAAGTCTGTTATCTTCCAAATTCCAGTAACTAAAGTGAACAATAAATGGTACACTATATGATAAATATTCAATGATTTTACAGTTTAATTACGCATGTCTTTGTGCTATATTAATTCTATAATGTAGCTTCTATCAAGTCTGTTATCTTCCAAATTCCAGTAACTAAAGTGAACAATAATTGTTCAATGGTTTTACAGTTTAATTACACTTGTATTTGGGTGATATTAATTCTATAATGTAGAACAGAATATCTTCATTTTCATCCAACTGATTCTAATATAGAACAGCTCAATAACACATTGTATAACGTTTAATTGACAAATCATGACTTTCCTCCGCAGGCACAGTTAGTGACCCTTGTACAACAAGCTTTAAAGATTAATAAGCAGGGCCCAATACTCAATATGGCACAACAATGCTGCAATAAACCAATTGAGAAATTCAATTTTTTTCTAAACAAAAATTTCAAATCAAATTATAGAATACAACAGATGGTGAATGATTCTGAAACAAAATCTGAGAAGAAACTGGAGAAATTGGTGTACAAGTCCCTTCATGCTTCAATTGAAAAGCCATCCATAGTTACCTGAATCATCCAGACATCAGGCTTTGTCAACTAATTTGTCAAGTTAAAAACTTGCCAAAAAATAAATAAGCAACAAGCAAATTAGAATTACACTGTTTAAGATTCAAGAACTATTTTCACTCAGTATCGTAACATGCAGGCAAACAGAAAACAATAGGAACAGATAGGAAGCACGATGAACATCTAACTTGCAGCCGGGACTGCATGTAGCGATAATCTAGACCATGGCCTCTTGTATCAGGCATCCTTAGAATGGTTGAAGAAAGTAACATGGATACTACGAAAAAGCCATATTCCAGATAAGAACTAACGGAAAAAGCCTTAAAATAAATCTGACAGCTTTTTACATGCCATCTTACCCAAATGACACCAATAGTTTTCAATCTTGATATGCCTACAAATCCAATATAGGTATCTCAAGATTGATATCTCTTGCATCTTTTAGATAGATGAGAAGATATTTATGCTACTAGACCAATATTTCCTACCCAAAAGATTCAAGACAGATAGCTCCAGGCATCTTTTAGATTGATGTATTTAAGATATGTATACTATTAGACCACTACTTCGTTTACAAAATGAAAACCTAAAAAGTTAAAAGTTAAAACAATTCAAATGTCAACAGTGACAAGATAGATCTTTTTAAACTGGGCTACTTAAAAACCATCTTAGTCCGGGATCATCTCGAGAAGCTCACAAGCTATTCATTGAACCACCAAAGACTGGATAAAATAACCCAAACAAAAGAAGAGGCAGCAAAGAAACGACCTTTTCTAGCAATACTAAGGAAAAATATAACAATTAAGGGCCATGACGAGCACATGTGCATGAGAAAAATCCAAATTCCGGATATACCTGCTGTGCACAAATAGGGAAGGATCCATGCTATGCTAATGTCATGCATGGCTTACATACCCTAATCCCTCCAGACTCAAAACATTTGCCTCCTCCATGGATACACATGCATTTACCATCAGGCCTTCTCAGGCTATTAAACCAAAGAACAAAGAAGAAACTTAACTTCTGGAGAACAGGCAAACTAACACTCTCCACAGAAAAAATTCCTTGGGGATTCCCCAGGACATAATTGTAAAAATTATAAAATAGTTTAACCAGAATTAAATATTGAAATTATCTACTTACCATATTAAGTAAACTTTCCTTGGGGATTCCCCAGTGCATTGATATAAAAATTGTAAAATAGTTTAAGCAGAATTAAATATTGAAATTATTTACTTACTATTTTAACGGAATTCTTCATGATAATAGTCTTCATCATCTTCATCAGTAAAGATGGCACTGTAGAAAACATATGGGTGATCTAACATCTCTTTCAAACTCAAATGTCCATCTTTATCTGCATCAGCCTGTCATGGAATATGACATATGGCATAAGAACCATGACAAAGGAAATCCATATAAATAAAGTCAACTCAACACGTGTTACATGTGAAAGGGAAGATTAAACTTGTCAATTTTCTATGTTCATAATTCAAGATGCACATGCACATTTAATGCCATTTTCTACATATTTTGAGAGAATAACTAAAATTGTGTTTGCTTGAAACAAATGGCAAAATAAATAAAAATAAAAGAGAAACCTATAAACCATCAATTCTTACCTGCATTATCATGTAATCTGCTTGTTGTTTTGCATAATATTCTTCTCCTGGATGTAGCCTATTGATTACAGGCTGCAACTCCATGTACGTCAAAAACCTAGTCAAAATATTCAAGCATGTACGTTAAAGAAGGTCGATTATAACATCGCAGACAATAAAATGCCATATAAATATAATATCCTCCATGGGTTGCACTAGTTATCAAAAGCATACCCATCACTGTCTCTGTCAAGCTCTAAAAACAATTTCTTTGCTGCTGCTTCTCTTATGGATTCATGGCCATGAACATGAGACTCATTAGAGATGTCCTCATCATAATTTCTTATAAGATCAAATAATCCATGATAGAATTCTTTGAAACTGAGCCTCCCATCTTTATCACTATCACGCTCCCTGTGGGAAAATAACATATGAAGATGGGGTATAGATCAGTACATTATAAACAGAATATACATTGTGAATTTGCCACCTCTTATCAAGAGACAAATAAATTGCATAGCATATTTTTTATTTTATTTTATTCCAGCCCAATGCAAACATGCAAACACATCAATAAACAGACCATACTACAGAAAGCTTGCGAAAATGATTGATTCAAGTCTTGAACACTAGCTGAAAGAAAAATTTGAAAAGCATTCATGACATTAAAAAAGACCCCATCCATGTTTTGGTAGGAAGGTGATTTATAAGCCTTTTTACTGCCTCTTCACAACTCCATTTTGTTGTCTGAGGTCGGTTTTTGGTTGGATTTTTTAATATCTTTCCATTTGCTACTGAACCTTTAATAGGTTTACAAATGTTCTTGCAATACTTACATGGTTTTGATGTGACTATTAGAATGCTGTAATGTTTCTTTAATGGTCATCTTACTTAGTCTTCAGTTTATTAGATAGTTTCTATTTTTGTCTTTAGTTCATGATTGTTTCATAATAAAAACATTGCCTTTGTAAATCTCACGAGGACTTTCATCTCCTTTGTTTAATGTAACAATACATCAATTTGCCATAACATGGTATCAGAGTGGGTCGATGGGATTTCATAAAATTTGGCAATTTTTTTTAAGAAAAAATCCAGGCCTCTTCTGATCTGGAATTTTTTCCAGAAATTTATTGTTAATTTTTTTTCAAAATTTATGAAAATTGTGTGGTTTGACTTCGAAGATTTTTGCTGAAAATTGCAGCTTGGTTGAGATTTTTGATTGTGTGATTTCTGGTTTGAGCAAAAGTCTCTTATTTTCAATGTTGTACTTGAATGTTGCTTGTGTGCACTTTTTGTGAGCTACATATTCTTGCATGTGTTGTTTTCACGCAAAGTCTCCTGTTTTGTCACATGAAGGTTTCGCTAATGGGTTTTTATAATAAATTCCCTAAAAATAATCTGTTGGGTTTATAATATTTTCCTAGCAATTTGGTTTTACCGTTTTCCCTCAAAAATGATGCTTTGTATGTTGATCTGTGTCTTGCATTTTGTTGTCTGCTTTTGCTCGGATCTTCAGCTCCTGTATGGTATTTTCCAATTTTCCTCCTATAAACAAATAATTTACTTTTGCACTCTATTTGGGAGTGTAGTGCTTATCTGCAAAAAGTGTTTGGCAATTTTCCTCAAAATTGTGGTCTCAATTTCATCTAGGTGTCTCTGGCTACAGGGTGTAATACCTTTATTGCCCAACATCATGGCTTCTTGGTCATTAACATTTTGCAGATCTAAGGAGGGTCTCAGCGACAGCAAAATGTTCTGAAGAATTTGTGACCAAAAGACAGCAAGCAGTTAGACGATGACCATTAAGGGCTGGTATTCGAATATCGTAATGTTTATTTAATGGTCATCATAATTATCTTCAATTTATTGGGTAGCTTTATGTTTTCGTCTTTAGGTCACAATTGTTTCCTAATAGAAACATCATCTTTGTAAATCTTTATAAATAACTTTCATCTCCTTTGTTTAATATAGCACTAACATCAATTTACCATAACAAAATCTTGAAACAGATCGCATGAGGACTGAAGACAGCCTTAATGAAGGTTGAAAAACATCCAAATAAGTCATTTTGAACTCAAATCAACCATGGAGGAAACAACTTGGCCACTGAATGGAGGAGACGCACGCACGGACTGATGACAACTTCTTTGATGGTACATCCCAATCCATGTTTTGCTAGGAGGGTGATTTATAAGCCTTTTTTCTCCCTCTTCACGACTCCATTTTGTTGTCTGAGTTGGGCTTTTGGTGGATTTTTTAATCTCTTTCCATTTGCTACTGAACATTTAATAGTTTTGCACATGTTCTTGCACTACTCGCATGGTTCGATGTGAAACCATCATTTTGGTAGTTGAACATTACAGCGACATGTCTTTCCCTGAAGTGAAATTAAATGCTCTTCAACTACCTAAGCTTCCCTCAGTTCTGGCCATATTTGAATGGTAGGCAAGATTATCTAGATCCAAAGCTACAATGATCAGCCCTTGATAAGCTCCAAAATTTAGAATCCCAAGTCCAAAAGTATCCATAGCTAATAACATGGCCTATAAATCCAGACACTTTGTCATCAACAACACCGACTCAGTGTTGGCAAATGCACAAAACGGAAAAGAAAGGGGAAAAAATGACAAAGCAACAATATTTCTGATCTAAATAGAATGGTATTTTTGTGAGGATCCAATTATAAAAGATTGATGTTATACATAGCAGTCTTATACTAACTATTGAAGGAATGAGATCTCCTTTGACCATGAAGACAACGGTAAGAGATTTTGGATTCCATTAAGCTTCTTTTGCATCTAAACATTTTTCAGATTAGACAGTGATATTTTATCCAGATGAGGAATGAAATATGAGAATTCTCACTAAGCAGTGAAATATGACATTTTCAGTAGGCTGTCTGCTAATATACACATCTGCTAATTGAGAAAACTCAAGACAAACACATAACCACTCAAAATTAAGATAGCAAAGAAGTATCCCTTTCATCACGAATATGAAATATTCTATGCTGCAATTATTGCATCGAAATAACTAGAAGGTACTGTATTGTCACTTCTGAAGGCAAACTACTGACAGAACACAGATATATAATGATGTGAAGCTTTACATGTCAATTAAGTCTACCTTACTTCCTCCTTGCATAGCCATTCAATCAACTTTGGATTGTTGCTGTCTGCTGGGTGTAGGAAACTGCAATTAAAAATGATTTATTAATGAAAATATAATTGATGATAAAACATGTTTATTCAAGAAGTCTCTAGACAGTTACACTATAGGACAAGATTATAGTCCTTTCCACTTACATTAAGTACAAAACTAAAAAAATAACTTCTAGCATTTTTTTCTCAAGTGGGGTGAACATACTTGTTAAACTCTGTCCGATTTAGAAGGCCATCACCATCTTCATCAGAAGCATTGAAATGGTCCCCCATCCACCATCCATTCTCAATGCCATAAGCACTAGTGTTCACTGCCAATGGCATGTAAGATGCAATGATAAGTGTTCACTATTCAATCCATCTACTCATCATCTCCAATTCATAATTCAACAACAAATGATGAGCATTGAGTATGATGTTTTTCGCAACTATATGCATCTCCTAGAAGCACCCCTTGCAAATGGGAGACATCTTATAGAGATTTCTCAGTTATACCATATAAATTGCACCAGGTTTTACTAGAGTGCCAATGTGTGGTTGACAAGAGCTAAAAAAACTAAGCATTAATGCTAATAAAAATCTAATTTTCTATTTTTTGCATTAAAACTATGAAAAATATTGTAGCAGCAATTTATGTTCTTGTCAACCTCAAATAGGTAATAGTATGAAGACACACAATAGGAAACCCATATGGGGATGTCTCCAGAAATCAGAAGTCTTCAGTTGAAGGTTCTTTGCATCTCTATACATACCCTAGAAAGCATCACTTGTAAATAGAAAACTCCCAATAGAGGCTTCAGTTATACTATACAAACTACACTGATATTTCCTTAAATGCCAACATGCGGTTGACCTAAGCATTGTAGATTTTTTCCTAACTGTTGCATAAAATTACAAGTATTGGCACAAAGAGAAATAGTAATAATGCAAGTTCTATCAACTTGTTGAAATTATAGTCACCTCCAAAAAAACCCAAACCATGATTTTCAATAATGACATTCATGTTCCGTCTCTGTTTGCCACCATCTGAAGATTATGTTTTGAAATTTAATTGTTTGTAACCCTATATCAAGTGGCAGTATAACTGAAAGTCCTGGTAGAACGACAGGTATGCCAGTAAGGCAATTTTATATGTGTATGTATGTATGTATGTATTCTGAAAACAGCAATACTTATAAATATTATGGTAAAATAATGAATGTGTTATTAAACAAAGATCATAAATGATATATATATATATATACAAGTATGCACAAAAATGTTTCTATAACAAACAAAGAGAGAAAAGTAGAAACATTCTGAAGGGAGAGCAGAAGTTGCCATATTGAACAGAGAGAGAATATGGAAACATGGAAGAAGTGTGACCATTAGAAATAGAAGTAAATCTACAGAAGAGAGAAATAAAATTATGGTAAAATAATGAATGTGTTATTAAACAGAGATCATAAATGATCTATATATACAAGTATACACAACAATGTTTCTATAATCAATCAATGACATAACTTTCCATATGCAGCCAGGTTAAATTAACTTAATGCAATCTGTGTAATCATTACGACCCATGTCATAAGACGTACATTTGTTGTCCTTTGTTCTCTCCAAATCTTTGACTTTGATTAAAATGTTTTAAAAAATATTGAAACACAATTATTAATTGTACCATCCAGGTGCTGATTACCGCTCTGACTCCAAATGCCACATTAACTGTAGAGTTTTGCCAAAGATATGCCAACTCGTTGAAAGTTGAGGAATAAACTCATCCACTGCCTTAAGTGTAATATTCCCCTTTTTCGTGATTGTCATCTTTCAAATGATTAGCCTATTTCCTGACCCTCATTGGCCAATGGAGTTGTTCAGAGGGTCCAGTTGGTGGATTCAAAGGT
Organism: Cupressus sempervirens; assembly: GCA_028749045.1. Taxonomy (NCBI): domain Eukaryota; kingdom Viridiplantae; phylum Streptophyta; class Pinopsida; order Cupressales; family Cupressaceae; genus Cupressus; species Cupressus sempervirens. The sequence goes on along the minus strand of CM053792.1, from coordinate 249,474,290 downwards.
CAATTCCCACTCTAGTGATTATGGATGTTCAAGATTGGTACACATACTATTTATAGTAACTGTTTATTTCAAGGAAAATTGGGGTTTCTATCTTTAGAAATGCATCTGAACAACTGGGCTGCAGAATTGACATTGGATATCATTGACTGGAGCAGTTATTCAGATAATTCCTATTTATAGTAAGTCAATTTAAAGTCGGTGCTATATTTGGTAGGGCACCCGGGCTCATGGCATGCATAGCGATTGACTCATTCATTAGCTGGCTCAATTTGAGGGACTTACTATTTGTAGTAAGCCATTTATGCCCATACTGCTAAAGTTCATCAGTTGATGAAATGGAATAAGTTTATTGGCTCGGGTTTAAGGATTGATTAAACCCTTTATTAATAGTTAATTATTAAAAGTTTTAATATAATGTTTTTATTTGAATGGGACCAATTTAGTTATTATGAGGGGGCTATTTAGTTATTATTTTCCTAAGTCAACGTGGGGCATTAAAAAGGCATCATTAATGGTTATTAATTGTATTATGAGTTGGCACCAAAGTTGAAGAAATTAATTAATTTATTACAAAGTCCATTTTGCATCAAAAAGAAAAGTTATGGCTTTATGTCTTAGTTACCCTCGTTCGCCCCCACACACTGCCAGACCAGCCTAGGTACGAACTATTACCTGGTCCTGGTCCAGTTTGCCTGTTAGTCCAGGCAGGGCTCAAAAATCAAGGACCCAATTTGAACTTGTTGGCTGTCAGAACTGACTCAGGCAAACCAAGCACAAACTTTGACGAGCTAGGACCTACAGATATCATAATTTTTTTGCAAATTTTATAAATTTTTTACATCCTTAACCCTGAAAGGTGGACACGAAAGGCTTATGATGGCTTCTAATGCTCATTGTTGAGTCAACTAATGCCAAAGAAGACAACGATCAAGAAGAAGAAAAATATTAATAATTTTTTAATCCATTGGTTGAACTTGTAACAATGATACTCCTACTTACTGTTATGATTTAATTTTAACGTTTTGAATCTTTGATGAGAACTTGAAGTATATGATGGTATAATCACAATTCATGAAGCTATGATTACAAGTTTATAAGTTTATGGTGTTTTTGTTGTTTAAATCATATGATTTTATAATACTATGTGACATTCTAATTTTAACTCATGCTTCTAGGCTTCATAAATATTTGTATATATAATTTTTATATGTTTTTATACGAACAAACCCAAATCCCTTTTCAAAATTAAGCCGTATCGGCAATCCAGTCCCTTTGAACCCGAACTTAGAACCGAACTCAAACCAGTAACTTAAAGTGTGAGCATGAAGCTTTGGGTCAACTTCCTCTTGGCATTTATAAAAGCCTTCATTTGGTGAAAATGAGTTAATTCTGTTGTGCATTTGCTTTTGTTGATTTGGGTGAAGAGAAGAAACAAGGGTTTGAAGAATTTCAGCATGATGGAAATATGAAATTTACACATGCTTCAGCACTTTGAATTGGTTGAAAATTTGAAACTACACCGGTGAATTGTGCAAGTGCTTTGGCTTCATATAAAGGCCAAGATTGATTCAACTGTTAGCAGAAATTGGGGATTAGAAGTCCATTTCATTTCAGAATTGCTAGCAAGGGCACAAGGCTTTACTTTATGCATATCACAGCCTATATGTAGTTCAGCCTTTTGAGTTATTGCTGACGGCAGGTCATATTGAGCAGCAGCAGGTTGCTAGAGGACAGTGTTTGGGGTTTGGATGGCTTGTTTTTTATTTTTCTCGGTGCTCACAATTTTTCCAGCCTAGCCATCACTTCCTAGAGCAGCCACGTTTTATTGGTGGTATTAATAGTGATCAGCAACCAAATCCAAGTTTTCATAATTGTTGATTAATCTTATTTCTCTAATTCCAATAACTGTTATTGTATGCAATCCAATTTCTTACTGAATAAATTGGGATACTTTGTTTGGATTTGGAAAGCAAATAGTTTGTTTCATGCATTGTTATAAGTTAACAAATCAAAACTTAGGGAATGCATGCCAGCCATTTCACAAAATATTAAAAGGTCAAAATTGAGCTTTTAGGGGTAGAACCAGCAGGATTCTTACAGTGGTATCATATCAGTTTCTTGCCATCCTATGGGGGAAGCCTCTTGAACAGAGGGTTAGTGTGAATCATGGGCAAAACAAAATCTATCCAAGGTCTCATGCCAGTGCTCATGTCTGCCTTACAGAACAATTATAATGCCTTTCGGGATTATGATAAAAATTTGTCTGAGCTCCTACAGCATCTGGAGATTCTGGATCCTTTGTTTGCAAAGAATAGGCAAACACTTATTCAACAATACAGGTTCTGATTTTTATGACAACAGTTCCTTGCTTGAGCATAATGATCGTGTTGATGTCAACCTAAGTGCAGAGGATATTGTCAGCGTCACCTTGGGTATTGACACACAAGTTGTGAGTGTCAAATAGGAGGACTGTTTGGAAAATATGAGCTCCTACAATTCTAATTTTCATGACAGCAGTGTGCTGTGTTTGCATCAGCCTGAAACATCATAGAGTTCACCTGTGGATGATGTTGGTACTCAAGATCGAGGTAGTAGTGATGCAGATTCGTGCTACAGTAGGTCTTTTTTTATATCAGGCCTTCGGAAAAGAATCAGAGAATTCATAAGTTGATAAAGGGTCCCAGGAATGCGACTTGCAAGGACTTACATGTGAAGTGGGAGAGTGCGAGGAGACTATTGCAGCAACAGCTTCCACTTTATCAGATGAGCCATTTGTTGAGGTGCTTAGCAACAATACTTCAGTTGTTGATGTGTGCAGATATTATAGCACACATGATGTTGTTGATCATGATGTAACCATTGTAGTTACAACTTCCTATGACAGTGCATATTGTGGGTCAGAGAGCTTGCCTAAGAGTTATGAATTTCAGATACACCATTTGGTTGCCCGTCAAAGGTTAGCCATGTCTGGTTGGGGTACTCCTATGTTGGATGAGCACGGTGATAGTGGTTTTTCTGTTGTAAAGATCCATTTACTTCAAGAAGCTGTCAGGATAATGAGACATAATTACCCGCAATTATTAGCTGATAGAAACTATTTTCTCGAGTGGGGTTGAACTTGCTATCATGCATTGAGGGGGAAGGAAAAGGACAGAGGAGATCACCCATGAGTTATGGGTGACCATGGATTCTTTAGATGGCACCCGATTGGCCTATAAGGAGTCACAGTTAAAGGAGGTTACCGTGGAGTTGAGCCAAACACGGTCTTCACCACTTGCAGTTAGAGTACAATCTCCCATAGTAGCAGTTGGTGATGATTCATATCCACCGGTTGTAGTAAAGATGTGATTGCATCCATTGTTGATACATGTGTGGTAGTTTAGGATGGGATGAGTACTATAGTTAAAAACAATAGAGAGCCACTTGTTCCATCAAGTTCTCCTGTAGCTACATCCACTACAGGTGTTAGTGGCAAATCAGATAACAAAGATTATATCCAAAGCTATGAGAGTCAGTGCTTGACCGAGGTGGGAGCCTTTTATTAGTTCTGAGGTTGTACCATCCTTTGTGACATGGTTATTTGCCATCTGCAAAGTCAGTACATCCATAGGAGCCTACCAGAGGATGGAGATAGTGGTAGTGCTACAAGCAAATTTGGATGTTCTTATCCTCATAGTACGAATGGGTGTGAGTTCACTGTGCTATGGGACTCAAGTGATGACAGGGTTAGTACTGCAGTTTGAGAAAGTCCCATTGATTGGCTTTACCACTTTGGACATGATGAAGTTAAAATTGAGCAGCAGAATTTTGTGGATGACCTTCTAAGAAGGCTTCTATTTAGACTTCAGGACCCTTCCAATGCATCAAGATTTTAGACAAAGCTCCCAGAGGAGTTTTGGGGTATGTGCATGGTGTGGAGTACATACGGTTTACCTTTTGACTCTTATGTGCATGATCTCTTTCAAATGCAAAGTTAAATTGTGCATGTGTTGGATGGCATGTATGACAATTCACCTTGTGCAATTTTGGTAAGTGTACTTTGTTAGCCTCTTGATTTACTTCCTGTCATGTCCCCTTTTCAAATAATTAAAAATAACAACTTTTGCTAAGGCAGGCTCAAAAAGCGAAGTTTCAGCAAAAGGGGCTAATCTTTGGAAACCAATGGATTAATAAATAAAAATTATTATTAAAATATGTATTATTGACCCCTCTTGGTCGTGAGTTAGAGTTATGCCCTCTTTTAAAGGAATTTGAAGGCATTTCAGGCTGATTCTAGAACTTGATTTTTGCTCATTGTTTTGTTGTTCTTTAGAGGCTGCCAAACTTGTGGAGAAGAAAACCCAAGGACAGGAGTTTGCAGGTTTCCAAAAAGGCTAAGAACAGGAGTTTGAGGCCATTCGATGTGCAAGCTCATGCAAAGTTTGCCCCTGTGCTAAATAGTGCAAATTTATGAGTTTTTGGGTGTGTTTCTTGTAAGAGTTTGGTGTTCCCGGTTGAGTATTTCATATCAGTTTGGTTTGCTGCTGTATTGCAGACATTTAGATGTTAAAATAGAGCTAAATACATGTATTTGGGTCGTGGTTTTACTTCTATAATAGATTATTAGTATTTTTGGTGTTTCTGGGCTATTTTGTGTTGATTTCGAGAGCCCAATGAGCATTGTTTTTGTCCTCCGTTTGGAAGTTGTTGTGTAAACTCTATACAGATCTGGAAATGTCATTCTGTGGGCCGTTATGTTGGTGAAGTTTCTATAAAAATGTCTACTTTCAGATTTATTAATAATATGTTAAGCTGTGAAGTTTTTGGCACTATTTCAGGCATAACCGATTTGGGTTTTATTGAAAAATTGGTTGATCTTTTGAAATATTGGTTGTTTGATTTTAAAATCTGATTAGAGGCTTTAAATATCATATAAAATCAGCAAGGGGACATTGCAGTGGTATCAGAGCCATGATCTTGCCAGCCTGAGGGTTTGTAGAAGTTTGCATGCAACTAAGTGAAAGAAAAAAGAGATATTCGCAGCAAGAAAAAAATAAAGAAATTTTGATCAAACCTCCAGTTAAAAGTAAAAGTACAAAATCCAAGGAAGGAAAAAGTATGGCTAACCCAAATGAGATGGCAAAAAAATTCTTCCAGGACATCTAAAATACTCAGAAGCAAACAGTGGATAGTTTGGCAGAAACTAGAGAGGCTTTGCAGATATTGACAGAAAAACTGCAAGGAGTTGCATATACTAATGAGAAAAGGAGCACTTCAGAGGAGCCAAGAAATCTAAAACCCACACCCTCTAAATCAACAAAAACTATTTTCTTGCTTGCAGATGAGCCACCAGTACCAAATCCAGCCCTTAGTCTTGTGGAAGAGGTTACAGGTAACTTGATTGCATTAAGAGCTACTTACAATGGCTTAGATGATGACTTTCGCAGTTCGGTTCCTTTTAGAGAATATGTGGATATGATGAACACTTTGATGCCCAAGAAAGAGTACAAGAGGGAGCATGACATAAGTGGACGAGAGCTCAAAAATAAAATAAGCAAGTTTACAGAACCTACTTTTGATGGAACAAATAAAATTTCAACGAGAGCATGGCTACAAAAATTACAGACCTTTTTCACACTTAACCCCATGAAGGAGAGTGATGCCGTTCAATTCGCAAGTCAACACTTGGAAGATGCAGCCTATGATTGGTGGTATCATGGAATGACTACTCAAGGTCATGATCAGGTAACTACATTTGATGATTTCAGTCAAAGAGTGATAGATAGATTTGAGCTCAAAGATGATGAAAAGTATTTTAAAGAATTGTCAAAGTTGAAGCAAACCAAATCAGTTAATGAGTATATAGAAGAGTTTCAAAAAGTGGCTGTTATGGTACCTGATATGAGTGAAAAGATGATTGTTTATCTTTTTCTTGATGGTTTGGAAGATTCTTTTAAGGGTCTGGTTAAGGCTTTCTCACCCTCAACCTTACAGGAAGCTATCAAAAGAAGCTTGCAAGTTGAAACTTGTGTGCCTATGAAACCAATCACTAATCAAAAACCCCCAAATCTTTGGCAACATAAAGGGAATTTTCAAAAAAAGACTTCTCCAGCACTACCACCAAAGAATGTGATAAATGTAGCAAAAAAGAAGGTAGATGAAGAGACTAAAAGTGAATTACAAAAGAAAAAGCTTTCTTTCACTTGTGGAGAACCATGGGTTCCAGGACACAGATGTTTGGGGAAAGGTCAAGTGCACTATATTGAAGTTGCTTTAGAATCTGATTCAGATGAGCATGAGGAATTTCATGATACTAATGAGAAGGAAGAAGAGAAGGAAAAAGAAATCAGCAAGGATGGCACTTCAGCAACATTATCAGGAGTCCTAAGATACCATCCCTTTAGAATTCGAGGGGTACTAGCAGGGCAAAGGTTGACAGTTCTTCTTGATAGTGGAGCAACTCACAATTTTATTGATGAAGGGTTTGTCATGAAAAGAGGGCTTAAAGCAGAGGATTTTGAGGGATTCAATGTTACTGTAGCTGATAGATTCACTATGCCTTGCACACGGGTGGTGAAACAACTCAAGATGACCTTAGAAGATTATAGGTTATGTGATGACTTCTATTTGTTGGCATTAGGGAGACAGATCTTGTATTGGGTGTTCAATGGTTGCACTCTATTGGAGGCTATTACATGAACCATCAAACTATGGAGTTTAAATTTCATTCCAATGGGAAAGAAGTTTTATTGAGAGGCATATTGAATGGAGTACCTAATGTGGTCATTGTAAAGAGGATGGAGAGGACTTTTCAAAGAGGACAAGTAGCATGGGCAGCAGGAGTCATAATCCATCCAACAAGCTCTCCAAAGAATCAAGGTAATTTCCATTTTGAAATTCCAAATATTCTTGATAAGCATAGTACAGTTTCCAATGATTTGCCTCTAGGATTACCACCAGCTAGAGGTTTTGAGCATGTTATAGAATTAGAACAAGGTGCCAAACTAGCTATAACAACTCCATACTGCCATCTAAGAGGTTATAAGGAAGAAATAGAAAAAACTATTAAGGAACTCCTAGACATGGGATTCATAAGGCCTAGCTCTAGTCCATTTGCATCCTCTGTGGTACTTGTCAAGAAAAAGGATGGTACAATGAGAATGTGTATAGACTACAAGGCTCTAAACACGAACACCATAAAAAATAGGTATCCCATACCACGCATAGATGAACTCATTGATGAATTACATGGTGTTGTATACTTCTCAAAAATTGACTTAAGATCAAGGTACCATCAAATCCGAACTAGGGAAGATGTGGAAAAGACCACTTTCAGATGTCACTATGGGCACTTTGAATTTCTTGTTATGCCATTTGGCCTCACTAATACACCAGCAACATTCCAATCTTGTATAAATAAGGTTTTCAGCAAGCATCTTGGAAAATTTGTCTTCGTATTTTTTGATGATATCTTGATTTACAGTAAAACATGGGAAGAGCATCTAAAGCACATAGACACTATTTTGGGAATCTTGAAGCAGCAATCTAAATGTGAGTTTGGTTTGACAGAGATCCTATATTTGGGACACATTATAAGTTCTAAAAGAGTATAGGTTGATCAACAAAAAATCTAGGCAATTTTGAATTGGCCTCCACTCACTAATCTTGCACAGTTGAGAGGTTTCTTTGGGTTGTGTAGCTACTATAGGAGATTTACCAAGGGATTTTCTTAGCTTGCTGCCCCGTTGACTGATTTGACAAAGAAGGGAGCTTTTGTTTAGACAGAAGAGGCACAAAAAACATTTGATAAGCTTAAGGAGGTAATGAGTTCATGACCTGTGCTTACAATTCTAGATTTCTCTTTACCTTTTGTTGTTGATTGTGATGCTTCTGGAGAAGGTATAGGGGCTGTCCTAACTCAAAGGGGACATCCAATAGCATTTGAGAGAAGAAAATTAAATCAATCAGAAAAAGGTTACTCCATCTATGATAAGGAAATGTTAGCAATCATGCATGCACTTCAATAGTTTAGACAATATTTGGCATGTGAGAGATTCATTGTAAAGACAGACCATAATAGCCTCAGGTTCTTCTTGAACCAAAGGGATTTGAATAATCGTCAACAAAAATGGGTAAGCAAATTGCTTATGATTTTGATATTGAATACATGAAAGGAAAGAATAATGTGGTTGCTAATGCTCTCTCAAGAAAGCCCACTTTGTGTTCCTTAACATCTATCTCTGTTGATTGAAAAGTCTCCATAATTTCAGAGTATGCTACAGATTCCTTTGCCACCAAGATTTTGGATAAGTTAGTGGATGATAACAGGTACAAGGTTGTTGATGAATTGATTTATTACAAGAACAGGATCTTCTTAATGCCAGGATCAAAAATTAAGGAGAGGATATTGAGGGTCTTTCATGACACACCTTTGGCTGGTCATCAAGGATACTTCAAGACATACAAGCAACTTTGAGAGCAGTTTGCATGGAAGGGTATGAAGGAGGATGTCCCTATACACATTAAGGAATGTATTGTTAATGTTTTTATAGCTTCAGTCGGATAAATCTTAAGATGTAAGCTTAAAGGTAAACCTCTTTGTTTATATATATATATATATATATATATATATATATATATATATATATATATATAAACCTCTTTGTTTATATATATATATATATATATATATAATTGTAATATATATATGTATATATATAACATCTAGTCAAAGTTTTATCTATATAATTTCATTGATTAAATATTCTTAGTATTTAGTTGTGTATCTTAAAATATTATACTAATGTTATTATTCATATTTTCCTTGCAATCGTTGTTAATACTCGTGTTTGTCCTTCTTATATGCAAAGGTGATCGGGGTCAAAGTATGAGCTATTCTATATTTATTAACCCTTCTTAATTATGTTTGACCGGTCTTTTGCAGCATATGTCTTACCTTTTCCTTGGTCTATCATTGTGTCCTTATCTCCATTCGGTGCATATTTTGTGCTCCTTCATTCTTGCCACCCTCCATCCTTTCATATATAATATTGGTGTTTTGTTTCCTATGAAACAATAACATATATCACCGAAAGGAGATCTTGCATATTTTGTACATAAGATCGGACATTGATTCAAATAAATATTAACTCAGCACATCAAAGGCGCTGCTAATGAATATACTATGAAATTATATTGATACATATGCAAGGGATTATTCAAGGATTTAGTTCATAAGAAGATATGTATGATATCTCTAAATTAATATAGAGATATAATTGAAAATCCTAAGACATTCATAAAGACAATTACTTTAATAAATCTAATCATTAATTTTAACATGTATGGTATGCCAACAAAACAAGAGTGAGCAAATTTTTTTCCTGCAGGGTTGTTGCAACCACTTCCTATTCCTAAACAAAAAAATGGGAAAATATTTCCATGGACTTCATCACTGGGTTGCCCAAGGTTCAAGGGAAGGACTGCACATATGTGGTGGTAGATAGACTAACTAAGTATGCACATTTCTTTCCCATCACATCTGATTTCAAGGCATCACAAGTGGTCGAATTGTTCTTCAAGGAAATTTTTAGATTACATGGCTTGCCTAGAAACATTGTCAATGACCGAAATAGTAGATTCCTCAGCTCTTTTTGGAAGGAGCTCTTTCATTTGGTAGGAACTGAACTCACTCCCAGTACTAGCTATCACCCTCAAACAAATGGACAAACAGAGATAGTTAATAAATGGATAGAGGGATATTTGAGGAACTATGTTTCAAATCAACAACATGCTTGGGTGAAATGGTTCCACCTACGGGAGTATTATTACAATACATCTCATCACATGTCTATTGGTATGCCTCTTTTTCATGCTCTTTATGGTTATGATGTCCTTTCCTTTGTTGATCTAGTACTCTCAAATAGCAGAGTACCTGCAGCAAGTGATTTAGTCAAGCAAAACCAAGACATAATAAGGTCCCTCAAGGATACTCTACAACATGCATAGAACCAACAAAAGTTGTATGCTTATAGGAAAAGGACTGAAAGATCTTTTGAGGTGGGAGATTTGGTATTTGTTAGGTTGCAGCCATATAAACAAAGCACTTTGAAGAGGAGTGGGGCAGAGAAGCTCAAGCCAAGGTTCTATGAGCCTTATAAGATCATCAAGAAGGTAGGAGAGGTAGCTTATGAATTGGCGCTCCCACCAAATAGCAAAATACATAATGTTTTCCATGTCTCTTGCCTGAAGAAGGTTCTAGGCCAGCAAACCATAGCATCTACAGAATTTCCACCTCTTGATGATGAAGGGAAATTAGTTTTGATACCAAAAGAGGTTTTGGATACAAATGAGAAAAGATTGAGAAATAGGAGCATCATAGAGTATTTGGTCAAATGGAAAGGATTACCATTGGAGCATGCAACTTGGGAAAGAGCACATATTCTTGAGCATCCCAACCTTCATTGCTTGAGGACAAGCAATATTTGGGAGGGGAGGACTTGTCATGTCCCCTTTTCAAATAATTAAACATAATAACTTTTGCTAAGGGAAGCAGGATCAAAAAGTGAAGTTTCGGCAAAAGGGGCTAATCTTTGGAAACCAATGGATTAATAAATGAAAATTATTATTAAAATATGTATTATTGACCCCTCTTGGTCGTGAGTTAGGGTTAAGCCCTCTTTTAAAGGGATTTGGAAGCATTTCGGGCTGATTCTAGAATTTGATTTTTGCTCATTGCTTTGTTGTTCTTCAGAGGCTGCCAAACCTATGGAGAAGGAAACCCAAGGACGGGAGTTTGCAAGTTTTTAGAAAGGCTAAGGATGGGAGTTTGAGGCCATTCCATGTGCAAGCTCATGTAGAGTTTTCCCTTGTGCTAATAGTGCAAATTTGTGAGTTTTCAAGTGTGTTTCTTTTAAGAGTTTGGTGTTTCCGGTTGAGTATTTCATATCAGTTTGGTTTGCTGCTATATTGCAGACATTTAGATGTTAAAATAGAGTTGAATACATGTATTTGGGTCGTGGTTATACTTTTATAATATATGATTAGTGTTTTATGGTGTTTCCAGGCTATTTTGTGTTGATTTCAAAAGCCCGATGAGCATTGTTTTTGTCTTCCATTTGGGAGCTGTTGTGTAAACTCTATACAGATCTGGAAATGTCATTTTGTGGGCCGTTATGCTAATGAAATTTCTATAAAAATGTCTACTTTCATATTTATTAATAATATGTGAAGCTATGAAGTTTTTGGCACTATTTCGGGCATATCCGATTTGGGTTTTATTGGGAAATTGGTTGATCTTTTGAAATATTGGTTGTTTGATTTTAAAATCTAATTAAAGGCTTTAAATATCATATAAAATCAGCAAGGGGACATTGCACTTCCCTTTGAGTTGTTTCCTCCCGCGACACCAGTTGTTGGTATTAATTTAGTTTGGCAAGTACTGTTAGTTATTCTAGTGTTGGTGTTACAAGAGCTAGTTGGTATCAACGGGAACATTACACATTTCTACTCATTTGATCTGGAAGGACTAGTGTATTTTTTTGTTTCTGAGATTGCTTGGGGACAATAAATTTCAGGATGGGTGAACTATAATATCCCTTCTTTCATGAGTGTCATATTATAGAGGATTAGCCTATTTTCTAACCCTCATTGGCTAATGGAGTTGTTAAAAGGGTAAAGTTGGCAGATTCAAAGGCCAATTACTACTCTAACGGTCACGAATGTTCAGAATTGCTCTTATTTTGGGTCAAATCATCACACTTACTAAAAATAGTGCCTATTTCAAGAAAATTCAGGGTTCATATTATTAGTAATGCACCTAAACAACTAGGTGGCAATGTTGAGATTGGGTATCATTGACTAGAGCAATTATTTAGAGACTTATTATTTATACTAAGTCAATTTAGTGACAATGTTGTATTTGGTAAGGCACTTGGACACATGGTATGCACAGTGATTGAATCATTCGTCATTTGACTCAGTCTGAGGGACTTACAATTTGTAGTGAGTCATTTATGCCCATCTTGTTATTTTTGGCAATGTGCCTGGACTTGCTATTAGCAAGGTCCATCAGCTGATGCAGTGGTATAAGTATATTGGCTCAGGTTTTAGGTATTAATTACTAATAAATTATTCTTTATTAATAATTAATTATTATAAGTTATATAAAAAGCTTTTATTCAAGTGGGGACGAATTGAATTATAAGCAGTGTTACAAGACTCGGCAAGTCTGACCAAGACTTGGCAAGTCTCAAGGCGTGCCTACCTTGCCAAGTTTGGGTCACTCTAGCCTACGACTCAACCGAGTCCTGGGCGAGTCTACATTGACTCACTGAGTCAACAAACTCACTAGACTCATCAAATCCCATTGGATTGACTTGGTCGTTTCCCAATACTCATAAAGTGCAAAGAAAAACATTTTAAATGATCTTTGCTTTATTTTTTCAGTTCAGATCACATGTCTAAGACCTAAAAAGGTCATTTTATCACTTGCAAACACAAACATTAGAGAAAGAAGACTTGAGAGAAGAGTATTGGGGTTTTGGGAGATAGATTATCAAATCAATTGGCTCTCATACATCAATTGTTGATTGTTTGTGCCACTTTGTAGCTTGCATCTAAGCATTGAGAAGAGTTAAAAGAAGTATTTGGAGGAGGCTTCTTCATACTTGAGTTGTATTTCCATTTCTAGAGCAAATTTGAAGAGGTAAGATATATTTCTGTGTTATTTTGTAAATTTCTCTACATTCATGAATTTTTTTTATTTACATTTGTTTGGACTCTTTAAAATTTGTTCCAATTTATGCTGGTGAAAAACTTGAAGAGTAAACAGCCCTAGTGTTTGTAAATTTGATTTTCTATATTCTAGATTTTTTTTTATTTATGGTATATTGTAGTAGCAAAAACATTGTGTCTCAGCCTGAGAGTAGTGGCACTAGGCCTAAAACTAACCCTAATGTTGACCCTGTTGTAGTATCAAGGGATAGGGCTTGGAAACATGTTATTCCTGGCCATAAAAAAGGAGTTGTTATATGTTGGCATCATACGGTAGCACATAATGAGGGAGGCATTAATAGATTGAAATATCACCTTGCACATATACCAAAGCGTGATGCCAAACAATGCAAGGCTATACCCCAACATGACATGTGCGATATGCAAGCTCTTTTAGAGGCATCTCAAAAGAAGAAAGAATTAAAAAAGAAGGAATAGGAAGAGATGGCACACTTAGCTGGAACTAGAAGTGTAGAGAACTCTTCAAGTTATCACAGTCACCTTCCAATTCCACCTACTAGTACTACTGCATCTATTAGTGAGAGCATTAGGCCTCGGGTTCACAAGCAAAGATCCTCACTTGATTCCATCTTTTCTCCATGTACAACTCCAAGAGCACAACCATCGGTTGAGGGCATGGCTTGGAAAAAGGAGAGGCATGAGCAAGCAAAGTTGGCAGTTGGAGATTTCTTCTTCTACAACCTTCCATTTAATGCAGCAAGGTACTTATTATTTTAATTTTTAATTTGTGTGTCTTATCTTGCGTTCAAGACTCGAGAATTTGTATGTCTTACTTCTCTTACTAGTAACTTAGCAAGTATACTTATTTGCTTATTTAATTTGTTTTAGATCTCCTTAATGGTAAATTGTCATAGATGTTATCATTTCTGTCCAGGGTTCAAAGCCCCTAATGATGAGGAGCTAAAAGGTCTTGTTTTGCCGAACAAGTGGCTGCTGTAAAAGTTCAAATTGAGGAGCAGAGTAAAGTATGGGTCATGAAGGGTTGCACCATCATGACCGATGGTTGGATTGATCGAAGAAATAGGACATAGCTGAATTTTCTTGTCTCCATATTAGGTAATTCAATATTGTACTTAGAAAGTTAGAAGTTAGTAAGTTAGTAGTAAATTGATTGGTCATTATGATTGTACTAAATTTCTTTATCTTTTTTGAGGTTCCACAATGTTTTTGAAATCAGTTGATGCCTCAGAGAAGGCAAAAAATGCAAAGTATCTTGGTGAGCTAATAGAGGAATTGTTGAAGGGCATGGGTGAGGAAAATGTGGTGTGAATTGTGACAAATAATACATCAAATTATGTTGTTGTTGGTAAACTTCTTATGGAGAGACGTCACCACTTGTTTTGGACCCCTTGTGTTGCCCATTGCATTGACCTCATGTTGGAGGATCTAGGTAAGATTCCTTGGATAAAAAAATGTGTAGAACAAGCAAGAAATATATGTAAATTTATATATAATTATGCTTGGGTCCTCAACCTTAAGAGGCAACACACAGAGAAAAAAAAGTCGTCTTGTCCAGGGATCACTAGATTTGCAACAAATTTTATCACGTTGCAATCTTTACTTAAGTCAAAGGCTAGTTTGAAAGGCATGTTTGTATGTGAGGACGAGACAAGTTCATCATATGTAAAGATCAATGCATCGGCTAAGGTGATTGATTGGTCTTTTTATGAGATTGTCTTCTGGCAACCCACCAAAGAGATTGTGGAGGTAATTTTCCTTTTTGTCCTCATTTCTATTTCATTTCACCATTTTAGTTGAAGTTTTAAACAATTGTTTATGCTCATTGACATTCACATTGTTCATTTTTAAAAGGAAAACTTAAAGCTTAATATTTTTCTTTTCACAATGATTGTAGTTCATAGAGCCTCTTATTGTTCTCCTATAGATTGTTGATGGAGAGAAGCACTCAATTGGTTACATTTATGAGGGCATTGATAAGGCGAAAGCGGCCACTCAAGCTTTTTATGCAGGGAATCAGGATAAATATGGTCCCATGGGGGATGTCATTGATAGGTGATGGCACAATCTACTTCACAGGCCTATACATGCAGCTGTCCACTTCCTTAATCTGGCATGACAATTCAGCCCAAATTTTAAGCCCAATGACGAGGTGTGGAGTGGCTTCTATGACGTTATAGAGAGGATGTCACCCGATAAAACCATTGGAACAATCATAGTCCATGAGATAGAGATGTATAAGAAAGCACAAGGAGACCTATTTCATGAGACTTATGCAAGAAAAACAGAACAAACCTATGCCTCGTAAAAATCTATGATTTCAACTTCTAATTTCTAATTTTATTACCACTTTAGAATCTAGAATCTAGATTGATAAAGTCAAAGTTAAAGAACTGATTTAAAATTTTATTGTTTCAGATGTATAGTTGGAAATATATACGGAGGATTGCAGTTCATATCTTGAGCCAATCATCTAGTGCTTCAAGATGCGAATGCAATTGGAGTATGTTTGTGCATATACACTCGAAGAAGTGTAATAGGTTGGCAGCAAAAAAAATGAATGATCTTGTGTTTGCTCACTACAACACAAGATAAATATGGATAGATAAGGCGAAAGCGACCACTCAAGCTTTTTATGCAGGGAATCAAGATAATATGGTCCCAAGGGGGATGTCATTGATGGGTGATGGCACAATCTACTTCATAGGCCTATACATGCAGCTGTCCACTTTCTTAATCTGACATGCCAATTCAACGCAAATTTTAAGCTTGATGACGAGGAGTGGAGTGGCCTCCATGATGTTATAGAGAGGATGTCACCAATAAAACTGTTGGAACAATCATAGTCCATGAGATAGAGATGTATAAGAAAGCACAAGGAGACCTATTTCACGAGACTTATTCAAGAAAAACAGGACAAACCGATGCCTAGTAAAAATCTACAATTCTAGCTTCTAATTTCTAATTTTATTACCAGTTTAAAATCTAGAATCTAGATTAATAAAGTCAAAGTTATAGAACTGATTTGAAATTTTCTTGTTTCAAATGTATGGTTGGAAATGTCTACGGAGGATTGCAGTTCATATCTTGAGCCAGTCATCTAGTGCTTCAAGATGCGAATGCAATTGGAGTATGTTTGAGCATATACACTCGAAGAAGTGTAATAGGTTGGCAGCAAAAAAAATGAATGATCTTGTGTTTGTTCATTACAACATTCACTTTCATCAAAAACAAATTTTCGGCACGACACATCTCCTATTGTATTAGAGAAGGTTGATATACAAGTAGGGTGAAACATAGAGGTTGATGATTCTCTCTTCATTGATGAAGACTTCGAGTGAGTCAATCAAGTAGATCGAGAGGCAAAGGCAGTGGAGGAGGCTAGAGCACGAGGAGATCCAATGCGAGAGCCTATGGCCAAGAGTGATGGATCTGACTTTGATGATGAGGATTATGAGGATGAGGAGAATGATCATGATGAGCATGTCGCTGGCATTCAACCTCAAACATAGGAAAAGAGGATGGCTCTAGAGTCTTCCATGGCCTATCTTAAGCGTACTCATAGAAGGACATAGGCTACCATGAGCCTTTATTTTGATATATGTTTTTAACTTTTGATTCCATGGATTGCATATTCCATGAATATTGTAGACATTTGATAATTACACTATATTTCTATTATGTTATTCAGTTTAAGTAATTTCTTTCAAAAATCGCATTTTTACGTTTGTGATCTATTAAAAGTTGTGCATGTGTGCAAAGTAGCTTCTATTTATCTCAACTACTGTGTATTTGATGTTAATTGGCCAAATGATGCATGAAAAAACTTAGAATCCTTAAAACTCTTTGAATTTCATGGGTTTTTTAATTTGTTGAGTCTGGTTGTCGAGTTCGAGCCCAATTTGGGCTTGCCAAGTCTAAGGCTTGTAACACTACTTATAAGTGCATTAAATGAATGTTATAATGAGGGGGTTGTTTATTTATTATTTCCCTAAGACAATATGGGACACTAAAAAGGCATCGTAATTGGTTATTAATTGTATTACAAGAGTTAACACCGAAGTTGAAGGAATACTTAATTTAGTGCAAAGTTAATTTTGCATCAAAAAGCAAATATAATAAAAAGCTAAGTTATGGCTTTAAGTTATTAAGATAATGAAGCTTTGGACCAACTTCCTCTTGGCATTTATAAAAGCCTTCATTTGGTAAAAATGAATCCATTCTACTATGCATTTGCTTTTATTGATTTGAGTGAAGTAAAGAAACAAGGGTTTGAAGAATTTCAACGTGGTGGAATTGTGAATTCTACACAGGCTTCAACACTTCGAATAGGTTGAAATTACACCAGTGAATTGTGCAAATGCTTTGGCTCCATATAGAGAGGCCAAATTAATTCAACTGTTAGCAGAAATTGTTGATTAGAAACCCATTTCATTTCAGAATTGCCAGCAAGGGCATAAGGCTTCACTTTATGCATATCACGGCCTATATGTGGTTCAACGTTTTGAGTTATTGCAGCAGACTGTTAGAGGACAACAATTCGGGTTTTGGTGGCTTGTTTTTTATTTTGTTGGATGCTTATACATCTTTCCAACTAGGTGTCACTTCCTAGAGCAGTCATGTCTCATTGGTGGTGTCAATAATGATTAGCGATCGATTCCAAGTTTTCACAGTTGTTGATTAATCGTATTTCTCTAATTTTAACAATTGTTGTTGTATGCAATCAGATCTCTTATTAAACAAATTGGGATACTTTGTTTGGATTTGGAAAGCAAATTGTTTGTTTCATGCATTCTTATATGTTAAGCACTTGCAGAACCACTCCATACAAACAAAACAAACACATATACATTCAGAAATCAATAATTAAGGATTGCATGCCAACCATTTGACAAAATTTCAAAAGGTCAAAATTGAGTTTTCTGGGGTAGAACCAATGGGGTTCTTACATTAAGCTATAGACCCCAAGAAAAAGTCCTTCGAACAATGTTGTGTCACTAACCAACAATAACTTTTTTAGTTTGAATTCAAATTTACTACTGCCAAACTAAGGTTATGAGCAACCATCTCCATGTCAAGGGGCGGGGAGATATATTTCTTTAATACTGACTCCTTCCACTGCAATATTCGCTAATTAATTTGCTTCTATGTTACTCTCCCTAAATACATGATTGATCATGAAACATTTAAATATCTTAATAATTTCCATGTCCTACCCAACAAGCCATTTAATTTCCAATCAAGGCATGTTGCCCCATCTAACCGCATTCACCACAATGGTCGTCTCCCTCCACGTCAATAGAATCTATACCCCTTTCTTTACATAATTAAAGGCCCCAATAATTGGATTGAATTTAGCAAATTTATTATTGTTGACTCACATGGACATTGTTTGTTTCCCTTTCAGGGCCCTTTCCAATCCTTAATGATGCAAGTTGCTTCCAAGGGCTCTCAGGTTACCCCGGCAGGCCCCATCAAAGTTTAGTCTATACCAGTCATTCATAGCAGTGACCATTGGGCTTGAGTCCCCAACTTAGCTCCAGCCTGTTGGTACCCTTAACCCTCCCCAACAAAATTTCATTTTCCCATCCCAAGAAGACAATACTTCACAATTCAGCTTTCTTTGGAAGGATTGAAGACCTCTAATTGACCACTTCCACTATAATTGTCTCATCAAGGAGGGACAAATTTTCCAATAACACTTAGCAAGCTCAAGTTTGAGTTTGCTAGCCAAAACTGAAAGAGCTTGACAGTCCACCCCAATTTCACAAACATCAATCTCCAACATTCTTGTGCAAAGTTGCATCTAGAAGAATGTGATTCACTAATTCCTCCTCTTGTTTGCAAAGCACACATCTCGAGTGTCCCTCAAAACCAAGTTTATTGAACCTTTTTCTTGTAAGAATCTTCTTTTGCAAAGTTGCCCATGTAAATGTACCTGCCCTTGAAACACATTGTTTATCCAAACATAAAGAAGTTGGAATCTCAAATTTGGGGAGGTCACATCCTTCTAATATCCAATAATATTCATTCTTGCATTCTAATTTATTAATGTTGCCCAAATCAATCTATCTTCCCCACTACTAAAATTAATTTACCTTAATTTAAAATTTGCTTTTCAAATCTCTAATTTCCTACACTAGCAAGGGGAGAGACTCCAATTCCTTCCATTTCCACCCAAAAGTTGATCCCTATGAATGGGGATAATCTTATCTTTCATTTTGTTGCCGTGATGATTTAAGAGGAAATTTTTGGTAGTCCCAATATCTATTACATTGTAATTCTTGGAAGACCACACCATGACACTTCCCAAAACATGGCCTTGCTCCCATCATAAATATCCCATGACAAATAACTGCATATGAATTGGTTTGTAATAGAGCATAAAGTTCTAAACTTGACCCTGTCGGAGGATCAATAATTCTAACAATATCCAACTCTATATTACCACTAAGATACTTTTCTTGAAGAACTTTGGCCCATTTCAGCTTGGATTGTCTATCCATTTTCCAAATCAGTTTTGCTCCTAAAGCTTTTTTCTAATCGATATGGTTTCTCAAGCCAACTCCCCCACTCTCCTTTGGTTTACAAATCTTATTCCAAGAGGTCAATACCAAATTGTGTTTCTCTGAAAGCCCCTGCCAAAAAAATTCTCCTCATTTTCTAAATAGACTTTGTTAGCCCCAGTCATGAGAGCTAGGAAAGATAATAAATATATAGCGAGTGTTTAAAACAAGGTAGCACACACAACTAAGAGGGAGGGGAAACCGTCATGTCGCAAAACTTAATACCTTTTACAATTCATAAACATTAGAACTCATATCTAAAGGATAAATAATAGAGCACATAAATAAACAACACCGCAACACAACACCATTTTTTTTGTGTGGAAACCTAGTTAAGGGATAAACCATGGTGGGGATCAAACCCAATAGATGATATACTAGCACAAATACCTTGTTAAAGGTACAAAAGAAACGTGCATGCATTCAGACACACTGCCTAGAGCTCATTGCTCAAAATACAAGAGGGCAACAACCCTGAAATTACAGCAAGGGCAACAATTCAAGACGGACTACAATCCACTATGAACAACAATCTATTGAATTATGAATTGACTAATAACATCTCTAGTATGCCAACTCACCTCCAATGAAGTACAACAATTCTCTATCTAGATTCCACTCATACCTCTTCACTTAATCTTTGATAATAGTACATTAGCACACTGTCACACATATGCTCTTCCATACATACACACTCAATCATACAAATGAGTTCATCTTTGTTAGTGAAATAGGATCATTAATCTATTTTGTAACTTGTAATAGCACTTGTAGAATTTTTATGTGTTTTCCAAGTTACTCTTTGAATGAGTATATATGTGATATAAAGAGGCATGCCTCTTGAAGAGACATGTCTCTTTAATATATTAACTTACATTAGTTATAGTTATAACACAATTAATATATCCTTAACATATTATGATGGTTATGTGTATATATATCACTCTTAATATAAGTTAATTTTAATATTTGCCGTATATTATATCTTATATATATAATATAATTTATCCGATAGAATTATAACATTAACACTCTCTCTTAATGAAGAAGGATGAACCACATAGATATTACACCATAGGTAATATTTCAAAAAATAATACATATAGGAAATCTTTGATCAAAAGATTTCTAGAATATGATATCATGTAAGTATTGGCCTATCAGATCAATATATGATATTCACCAATTACTATTTGATATCATATTTGGTAACATGAGCATTGGCCTATCAAAATATCAATCAAATGATATTCACCAAATACTCCAAGTAATGGCCTATCTGAACATCAACTAAATGATATCCACCAAGTACTCAATGTGGTAATGGCCTATCAAAATATCAAGGCAAGATATACACCAAATACTGAAAATATATCTATACAAGCAACTTGTAGATAATCAAATTAATGATATCAACCGCCTAGTTGTTGATTTATAAGATAAAGCCTTTACATGAATCAATTTTGCAAAAATGAATCATGCTGCAAGTTATTCTAAGGACGTCACTTTACAACAACTTCTCCTAATACAAGAGATAATCATTTAGAAGTCGTCACTTCTTCATGATGTACACAGGGGACAGGCTCATACATGTATGACATCAAAATTTCGCATGAAGTCACCATGAATACTGTCATGACATTCACCATAAAACACATCAAAGAATAAGGTTTCTCCCTCTTAGTTTGATATCAACTTTTTTGACCTCTTAGCTCAAGGTTCTCTTCGATGAAGTATCAAGCTTCCTCTAAATCTGTTATCACCCTTCTAACCTCTTGGTAGCAAGTCATGTCATGCTTCCCTAGTTCAATGGGTATCCTGATAGCATAAAGCCTTCCAGTCTACATACATGAGACTTTATCCCATGAATCATAGTCTTTTAGCTATTATAGTTTCTGACTAGTGTTGAATCCATCAACAAGCTCTACTCCTTCTGAACCAATATCATCAAAAATCTGATTTAAGCATTTTTTTTTTTTGCTCCTTCTCTTTCTCCAAGGTTGCCTCTAATGAACTATTTGACTCCTTCTCATAATTTCAATCATCTAGGATATTTGCTTCAAGAAACTCTCATTATCCAACCTGATTATCAAATGATTCGTGAATCCTAAATCATAGCTTCTTTGGAGCTACTATCATAAGATTGAGTCTGCACAATATTTGGTAGCATAACTAATGTACCAATCTTCTTTTCCTGCAAGAGCATCCTCAGAGACAAAGGAAAAAATCAAGGCAAATAGCTCTTTATAGTAATTATAGAAATACAATAAGAGAGAGACTACAATGAGTAGATACATGCAATACCCGTGGATAATAAATACTTATCTGCACATCAACAAGTTGCTCCAATGAAGGTCCATATGCATCAAATTAGAAAATGCCTCCATATAAGAATTTGTCAAACAATTTGAGTACATCTTTTCTGCTCCTATATAAGGACAATTCAAATGGTAATAGAACATTGGTTATCATTCCCCCTTACAATGTTAGATTTCCCACTCTTATATTATTGAACATATTTTGTATCTCATCATATATGATAGACTTCATCTCTGACATCGTTGGTAATAGATGGCCAGATCATACCACAAGTTTATAATCCTCTATGATCACTCGTCTTTGCCTATTTTGTTCTCGGACTTCATAATCCTTATCAAAAACATCTCAATCAACAACAATCACACAAGCACTAGTAGGAACTGGGTCTACGGCATCCCTACTATTCAGCAAGGCTAGGTGGCTCCTTTCATTGGCGTAGGCCTATAGATTCAATAACTTCCTATTCCTCTACATGGGAGATAGAATTGTACCAACCATAAAAGTGAACAAAATTTAAAGAAGATCAATTTGGACCAACTTTTCTCGATCATGAGTGTACTCTTGAAGACATAATAGATATTGCTACCTAGAGCTCATGAAGGACATGGATCCAAGCCTCTCGCGTGCTCAAGAAAAGACCCATGTGATACCGATCAACTTCCTTCGCAACTTTGTATGATTCATCTTTCACTATCATTTCCAAGTGCCCTTTGTGCCTGAACCCAAATGCATTGAATTGGATGATTTTCCTTTTCAACATCGATGTTATAGTCAATTCACTAAGTTTGAACCCATGCAGACTGTAAGGCATATGTTGTACTCCCAATCAGTATAGCGACAAAGAGTCCACTTGAGGCTCATCCCATCTATGGCACATTCTGTGCTCGGTCAACACAAATCCAACTACAGGTAGCAAGTCACCGCACCAAGTGTGAAATTGAACTGCAACACACACATTAATCACAACCACTAATTCCTAAACGAGTATTTTCTCAACATTTCTGATTAGCGAGCCCATGTCAAAGGATTCCATGCTGGGCGTCAGGTGTCAAAAAAAAGTTTATCAACACATATATGCTCATCTTCCATGTAAATCTGCTGACCTATCTGCATGGGGTGAGTAAAAGAGTTTAATTTTTCTTTGCCACCTTTGATTGTAGTTTGTTCCACGCTTTCAATAATGGGTGTGCTCTTAACAAACAGGCCGTCTGCTAATGTCATTGCATGTTGGGTATTGTCAGGGACTCCTTTCCTACTTCCTATTCGATGTGATTGGTCCTTCATTCTTTGTTTTATATATAATCTTTTTCGGTCTCAAATGTGTCGTCGGGAAATAATGATCTTGAGGACTTACATGCTTGCTTCATTCGAGGCTATTCCTTCATTAATATTCAATTTCCTTTCTATGATAATGTCAGACCATATTATTCTGCCAATATACCTTCACCATGCATTATTTGTTCAATTACCAATCAGCTGTCATCTTTTTCCATATTTGTATATTCCATCACCTTGATTAATTGGTCAAGCCAAATACTGATGAATTAATATTTTCTTTTCTTTTCTGCATTTTTATTTTTTCATCCTGATATATAAAGAACCAGGCCTGAGCACAATGAAGAAGATGACAAAACTTAATGCCAAACTCCATATAGAAGAGGCCAGGCCCATTATTGGGGATAAACACGTTTGATAAATACAGGGGCAGTTGGTAGTAAAAGTTACACCATTCTACTTTTCCGCCATGTGTATCATCTTCTGGCTTTAGAAAGGACAAATATAATCTCTATGGCATCCAGAAATGACAAATAATTATTGATATATCGAATGTTGCCAGGTAGCGACTATCTTTGTGCCATATGCTGAAATTTTGACTTTGATAGTACTGGTGTTCAGAGATCAATATGATACAGGCCAATGTATCACTACTCAGATATATCTCCAGCGATTTATGCACTGAAATCTCAGTAAACTCTTCATAAAATGTCCTAATTGGGTAATCCATTTGACCCCTCGAAGTCCCATCTAGGTCAGGTCTCACATCGGTGAAACTGTATTCTCATAGAAAGACAATGTTGTTTCACAAATTAAAGGGAAATAATTATTCAGTCATATCTTCCACAAATCCCAAAGCTATGCTTATTATATGAAATTTACTGTGCAACAGTTTGTTCAATTTTAAGATTTCTGAAGTCTCACGGGCCTAGCTAGGAACTTGCTCTGATACCATGTTAGTGAAATAGGATCATTAATCTGTTCTGTAACTTGTAATAGCACTTGTAGAATTTTTATGTGTTTTCCAAGTTACTCTTTGAATGAGTATATATGTGATATAAAGAGGCATGCCTCTTGAAGAGACATGTCTCTTGAATATATTAACTTACATTAGTTATAGTTATAACACAATTAATATATCCTTAACATATTATAATGGTTTTATATATATATATATATATATATATATATATATATATATATATATATATATATATATACATACATATATATACATATATATACATACATATATATATATATATATCACTCTTAATATAAGTTAATTATAATATTTGTCGTATATTATATCTTATATATATAATATAATTTATCCGACAGAATTATAACATTA
The DNA here is from genome assembly GCA_028749045.1 of Cupressus sempervirens. NCBI lineage: Eukaryota > Viridiplantae > Streptophyta > Pinopsida > Cupressales > Cupressaceae > Cupressus > Cupressus sempervirens. Next base: position 249,450,044 of record CM053792.1, on the reverse strand, counting down.
ACAATCTTTATATACATTACATCAACCTTGTAAACATAAACAAGGTTGATCTCAACCTTAAACTCAATTACACAAATCGCATTACAATTATCAAAATGATACAAAACATGTCAGCTAAGACATAGCTAGGACCAAACAATCAAATCTCCTACTAAATTGAGAAAACCCTCTAGGTACAAATCTAGCTTTATATTTTTCAACACTCCCATCAGTTGCATGTTTAATTTTGAACAGACACTTAGAAGAAACAACTGATTTACCTTTAGGCCTAGAAACAATGTCCCAAACATCATTCTTGATAATGGATTGATGCTCATGGCATCCTTCCAAACTTGTTGTTTTGAAGCCTCCTCAAAAATGGAAGGCTTGAATGCAATAATATGACTCATCAAAGCAACATATCCTACAAACTTATGAGGCTTTTTACTTTCTCTAAAAGTGCTACGTGGGGCTGCATATTTTTCAGCCTCTTGCATAGTATGTCTAGCCCACAAATGTCTCTTCTTATCAAATGAAATATTACTTAGACAACCAATGGAATCAATAGGATATTCTAACTCAGTGGTCTCCCTCTGAATCTCTGATGGGGAATCAGGGACAGCAATATCATTATCTTATGAAGGCTCAAGATCTTCTCTAGCAATTTCCATATTAGTCTCTTTGAATCTTTTGCAAACTGCGCCTTCTTCAAAAGAAACATCTCTACTAATTTATGCTGAGAATGGGGAGATTGTTGATAATAAGGAGTTGGAATTGTTGTTAGCATGCAGGTTTTGTCATGGATGTCAACATGTGTTCAGGAGTTTCATAATGGAATTAGACAAACTTAGATTTTGTGTGTTACATGCTATTAATCAGAACTGTACAGATAGTGTACGGCATTTCTGAGTATGCGAGCTTGGATATGTGTTGTAGGATGAGTATAGATCTTATGTCTAGATCTTTATGTTATGGTCAGACTGATTTACAATGTGTTGCTAGAGACTGGTTGCAGGCCAGTGACAGAGAATTATACCAAAGGTAGTTGTTGTGCTTTGGGTATAGCATGTCGATGAAAAAGACTTGAGGTTTGTGAGCATACAGCATGGTAGAAGATTTGAAACATTGCATGCTTCAGGATTCGTGGGTCACTTGGTTCATGTTGTGACGATTGCTAGCATGTAGCGTATGGACTATTGTTTTTTGGAAGGCGACAGGATAGTGTAGCGTGTTGATTGATGTGGCAAGCGTAAATTGTTGATCATCACGCGAAATTTGATTAATGTAATTGTTGTATAACTGTAAAAAGTGTCATATGTATCTTAGCATGGGTCTATTTTATCAATTGTGCATTGGGGAAGTCCTATCAGATCGACCTGGTTGCTTGGTTGCAACTTGTACAAAGGAAAGTAATTTTGTTGTTTATAATGTATGAGCATGAAATTGTATGTGCGAGCCTTCTTGTTGGATATCAAAGAAAAGTTTAAGGATTGTCAGATGCTTTGGTAGTGGTATGAGTGGAATCTATTGTTATTCCTAAAAATGATTCACACCCCACAATTGTATGGTGTGGATTGTTCTTACTGCCCAATTTCAATATGCATTGACCTAGAATGCAACTCCTATAAGCTTTTGAAGGTTAACTGTAACTAAAAAAATACATTTTTTTCATGAAGGTTCTAACTTAGTTCTTTTATCTTTTGGAACATGTGTGTAAGTTGGACACTCAAAAAATCTGAGATGACTAATAATTGTTTTCAACCTGTGACTGCTTCTTCAAGAGTCAGATTGTCTAGAATTTGATGTGGACTATGATTCTAAACATAAATTGTTATCTAGCAAACATCTGCCCATAAAAAAGTTTGAAGCCATATATCATGGATCATGGCTTTTAATGCCTCAACAATAGACATTTTCTTTCTTTTTGCAACACCATCTTGTTGTCAATTATAAGGGACACATGACTCCCTCTTAATCCCAGCTTCAATACAGAAATTTTGAAATATACCAAAAGTATATTCACCCCTATTATTAGACCTCAAAACCTTGATCCTCTTATTGGACAAATTCTCTACAAGTGTTTTGAAATCTTTAAATCTAGACAGCACCTCATCAAACTCTTTAGATTTCAGAAAATAAATTCATTACTTACGAGAGAAGTCATCAATAAAAGTAACATATTACCAAAAAGAAAAGTCATCTATAAAAGTAACATAATACCAAAAACCACTTAATGAAGCAACAGACATAGGACCATATAAATCAGAATGAATCAGCTATAGGATTCCTTTACTCTACTTTCACGATACTGAAAAGGACTTTTAATGTTCTTACCTAGAGTACAACACCCTTTGCAAACACTCGTGATCTTGATTTAGCTTTGGACGGCCAACAACTATCTTCTCCATGGATGACAAAGTTCTAAAATATAGATGAGCAAATTTTTCATGCCACAACTCGCTAGTATTCGTTGAATCATGTACTAAGGCTTGAATAGGGCAATTTGAAGTCTATATAGGCTTTCATGAAGAACACCAATCTCACAAGTTGTCTTAATGCTAGCATTCTTCCATGCATGAACTTTGATTTAACAAAAGCTACATGATATCTTTTATCTTCCAACACTAAGATAGAAATCAAATTCCTCTTGATTCCAGGAACGAACAGCACATCACTCAAATGAAGAGGAATTCCTGAATCTAAATGAAAAGAAGCATAAGCAGCACCCTTACAGGATAGCAAGCATCATTACCAATAATGACTTGTAAGTGAGAATCTTTTTGTTTCAGATTAGGTAGATGCTCATGGTAACCCGTAATGTGGCGAGAGGCTCCACTATCAATTAGTCAAGTATCACTGTCAAAAGAAACATTACTTGAAAGAGCAGAAATAAATAAGAAACCCTCAAAAGTTTCACTTGACTCTACGAGGAGAAGCATTATCAACATTTGTAGCAGCAACTAGATGCCTGAGTCTAGTAATACAATCTCTAGCAAAGTGACCATACTTGTCACATCTAAAGCATTAAATCCTAGAGAGATCCTTCTTCTTTTTAAGTTCAGGGGCGAAATCAAAATACCTATCTCTATACATCTTGAAATTACCTTTATTTCCTCTCTTCAGAAATATGGGTAGAGAGGACATGACCTTCTGCATGCTGAGATCTACATACATTTCTTCTAGCCTCTAATCTGCATTCCTCCTGAATGCAATCAGTACTCAACCAATCAAAATTAGGTAGTTCAGCTCTTCCACTAATTTCTTGAATGAAAGATTCTCAAGAGTGAGGAAGACTATTTATGGCCAGCATAACAAGATCTTTGCCTTCAATGGAATCTCTAATAGCATTGAGCTAATCCTTCAATTCTGAAATCTGCATAAAGAAAGAAACAACAGATTCTCCTCTAGCCATTTTAATATGAAACAGTTGACATCTTATGTCTAGAGCTCTACTAGTGTCGTTGAATTCATAGAGACTTTGAAGACACTCAAACATCTCAGTTGACATCTCATGTCTAGAGCTCAAATAGTGTTGTTGAATTCATAGAGACTTTGAAGACACTCAAACATCTCCTTAGCTGAATTCAACTTGGATATGACAGATAGCAGATGATCCTTAATAGAATCAATTAGAATCTTCCTTGCCATGATATTGTTCTTTGTCCATTGTGCTTTCTCAGTGTCATCAGTAGGCTCAGCTACATCAGACTTCACGTAGTTAACTAGATCATTCTCTTCAAAGTTTCAAATGCAATTAGGACCTTGAATTTCCAAGAAGTGAAGTTGGATGCTCAATCCAACCTATCTTCAACTTTCAGTCCATTCGCCACTGTAGAAATCTGAAACAAGCAAATTGAATGTAGAGAAAGAGTAATTCGAAACTTAAATTTTCTGATTCTGAATCATTTCCTTAGACCTGCTCTGATACCGTGTTGAATTTTGAACCACAATGCGTAAAGATGCAATGAACCGAAACTCAAAACACTAAAGAACAGCGGACAACAAAACTTATCCTGGGAAAACTTGTAATGTCCCCTTTTTAGTGACATGTTATTTTTCAGGGAATTTGCCTATCATGGACTCTCATAGGCAGATGATTTTGGTGAGAGAGTCATTTTGATGATCATTTGGGGATTGGATGGTCTTATTTGCTCTTGGGGAGATGGGGTTTATCATATTTTTATTTTATGTGTTATGCGGGGCCAAAATATTATAATTTTGAGTTGAGTTGCACTTTTTATTTTATAAAGTTACTTTTTATATAAAAGTGCATTACAAAGGGATTTCATAAGAATATTTTATGGATACTTCCAAAAGTCTTTAGTGGCTTCTTAGGAAAGTGCATAAATAGAGTGCTTGGCCTCTCATTTGGACATCCTATGACTTGAGTTTACACTACTTTTCTCTTTAAGCATTTGTGGCGCCATCTTAGTCTGCAAATAGTCATTTGATCATTAGGAACGGAGTCTCCTAAGGATTTGCATAACTAAGGAGGTGAAATATCTTTTGAAGGGTTGCACTTTGGAAGTGGTATTCAACTACTTCAAATTGGGCTTGTTTGGTCATTTCCAGCAAGGTTCAATTTTCAGCCTGAACATACATTTTTGCTCATATCTCACTGTTCGCTAGGAGTTTGATTTTCATTTTCTGGGAGAAATTTCCTTAGAGCCTGGCAATTATTTCTACACCATTTTCGGCACCTTTCAGCCCAGCATTTATTTTTTCCAGGTGTCATACCAGTCCGTATATGTACAGCTGTACCTGCAGGCCGTATGGTCAACAAGTTTGAGGGCAGATTGGAGTTGCATTTTCATCATTTCATCTTCAGCATTCAGTCTCCAGCATTTGCTCAATACAAGTCCTTTCATTTCAGTTTGTAGTGCAAGAAATTCTCAGTTGCATTCAGCCAGTAAAAGTTTGTTCGTAATGTGCCATGTTGTAATGCTTTGAGTTGAAAAATCACATATCATATGTAGAAGCATTTGGTTATCTTTGAATGAATATATTAGCACTATTTTGCATCAGTTATTTGAGTAGATTTGTTGCACAACAATTTCCTTTATTCAGCATTTTTACTTTCAACAGTATATTTAGTTTGCATGCCAAGTGTTTGACAAAATTACACAGTTCAGTATTAGTGGTTATTAGTGGCCTATTGGCAAGGGCCATTACAAAACCCTCCACTTAAGAGTGAAACAAGCCAACAAAAATATTTATCCTTTATTGAGTTCTCAAAAAAATCCAATGATCTCTCACTTATGATTGAAGACTCTAAACAGCCAATCGATAAGCCTTATTTACCTTAGCCGTAGATTGATCATTTTGGCTATACATAACAGAATAAACAAAGGCCATGAGTATCTCACAAATACTTCTAACATTGAAAAAGTCTTAATGAATATATATTGATCAAATGCACAATAATAACACAGCCCTATCTCATGTAATGCATATAAAATGAAATGTGTATCTCAAACATAGAATAAAATCAGTGTAACAATTCACATAAGTGTCTTCACTAAATCAGTAGCAGTACATTAATATGTTATGTGTGACTGTTTCTCTCATCACTGGCTCATACCATTGAGACTTCACCCAAACCAAGTGGTCTTCATGATGGAATGCAAGAAGGCAGCCATTACAAGCACCACTGACACACTTCATTGCTTGATGGTGATAAATAATCGTTAACCACCCCCATACAACACAAGGCATATCCATGATGCCAAGTCATCCCATTTACAGTGCCATATCATCTTATTCCAGCAGTGAAATCAAACATAATAAGAATAATATATGAACAAAAACTGATAACAATAGAACAGTTCAACCATAATGTAGGAAGCTACACAATGTCTCTAGATGGGCGATAACAAACAATGAATAGAGTCACAGACATGATAGTGTCTACGTTCAGAAAGTCATAGACCAGAACTAAATATACATTCTGATATGGATGAAGAACACTGAAGGATCAAATGCAAGTATAAAGGACTTCTCTCGCAGTTACCAGAACATTAACAGAGGAACCATCAAAGCAGCATGTGAGGCAGTCTGACTTTAAAGGATGCTTTTTGACATGAAACTTTCTTGAGCAGAGATTCACCCTTGCTTTGTGACAACCAAGATGTACTAAAACATGCCAAAATTCAGTCTTCCACAAGTGTACAAAACATGATGAGTTTCATTGTCATTTCATACACCAACTTGTAGAAGATGGATCAATGATGTTATAGTGTGTTCCAACAAAGTATTAAACTATATACATTCTTACCAAATCCTTGAGTACAGGCAAATTTGTCAAATTTCAGGACTATCTTGGTGTAGTTAGTAGATTGACCATTAAGGGAGGGTATTAGAATAATGTTGTTATGTTTAATATAATGGTTAATTATGTTAGTAGATTAGTATTTAAAAACTTTCCTTGTTTCTTTGCTTTCTTAGTTGTCAATCATTTTGATTTTAGGAAGATCTTTTGCAATCTCTTATATAGAGTCTTTCAATCCGTTGTTTATTATCAATTTTTTCAATCATTTTATTCACTGCTATTACATGTGCATCTGTTTGAGGAGGATACTGTACTTGGGGTCAAGGAGGTATCAGCACGTTTTTGTACTACTTGTTGATAAATTTTGGATCTGGATAATTCAAGTGTGTTCTGAGGCCTTAATGGAATCTGTGGCCATAAAATGGCATAATCAGTCAAAGTTGAGTGCACGACATTTTTCTCTTGAATGACATGAAATCCAAACTAATTGATATTATTATTTGCTAATAAAAAATGGTTGAATTATATTTAACTTCAAATAGTTTGTATTTCAGTATTGAATTGTTTGGCAAATCTCATGAAAAAACAAAGTCTTCCATACATTCAATTTTCCACTATTATAATCAACACTTTGACATTGGCACTCTTTTATTTTCAAGTTTCTAAATATGTTTTTGAAATTAAAAAAGTTGGGTTTGCCAAGTGCAGGCCATCCTGGTCTCAAATCAGACCCAAAATCAACAAATATGGGTACACTGGAGCTTAGCAATACTCGGTAGCAGACTCTTTAAGCATTTTAAATCTTAAATCCTTCTAAGTTGCATATCCATTGTACGAGTATTTTTTATTAATTTAAACTACATATATTTATATTTTTGCTGTCTTCAAGTACCCATCTCCTACTCTTTTTAAAAATTATGTACCGGTACGAGTAGCCATCCATGTCTCCAGGTAACTATTATAAGATGGTAGTGATTTCTGAGAGATATTTTCTTTAAAAATTATTCCAATCGCATACACTCAGAGATAAGTAAATGCAATTTAAGGTATTTTTGAAAAGTTTAGACACAACCAAATGTAAAATCAGAATATCTACGGTTAAATATTCATGTTATTAGAATCCCAATCTGATCCATTTGTAGCCCATAATTTTTTTATTTTCCTAATTCCCATAAATTGTGGCAAACAACTGTAAGAGGATATTGAAGTCCTAGCCAGCTATATGGTACTTTTGAATCCCACTAACCTATTTTGCCCATTAGAGAAGCTCAATGTATTTTATGTATTTTATGCTAGTGAGGTGATTCATTTAAGTCATCTCATCACACTGCTCACAAAGATCAATAATTTCTGCAAGTATGTCTATTGCATGAACACATATGCATAGATCTCTAATTCTAGTTATCAATCAGCTCTATCTCTTAATTGGTATTGCTACTAATATTAATTCAGTTCTGACTTCAATTCTGTTTCTGCTTGTTTTTCTTAATCATTCAATGCCCCTTCACAAACTAAATCTCCTTTTTATAACTTCAATTTTGGAGGGTCATACCCTTTCAGTGGAAGAGATATATCGTTGAAAAGAGAATTGCCACCCTTGCTACCTTTCATAAACATTGCCGCCCCTAGATAAAATTCTCAATCCTACTTAGCATCAGATAACTATTTATTAATTGTATTGTTTTAAGTGGTCTGAGTGGAGTTAATGGTGAAGAGTCCCTTGATGCTTATCGCTGCTCTAAATCAACTAATGCTTGCTCGATTTATGATTCTGAAATTGTCATCAAAAAAAAATGTGTTTAAACTCTTATCCATGGTAGACTCATAACGATCTGACCAGTCACTATTCAGAATCCATCTTCGTGAGTCTACTTGAGTCCATTGAAAAATAAAATCTGAGTATTACTCCTCCTTTTATACATTTGTCAAATAGGTCCCAGCCATCAATAACATTCTTCTCTCTTACAATTAGCTCGCCTATGCATTTTGTGTTTGTAGACTTTGTACGATGCATGATTGTCTAATACCATTTTTAAGTAATCAACAATATGATTGAAATCAATCTTCATAACCCATGTTTATGAGTAATGATACACAAGATCCCCTCTCTCACAGAATTGAATGGTTACACTTGGCACTTGTAGCGTATAATGATCAGAAGTGTGAAGAGCCAAGACATTTATAGAGGATACATAGCTTCATAATATAGCTAGAATTTCTCCAAGAACCAAGACCACTTAGCTAATGAAATTATCTTTTCCTTTTGGAACACGTCATGTTTTCCTCAAAGCCAATTGCCAATGAAAATTATTGGCAAGGTCAAGGCCTCAAGTGAACAGGAAGACAGAGAATGTTGTTTGGAAATGACTCATACTGATAGGAAACTTAGTGTGTATCATCTAAAGTGTAAAATAGCAGAGAAATCAAATAATTTTCTATATGAATTATATGTGGAGTATCAGTGATGAGGCATGTAATCCATAGAGTCTCAAATGTTCAAATCCAGGAGTGTAGGGTGCGTAAAACCCACAAGAAAAGACAAATTAGAACCAAGGGTGCTAGGGCATGTGTGTATTCCATAAAAGCCAGTACACGTCTGAATACATCTATACTCCATAGTGGAGACACAGGTTTTAATGCCAAGATGGGTAAGGTATATTTGCACTAGAAAAAAGAAGGCACAAGTTTGATTCTAATGGGGAGCAGACAATGTATACTACATTAATAATACATAACATAAACAGAAAAACATTCCCCACGTTGACTTTCACAAGAAGGTCTCCCACATCAAAACCATATCTATCCAAGAAGTCTACGTCTCACTTGGAGGTGACTTCAGATACTATTATTACAATTACCTTTAATTAAGAAAAAAAGGTTTTCTGGAATTAATGAATTTGGCGTATTTACTGATTTATGTGCAGCTTATTCGATCTACTTCCAAATGTTGGCGAGCATATTACCTACATCTTACTCGGTTTACACCTAAAAGTTGTGTTGAAGTTGCTCCTACGCCTTAAAAATACTTGATTCAAATTGGAACACCTCTAAAATTTGGAGAATATAATTAGTTCAAGATTTTCATGATCGCAAATAGGCGAGTAAAGTTTTTTAAACTCTCTAAAATTCCATGAAGAACTTGCAAACGGGAAAAAACAGCCCATAGCAAATAAATATTACCATTTTCATTAAAAATGCTACTGGCAAGCAAATGGGCGAGCAGGTCAGCTTATTAACGTGAGTTTCCAAGTTGAGGTCCCCGCAAAACAACAAAAATCAAATAAACTTGTGTCACAAAGTCCCCAATGTCTGTTTTTAAGTTAAAAAGATAAACATCCAGTATTTTCTCAGCCCATCAGCATCAGAAACACTAATCATGAAACCCTTCAACTTAATCACAAGAATTGAGAGTTCCCTAAATCAAAAAGCTAGACGTTGCAGAAATTCTAAGCCTCCAGTACCAAAATACATATAACGACCAACATACCTGAATCCCTAACCCAAGAAGGAGGCTCATATTCCCCTAACGAAATGAATCCATCGTGGTTCTTATCATACAACTCAATGTCCCGATCGGTGCGGTGCAAAACATCCTGCAATGCCTGGCGGAGGTGCCAGTCCTTAAGTTCCTGGTTGCTCAACAAACCATCGGCAGGAGCCACATCCACATTGGGGAAAAGCATGGTCAGCCTGTGCGACACATTGAATCTATCCTCGTCATTGAGATAATCCTCGGCATTCATGAAATCCTCCCATTCGGGCTGAGATTCAGCGGCAGGAGCAGCATCATGATGAGGATGATTCTCATTACTATCAAATTTATCTTTCTCAATATAATGGCGCTCCCATTCACGGTCATCTCTGCGGCGCTCCATTTCTGCGACCAGTGGATCAAAGGCCACAGGCTCATGTTTAGCATGAGAAAAAGAAGACCTGAGCTTAAGGCGCCTGCCAGGACCCACCCTGCGATGCAATGCCCCGCTGCCACCATTGTGGGCTTCTTTTCCTCCATTCCAAATGACTAACAGAGCTACCACGCCCAGAAGTAGATATACATAGAGGGCCTTCATTTTAAGCCAATTCCCCTTTGCTTCTGTCGATCTTGGCACCCCGAAATGTGCAGTTCTCTGAGTTATTTCAGGGAATGGTTTCAGTAGTGATGTGATTAATCAAAGTAGGGCCCTCCGTAGGCATGATTTCTCCGTTTTCGAGCGAATCGCTGCGCCGCCGAGTGAGGGAGAGATGTGGGGGCGCCTGCGTATCGCAGATGGCGCTGCAAGACCGGCTTTCCTTTTCTATTGATTATTTAAATCTTAGATCTCTCGAACGTTTTCCTTTGGAATTTCTAGATCTGTAGCTTCTGCCAGATTCCGTTGGTTTTACAGGAATCGCTTAATAAATTATTTTTTCTTCTTTCTACCTAGAAAAGGAACTATCAATCTTAATTAAGACAGTTTTGTTGTGTGAGGAGTTATCATAGCCTTCCCAATATTTATGATAATAATAATTGTGTGTTATTTATTTATTGATGTGCATTTTAAAAAATCGACAAGTCATCGATGGAATTAGGTTGAATGCATGGGATTTTGATTGATTTAAAGATTTAATTGGTAGAAGTGAAATGTAAATGATAGATATTTAGTTTTTGATATGTAGATAGTTTTTGATAAGAAAAGTATCAATATGGTTTTTGAACAAAGATAGCTAGTGTATTAATAGCACATTATAGTAATTAGCACAATCACAATGAAAGCAACCCTAATCTTACATTTATCAAAAACATAGTAAGAACCATAGTGTAGAGTAATTAACCTAACAATATGAGAGTCTTTCAATTGGTAGTTAACATAATGTCTATGTCACGTAGGGTGGATAATAAAAGTCTTAATCAAAAAAATTTTGAAGCCACACAAGTTGTATGAAACCAAAACCCAAAATCTACCAAAACTCATAACAACACTTAAACATTCCCACCTAGTTGTTTGGATAGCAGCATAGCAAACCATTCCTCCTTAAGGAACTCACAGTTCCTTGTAATCATCGTCAGTATTGGCATCGATGTCAGTGATCCTTTCCTGTATCATACAAAGAGTGACCAAACAGATGTGTATGACTTTGATAACAAATTTGTTCGAGTCCTTGATCTGCTTATTGAAGTCATCCACCTTCTTCTTCAGTTTTTGAACTACGCCCTCGAGTATCGCCAATTGGTTCTTTAAATTTCTTAGCAACCCTCCAACCTTGGGGCCTATGGTGTCCATCATAGGGGCTTGCATAGATGAAACCTAGGGGGTCCGGTTGGGGGTAAGATTAGGGCTCAGGTTTTGCAAGGGGCTAACATGGGGGAGGGGTGAGGAGTATGGTTAATCTCTGGAGTGGGTAGATTTCTCATCAATGACTTTTACAACAAAGTTATCTGACTAGGTTTCTATGTTTTTCTTCATGGCCTGCTTACATTCTTCTTTAACAGTTCTATTGGACCTACGGGCACCAGGGGTCTCAATGTGCTCACCCGACTCAATAGTGTAAACTTCTTTTTTGCTTTTTTTAAGGGACCTAGTGTGTTCAATGCTCATTATTTCACTAAATCTAAGGTGAGGACTATTTTCTTGCCCTTTTCTTGTTGATTCCCACCCTAAGAGGGACCAATATCATGGGAAGAGCTAGGGGGTAGCTTGGTTTGCAATATGCAAAGGAAAATTGATTGGGGGACAAAAGGCCCAACAAGAGTTATACAACCTAAACATAAAGCCCCAAGTGCAATATGACATTCTCTTTACCCTTACGAATAGCCTCAATATTACTATCCATAGAATGAAGTAGGTAGAAGTAAATTTAAATAATATTGTTGTTGCACAGATGTTAGAGGAAGGGGAGATGATAAAAGTAGAACACGGTAAACTTAGCTTTCAAGGTGAAGTATTCTATGACAATGTGGCAAACTCTCGGAAGGTCCTCTCTGTTATAACCACCTTGTTTCTTCAAAGGTTCTTCATTGAGGAGCCTGAAGAATTGGTTGAGAGCGTCATTGTCTAAAGTCTTGCTAGTTTTTTCCATTTTCACCCTTCCATGGAAAGGTTAGTTGCCTTTGCAATGACCTCTTCCTTTTCCTCAAAGGTAATGCCCTAATGTGTAACCCATTGCTCATTCCATGATGAAACAAAGTATTTTGAAACAATTTTGTCATGACAACTTGTCATATGCTCCATGACGAGAAAGATTCCTCTTTCCTCACAAATGAACATCACCTTTGGGTTGTTTTTTAAGGCATCGTCGATTCTACTGGGTTTGATACACAACTTAGCTCCACCCATGACAGTGATATGCAAAGTGAAATACAAAGAGAGATTGATGGTGTAGATGAAGATGGCACGTTGTAAATAGAAAGACCCCAAAAACACCTTTTGAAGATTGTCATAATCTCCACATTTATTGTAATAATGACCATTAAGATGGTACCACATCATAATGTGACATTTATGTGCGTATGCGTGTGGCTTTTTAAAATCTATGGTACAAGCTCTAATTCTTGTAAAACTTTTAGCCTTGGGATTGTTGACATAGTTATTTATTTTGCATGTCTAGCAATGCAAATGCCATGTCATAATTACCCATTGCAAGTGTGGAATCAACTAAAGGTCAATAAGGATAGATTTAGAATCCATAATTAAACTATCCATCATTATATCACCCCAATTATCATCGTAGAATTTAATCATCATCAAACTGATAGGAAAGTTATTATCGTGGTTAACATAACCATAACCCTAGCTCCCATTACTCATATTGGTTTCCTTTGTGGTTAAGATTATTAGCCTTGTCTTCTTCCCTCTTTAAAAGGTTATGGGTCTCCTCTAGCAACTAACTATTTATATTCTAGCATCTCAGGACCTCTACTTGTAAGTCGATCAGAGCCATAGAGTTAGCAACAACATTGGCCTCACTGTAAATATGGTCGATGGTATAACATTGGAAGCGATGTAGGAAGGTGATAGAATCATTGATAATGAAGTTAGCTTTCCAACCCACACTATTCCCTTTTGAATAGCCTCAACTATGATTTTGGAATATCCTTCTATCACAATCTTGGTGATTCCCATAGAGTCAACAAAGTTCAATCCCTAAAGCAAAGTCATACCTTCAGCTTGGTTAACAATGTGATCCTTGAGCAAGCCAACATAAGTAGCTCTGAGCTGATCGTTATGGCCCCTTAAGATTCCCCCATCCACCTACATATGACTTCTGGTAGCACCATCAAAATTGAATTTGTACCATCCCTGGGGGTGGGGCCCATTTGACATTAACTCTAGCCGAATTTTTTGAATTGTCAAAATTGTCAAAGCTCTAGGGGAAGTTCCAATTTTTAGCTATCCTTTGGTCCAACAGTTAGGGGGTGAGTCAAGGTATTTCCATTTATAACTAGAGATGTTTTTCGTGAGCAAGCGCAATCCCAGATGGAGTATAGTTCGAGGAGTGTTTTCTTTATTTCTGAATGTTCTATTATTTCTCTCTTTATATATGCACCAATGGACGTGGGGGGTATCATCTTCTAGAGGATTCTAATAAGAGGATGTTTCGATGTTCATTGCCAATTGACAAATTGATTTATGTCTTTACTCATGACCCAGTTAATTTCAAGTTTGTTAGCAATTTGTTGCTAGACGAGGGAGGTGAACTTGTAGTGAATAAAGAGGTGATTAATGCTCTCAACTGCCTACTTACAATAATGCATTTGTTGGCAAGATTAAAATCTCTTTTGACTAGGTTATCTTGAGTGAGGATTTTGAAGGAGGTTCCACTAGAAGAAATTGATTTTTGGTATCAGATGTGGGTCCTACATTTTCTCCCACTCTTAGAAATCATTTAAGGATGTTAAATTTAAGTAATAGGTTGACTTAGTAGTGAACATGCTGGAGGTAGCAGGGGGCCATATTATCCTATCTTCCTATCCAAATTGAGGAATTATAGTATGCAACAAGTTATCCAATAGTTATTGTGAAGCTCTATGGATGCCTATATTATCGCCCACAACTTGGACAAAGTTAGTCAACCTCCCCTAGCTGATGTACCCAACCACTTTCTCACCCAAACAGGGATAGGTAAGTTGTACAAATTAAGGTGTCTATTAGGTTCTAGGGAGAGACAATCAAACCAATTGTCTAGCCAAAATCTAATGTTTCCCCCATTGCCAAGCTACCATTTGAGCACATTGTGGAGGAGCATTTTCCTTTTGTTGAGATTATCCCATATTTTGGAGCCCTAAGGTAGGTTCCCATTCAAAAATAGCTCATTAAATGAGCCCCAGTTGAGGTACCTTGCACACATTATATTGCACCAATCCTCTTTCCCCATGCTTAGTTTTTAGGTCACTTTGCAACTTAGTGCCTTATTGAGATTGTTAATTTTCCTCGACCCTAAGCCACCAAACTTCTTGGGAGGGTAGATTGTTGAATTTCTAGCATCTATCAGATATCTAATATCTAATTATTGTTTAGAAAAAATAATATATCACACACACAGAGTATTATATTTGACTATCCAAAATGATTTGATCTATTTTAGTACTAATTCAATCTTTGTTACAATCCAATGATCATGCTATGATAACATCACAGTTTGCATGAATCGTGGATGTGACTATTATGTCACATACTATTCTCCCACTACCATGGGTTATTTTATTACTCTATTCATAGACTATGGTCAGGTGCTCATGAATTATTAAATAACTAACTAGGATAGGGCTCATAAGATATGTAATCACCAAATGTGGTTTGTGTTAATGGATTATAACTAAAGTTGTTAAGGGTCATCTCATATAGAGACATGACCCTATAGGCCCAAATGGCATGTAGCATCAGGTCTCTGATGTCTCTGCATGAGACATAACCATTCCATCCCTTATATATACTGAGTGCTATGATTGCTTGGAAACACATCACAATCACTGTAATATTTTTTATTCAACAAATTAATCATGGTGAACAATATTAGAGTTGAGGATAGACTAGAAGGCACCTCTAACTTTGTCTCATGGAAAATTTGAATTATAGCAATACTTCAAGAACTTGAATTAGAGTCATTTTTAGAAGAAAACAAGAAAATACTAGAAGATGAATCATAAAAGACAAAAAGGAAAGGCGTAATAATAAGGCTAAGAAAATAATCATTGATGGAGTTAAAGCTCATATTCTTCCATCAATAGAAAAACTAACATTTGTTTTATGAATTGTTCAAAACTATTCAAGATGCATCTGAGATAAACAATGCAAGCAAATATCTCACCTTAAAACAACAACTCATAAACATCAAAATTGATAAAGAAGATACAATTTCATCATATTTCTCAAAAATTTCTAAGTTAAGGGACCAACTGTCTACTATTGGAAATAATGTAGATGATGTGGAATTATCTCTAATAGCCCTTGGAGGATTACCATTATCATGAGAATCCTTTATCCAGTGCATTAGTCATCCCACTATGATGTAGAGCCTCACCTTGGAAAACTTAGGAGGAAATAAATCACTCAACTAAATTTGCATCAAGGGGTTCATACATCTCTAGGATTGATTATTCCTCTTAACTCAGATTGACATCTATCTTACTCTCTTAATACCAACTAATGTGTAGATATGCGACAAGAACCCATTCGACTTCTTATAGCCACATTGACTCTCCTGCACAGACTTAACTTAAACTGACTAGATTATTCTTTATTGAAATTGAAATAAATGGACAACATTAATCAACTTTGAATATAATTGGGAACCACTAAATAGAAGTTGCCTATCAACCAATATTATTCCCTATTCCAAGCTATACCACCTTTCTACATGTGTGGGTTTAGAGCTCGATAATAGACTGACCAACAACCATGAAATCCATAGTCATGAACAACATCTAGGAATCCCTTAAATGGACCAACATTTACTAATATCACATATCAGCTATGTGATTTTAACATATCAATGAATACATGAAGATATTCACCGTAAACGTGAACTGTCTTTCGCACGAACACAAACAGAGATAACTCAAAAAGAAAATGCAAAAGAGAACATAAAAATATAATACATAACTCTCTACAACCCTAGACAATAGATCACAGAGAGTCTACTAGACTCACATCTACAGTCACGACGCAAGTACTTACATTCACGATTAAAAAAATTGAATTATCTATAAAAAACTATGAAATCTGCAAGCTTAGTTTAGATTTAAAAAAACCAAACCAATGTTCTGTCATGTGACAACTAGGCTATCAACATACTCTCAGAGTTTAGACTTTCGAATTCTGGAAAGCAAACAAGAAATCACACATTCAATTTGGAAAAAAATATGAAAAATAAAAAACAACACTCAAAAAACTTTCTATTCCTTCTGTTGTATTTGATCTCACTTTCAGTTACAGAATCTATCTTTTTAAATACTCTCTCATCTCTGAGATTGGGAAGATGAAATATCCACACCAAAAATAAGAAAGCCAAAACTATTATCGAATCATGAAGGGATCAGTCAGGCATCAAAATTTGCCACCAACTTTTATAGCTATTTGAAACTTTGTGTAGCCATCAATTACATAGCTAGCCTAATTATTTCAAACACACTCAGAAAGATAACTGACTCAAAATCTAAAATGAAAATTGACTTTATCTGAAGTGGCTATAATTGGAGAGCTTATAGAATCACTATTCCATTCATGCCATCACATTGTAGGACTTTATTACAAACATCAAAATTTAAAACACACTAAAACATGACACAACTTCCTTCATAGTTTCTGCACTTCCTATAGCATCATCTTTGTTATGCCTTCCTATCGCACAATTTTGAAGTATTATTTCATCCTTATTTGTTCTTATAGCATATTTCACCATGTTAGTTCCTGTAGCATAATCTATCTGGTCTACTCTTGCAACATACGCCCCTATGGAATAAATCTCAAGTCCACTTGAAATGAGGTGTTGTAGAGATGAACCATGCCTGTTGATTTGTATCTCATTCATCCAAACTTCTTTTGTTATAGGTTTGTTCTTCCATTTGACTAAATATTGAGAATATTGTTTGTTGAAGTTGATGAAAGATCAAACCCACAACTCCCAAGAATCAGTTTCATGCAAACACCTATCGCAGAAAGAGAGAAGCAAAAGCTATGGAAGTTGGAATTCCCAAATCCATAGAAGAGACATTCTTGACAAGCAAAAAGAGAGATTTCTATTATCAAAGGTGAATCAATAAATTACAAAGAGATCAATCCTTATAAAAGGATATCAAAACCCTAATAGGTAACTAACCTAGGAAGCATGATAATAATTAATAAAAGAATTAATTATTATATGCCCAAAGTTTAACTTAAGTAAACTATAAATAATATGTGGCTTAATAATTAAATTAATATGATTTAATTACTAAGAAAATACTTTATTACTCTAACACCCCCCCTTGAGATAAGCTTAAGGAGTAGCTAAAAACCTAGAAACTACTACTGAAAGTAAAATTGAGTCTCAACAACAAAGGCCTGATGAGGTACCCAAACACAACCAAATCTTTGGAAAGAGGATAAATAGAGAAAACCATATGGGAAGAACCCTACTCCAAAAAGAGAGGGAAAGAATGTTCTAGAAGATAGGAACAAAAAATGATCATGAAGAAAACCACTGAAGCATGAAGCTACAAACACTTCCAAACTGTTGATCTGAAGAATCTCTACCATATAGAACATGACCAGGTAGAGAAGACTAAGTTTGAAGAGATGATCAATCAAAGATAGAAGGTGTCTTCATGACCTCCAAAAATGGGAATGAAAGAATGTCTATATGGTAAATGATCCATCTCACTGAAATGCATAGGTATCTAGCCACTATAATTGCCTAGTACATAGGATCAAATACTGAATACATAGCTCATTCCATCAAACCAAGAAAGAAAAAGAACCAACTTAAACCCCTTATAATGTTGAGAGGTAAGATATGAACACTGAAATTGGGTACAATATCTCCTGTAGAAAGATGAACCAGGAACATCGAGAGTGTAAAAGAAGTGCAAACACCTATAATGGAATGTGTCATCGACACATTATGAGGATAATGTCATGGAAGGAACACTCACTTGAAAAAGGAAGATGGAAAATATGGCCAACATGAAACCCCCCTAAGGAACTTTATAATGTAGTGCAAGTACAACAAAACATAAAGATGTGCAAGATCCTAAAATGCAATTGAGTAGCACTATCTTAGTGTGTTTGCAAAAATACTACAAAAGGATGTCAACAGAGATCAAAAGAGACATAAGGGTGATACAAGAGATAGTACAACCCATGAAAAATCATCTAAAGAAACAAAATTGATCTCCAGACCTAAAACAACCAAGATATCCACCATAATGCAAAAAAAGCAAAAAAGTGAATGGGATGCATCTGAAGTAGAATCTGGAAAATAGAATGGCTCTGATACCATGTTGAAGTTTATGAAAGATCAACCCGACAAATCCCAAGAATCCTTTGCATGCAAACACCTATCACAGAAAGAGAGAAGCAAAAGCTACCCAGATCCATAGATGAGACATTCTTGATGAACAAAAAGAGAGATTGTTATTATTAAAAGTGAATTAATGAATTACAAAGAGATCAATCCTTATAAAAGGAGATCAAAACCCTAACAGGTAACTAACCTAGGTTTCACGATAATAATTAATAAAAGAATTAATTATTATATGCCCAAAGTTTAGCTTAAGTAAACTAGAGATAATAAGTGGCTTAATAATTAAATTAATATGATTTAATCACTAAGAAGATACTTTATTACTCTAGCATTGTCTCCTTTGAGTCTTCTTTATATTTGTATCGAGTATCTTCTCCAATTGAGGTGGTGTTGGTTTGGGTATTTGTTGCAAATCTATTGTTAATGAATCTTCATGTGCTGGTTGTGTTTCTGAACCTTTGTACGGTGTGAGATCACAAACATTAAATATGGGTAAAATGCCAATTTCTAGAGGTAATTGAAACTTGTATCTATTGTGTCCATATTTTGCTAAGATTTGACAAGGACCAACCTTCTCAGGTAATAATTTAGTTTGCTTGGTTTGAGGTATACTCTCTTTCTTCAGTTATGCCTACACTAAATCACCAGCATTGAATTGTACTTCTATTCTTTTCTGATTAGCAAATTCTTTGTATTTCTGATTTGAATTTTGTAGTTGCAACTTGACTTGATCTTGGACCTCCTTAATAGCTTCAACAAATTCTTCACCATGTGAACTACTAGAAAAAAAAGTTTGGAAGTTCTCTAAGCTCAATAATTCCTCCTGGATGTGTACCATACACAATTTGAAATGGAGATTTTCTTGTACTTTTATTCATTGTGTCATATTATGAGAATTCAGCTTAAGCAAGTATAGAATCCTATTTTTCTCCATGTTGTTTTCAAACACATCTTAACAAGTTTTCCAAAGATCTATTGACAAATTTTTTTTGACCATCGGTTTGTGGATGATATGCAAATGAGAAAGATAAGTTTGTGCCAAGTTTCTTCCAAAGGGTCCTCCAAAAATGACCTACAAATATGCCATCTCTATTTGATACAATATTCAATGGTAATCCATGAATTTGAACTATCCCTTTGAAGAAGAGATTTGTTATGTATGAAGCATCTTTAGTAGATTTGCATGGTAGGAAATGCATCATTTTACTAAATCTATCTACAACAACAAAAACACTATCATACCCCTTTTGAGTTTTTGGTAATCCCATAACAAAATCCATACTGATGCTTTCCCATGGTCTTAAAGGAATGGGTAGGGGCTGATATAATCCAACATTAGTACTTTTTGCTTTGCTTTTCTAATAAATGGTGCATTCTTCTAAAAAAATTTGCACATATTTCTATAACTTTGGCCAAAAGTAATGCCTACAAACCAACTCTAAAGTCTTATCTAGTCCAAAGTGACTAGATAATGCTCCACTACATTTCTCTTGTATGATGTTATCTCTCATTGAGCATTTCAATATACAAAGTTGTCCTCCTTTGAATAGTAACCCTTCTTGGATCAGAAAATCTACATACTCATGATTGTACCTATCATCTAGATTAGAACATGCTTGATAAATTTCTTTGAAATCGGCATCATTAGCATACATATCTTTCAAATTCAAAACTCTTGTAGTTTCCAACTGAATTTGTGATGTAGTCAAAGCTCTTCTACTTAAAGCATCAACAACCTTATTTGTAAGTCCTTTGTTGTGCTCTATTGAAAAAGTAAATGCTTGTAATGTCTCCACCCATTTCATATGTCTATGATTTACTTTCTCTTGAATGCTTATGAAACTAAGGTCCCGGTTATCTGTGTATACAATTAATTCTTCAGGGATTGGACAAGGACAAATAGTATCTCCATTTCTTGAGGGATCGGACAAGGACATACATTTCTAAATCACATGAAGAATATTTTTTTTTAGCTTCACTAAGTTTCTCACTAAAGAAGGCTATAGGTCTACCCTCTTGACTAAGTATACCTCATATTGCTACGTTGCTTGCATCACATTCTATTTGAAAAACTTTACTAATATCAGGAAATGTGAGGACTAGTTGTTGAGCTACTTTCTTTTTAAGAAGTTCAAAGGCTTCATTAGCTTCTATTGTCCAAACAAATTTACATTTTTGTCCTCCTTTTATAGTATTTAGAATTGGTGCACAAATCAAGCTGAAATTCCTAATAAACTTTCTCTAGAAAGTGGCAAAACCATGAAAGCTTCTAACTGTTGCAATAGTCTTAGGAATTAGCCAAGAAAGAATTGCACTTACCTTATCTTGATCCACCTTGAGTGTTCCTTTTGAGATTAAAAATCCAAGGTACACCAACTCTTCTTGCATGAAACTGCATTTCTCCAAATTAATCGTCAACTTTTCTTCTTGTCGTCGCCTTAACACCAAGTCTAGATGTTTCAAATGCTCCTCCTTTGTGTTGGTGAAAACTAAAATTTCATCTAAATATACCATCACAAAATTTCTTGCAAAATCTTTGAGAACTTCATTCATGAGTCTCGTAAATATATTAGGAACATTAGACAATCCAAATGGCATTACCTTCCACTCATATAATCCCTCATTTTTTTTAAACATTGTTTTCCATTCATCTCTTGGCCTAATTCTTATTTGATGGTATCCACTTTTAAATCAAATTTTGAAAAGTATCTTTCTTTACCCAAACAATCAAGTAAATCTTCTATCCTAGGCATTGGAAATTTGTACCTTATGGTGATTTTGTTCAGTGCTCTCAAATCTGTGCAAAGCCTCCATGTTCTCAAATATGTGCAAAGCCTCCATGTGCTCTCAAAGAATTACACTTACCTTATCTTGATCCATCTTGAGTGTTCCTTTTGAGATTACAAATCCAAGGTATGCTAACTATTCTTGCATGAAACTGCATTCTCCAAATTAGTCGTCAACTTTTCTTCTTACAGCCACCTTAACACCAAGTCTAGATGTTTCAAATGCTCCTCCTTTGTGCTGTTGAAAACTAAAATTTCATCTAAATATACTATCACAAAATTTCCTGCAAAATCTTTGAGAACTTCATTCATGAGTCTTGTAAATGTACTAGGAACATTAGACAATCCAAATGGCATTACCTTCCACTCATATAATCCCTCATTTGTTTTAAACATTGTTTTCCATTCATCTCTTGGCCTAATTCTTATTTGATGGCATCCACTTTTAAATCAATTTTTGAAAAGTGTCTTTCTTTACCCAAATAATCAAGTAAATCTTCTATCCTAGGCATTGTAAATTTGTACCTTATGGTGATTTTGTTTAGTGCTCTCAAATCTGTGCAAAGCCTCCATGTTCCCTCTTTCTTAGGTGCTAGGACTATAGGTACTGTGCGTGAGCTTAGACTCTTTCCAATCAAACTAGCTTCAAGTAATTCTTTGATTTTCCTTGCCATTTCTTCATTTTGTTGTGGTGTTAGCTTATATGCAGCCTTATTGGGTAATTTTGAACTTGGTATGAGATCAATGCAATAATTGATTTCTCACATAGGTGGGAAACTTCTTGGTATTCCATCAACTATGATTTTGTTGTACTTGTCCATAATTGGTTTAACTTCTTCCACTACCTTTAGTGTCTTCTTTTCTACCACTTCCACCTTCAAGTTTGAATTTTTCATTTATCATTTTTCTTCCTTAGTTTGATTTTCAACATTCTCTTGTAATTTATCTTTTAGTATGGGAATCAATACAAAGAGTGGACACTTCTTTCCTTTAACTTCCTTTAGAAATTACCATGATCTTAGCTTATGTAGCTTTTGCTTCTTCTTGACTTGGTTTGGTTGGAGGTATTAGTTCAATGACCTTTCCATTCTTTGTAATGGTGCATGTGTTCTTTACTCCATCATGACGTCCTTGAGATCATACTGCCATGGCCTGCCAAAAAGTAAGTGGCATGCATGCATATTAACAATGTCAAACAACAATCTATCTTTGTATGCTCCAATATGAAATTCATCCCAAGCTTGTTCTTCCACTATAGTTTGTTGTCCTTTATTTAGCCAAGACACTTTGTAAGGATACAGATGAGGTGTTCTTGGTAATTTTAACTTCACCATTTCAAGAGCTATGAAATTTTCTGTGGAACCAGAGTCTACCAATTCCCTGCAAACTTTTCCTCTACACTTACAAGAAGTTCTAAAAATAGCTTTCCTTTGTAGTGGTTCTACTTTTATAGGCATCTTCAAAAGTTTTGTTCTCATTATAAGGGCTTCTCCTCTCTCTAGATAAAAATAAGTCTCTAAATTATTTTGCAAATCAACCTCTTGTGCCAAGTGTGTTCTCCTTTCTCCATGAGTACTAGAGGTTTTCTTTGTTGGAAATGTGTGTGCCATGTGGTCTTCTTGGTTACAATTATAACATCTTATTGTTCCATTCATTCTTCCTAGTGATATTCCTTTGAAATTTGGTCTTCTATCTCTAAAACTTCCTCTAAAATTATCAAACTTGGTTACTTCATTATGTGTCTCTGGTTGTGGCTAAAAATTTGGGCTTCTTCCTCTCAATGTGCCTCTTCCTCTACATATGTTGCTATTCGCTTGTCCTCTCTTAATTTTCTCCTCCACTTTCAAAGCTAGTTGGTAACATTTAGCTATAGTGTTAGGACTCAATAACTGTAACTCCTCTTGTTTGTTTATTCTTAGGCCATATAGGTATCTTGCTACCTTGACACTCTCAGGCTCTGCAAATTTTGATATGACTCAATTTTTGGAATTCCTATATATAAGTGCAGATATTCATATCTCTTTGTTTGAGATTCTGTCTCTTCTGGTGTAACTGTACTTCATAATCTTTAGGAAGATAAGTCTCTTTTACCATAGACACCATCTTCTTCCATGAACAATTTTTCTTCTTGTCTTCCTTTACTCTTTCTTCTTGTAGAAAATTCCATAATGTAAGGGCTTCTCCAGTCATCCTAAACTTAGTCAGCTTGACTTGTTGTGATTCTAAAATCTTCTCACATTCAAAGTAATTCTCTAAAGCTTCAATCCATTCCAAAACTAATTCAACATCCATCTTTCCCATTGACATAGGTAATTCATTGGATTTTCCTCCCAAAGCCTTCAATGCTTTAATGAATGGCCTCTTAGTTTCAAATACCTCATCCTCTTTATCATCTAGGACTTCTTCCTCCTCTTCTTCTTCTTTCTTTCTTTCTTCTCAACCACATTTTTCATGTATTCCAACTTATTTGCTAATTCAGTTAACATCCCTTTCACTTCTATATTCTCTTTCTAATAGAGCTCTTCTTGCTCCTCAACCTTTTTAACTAATTCTACATCGGTCACTATCTCGCTTGACCCTACTGAGGACTCTTGATCAGGTATATACAACATGTTAACTTCACACAATCTAAGGACTCATGTTGTGATACCAAAAATGATGCAAAGTCTCACCTTGGAAAACTTAAAAGGAAATAAATCACTCAACTAAATCTTCACCAGGATTGATTATTCCTCTTAACTCAGATTGACAACTATCTTACACTCTTAATACCAACTAATGTACAAATATGTGATAGGAACCCATTTGATTTCTTGTAGCAACATTAACTCTCTTGCACAGACTTAAATTAAACTGGCCAGATTCTCCTTTATTCAAATTAAAATAAATGGGCAACATTAATCATCTTTGAATATAAAACTAGGAACACCAAATATAAGTTGCATATCAACCAATATTAATCCTTGTTCTGATCTATACCACCTTGTTGCATGTGTGGGTTTAGAGCTTGATAATAGACTGATTGTCGACCATGAAATCCACCATCATGAACATCTATGAATCCCTTAAATGGACTAGCATTTACCAATATCACATATCAACTATGTGATTTTAACATATCGGTGAATACATCAAGATATTCATTGTAAACGTGATCTATTTTTCGCACGGACACAAATAGAGATAACCTAGAAAGAAAATGTAAAAGAAAACATAAAAATATAATACATAACCCTATATTACCCTAGACAATAGATCATAGAGAGTCTAATAGACTCTCATCTATAGTTACGACTCTCAAAATAACAAGTACTTACATTCACGATTCAGAAAATAGAATTTTCTATAACAAACGAAAAAATCTGCAAGCTTAGTTTAGATTCAAAAAAACTAGACTAATGTTAAGTCATGTGACAACTAAGCTATCAACATACTCTCTGAGTTTAGAATTTTTAATTCTAGAAAGCCAACAAGAAATCACACATTCATTTGGAAAAAGACATGAAAAATAAAAAACAACACTCAAAAAACTTTCTATTCCTTTTGTTGTATTTGATCCCCCTTTTTAGTTATAGAATATGCCTTTTTAAATACTTTCCCATCTCTGAGATTGGGAAGATGACATGTCAACACCAAAAACAAGAAAGCCAAAATCGTTCTTGAATCATAAAGGGATCGATTAGGCATTAGAGTATGTCGCCAACTTTCTATTGGTTTAAAAATTCTTGTAGCCATTGATTACATAGCTAGCCTAATTATTTCAAACACTCTCAAACACACTTAGAAAGAAAAATGACTCAAAACTAAAATGAAAATTGACTTTATCTGAAGTGGCCATAATTGGAGAGCTTATAGAATCATTATTCCATTTATGCCACCACATTGTAGGACTTTATTACAAACATCAAAATTCAAAACACACTAGAACATGACATTAACTTCCTTCAAAGTTTCTACACTTCCTGTAGCATCATATTTGTTATGTTTTCCAGTCACACAATTATGAAGTATTATTTCATCCTTGTTTGTTCCTGTAGCATATTTCACCATGTTAGTTCATGTAGCATAATTTTTCTGGTCCGCTCTTGCAACACACTATACCTAAATTTGATCATCTAAAAAATGATTGCACTCAAGAAGAGCCTCAATTAATCTCAAGAGGTATCATCTCTAATAAGGACAAAGAGATCCAAGCATTACATGTAAAATCAAATAATAAGAAGAGTAAATCCAAAAGGAAGAGAGGAAAGAAAAACTATAAGAAAAGAGATCCATCTAAAGTTCAATGTTATAGATGTGACAAATTTGTACATACTCACATGTATTGTCCAAAAGGAAGATAAATCCTATCAACATGGGTGAAGTCAAAAAAGCAAAAAAGTCTCTATTCCTCCTTGCCTTATAAAGTGAGTTAAACACCAATAAAAACACATGGATAATTTATAGTGGAGCCTTTAGGCACATAATTGGATTTAGAGATCAATTTGAAAATCTTGAAGCATATTCAATTGAAGAAGTAACAATAGGAGACAACTCCACCTACCCTGTGAAAAGAATTGGGACCTTTTCAGTGCAACTAAGTACTAGAGTTAGCTTACACTTAAAAGATGTCCTATTTATTCCTAGAATCAAGAGAAATTGTATCTCCATATTTGGTCTAGCAAATCAAAAGTATCGGGTTTCCTTTCAAGAAAATAATGTCCTATGTTGGCCTAAAAATTCAAACATAAAAAATGCAATTTCCATTGGATTTAGAGAAGCGAGTCTATTCAAACTTTTTAATTTCTCATATTTATCCCTAAACCATGAAATTGGGAAAAGAACTAAACTAGAGCCCTCAGGAAAGAAAGGCACACTCATTGGCTACAATGATTCTCCCAAAACCTACAAAGTATATGTGTCAGGGTCAAGAACAATTGAAATCAGCAGAGATGTCAAGTTTGATGAAGATATTGTATACAAGACTTCTAAAGATATAGAAGAGCCTAATGATTATTCCATTCCTAAGAATAATGAAAGTTTTATGAGTTAGAGAGAGAGTGGTATAGAAGATATTGGACCCAGTGCACCTAACTCTAAGGATAATTCAAACTCACTCAATAAGAAAAGACCCTTATGGGTAAGAAAAATGTTTGAAGAAAACAATGTTACCACCAATGGAATCCTTAGAGAAACCAAGACAATAAGGCACCATTTATGTTATGAGACTCACATAAATGAGATTACTAATTCAGAACCTTTTGATGTTGAAAAATCCCTAAAAATCCAAGCTTAGAAGAATGCCATGATTGAGGAATATCAATCTATATTGAAAAATAATGTTTGGGATATTGTGCCAAGACTCTAAGACAAATCAGTTGTCCCCTCAAGAAGGTTATTTAAAATCAAACAGGCACCTAATGGAAATATTGAAAAACACAAAGCTAGATTTGTGGCTAGAGGATTTTCACAGAAGGAAGGAATTGATTATGAAGAAACATTTGCTCCTGTTGTTTGTTACACATTTGTTAGAACTTTAATTACAATAGCTGCATCCAAAAGTTGGAAGGTACATCATATGGATGTAAAAATGACATTCCTAAATGAAGCCAATAATGAAGAAGTATACCTGGAACAACTAGAAGGGTTTATTATCCATTATAAGAAATCACATGTATAAAGACTAAAGAAAGTTCTCTATGGTCTTAAACAAGCCCCTAGAGCATGGTTTGATAGAATAGACAACTACCTTGTCAAATTAGACTATTCATGAAATGAAGCAGATCCTAACATATACTTTAAGAAATTTTGAGGGAGATGATTACCTTATTGTTAAATGTAAGCAAGGCCTCATATTTGAATTTGAAATGAAAGATTTAGGTCTTCTACACTACTTCTTAGGATTAGAAGTAAGACAAAAGGAAGAATATATTTTCCTAAACTAAGGGAGGTATACTATTGACATATTGAACATATTTGGCATTATGGACTACAAGTCGTTATCCATACTTATGAAGATAAATCTTTATAAACTCAAAACTAAAGCACATGAGTTTGAGGCCATCGATACTACATATTATAGATAGATAATTTGATCCTTACTATACTTACTGAGCACATATCTTTACATTTGTTATGCTACAAATGCTTTAAGTCAGTTTATGTGTGAACCTAAGGAGATTCATCTCATGGCAGTAAAGCACATTTTGAGATACTTGTGAAGCATTATTGGACTTGATCCAAAATATGACAAAGTTGAGTGACAACTTCATGGTTTTTCAGATTCTAATTGGGCCAAATGTTCTATTGATTGGAAGAGCACTATAGGATGATATTTTAGTCTTGGATCTGCAATGATATCTTGGTTTTGTAAGAAGAATTCTACTCTCCCTCCAAGTCCCACCAAAGTTGAGTGCATAGCTGCATCAATGAGAGCTCGAGAAATAATATGGTTAAGGAAGTTACTAGTTGGACTATTTGGAAAGCCTCTAAAACCTATAGTTATAAATTGTGATGATCAAATTTGTATCAAACTATTAGTGAATCTGGTATTCTATAATAGACCTAAGCATATACATATACCCTTCCATTACATCAGAGATATGGTAGATAAGGGTGTCATCAAGTTGGAATATATTAGCACTAAAGAGCAGACTGCCGAAATATTCACCAAACCTTTGACAAGTTAAAAGTGTATTATTTCAGAGGAAAACTTGGTATGACAAAATTGTAATTGTAATTGTAATTGTAACTCTTGAGATCTTAGTTTTGTGATATATATATATATATATATATATATATATATATATATATATATATATAGATCTTGTATCTTAGTCCCAGAATGAGTTAGAGATCATGATTCTATATTATGTTAAGATTGAGATAGATGTCTGATAGACTATATCTGTTGAAGTTGATGAACAATCAACCCCACAGCTCCCAAAAATCACCTGCATGCAAACAGCTGTTACAGAAGAGAGAGGCAAAAAGCTATGGAGGCAGGAATTGCCAAATCCATAGATGAGACATTCTTGATGAGCAAAAAGAGATTGCTATAATCAAAAGTGAATTCTCAAGTTAAGTTTACAATAAGAGATCATCCTTATAAAGGAGATCAAAACTCTAAAAAAGGTCTAACCTAGGTTGCATCAAAATAATTAATAAAAGAAATTAATTATTAGATGCCTAAAGTTTAGCTTAAGCAACTAGAGTTAATTAGGAAATATCTAATAACTCTAACACCCCCCCTTAAGATAAACTTAGGGAGTAGCTAAAAACCTAGAAACTACTGCTGAAAGTAGAAATGGGTCCCGGCAAACAAAGCCTGATGAGGTACCCAAGCACAACCAAATCTCTGAAAAGAGGAGAAATAGAGAAAACCACATGGGAAAAACTCTACTCCAAAAAGAGATGGAAAACATGCTGAAATAAACTAGTGAAGGACTGAAGAAGCCTCCAAACTAGGGAATGTCCCAGAAGATAGGAACAAAGATGATCATGTAGAAAACCACTGAAGCATGTAGAAGCTGCAAAGCTATGTCAAAAGTAACTGATGATCTGAAAGACCTCCATTGAAATAGAACCTGACCAGGTAGAGAATACTATAATCTGCATTGAATCAGGAGGCACACAAAGGCAAACAACTAAACTCGAAGATACAGATGGCACGAAACACCAAAGCTTGAAGAGTTGATCAATTGAACCAAGGAAGCATGAGAAACAACAGAAGAACCCCCCCTAATGCAGACAAGGGTGAGGTGACAGGCACCTGAAAAGTGGGCCAAACGAACTGCATGTCAAGGAACCACGATCAAGATGCACAAAATAGTACATGTGTGTGTACTGAGGTGATCAATCTCAGACATGTCATGAGGCTAATGTCACGGAAGGGACACTCACTAGACAAAGGAAGATGGCAAACAAAGGCAAAAACATCAACCCCCCATGGCACTTTATCAAAGTAGTGCATGTACAATAAGGCACAAGATATAATGAATCCCAAGAATACAGTAATCTGTATGAGTGTCCTCAGATGACACTACTCGAATCAGAAGGCAAACAAAGGCAAACAACTGAAACGAAAATACAGATGTAGTATGGCACTTTATCTTAGTGTGTTTGCAATAATGCATACAAATGATGGCTAAATAGATCAGAAGAGACATAAGACTAATACAGTAGATAGTACAAGTCATGACGAATCATCTAAAGCAAAGAAATCGATCCTCGGACCTGAAACAACCAAGTTATCCATCAGAATGCAAAAAGTGCAGAAGATTGAATAGAATGTGCTTGGAGCAGAATCTAGAAAAATAACCAGCATCACTAAAAAGAGGTCAGAAAGACCTTTCCAACGATATAAAGAATTTCCAAATTGGAGATCGGATGCTCAAGAAATGCCTCCCGGAGTGCAAAAACTATACCCCTGACTTTGACAGCAGAAAAAGCTATCAAAACAGCATCAAAACTGAAAACTAACTATACCACTATGACGGGCTCAGAACCAGCTTTCCGGCAATATCTCGTTTGCAAAAAACGGAGTCTGTTTGCCCAAGATATGAGCAAAAAAGTAAAGGTAGGTTCAAATAGAGGTCGAGGAGGTGACAAGAGTAGTGATGCAGTGCTGATATCAGCAAGTGACGAGCCCAAAGTTGACGGTCAAATGGCCGTCAAGGCAAAAAAATGCCATAAAATGACCCCTGTTGAAAAAAAATTCAACCGCCGGAAACAAAAGCCGAACAAAGGGCCGGTGCCAGATTAAAAACCGGTGGCCAAGATAATAAGGCATGTGTTTAAAAAACATGTGTGGAAAAAATCTCCAAGGAATAAATGCCCAAAAAACAAATGTCAAACCGCCACAAATCTGCCAAATTGCTGTCAACTCCTCCAAAATCTGCCAAGTCACAAGGCATGTCAGAGGTCCTGCAAAAAGGATGAATCACCATAAAATCACTAATTGAGGTGAGCCGCAGTCCAAGGAAAAACACGGTTCATGCAAATTGCCCATCAATGGCCAAAATCAAATGCCCATCTCCAAAGAACAGAGGGTGTAACCAGTGGTCATTCCAAGTTGGAGAAAAGCCAAAAAATGATATAGCCAATTGACAGTCCATTGACAGGAAGAGGACCGCTTTCATTTGAGTGATGGAAACTGCCAGACAAAGTCGCATGAGACCAGAGAATGAGGGTCACATATCAAAACCGCATGTGACTGCTGATACGTAGGGATTACATCCATTGATAACGGGTCGCCCACCCGTGGAGCATGGAGAGCTATGTTCTGCCACCAATCACGAAGAAAAAAATAGAGAGTATTGCACGTAACTCCAAGACACCTGCCCAAATTCCACCATTAAAAAAAAACTCTGACTTCATGAAAGGCTACTCCACCCAAGCCTAGCGAACATGGCAGAAGAAAGGTTTTGCACAACAGGTCAAGAGCGGTACGAGTGAAGGTTAGAACGGGTGACGCCCAAACATATGGGTGCAGTCATCAAGAAACCATCGATCACGGCCAGATCCAAATCCATGCTGGCCCAAGATAGCCGATTAAAAATCATCAAATCTGCCACCCAACACAAAAGGCACAGGCCCAAGGCACAATTATCGCCAAAAGACAAGGAAGTCAACACCGAGAACAAGGTGCACCACACCCAGTCATTGCCAAAAAAGTGGCTTTGGAAATCACAAATGGGAGTAGGCAGGCGCAAAATTAGTAGATGTCAAAGATCGATCTCAAACCATCCCTAAAAAAACAAAACTGCCATTCATGACACGAAACCAGTGATGCGGGATTCCAAAGTTGAATGCGCTAATGTTGGTGATGTGGCATTTGTCATGCCAAAAAAAAACATTGAAGAAATTCAATTCAACCAATAGTCCCATGAAAAAAAGGTGCCCCGACTTAACTGTGAAGATGCAGTATAGAAAGGAACAAATCATTCCTTCTCCACAAACTGCCCCGAGATATTTCTCCTCACCTCCAAAGTGCCGCCAATAGCAACCGGTGGTTAAATCCACCAATCAAGATATGTTTTGAAGCCGCCAGGAATCATTGAACTTAATGCCCCAAACAACTGGTGCAAACTCCAAAGTTGGTGCCAAAAACAAAGTGCTAAGAAACCACGCGTAGATACACAAGCAAAGCGCGCAACGCATGAAACAAAGGCCCCCAACGAAATATGCCCCACAATAAAGATGGCAGCGGTGCAGGGAAAAAGAGCCGCCAATACTCATGGCAATGATGCCCATCCAAACACTTCCACATGCACTTCTGCAAAAAATGAAATATGCAAAAAATCAAAAAATACCTCGCCTCGATTTGTGTGCCTAGGTTTAAACGGCCTGGGTACAAAAAAAATTTGCCTCAGATTTCAACACCGTCCAAACTGGATGTATTTTATATGGAAATGGAGGTTTTCAAGTGCTCTAAGCGCAACGGTGATGTCCATTTTTGCTCAAAGTGCCTCGAAAATCAGTGACCCCCCAGATCCAATAAAAAAGGCTGAAAGCTTAGATCTGAAAACCATGTTGAAGTTGATGAACAATCAACCCCACAGCTCCCAAAAATCACCTGCATGCAAACACCTATTACAGAAGAGAGAGGCAAAAAGCTATGGAGGCAGGAATTGCCAAATCCATAGATGAGACATTCTTGATGAGCAAAAAGAGATTGCTATAATCAAAAGTGAATTCTCAAGTTAAGTTTACAATAAGAGATCATCCTTATAAAGGAGATCAAAACTCTAAAAAAGGTCTAACCTAGGTTGCATCAAAATAATTAATAAAAGAAATTAATTATTAGATGCCTAAAGTTTAGCTTAAGCAACTAGAGTTAATTAGGAAATATCTAATAACTCTAACAATATCAACTTATTATCCTGGGAT
Organism: Cupressus sempervirens; assembly: GCA_028749045.1. NCBI lineage: Eukaryota > Viridiplantae > Streptophyta > Pinopsida > Cupressales > Cupressaceae > Cupressus > Cupressus sempervirens. The sequence goes on along the minus strand of CM053792.1, from coordinate 249,417,662 downwards.
GTGTCAAAGATCAGATAAATAACATCCTTCTAGGATAATTGTGTTGATGAGCATCTTAATGATGCTAATATAATGTTGATAAAACCTAGATCATCATTTTGTGAGATAGTCATATCCTCCCTCACTAAGAGGGAGTGTTTAACTTGTAGCATATGTTGAATATATAATATCTGATTATTGTTCAAAATAAACAATATATTCTCACATATATGTGCATATATACATATACATATACATGCATATGTATATGCATATACACATACATACATACACATTCATACACATACACATATACATACACATACATATACATATACATATACATAGAGAGAGAAAGAGAGTAATATACTTGACTATCCAAAATGATTCAATCTATTTTAGTATTGATTCAATAGTTATTATGATGTAAAAATCATACTATGATAACATCATAGTTTGCATGAATCATGGATGTGACTATTCTATCACATACTATTCTTTCACTACTATAGGTTATATTATTACTCCATTCACCGACTGTCGTCAAGTGCTCGTGAATTATTAGAAACTAATAATGATCAGGCTCATGAGATATGTAATCACCAAATGTGATTTGTGTTAATGGATTATAACTAAATTTGTTAAAGGGCATCTCATATAGAGACTTGACCCTATGGGCCCAAAGGGCATGTAGAGTCATGTCTCTACATGAGACATAACTATTCCATCCCTTATACATATTCAATGCTATGATCACTTGGAAACACATCAACAATCACATGTTAATAATTGCAATCTACATATAGATTCACCTGCAATCAATAAAATATTAGTATTATTCATTGGGAGATTAAAAAATAAGTAAGATATTAGAATTCACATAAATAATTATATCTACATCTTTGTAGTTGATTGATAACAAAATTGAAGCATTAATAAATAGTCAAATCTATTGTTATCTGGAAATTGAATTGAAAGATAAACTCTTTTATTGATCTACATTGCTTAACATAGAAAATATCCCAGTTGACCAAGGACATCCTCTTTTTTTCCTTTATACTTGTCCAGAGAAAATTATGTTGTATCTTCTCAACTTTGTCTACCATAACTTCTAAGATTTTGAAAAGAGAAAGAAAGTAGATTATTATATCCTAGAGTTAGGCTTTTAGAAGTTAAAGTCTTACCACATGGCTAAGGAGTTTACCTTTCCATCCTATGAGTTTCTTTTGAGTACATTCTAGGATAGTATAGTAAAAATCAACTTTAACTTCTTAGGCAGTTAGTAGGAGTTCTAAGTAGGTGGAGGTGAGGTTAGATAATTGAACCCGCAGGATTTTTATGACATTTGCTTGAATGCCAATGCTAGGATTGAAGAAGACCATTTTTCTTTTTTGGAAGTTGATACTTTATCCAGATGCAACAACATACTTTTCAAGTAGGAATTTCCATTCCCTAGCCTCAACCATTGAGGACTCATAAAAAAATAAGGTGTCATCCAAAAACTATTGAATAATAGGGCGAGTAGTGTCGATGCTGGTTTGATACCTTTTTTCTCTTTGTTGGTCCACCAAATTTTGTATATACCTACCAAGGACTTTCATAATTAGGATGAAAAGGTAAGGGGAGAGAGGATCCCCTTATCACAACCCTTTAGTCAGGAGGAAAAACTCACTCAAGGTGCCATTGATAATTATAGAGGAATTGATAGTTTCCACACATTCTTTGATAATAGTGATGAATTTTTCATTAATGTTGCATCGGGTTAGAACTTTGTAAAGAAAGGACCAATTGAGATTATCATAAGCTTTGGAAATATCAATTTTAAGAGCCATACCATTATTTTTACTCTTGCCCCTTGAGTGAATAATTTCATGAGTGAAGATGGCAACATCCAAGATTTGTTGACCCAGGACAAAATCCTTATGATTTTGGCTGATGATTTTATACAGCAATGGCTTAATCCTATTCACCATAATTTTGGAGATGATTTTGTAGAGGTTCATACATAGGTTGATGGGTATAAAGTCACTAATGGACTTTGGGTTATTATGTTTGGGGACTAGAGCATTAAACTTTTGTTTACGATGACAAATAATTTTACTCATTATGAAGAAACCATGAGAAACCCTTGAAATCTCTAGCTCAATAATGTCCCAAAATTCGAAATAGAAAGTTGGGGTGGGCTTTATAGGCTCTCATGGTAAACACCACTCTTTTCACCTTCTCATCAAAAATATGGTTGAGAAGAAAATTATTATCCTACATTGTGATCATGTGTAGGAGGTGGCATAGAAGGGGGTGTTGGAGGGTGTTATCTCCCCCACATGGTAGAGAAGATTTTTTTTAATGAGTTAATAACCATAGAACCAAACAACAACTTGTTAGAAATGGTTAGTCCCCTATCATTTTAGGGAGCATCAATGGTGATTAGTAGCAAAATGATGGAAGAAAGATTTATTACAATCGCTCTTGAGTATTCAGGGTTCAGTTGATATTTGACATATGTTAGAGGAAATTTTGTTGATGAACAAATGCCTTTGTCATTTCTTCCCTTTTTTTCAAGGCTATTTGTTGTGGTTTCACAACACATGCCCCATTTTTCTTAGGAATGGGAACCCCCTACTTCAAGTTTTATCTTTTTAGATCCCTAGTTTGGGGTTTGAGTCCTTTTTAGGATTTTATGGTGTTTTTACCTAATCTGGGTCTTTGCCTAAAAATTGAGTTTTTGGAAACCATGTTTCTAGGGGAAAAGAATAATTTTTTTATAAGGGGTGCACTATTGAACCCCTCAAAGTCTGCTAGTGTGCAAGCTGCACTAAGGGAAAGCACATCCCTCTTGGAAGTGTGCACTTGCACACCTCTAAGAGGTGTGCTCAATCCCGGGCCTATAAAGCCAGGGATCCTGCCCCCTTTCAACACTTTACTTCTTTCCTCTCTCGGCTATCACACCTATACAACTTCCAAGGTGTGCTTCATCCCCACATCACCACCTGTTCACACAACAAACACATTAAATAAACCAAGGTAAAGGTGCACACCTTTTTTTGCATTAACAAACAAAACACAAATAAAAAGAACTATAAAAAACTTAAGCTAAAAATCCCTAACCCAAGATAAAGGTGCATAGGTGTGCACCTTTACTAAGGTTAAACATCCCCGAAGTATAGTAAAGGGTGCACACATAGCACACCCCATGAGGTGTGCTAAGTGTGCACCCTTTTCTTTTACACTTGTCTTACCTTTGTACCGTAAGGGTGTGCACCTAGTGCACGCCACAAGGTGCGCTAGGTGTGTACCCTTAGTATTAAAAGTTTTGGTGTAGGAAGGTGCACCTAGCGCACCTCTGAGGTGTGTAAGGTGCTCCATTTTTTGTTTTCCAAAGGTGTTTTATAGGTTTTTTGGTGTTTTTTAACAGTTTTTTAGGATTTTATGTTATGGGTCATTTTTTGTTGTAATTAGGGTTTATGTAAGTTGATTTTTCTTCACCTCTAGACTAGTGGATATTGGTTTTGGGAAGATTTAATGGCTTCCTCCTCATTCTCCCTTATTGCAAAGATGGCTCTGAAACCAATGGTCTTCAAATTCCAAGGTGTTCCAGCAAAGTTAGGCTTCCAAGATGAATATTCAAAGATCTAGGACACTAAGCTTGGCCATATCGACTAGAACACATTCCTAGTATTATGCAATAAACCAACCAAGAGGTCTCCAATGGTATCTGCAATTATCAAATCAGGGTTAGTTAATTCAGTGTCACACTTGGTATCAATATAGTCTTCATAGTTGACCATGGCATTAATAGAGAACTATGTTTCAGAGGAAAGGGTTGTGAAAAGTATAACTGGAGAGATCATCCTAGATCTGAGGCCTAAGAATATAGAGAAAGTATTTCATCTTCTGAGAGCAAATCAGTCTATTAGGTTAACATATCATCAAGCAGAAAGATGGTATAGAGAGCATGGAGAGAAAAAATTAGAAATCATCCAACCTTCATATCTCATTTAGAAGACTCCTTTTGGACAAAAAGAAGGCAAAGTAGATATCATGAGGAGCTATATGAAAGATGATATTGAACATTCTATAACACTCTTGAGTAGAGTCATGGGGTTACCAGCATCAAGATACCTAAACAAATAGATAGTACACTTTATCAAGACCATCAAAACAACAAAGATGCCAATTGATTGGGCTTCAATTCTTAGTGAGAATTTAGATGAGCAATTGGCGGTAGTCAAGAACAACCAAAGGTTATGCATGACATCCTATTTAGTGTACCTATTAGCTACAAGAGCAATAGATTATTTGGGATTATTCAAAAGGGGCAACATGCAAGATGCAAACACATGGCCTTATGTGGTATACCCCTAGTTGGTAAAGAAAAAGCTTTTAGAGCATAGCAAGGAATACAAAATAGTGAATGATGCCTTCATTTTCGCAATGATTTGGTTCATTGAAGGAGATTATGAGAAAAGGATGTCAGATGAGGCAGCGACAAAGATTACAAAAATTGGTGTCTATTACATCCAATTTAAAACATTCACCTATTTAAGGGTAGGGAGTATGATTGTTAATCCAAAGAAGCTCCCTAGGTATCCTTGTAATAGACTTATATTGCTAGAGATTGCACAACAACTCTTGTATGCATATGAGAGAGTGAGTAAGCAACATAAGAAGACTTGAGTATGGCCTATCACTATATGTCCATTTAGTGTAGCCGGAAGCAAGATATTGTCACTTTTGAGTCTGAATGGGATCAGTATCCCTTGGAGGAATATAACTCTCCTTGTCCCTATTTTGATAACATTGATAGAGTTTAGTACTTGGTGGGGAAACAATTCCAACAGTAAGATGCAATAGAGGATCATTGGATGAATCTAGCAGATGACTACAAAATCTAAATAAGGGATTATTGTAGGATGACTCTCTATCTGGTAGGTAGTGCCTTGAAAATAAAGGTCCCTTTAAAGATAGTGCAACAAGACACTAAAGAGGTCCTAGATCCCTTGTATAACAAAGCTAAGATATCTGATCAACCTATCATGAATGCATAGATTGATCAAGAAGAAAATGCATATATTAATAATAGGGTAAGGCATGTCATCCAATTGACCAAGGATTGGATCAAAAGACCATTCAAGCTGGATCCAACTACAAAAACTATAGTTTTCCAAGCTACATCCCACTCAGTGAAAGGTAGAGTAGCAAAGGTGATAGTGCCAACATTCACAACTCAATCTCTAGTAAGACTAGAAATAGTGCATCAACTTGATAGAGAAGTTGGGTACTTTAGGGCATAGAAGGGTAAAGGCAAAAGGAAAAGAACTTCCCCTTAACAAGTTGAGCCTGAAGAAGGGGCAACTCAAACACTAGAGCACCAAGGGGTAGATAATGTACAAGGGGCAGAGAATGTAGAAGTCACATAGACTCAGGATAACCTACTAGTGCCACCACCGGAATAAGGGCAAGAAGCTAAAAAAGAAGCACAAGAAGTGTCTCCACCTGTGTAAGAGCAAGAAGCATCCCCATCACCTCCCAAAAGAAGAAAGATGAAAACTCCAATTAGAAGGACATAGAGAGAAAGGGCGATAAGAAAGGTTATTCCTTTTCCATAAGTCCCAAAATTTATTCCAGAAGAGGAAGAAGAGGATGATGAAGATAAAGAAGATAACCTTCCCTTGAGTCAAAGGACTCATCTTGCTAGGGCTATAGAGGTAGAATGGAGAAGAAGCTCTACTATAACACCACCATCCATTCCTACATAGCTTATTCAAGTTAGAACTTCAAAGGATGAATTACAACAATGGATCAATGAGCAAGAAGACCAAGGAGCTAATGTCTTTCACATGTCAGATTTTGATTTCATGCATGTAGGTACTGAGTTGGTAGGCAATAAGATAAGGGATGCTCTAACTAATCAACCTCAACAAGAGGATTGGAGTCAATTGCTGCCTCAACCACAAGGACCCAAAATTGCTCCACCATCACCAAATCAAGATACGTTTTGTGTGGATAAAGGTTCAGTTACTCCTCTCCCTTTGGGTAGTGAAGAATAGGTATGAGCTAAACAAGAAGAAGAGCCACAACTAATATCGACTGATGAAGTGTCATAAGAAGTGCCAATATATGAGGAACCTCAATAGACTTCTCAAGATACAAATATGACGACTGTGGACTCAACAGATGCAGAGATGCTTAATGTGGATCTCTTACAAAAGGAGAAGATTCTGGAGAGGAGTGATAAGGGAAAAAGCATAGTGATACAAACTCCATCTTCATCTAAAGATAAATCTCTAATGGAAGATACTCTAAGATGGTTGAGAAAAGAAGTGATGGTTATACATAAAAGACAACTATATGGTACTGAAGAAGAGGGAATGAGAGAATTAATTGAAGCTCTCAAGAAACTTGAGCCACCTATAAGTGATGCATGAACATTGGCCTTTGTCACGAGTGATCAAAATCAGGACTTGGTCGCCCATGTTGCTATCCCTTTTTTGTATATATATATCGAGGATTTGACTCCAAAAGATTATCAAAGGATATTGCCAAATTGATGGTTACTATGAGGATTGAAGAAGTGTTTAGGCACTTAGAATAGGATGAGTCTAAGGTGCTAAAGCTCTGAAAGCATAATGAAATCCTAAGAAGATATTTGATTGAAGTAGTTGACCCATTAGATCCTAAAAATCCCAAGGAGACTCTAAATGTAGCACTTGCTAAGAGGGATAAGGAGAATGTGCAATTAGATTCATTTTTGAAGGCTTGTTAGCAATGGTAAGAAAGTTTTGAAGTGAAAGGTGTGCAAATTATACAAAGAAACCTTAAATTTCTACACCACATGCAAAGTAATGCAAATTAGTTGATTGCTATATTGAACTAGGATTTTGGGTTAATGGACAAAGTACATACCTAGGGTAAAGACCTGCAAGCGTTACAATCAATAAAGAGTCAAATGTATATGATGTTGATGGATGTATATATGGTAGATGAGTTAGATAAAATAGATGATTGGATAGAGAAGATTGTGGATGGTAATAGAGTAATGGAAACATTACACACAAATATTCATATGCTTAAGGATCAAACCCAAGAACAAATTTTGGAGGTAGAGAGACATTACAATGATGCTTGCTTGGACATTTTTGAAGATGATTCAAGAGATATAATAATGACTATACAATAAGTTGTTGAACAATTCCAAAAGACTTTTGAAGAAGCTTCCACTAATGAGGATATTAGACAAGCATTTAAGACCGAAGAGGCATTGCTAGAATTAGATGTCAAATTGGGAGATTTTGCAGAAACTTGTATAGAGGTAGGCAACTATTGGCAAAAGGTAAAGGATAAATATGAAGCTTTACATTTTCTAGATGCAACCCAAGTCATACCAATTATAGAGAAATTCAAGAGCAAATACTCAGACATAGCTTTGGTATGAAGGGGAACAAAAACTAGAAGCTAGAATTTCAATTTTGAGACTTCGTAAAATTTTGCATTTTTTTGTGCAAGCTTCTGAGGGGTGCTAGGTGCGCAAGGTGTGTCACTTTTGAGGTGCATTATAAGTTTTTGAAGAGTTTAGAGGTGCATCAACAATTAACCACTAGTTCCAAATTTAGAGCTTTACATGCACTGGAAATGCATTCTAACGACTATTTAACTCTTACAAACATCTAGTGAAGGTTGAGCTTCTATTTTTGGCATCTCCAGAGACTCCTACATCATTTGATAGCTTTCTTCTTATTATTTTCTCATGATTTCTTTGTTTTAAGACATGTAAAGGCTCATGCATCCATTAAATGATATAAACAAGGATGGAGTCCTACTTGGCACTAGTTAGAGAGTTAGTTTGTACATAAATAGATTTGTTTTATTAGTTTAGAAGCATATATTTACATGAATGAATCTCTCACTCTCAACACAAATTGAGGAGAAGATTTCTTATAAATTGAGGAATTAAACATGTATTCTAGGCCATTATTTTGATGCAATAATGTATGCTATTGGTGCTCACATTTGGAGTGTAGTTATTCTTGCTTGGGTGTGTTATATTTTGTGAATATATGTTCATGGAGTGTAATTGAGCCAGTAGTTTTATTGTATTATTTTGATTGTGTGATCTTTTAGTTCTAGTGTTTGCCGTGTGTTTATGAATTTTGCAGGTGTCGGACATAATAACCCAACCAAAATAACCCTGGACACAATAACCCTGCCATAATAACCCAAGGACACAATAACCCAGGGTCACAATAACCCATGGTCAAAATAACCCATGGACAAAAAAACCCATCGAAAAAATAACCCATAGTCATTCTATATCAAGTTAGTATGCTTAAAAAGGGATTGTGAGGCACCATAGAGGATATTTAGGTCATTTTTAGATCATATATCCATTATATACCCCTAAAATAGCCTTAAAACATCTTTAATATGCTTAAATAACTTATAAAATTGTAAATAATTATAAAAATAAAGACAAATTCGTGGGAATAAGCTAAATAAGAGTTATTATAAAAAGATGTAAGTCAAAAGGCATTATGAAGAGGCATTAAGAGAATATATAAAGTGGTAAAATTAAGAGCTTAGAGAAGTAAAGGAAGGAAGAAGGGGAGAAGAATGAAGAGTGTGTAGAGTGATAAGAAAAAGAGAAATCAAAATTTATTAAAAAATATATTTTTAAATATAATTTTTCAAACATTATATTAAATTTTTCTAGGGGTTTCTATAAAGTATACAAAAATCAATATACTTTTAGGAAATCAAGAAATTCTTCATAATTTTTAATATATACAATGTCTCTTCAATTTTTAACAAGTCAAAAAATAAGAAATTACTTATTTTAAATGGTTACACATATTTGCTTCATCGAGAAGGTGTCAATAAAATGATCTAGCATTGTGCAGAATATTTTACAAATAAATGTTCAAGTCGGTGCTATACTACAACACAAACATAATCTAGTGATGTGATTAGCAGTATAGGATATAATCATGCTCCAAAAAGTGAGATGATCACTGTCAAATATAAGTTGAATGAAATGAAAGACACGGCATGCTTGACTCAAGACTCTACAAGAAATATCATTTCTACTACATGTTCTAATATTTCATTACTGGTAGTAGGAGCAATACCATCAACCAATGCATTATCCAAAATGATTCGAAGGAAAAGAATAATATTTGAAGCACCACCACCAAATCCTCAGACATCGAGAGATTTCATCTTACCAATTGAATATACAATTACCAATAGAGGGGAACAATTTCTTTATCATGACAGTAATGATGAGAATCATTTTTAAATATTCACCACCACACAAAATTTGCAACTACTAAAAGAATCTGAAAATTGGTTTAGTGATGGTACATTTAAAATAGTACCAAGTATTTTTTAGTAGTTGTACACAATTCATGGCTTGAAAAATGATGCAATATTTCCACTTGTCTATATTCTTATGACCAACAAAACATGACCCACTTATACACAAGTACTTGTAAAATTAAAACAACTGCAACTTGATCTAAACCCAAAAACTATACTTATTGATTTTGAATTAGGTTTCAAGGGAGCTATTTCTGAAAATTTTCCAAATATCACTATTCAAGGATGTCTTTTCCATTTCTCTTAGTGCTTATGGAGGAAAGTTCAAGAAGTATGTCTACAAACACATTATAGTGTCAATGAAGTATTTTTATTTGAGATCAAAAAATTGGTTGCATTAGCTTTTGTGCCTCAAATATATGTAATCAATGCATTTGAAATACTTCTACAATCTCCTTATTATATAGAAAATGAGGAGACTTTGTAACCCATAATTGATTATTTTGAAGACACATGGATTGGAAGACTAACTAGAAGAGGCAATAGACAATCACCCAAGTTTCCAATCACAATGTGGAACTGCTATTCAACTATTCAAGATGATCTTCCCAAAACTAATAATTCTATTGAGGGATGGCATAGAGGATTTAGTGAATCACTTCAATCATCACTTAGCTCAATCTAGAGATTCATCAAAGCAGTGAAAAAAGAACAGGGCCACCAAGAGAATAAAATAGAGAAATATATGGCTAGACACACTACACAACCAAGTAGGAAAAAATACAATGAAATCAAACAAAGACTAAAAAGACTAGTTGATGGTTATGACAATAATAATATTTTAGATTATATAAGAGGCATTGCTCATAATTTGACACTTTAATTGAAAATTAAATTTTTTTTTCTCTTAGAAATATACTTGTAATTTATAAATTTTGTTTTCCTTTTTGTATAATCTTATGGGGTTATTTTGTCCATGGGTTATTTTGACTCCGGGTTATTTTGGATTGGGTTATTATGACCCTGGATTATTTTGTTGTTGGGTTATTATGGCTAGGTTATTTTGTCTAGGGTTATTTTGCCCGGGTTATTATGTCATGTAATTGAATTTTGCTAAAGTATTGAGTTGGAGAAGAGATCACTTATTGTTCCTGCATAGCTTTTTGTCTCACATAAGTGCTCTTTTTGTGGCCTTGCGATTTGATGAAAAGTGAAGCATCTTATAGTTATTGAATTCCCATTGACAATTTCATCAATGGAATTGAGGAAGTGTTGCTCCTATTTTCATTGGTTACCTACCGATCTTTTCAAAGGCTTAACTCATAGACGTGCTATTTTTGTGGCTTATGTTTGTTAGGAATTTACTTTTCAAGTCATTTTCTTAAACTTCTTGTTACCCTATCTTTTTTATTTTCTTGTACAAACACTTGTTTAATTTAGGAATTCATACAGTTGCATAGTTAAAACTGTATTCATTAAAAAATAGAAAAATATATTTCTTATTATGTGGTTATTATTTTGAGGTAGAAAGAAGATTCAACATCTTATCTGAAATTGGTTAGAAGCAACAAAAGCCTCCTTGTGAACAAATACATTTATCTTCAACTAAGCAGATTCCAGTAGGTTGCAAGATCACCCAGAACCTTGGAGTTGATCCCAGATCAACTTTTTAAGAGAGGAATTTGAAAGGATTCTTGTTGTTAAGCATCATGCAAAATGACAGCTCAATAGAATTGGCACTAGAAGGAGGGCCCTAACCATTCATAATAGAAGAAAACAACTTGTAATTTGAAAATTTTGCATTTTTTACAAGTTCAGAGAATTTTCTAGACTGTCGAGGTTCTGAGGTGTGCAAGCTTCTAAGGTGCACAAGGTTCCAAGGTACACCATATTTTTTAAGAAAGTGTACTTCTATAGAGGTGCACTTTTTCCAAAATTGATGCAAACTAGAAGATCCTGATCCATCATCTCCATTTCAACGATCTTTAAGATCTTCACCCAATGCACACGAGTTCCCCAAACTTAGCCATTTTTTCAAGCCTCGTAGCAACAAAGGATTCCCTCAGATTCCACCACTTCCATTCAACATTTCATCATCTTCCTCAATTCTACCTCCACAACAACCACTCATTATTCCACCAAATCCTCTGAGGGCCTTTTGCACAAATGTTGTAGACTTACCAATCAACTTGACATGTGTACTCAATGATCTTCCTTATAATCCTGAGAAGTTTTTCCCAAGGCTCATGTATGGAGAGACAAGAACAACCAAAGATCACATTAATGTATTCAAGGAAATTTGCAACTGAAAGCAGATTGCTAACTGGAATGTGGTTCTTTGCTTATTCCCCTACTTATTGGGGGAAGTTATCTTTAATTGGTATGTTAATTTTCCACCTGGATGTATTGGAGACTAGGATACTTTCAAAAAAATATTCTTGGAACAATTCAAAACTTTCATCAACCCAACTATGATACATCAACACTTCATATCAATCAAAAGGAACCTAGTTGAGAAAGTTTCACACTTCAACCATCACTTTCATATGGCATACCACAAGCTAGAAATGTCATACACTATACCAGTTAAAGCAACGATTTAGATTTATCTAAATGCTATGGATCATATTAATACTATTTTCCTAAGAAGACTTCCTATAGAAAAATCAACACATTGGATAAAGTTTTCTTAGAAGATTTATCTTTACCAAGCAAGCCAATCCTAATGGAGGAGGATTGATGCTTCTAGCTCAATCTATTACAACGATGCCAACATATCCTTTTGGAGCACCTAAGATGCCTAGCCAATTCATACCCATGAATCTAGTTCCATTACAATAGACACCCACTCCACAAATCCCAACTATAACATATCCAGGATATGAACCTCCAAAAGCTACTTTCTTTGAACAAAAAGCAACAGCTTTCACTGAAGTAGACAACAGTTTTGCCTCTGAGTTTGGTCAAATGAAGAAGGCCATGTTTGTAATGAATAATGAGCTAACATGCTTGAGATTGTTGCAAGGATAAAATAACAACTTTTAGAGAAACAATGGTGGTCCTTACAACAACAATAATTATGGTTAGAACTATAATAGGAATTTCAGTGGAAACAATAATGGAGGAAACAATTTCAATCCTCCTAATCACAATAATAGTTTCTGAAGATAGAATTGACAATGGAACACTTGTCCAAACAATAGAAGCATTCCTGTAGATAATAATAACAATAATGCTCAATATGTGGACATCAATCAGTATGACGATGGTCAAAATGCACCCAACAATGATCATTCATATTACAATGGAAATCAAGAAGTAAATTAGAATTCACAAATAAATGATAATGTGCATCCTATGCAATTTAATGCTATGCTACTAGAATCCTATAATTCTGCATAGAACATCGAAATGGAACAAACAACCAATGAAGAATTCTCTTTTCTATTCAGTCAGGAACTAGATATGCAACCAAAAGAAATGCTTGCTTTTCAAAATGATAATCAAAATACTTACAATCTATGAAGTCATAAAGAACCTATGATAGATGAAATTCCTCCATCATTACAACCAACTCCTTGTGATATGAGAGTGAGTAATACTCTAGTGTCAATTAGGCCCCCATATGCAGGACAAAAAAATCAAAATCAAGGAAACGTGCCCACAATCTTAAAAAGTCCTACCTAGTCTACTAAAAATTATAGTGCGGTGGAAGATTTGAAATGAACATGAAAGGCAACCATGTCCATGTTTGACATGCTGCAAAATTACCTTCATCAACAAGAAGCACTGATGAAAAATCTTAACCATACAAAGGCACCCCATAATACAAATATTATTCCTCAAAAGGCAATATCTCAACAAGCCAATGCTTTAGAGGTAATGCCAACTGTGTTTAAAGACAAGGTTGAGGTGTCCCCATTTTTTATTAGCATCATAATATATGCAATGAATCTTCATAATTGCCTAATTGATTCAAGAGCTTCTTGTAATGTTATGCCTTTGTCAATAACACAAAGGTTGGGAGTCACTCCTCAACCTTCTAATCAAATAGTGATACAATTGGATAAAATGTAAGTAAAAGTCATGGATGTGTTGAAAGATTTTTGAATACAATTGATAGTTGACCCCCAAATTCAAGACATCATTGATATACATGTGGTTGAGATTCCTGAGACACACAGATTGCTACTAAGTAGAGAATGGACAAAATGCCTAAGAGGATGGTTTTCTAGAGATTTTACTCAATTATGGTTACCATGAAAAGGATTGAATAATCAAATCAAGATAGATGTAGAGCCAAAGTTAAAAATAATGATTATAGAATATAATACACCAAATGACTTTGCATTCTTACAATTAGATTTGAGCTCTTACAAAGTGATGGCTTTTGATTCAACTTCAACCAAAGTATTAGATGACCAAGATGGAAAATCCACAATTGCAATCCCAAAGCAAGAGATCATAACACAAGTCATAGACAACATGGTAGCCAGCTTACAATGCTTAGGAGAAGAAGCTAATCCTAGTATTTTTCTTCTCCTAGGGTTTTGTGGATTGCATAAAGTTAGTCATTCAAAGTTCAAATATTCACATTGTCAAGAAGCAGTTGGTAAAGTTTTAACATAGATAATGGAAATAAAGAGTGGTAACATTCCAAAAAATGAATCCACATAAAGCCATAATCCTACAAACATATCTAAATCTATGGAAAAAGTTGAAGAGGAAATTGAAGATCTAAATGCATCGTATAGTGATACCTCTTCAGATGGTGGAGGGTTTTCTTCTCCTCTGCTAGGAATGATCAAAGTCCAAAGAAGGAGATAAAAGGTCAAGGATGAACTTTGGTATTCATTCATCCTAAAACCAAAGTGGATGAAATTATAGAATTGATACGGGAAATTCAAGACAAATAAGAAAAAAAAATGGCCCCCCATATCAAGGACTAACAATGGAAAATCATCAAGCCCACCTTGTGAAAGACTACAGTGGATCCCAAAGAAACAATGTTTTCAGGCCCAAGTAAAGGAGAAACTAAGGACAAATAAGCATAAGGTTAGGAATCCCAAAGAAGATCCATTTTGGACACTCCTTTTTGATGGTCCCAAATGCAAAATGGGAGTTGATGTAGGTATTGAGTTAATCAACCCAAAAGGTAAGTCTTTCTATGTAGCATATCGATTGCAGTTTAGATATACTAATAATGTTGTAGAATATGAAGCATTGATTCGAGGACTTCTTTTTGCACTAGAGAAAGGAATCAAAACTCTCATAATTAAGGGAGACTCCTACTTTGTGGTAAGACAAGCAAAATCAATATATTCTTGCAATGATAGAAGGTTGCTTGCTTATAGGAAAAGAGTGTGGGATCTAATGGATGATTTTGAAGCTTTTAACATAAAGTCCATTCCAAGGAGGAAAAAACATGGTACGAGATGCCCTTACCATTTCAAATAGTGCATCAGAACTAGTTGAGAGAACAAAATTGAAAAGATTTCTAGTAGAATTGGTTGCAACCTCGTCTATCCCAGACAATATTACAAACTTTTAAGTCTTTTACGATGATCAACATATACTCAAAATTTATCATGTGCAATGGTCACTTTAAAGGCCAAGAGATTGATGAAACTCCAAACAAAAAACCTAAAGATGATGAACTTGAAGACAAAGATGGGATCCTAAACTTAAAAACCAACACTATTCCCAAGGGATGGTTGAGTTGGAACTCATTTTTGATCGTGATGAATCAAAACTTAACAGGAGAATGGTCAAAGAAAAGGGGATCAAGGAATGCAATTCATTTAATCTGGGTACTAATGAAGATCTTAAAATGGTAAGGGTTGAAAAGGTGTGCAATGCACAGGAGAGGGAAGAATGCTCAAATTGCTTACAAGGTATAAGGATGTCATTGCTTGGAGCTATGAAGAGCTCAAAACATATGATCATGAAATCATTATGCATGAAATTCCTTTAAAACCATATGCCAAACCCTTCCATCAAAGGCAAATATTTGTTAATCCCATTATTGAACCATTAATAATGAAGGAAGTTAAGAATTTGCTTGATGCCAAGGTCATCTTTCCCATTCACCATTCTACATGGGTGGCTAACTTGGTTCCTGTGCAGAAAAATACTGGAGAGATTCATATTTGTGTGGATTTTCGTAACCTAAACCTTTCATCTCAAAAGGAAAACTACCCTTTGCCCTCACTGGAAGAAGTTTTACAAATTGTCAATGGTTGAAAGATTATGGTTTTCTTGGATGGATATTCTGGATATAACTAGGTAATGGTTGATGAAGAGAATAGACTAAAGATGACCTTCACAAAAAAATGGGGTACTTTTGCTTACAAAAGAATGCCTTTTGGGCTAATTAATGTAGGGGCTACATTTCAATGAGCCTGGATGAAGCTTTTAAGGGATTAATAAACAAGTGTATAGACATTGACATGTATGACTTAACTATCTTTTCAAAATATTGAAGCACCCACATTGCTAATTTAAGACAAGTATTCAATAGATGTCATAAATACGACATATCACTTAATCCTAAGCAGTGTTTGTTTGGGGTTACTAAAGAAAATTTTCTTGGCCACATCACCTTTGAAGCCAAAATCTCCATTGATCCTTATAGAATTGAAGCCATTATGAAGTTGTCACATCCTCATAGTCAAAATAACTTAAGTCTTTCTTTGGGAAAGTAAATTTTGTACAAAAGTTAATAAGTGGATTTGCAGAGATAGTCCATCCCCTTAATCATTTACTAAAAAAGGAAGCAAAAATAGAATGGGTTCCAGAGATTAGGAAATTATTTGAGGATATTAAAGTGGCCATTTCCACGGCCCCAGTACTGGTGAGTCCAAATTATTGACTACCTTCCAAAATAAACGTTCATGTCTTGGGATTCTTATGCAGAAGAAGGAAAAAGAAGATGAAAGACCCATTGCCTTTATGAGTTGCCCTTTGAAAAATGCCAGTTTAAATTATTCTAACCTCAATAAACAATCTTTTCCTTTAATCAAAGCGGTAAAGAAATTCTACCATATATTAAGGAGTAAGGTATATGCAATTGTACCTAATCCTATAGTTAAGACATTACTGATGCAAAATGAACTAGGTGAAAGGCAAGGAAAATGGATGACAATCCTTCAAGAATTTGATTTAGAGATTCAACCCATGAAGTTGGTAAGAGGCCAAGGATTATAAAAAATGATAGTGGATAACCAATTGGGGATGAAAAGAAATTTTGATTTGATGATGAATCAGAGGTGGAAGATTAGAAGAAAATTTTAGTATCTCAAGTTGATATTGACCAAGGTATAACAACAGATGTCTGGTAGCAAGATATTGTTTACTATCTTTTACAAAATTAGTATCCCAATTGGATGAATAGTTCATAGTGTGGGGGACTCAAAATGGAGTGCAAATCCTACATGCTACATCATAGAAAATTATACAAAAGGAACTATGAAGGAATTCATCTAAAGTGCCTGGGACACAAGGAAGTAAAAGAAGTTTTGGAATAGTTTCATGATAAGTATGGTACAGAGCATGGTTCAACAGAGGCTACGACCCATATTATTTTAAGATTAGGTTATTTCTGGCCTATGATTTTCAAAGATACTTTTGAACATGTGTGTACTTGCCACATTTGTTAGACTAGTGCTAATAGAAAAAGACATCTTGCAATGTCATTACAATCAATGTTTGAGGTATGCCACTTTGCAAAGTGGGGGTTGGATTTCTTTGGTCCGGTGAACCCACCATCGTCAATTGGACATACTTTTGTTCTCACAACTATAGATTATTCTATTTTGTTCTCACAGCTACAGATTATTGCACACACTAGATAGAAGTTGAGACTTTTAGAAATTGCATGACAAAGGTGCTTACAGACTTCTTGGAAGAACACATTGTTACCAGATTTGGGATGCCATTCTTTATAGTGTACGATAATGGATCAACTTTTGCATTGGTATTCCTTACTCAATGGGCACTAGAAAATTAGGTTATTATCAAGTTTTCTTCAAATTATTATCCATAAGGAAATGGTGTGGCCAAATTTACAAATAAGAACTTGATCATGGTAATAAGATGTTTGTCGAAGGAAAATCCCAAAGATTGGCATACTTAACTCAAATATGCACTATGGATAGACTGAGTTAGGATCAAGAATGCTTTGGGGACATCTCCCTATTTGCTCATCTATGGACAAGAGCTAGTATTCCTACTTAACCTCAAGATTCCTATTTTGAAATTCATGAGTGGGTATGTTGAAGATGCTAAAAGGGTACAAATTAGATTAATGAAGCTTTTGGAGATTAATGAGAAACAAACAACTACTTTGAAGCATATGGTGAAACATCAGGATATCATCAAGTGGTGGTTCAACAAGAGGGCCATGATAAAATCTTTCAGAATATTCAACCTTGTTCTTCTCTAGGACAAGGCAAAAGAAAAGTTGGGCAGCCACACTAAGTTTCAATGCTTGTGGATTGGTCCTTATTAGATTGCAAAAATTTTGGGAGAAAATACTTTTAGGCTGAGTTCCTTATAACAAGGGGAATTGGTTTGGTTGCCAGTCAATGGGCAATTCCTGAAACACTACTTTGAAGCCTAAAAGTTTATATATATATATACATATGTATGTACGTACGTACGTACATATATACACATACATATATATGTATGTACGTTGTATGTACATACATACATATATATGTACGTACGTACATATATATGTACATACATATATATGTACGTACGTACATATATATGTACATACATATATATGTACGTACGTACATATATATGTATGTACGTACATACATATATATATGTGTATATACATATATATGTATAGACATATATGTATATATACATATACATATACATATATGTATATGTATATGTATATATACATATACATATACATATATGTATATGTATATGTATATACATATGTATATATATATGTATATATACATATATGTATATATGTATATGTATATATACATATGTATATACATATACATATACATATACATATATGTATATGTATATGTATATATACATATATATATATGTGTGTGTGTGTGTATATATATATATATTTCACTTTCTGTAAGTGTGTTTATTTCTGCAAGTGTGTTGGCTTTCAATTGTGTGTTTGTTTTTAGTTGTATGTTTACTTTCAAAGTTGTGTTAGTTTGGGGGTTTAGGTGCACTCAAGATTTTATCTTGACGTATCTCATTAAACCATTTTTGGTTTTGACTTTTGGGAAGAGGTATTTCTTTGTCAAAACATTTTAATGATTTTGTTTCTTATACCAACTAAGGAATGGATGTTACTTGCAGTAATAGAGGACTTTTAGTCTTGAACGTAGAATTACAGATCAACAAGTTCTCAACACTTTGCAAATTTAAAGATCGATTATCTTAGGTATTTTCAAACCAAGGTCGATGGTAGCATGGGATAGTCTAAATCCTATCGGTTCAAACAAAAGAGTCTTCTTGAAGGAATTGCTAAGATCATTATTTGGCGTGAGAGTTTCCAAAAAGCTCTTAAAAGAGGAACGCAAGGGATGCTTGCTAAAGATTGAATTTGAGAAATGACACCAATGTCTTGGCCACATAGTCTAAGCATGATTAGGGTATATAAAGAAAATAAAAAAAGAAAAGGTGTTAAGAATGAAAGATTCTACAAAGTTTGAGAAAGGTAATTAGCTATAGGGATATGCACTCCAAATAAGTTATCTAGTTTCAAAACAATTGCTTCATCAAAGAATCAAATGGCAACATGCGAGCTACATGAAAAAAATATTCATAAGATTACCTAAGACTTCAAATAAAAGTGACAACCCATTAAGAGTCCTCGGGACTGATTCTCTCATCTAATCAAACAAGGGATTGATAAACAACTTTAGTGAGAATTCCCAATGAATGTACCAGAAGGGTAGAAGATTGTTTCCAAGTTGTCAAAAGCTTTTGATAGATTACATTCTGAGATGTCAAAGAAAATGGATACATTGAACACACACTGAACTTGGAGATTTGAGATTCTAAAGTTTTGACTATAAAGTGACTCCATATATGCTTGGAGTACTTAGGATTTAGTTGATGTTTGACACATGTTAGAAGAATGCTTGTTGATGAAGAAATGCCTTTGTCGTTTCTCCCCTTTTTGTTAGGGCTATTTATTATGGTTTCACAATGCATGCCCCATTTTTCTTAGAATGGGGCCCCCCTACAACAATTTTTAGCTTTCTAGATCCCTAGTTTGGGTTTTGTCATTTTTAAGGTTTTTAATGGTGTTTGTGCCTAATTAGGATCTCTACCTAAAAACCCATTTGTTAGAAACCATGTTTTTGGGGGTAAATAATCAAATTTTTTATAAGGGGTGCACTAGTGCACCTAATACACCCCTCAAGGTATGCTAGTGTGCTAATCACACAAAGGGAAAGCACATCCCTCTTGGAAGTGCACACCTGCACAATTGCGCACCTCCAAGAGGTGCACTCAATTCTTAGCCTATAAAGCCCAAGATCCTACCCCCTTTCAACACTTCACTTCTTTCCTCTCTTGACTATCACACCTCCACAGCTTTTGAGGTGCACTTCATCCCCACATCACCACCTATACACACAACAAACACATTAAATAAACCAAGGCAAAGGTACACACCTTGTGCACCTCTTGAAGTGCACAAGGTGTGCACCTTTTTTTGCATTAATAAATAAAACATAAATAAAAAAGAACTTTAAAAAACTTAAGCTAAAAAGACCTCACCCAAGATAAAGGTACACAAGTGCGTGTTGGAAATAGTCAAGACTAACTAGGTCACTAAGAGGGGAAGGGTGAATCAGTAACCTCAAAAACTTTATTAGATTTAGATCTTAATTGTAATAATCCAATTACCATTTAGTTCATCAAATCTGATCTACTTGCATGCATGAGAAATATAAAACATTCATAACACTTGAATACAATGATTTGGTGGCCCAGAAACCTTCCAAATAGAAAGTAAAACTAGGGTGGGGATGATACCCATAAAACTTCAATACTACAGCATAAAGTTGGCTAGTTAAGGCTTACATTGATCACTTCTGATGATTTTCCCCTTTCAGAGAAATTAGGACGGCTAGGTCCACCTTGTTAGAGGTTTTACAAACACATAATGAAGTATGCACTCGGTAAAGAGATTTGAGAAAAGACTGTTAAGTCTACCTTGTTAAAGGATTTGAACTGGTTTCACCTGTTAGGATAAAGCAGTAGATCTCTAACTTACAATTGAATTGCTGATAAAGATTCCTTGAAGTACTGATCACCTTTATGTGATGGATTTGTCTTTTGATGCTCCTTTATTGATATGACCTTATCATACACTTTTTCTACTGCTGATTCACATTCACATGCTTCTTTTCCATATTATTGTCACACTTGGATACAATACAATACATTACATATATATCAATCTAATTTACATAATTACAAAGTCAACCATCATACAAGTTAACACCAATATTACAAAGTCGGCCCATATATAGATACTCAGGTTCTAAAGACTGACTTGGTGAAGTTCTGATACTCGACATCCACTGTCATTACTCAACATCATCATGCACTTGGTAGAAGTAGAAGGTTGGTCCATAGCAATCACTTCAATGTAGTCTTGAACTCAGTCTACACTCGTGACTCGATAGATACTGTGTAACTTGGTATAAACTGAATTAATTGTTTACCATGATTACACTCCATAAACACTGGCTTTGCTTAACATGAATTGCTAGCTTAGTAAAAATTGAAAAGCTTGGTAACCATTGGATTGCTTAGGTTGAACTGCAGTGCTCGGTGGCTACTAGAATACATGGAAAGCACTTGTAGACTATTCAATAAGCTCGATAGCCATATAGAATCTAAATAAGTGTTGTCACTAATAAAAAACTTGACTACATGTCAATAGTGTGCACATGCACACCTTTACTAAGGTTAAACATCCCTTGAGTATAGTAAAGGGTGTACACATAGCACACCCCATAAGGTATGCTAAGTGCACACCCTTTTCTTTTACACTTGTCTTACCTTTATACCATAAGAGGTGCACCTAACACACCCCACGAGGTGCGCTAGGTGCATACCCTTAGTATTAAGAGTTTTGATGTAGGAAGGCATACCTATCACACCTCTAAGGTGTGCAAGGTGCACCATTTTTTGTTTTCTAGAGGTATTTTATGTTAGGATAAACCACAGACAGAAATAAAAACTACATGCAAATATAACCAATAACAGAAAATAATAGATCACATAGAAATGAACACAAGGCACCAAGATTTAATGTGGTTCACCCAATCCCTGAGCTACGTCCACCAAAATAGCAAGTTTGATCTTATTACAATCCAATAATTACAACCTGATTACAATCCGTAATCCCTTACAGCTCAATACCGCCGCAAGAACCAATTTTGCGTCACAACATAAATGAAAAATACCCAACCCTAAACCATTTTGTACAAGTATTAAACCGCTTTAGGGTTATAACATGTCAGCCATAATATGTCAGCTACCATGTCGGCCACGGCCCAAATTTTTTTTTTCGGGGCGATGCCTCGAACCCCACTATTTATGAAGTATGTACAATACTTTCTTGATCAGTCACCATAATTTAACATTTTATAGGTTTTTTGGTGGTTTAAACAATTTTTTAGGATTTTACATTCTGGGTCATTTTTGTCTTAATTAGGGTTTATATAAGTTAATTTTTCTTCGCCTCTAGACTATGGATATTAGTTTTGGGCAGATATAATAGCTTCCTCCTCATCCTTCCTCAGTGCAAAGATGGCTCCAAAACTAGTGGTCTTCAAATTCCAAGGTTTTCTAGCAAAGTCAGGCTTCTAAGATGAATATTCAGTAATCTAGGACATTAAGCTCGGCCATATCAACTGGAATGCATTCCTAGTATTATGCAATAAACCAACCAAGAGGTCTCCAATGATATCTACACTTATTAGATTAGGGTTAGTTAATGTAGCATCACACCCTATATCAATACAATCTTTAGAGTTGATCATGGCATTGGCAGAGAACTATGATTCAAATGAAAGGGTTGTGAAATGTATAACTAGAGAGATCATCCTAGATCTAAGGCCTAAGAATATAGAGAAAGTATTCCATCTTCTAAGAGTAGATCAATATACTAGGTTAACATATAATCAAGTAGAAAGGTGGTATAGAGAGCATGGAGAGGAAGCATAAAAAATCATCCAATCTTCATATCTCATTGAGAAGACTCCTCTTGGACGAAAAGTTGGCAAAGTAGATATTACAAGGGGTTATATGAAAGATGATATTGGACATTCTATAGTGCTCTTGAGTAGAGTCATGGGGTTACCAACATCAGGACCCAAACATATGGATGATACACTTTATTGAGACCATCAAAACAACAAAGATGCCAAATGATTGGGCTTCAATTCTTAGTGAGAATTTAGATGAGAAACTAGTGACAATCAAGAACAACCAAAGGTTCTACATGACATCCTATTTGGTATACCTATTGGCTACAAGAGCAATAGATTATCTAGGATTGTTCAAAAGGGGCAACATACAAGATGCAAATGCATGGCCTTATGTGGTATACCCCTAGTTGGTAAAGAAAACACTTTCAAAGCATATCAAGGAATACAAAATATTGAATGATGCCTTCATTTGTGTAATCATCTAATTCTTGAAGGAGATTATGTGAAAAGGATATCAGATGAGGTAGTGGCAAAGATTACAGAAATCAATGCCTATTACATCCAATTTAAAACATTCACCTATTCAAGGGTAGCAGGTATGACTGTTAATTCAAAGAAGCTCCCTAGGTATCCTTGTGATAGACTTATATTGCTAGAGATTGCATGACAATTCTTGTTTGCATATGAGAGAGTAAGGAAGCAACATAAGAAGACCTAGGTATGTCCTATCACTATAGGTCCATTTAGTGTTAACTGAAAGTAGTATATTGTCACTTTTGAGTCTTCATAGAATCAATATCCCTTGGAGGAATATAACTTTCCTCGCCCCTATTTTGATAACATTGACAGAGTTTAGTACTTGGCAAGGAAACAATGCCAACATGAAGATGCCATAGAGGATCATTGGATGAATGTAGTAGATGACTACACAATACGAATAAGGGATTAATGTAGGATGACTCTCTATTTGGCAGGTAGTGCCTTAAAAATAAAGGTCCCTTTAAAGATAGTGCAATAGGACACTAAAGAGGTCCTAGATCCCTTGTATAATAGAGATAAGATATTTGATCGACTTATCATGAATGTAGAGATTGATCAAGAAGAAAACATAGATATTAATCATAGGGTGAGGCATGTCATCCAATTGACCAAGGATCAAAAGACCATTCAAGCTAGATCCAATTCCATGAACCATAGTTTTCCAAGGTACAACGTGCCCAGTGAAAGGTAGAGGAGAAAAGGTGACAATGCCAAAGTTCACAACTTAGTCTCCACTGAGACCAAAAATAGTGTATCAACTTGATAGAGAAGTTGGGTACTTCAAGGCACAAAAGGGTAAAGGAAAAAGGAAAAGAACTTCCCCTCAACAAGCTGAGCTTAAGGAAGGGGCAACTCAAGTACTTGAGCAGCAAGGGGAAGAGAATGTATAAGGGGCAAAGAATGTAGAAGTCACACAGATTCAAGATAACCCGCTAGTGCCACTATTGAAATAAGGGCAAGAAGTTGAAAAAGAAGCACAAGAAGTGTCTTCGCCTACACAAGAGCAAGAAGCATCCCCATTGGCTCCTAAGAGAAGAAAGATGAAAACTTTGATTAGAAGGATATAAAGACAAAGGGTGATGAGAAAGGTTATTCCTTTTCCATCAGTCCCAGAAGTTATTCTAGAAGAGGAAGAAGAGGATGACAAAGATAAAGAAGATAACCTTCCATTAAGTCAAAGGACTCATCTTGCTAGGGCTATAGAGGTAGAATGGAGAAGAAGCTCTACTATAACAATGCCATCCATTCTTGCACAACCTATTTAGGCTACAACTTTGGAGGATCGATTACAACAATGGATCAATGAGAAAGAAGACCAAGGAGCTGATGTCTTTTAGATGTTAGATTTTGATTTCATGTGTATAGGTACTGAGTTGGTAGGCAATAAGATAAGGGATACTTTGACTAATAAACCTCAACAAGAGGATTGGAGTCAATTGTCGTCTTAGCCACAAGGACCCAAAATTGCTCTACCATCACCAAATCAAGATTCATTTTGTGTGGATAAAGGTTCAATTACTTCTCTCCCTCTAGGTAATGAAGAATAGGTCTAAGCTAAATAGGAAGAAGAGCCACAACAAATACCCATCAATGAAGTGTCAAAAGAAGGGAAAATATATAAGGAACCTCAAAAAACTTCCCAAGATACAAAGGTGAGGACTATGGACTCAACAAATATAGAGATGCCTAATATGGATCTCTCACAAAAGGAGAAGACTCCAAAGAGGAGTGATAAGGGAAAAAATATAACATTACAAAATCCATCTTCATCTAAAGATAAATCACTAATGGAAGATACTCTGAGATGGTTGAGAAAAGAGGTGATGGTTGGACATAAAAGACAACTGTATGGTACTAAATAAGAGGGAATGGGAGAATTAATTGAAGCTCTCAAGAAACTTGAGCCACCTGTAGGTGATGCACAAACACTGGCCTTTCTCATGAGTGATCAAAATTAGGACTTGTTCACGCATGTTGCCATCCATCCTTCACATATAGATATTGAGTATTTCATTCCAAAAGATTATCAAATCAGGGAGGTCATGCTTGGAAAACTCATTGTGGATACTACCAAATTGATGGTTACTACAAGGATTAAAGAAGTGTTTAGGCACTTAGAATAGGATGAGTTTGAGGTTTTAGAGCTTTGAAAGTAGAATGAAATCCTAAGAGGATATTTGAATGAAGTAGTTGGTCTATTATATCTTGAAAATCCTAAGGAGACTCTAAATGCAACACTTGATAAGAGGGATAAGGAGACTGTGCAACTAGATCCATTTTTGAAGGCTTGTCAGTAATGGCAAGAAAGTTTTGAAGAGAAAAGTGTATAGGTTCTGCATATAAATCTTAAATTGCTACACCACATGCAAAGTAATATCGATAAGTTGGTTGCTATATTGAACTAGGATTTTGGGTTAATGGATGAAGTACATACTTGGGGAAAAGACCTACGAGCATTGTAGTCAATAAAGGGTCAAAGGTATCAGATGTTGATGGATGTATAGATGGCAGATGAGTTAGATAAAATAGATGATTGGATATATAAGATTGAGGATGTTAATAAATTAATGGAAACATTACACATGAATATTCATAAGCTTAAGGATCAAACCCAAGAACAAATTTTGGAGGTAGAGAGACATTACAATGATGCTTGCTGGACATTTTTGAAGATGATTCAAGAGATAGACTAATGACTGTACAAGCAATTGTTGAATAATTTTGAAATAATTTTGAAGAAGCTTCCACTAATGAGGATATTAGACGAGCATTTAAGACCAAAGAGGCATTTCTATAATTAGATGTGAAATTGGGAGATTTTGCAAACACTCGCATATAGGTAGGCAACTATCAGCAAAAGGTAAAGGATAAATATTAACCTTTAGATTTGTTGGATGCAACCCAAGTCATAGAGATTATATAAAAATTCGAGACCAAATACACAAACATAGCTTTGGTATGAAGGGGAACAAAACTTAGAAGCTAGAATTTCAATTTTGACATTTGGTAAAATTTTGCATTTTTTCCACAAGCTTCTAAGGTGCGCTTCTTCCAAGGTGCACTTCTTTGAAGGTGCACAAAAAGTTCTTGAAGAGTTTAGAGGTGTGCCAATAGTGTGGTATAAGACAACCACTTCTTGTGGTAATCGCTCACCCTTGGGGTCGAGTATAGTTGATTCTAAAATATCATCAATACAAACTTGGTCCATTGCATTTCTTGCTATATTTGTAGGACTTCCCACCATGCCAATCGAGCTAGTATGGAGGGGCATTTCATCAACCCTATTGATTCTCTCAAAACTATCCATCAACCCTTTACAAGCATGGGGAAGGAGGTGGTTCAACAACTCTATTATAATTTTCCATCCCTTTAGAGGGACACCAAAGGGTGGTTGAGGGATTTTTCCATCCTCAAACCTCGAATCACCTACCACTTTGGGGGAGTTGACAACCTCATTTGAGGTGTTCCATTTGCTAGGGTTTGATCATTTACCAATGGTGATAGTGACAACCTCTAGGGAGGTTATTTTTTCTTTGTTCTTGTGTTCTATGCTAGAGCTCATCTTGTATGTAGCATCAATGTGGCCTATAGTCCTCCATTGACGGTATTACATGGTAGGCCAATAGTTGGGAACTGCCAAATCTCAATTTGAGAATTATAAAGTTGGGTAGGGTTTTATTAATGACCAGACTGACACAAAACTATGCAAAACCAACCTCAAATTGAAGAGGGTAACCAAGTCTATAACAATATATTTTTTGAATGAGTCCCCAATCCATTTGTAAATATGTTCATCCCAAAATTGTAAGGGGATCCCATGCAGTCTGACCTAGACTGATGCCATGCATGTAAGGTCATTTGCAAGGTCAAATCTTGGTTTCCATTTTGCCAGTGTGAGGGGGTGTTTACCATATAATTATGAGCTCAATAGGACCTTATAAAGGTCATTAGAAACTATGAAGTAGAATAGGAAGATCCCACCTAACATCACCAAAGTAGAGATGCTACCCTTGCTTTTCCACTACCCAGATATCCATTTTCTTGCCATCTCAATAGAGTGTCTAAAGTTCACAAATCTCCCAATCAAGGTCAGATTGAGGTATGTCATTATATTATCAACAGCCAAGTCCAAGAGACCAATGTTTATTCCTTCTTTTGTTGTGGTGATATTCACTAAGACATTCAAGAATATTCATAGATGACCCCACAAGCACTGACATCCAACCTTGTTTGGTGGGGGATTGTTCATGTGCATCGATAGGCTCCACAGTCAATACACACAGTTCTTGAGAATCAATAGTAGGAACCAAAGTTAGTGGAACATGGCTAGCCACACCCAAAATAGGCTCAAAGGTAGGACCAGAGGGCCTAGAACTCATGGGGGTAGAGGAGGAGGATGGGTCCTCCCTTGCAGCAAGCATGAAATTTGAAAAATGCTTAGGGGAGAAAACCAGAGATATGTTTGTTATGGGTCCTCCCCCTGGTATGTAGATAGTTTAAATATATATATAATAAATATTTAATATGGGGTTGCAAATTGTGTGGGGTTACAAGTTAATTAGGCTTAATCTTGTAGCTAACTATAAGTAAGTGTGTTTGAGTTAAAATGATACTAGAATGTCTTAAACTGATACTGTATCACCTAGTTTAGTAGTGTAAGATAAATACTAACTATCAAAGGAAAGCATTAACAATACCAAATAAGCAAACACTTAAGATAGGATCGACTATTATCACCACAAAAGGAAGCAAACCAAGAATGGTAGGCTCGTAATGGTATAACATATGATATAATGGATTTGTCCTCAATTTAAGATATGTATGCTCAGAAGTTATGCTCAAGCTTTAGATGGAGGGATGGAGTGGATGAAGCAAGGTTTCAACAATGGATTCATGGAGTGATTCCAACATTATAATGGTATTTTGGTAGTTTATGAGCTCTCAAAATAGCATTATAACTTTGCATGGAAGGTGGATAATTTGAGTGAAAGGAGAGGGTTTAATTTATAGGCCAAGGGTTGGAGGAATGGAGGGTCATGATGTCAAGATGATGAGATGGTGAGGGATGGTCAAGATGCACTCAAAAGGGGGCACATGGATTGTGCTTGTTTAGCACCAATGGGGAGGTGACAAGTGTTACAAGGCGAATGCATGTGAGAGGATAGGAAATGGGTTGGTGAAGGGCTTGATGAGGGTGGTTGAGCATGTAAGAGTCATGTAAGAGATGTAAGAGAGGATGGGAGAGGTGTAAGAGATGTGTAAGGGTCATTTATGAGGATGGGTGAGGGGAGAAGATATTTGTTGACTCTAGCTTGGGTTAGCAAGTCTTAACCCATGTTTATGATTGTGCACATGATTAGAAGAGGGATTAGGATTAGCTTAGTAGAGGGGTTAGGAGATGAGTGATTTGGCTTTGATGGGATGGGTTAGTTAGGAGGTTAAGTGAGGTTAGTATGGGTGAATGGGTTGGATTAGGGGTTAGGATAGGGTTTAGGAAGGCTTTTAGGATTTTAGATATTTTATTAAATGTTTTATTCAATAAAATGAGAGTATGGAATTAAATTGAATAGATTCGATGATTTATTCAATTTAATAGAGGAATTGAGATTTAATTGATAAATTGACTTTGGGTGATCATTTGATTTTATCAATTGGACTATAGTTAATTAAATAAATAAATAAACTAGGGGATGACAATTAATTAATTAAATAGTAAATATTTAATCAATAATGTCTTAGGAGAAAACTAAATACGATTACTTATTGATGTAATCAGATTTAGGTGTCTATAGATACTAGAATGTCTAAGACAACTAAGAGTTTTGTGGTTTTATTCAATTTTGGCGGGATCGCAAACCCTGGTGGGATGTCATGCGGGATTGGGGGTAAACTGACGGGATGGCATTCCCACAAAAAGGAACACGATTGAGTCCACAGGGATGCTATCCCACTGTTAGAGAGGTCAAAATGAGGACAGGGTTGGGTTAACCAAGGTGGGAAAATGGAAAACACGATCCTGTGGGATCAAGGGTCCACGGGATCGCTGGTTTTAGCTAGCATGAGAACGCGCAAGCGGGGATGTGATTAATTGGTCAAGTTTTGGACAAGTCAAAGGCGTGATCTTGTCGAAAGATATATTTGCGAGAACACCAGATTTTGCGACTGCGAGAATGCTATAGCAGGACCGCTGGTCAATTGGGTAGAATAGGATAAGGTTAATGTTGCGTTCCCATGGGAAGATAAACCCGTGGGATTGCGAGGGCATTTTCATAGGAACATGGGTTGGTGCAAAAAAAAGTAGAAAAAAGCTGAGGGGAAAATGAGGGGTTGAGGATTATAATCTAACACAAAAAATTGACATCGAGATTGATTGTGTTTTGTACAGTAGTCCTTGGATGCCTTAGTATCATGGGAGCGGTGAGCGACGATGTTGCGTGCAGGAGAGATGTTGACACCTGTAGACTAGGCAAGGATCAAGGTGATCAAACTAGGCTACCTTGTGAGGTTTCCCCATACCCACACGTACATGGTGATGGTCATAGCCTTGTGCGAGCAATGGCACAATGAGACAATGACCTTCCATCTACCAACTAGGGAGATGACGGTGACCTTAGAGGATTGTACCGCATTTTTAGACTATCACTACAGGGGATGCTAGTGATGGCAACTAGAGAGATGACAATAGAGGTGGCTATACAAGGACTGGTAGGACCTAAAGTCGAGTTCAGGATCCGACGAGGATGATTCACCTTGGATGAGCATTTGGATTGCATGGCACCAGAGAGGCAGATTTACTTCTATGTGTTGCAGCTCGTTTCAGGGTACATTGCCCTAGATACAAGTGGGACAAGAGTCACTTTGGCATTGATTCTAGTTATGATGTGGATAGTGGATGCAGGACTCCCAGCTACATGGGGGTCTTTGATGTTGGCTGAGCTGTACAGGGACCTTCATCAGATAATATACCAGGGTGGTCACCAGTAGGGGAGGAGTATTGGTTTCCCGACACTACTACAAGTATGGGCCTAGGAACATATTGCCATGCTCAAGCCTCTTGGGTAGAGAGGGAGACAAGTGGAGGAGCCAGTGGCATACAGTTGGGTCGAGCCACTGACATACCACCACACAAATTCAGTGGACTACAAGAGAGTTAGTATTGATGAGATAGTTACAGTGGTGTGACGGCCATACATGGGCTTGGGACCATGGGCAGAGGATGGAGAGTAGCTTCCATACATGATATTGCCATGTTTTGTGTTTGATCAGTGGACCTACATAGTAGAGCAGTATAGGTCGGACAGGGTGTTACGACAGTTTCGATGGTGGCAGATGGCTCTAGGAGAGCCAAACTGGTATCAGTGTGTGACACATGAGCCAATATTGATGTAAGGGCCAGCCTTGTAGAGAGAGGGATTTTTGAGGGCATGGTTGGAGCTAGAGCAATAACAATGGAACTGGTTTGGGGGGTCAGCAGATGCGGGCTCCACTTAGGAGTATCGAGACACTTTTGTGCGACTGAGACCAATCAGGCGAGCACAGGTTATGAGGGCAGCAGTGGTGGTGGGTGAGTTAGCCTGGGCAGCCCAACAGGGGTGCTATGTAACCAGAGGGTTGTGGCAGTGGGTAGTGACCATTTCTCAAGAGGAGGGATTGGCGTGGCAGAGGCAAAGGGTAGGGATGTAGGAGAGCGGAGCTCAAGCAGAGAGGGGAGGAGAGGAGAGAGTGGAGGAGAGAGGGGTAAAGCTAGAAAGAGGTGGAGAGGAGAGAGAAAAGGAGAGAGGGGGAGAGGAGAGAGCAGAGAAAAGGAGGCCATAGGGGGAGAGGGAGAAGAGACCATAGAGGCTAGGATGGGGTGACAGAGGAGGGCCAGCGATAGGGGGATGGGGTGGTGAATGGGCAGCCCATTACGCCTCATTACAGTTGACTCATAGTATGACTAGCCAGCTACTATGCGACACACAATAAGAGTGAGATTAGCTTCATATAAAGTGAGATTAACTGCAGTAGGAGCGAGATGTAGAATAGGGGTAGGCTGATAGGGTAGGTATAGAGGTGGGGAGGCTGTAAATGGAGATAGGGTGAGTGGAGGGGAGATTGGATGTGGTGACATTGGAGAGGTAGGCTGCGCAAGTGAGGATAGAGGCTCTCCAGCAGGAGTGAGATAGGCTGGTGGTGGAGGTGGCAACCCTATGAGCATAGGTGGCAATGGGAGGTGGGATAGAGGAGTTGAGGAGACTATAGGCGGAGGTAGAGGATCTAAGGGAGAGGGCTAGTTTTTATTAAGGGAGATACCACATAGTGGTTCCAGCATCCTAGATAGAGCATTACAGGTGACCAACTCAGTTAGGTACAACAGGTACACACACAGGGATGCAGGGCAGAGGGGATAGTGGATGGAGTGTTGGGGGGGGGTGAGTATAGGTAGGTCCCAATACACAGGTCATAGTCAGAGGGTAGGACTAAGCCTGAGGAGGGGGAAGAGGGATGAGGCAGAGAGCTTTAGGGGGAGGATTGATGAGGCCACCACCTCCACCACCAACAACACCAGGGGCCATGGGAGAGATAGAGGAGGAGACAGAGGAGTTAGATTAGTGATCAGTGATATGTTGGATTTTTGACATGACGAGCATTTTTTTGTACAGATTGATAGTTTTGAGATGTATATTTTGTGCGGGCATAGACCCGTTGTATGATATGGACATTATATATTAGGACTTTGATGGACTATTATTCTTTCATTCTTTCATTGATATAGACCTGATGATTCTGGTGAGAGATGTATTATGGACTATTGATGTCATGTGTATTGTTGCTATGCTTTGATATGCAGGATGTGATGTTTTGATGATATTGTTGATGATTTGGGATGCAAGATGGGATATGTGTTGAGATTTATGATTGAGCTGATAGTTTTTGATGCAGGATATGATATGTGCTACAATTTGGATATATGATGTGATATGCTTTTGATGTGATTTTAGTTATGATGATGAGGATATGATGCAATTGATTCTAGCTATGATTATGTAGATGTGATGTGATATATGTTGATATGATTTTCTTTATGATATTTTAGATGTGATGCGAGATATTTATGATGTGATTCTTTTTATGATAGATATGATGTGAGATGTTTTGATGTGATCCCTAATGATGTGATCTCGTTTTATGATATTTCAGATGTGATGTGATATGCTTTGATGTGATCTCTGGTGATAGGATTTACTTTATGATATATGATGTGATATGCTATTGTTATGATGATAAATACATACTAAACAATAAATGGGAAAAAGAAATGACTCAGCGATTAAATGATAAACAAAAGATTTATGATATGAAAAGTGAACTCAATGGTATTACAAAGGATCAATAACAAATGTTAAAATTAACCCTTATGAAATGATGAGTTTACAAATGAATTTGGATTTAAATGATGCACGTCATATGCTAATGAAGTGATGAACTTATAACGAATGCAATTTAATTAAATAATGGATGGGAAATGCTAGTGAAATGATGAACTTATAAAAAATGAAATCTAATTAAATAATGGATGTGAAATGCTAATGATGAATGAGAATCTAAGGATAAATTGACAATAACAATGATGAATCTTAAACTAATGATGAACTGACAATGCAAAAAAAAAATTGTTTGAACTCATAATGCTTTAAAAAAGAGACAAACTAGGGATGATAAAAAAAATGATTTACAATCTAATGATGAATTTTTTTTAAAATGACCATCTAGGGATGAGCTATATGAAATGCATTATACAAACTAATGATGAACTATGATGCCAAAATTTAAATAAACAAAAGAAGAGGTCAGGAGATTTTATGATATGCTAAAAATAGCCACAAACTAAAAAGATATATTTGCAACTTATGATAAGAATGTGAGAGGAACATCAAAGAGAAAATGCTATGATTTTATGAGATACGATAACAGGATAAAAAACTATGATAATATAACACAATATAGTCTAGGAGATATGAGATAAACGATGATGGTAGAATAGGATAACTAATGCTAAACTTATTATAGTGAGCTATGAGGTAAAAAGTGATCGTAAGAGATGCTAACTCTAAGGAGAATGATGTTAGAAAATGAATGACCAACAAACTCGCAGTCAAGAGGATAGAGATGATTAGGGCTAGGATAGTAACTTTATGATAGGGATCACATCATGATGAGGATGAACAAGAGTTGATGGTCAATGATTTGAATCAAATGATTCTAAGGTTGGAACAAGTGAGAGTTCAAGGGAGAGAGGTGATGAAAAGGAGGAGGATACTAGGGGTTCTGAAAATAAATGTGAGGCATAGGAGAAGCTTGAGCATGGGGTACTTCATGAGGAAGTACCACTATGTAGTGTGAGAACTTTATTTGAGATAGGATTTTTAGGGATCTTCCAAGGTTACTAAGAACATCAAAGGCTTTTCCCCAAAATTCCATAGGACTGACTCAAACAGGCATGCAAGTATTGCCCCAACATCACACACGAGTCTCAGAGAGATCTGTGTAGGAATAATGCTGGGTGATCCACAAGCAAACGATATTAACCAAGTGCACCATGTTTTAATGAGAAATGAAAACATGTTTGAAATATGCAAGGATAATAACTGATTGACTCTCAAGCAAAAAAATACTATGATCAAAACCATGCCCCTAAGTTGCCCTAGTCAAAACACACCATGATATGAAATGATCATGACAATCTTGAAGAGGAAACAATGAAAGATACATAGAAGTGATCAATCAAAATGTACAAAAAACCAAATATTTTTCAAAGTGAGAAAGTAAACTTTTGCTAAAGAGATCAACTGATGAGCTACTAATAGGCTAGGGACACAAGATGTCGCAACAAGACCTGGATAGTATGTACAAGCATGACTATACAATGACATGGGAACTCTAGACCAAAAGACACAGTAGTAGGTATGTACATGATGGGGGAAAGCTTAGGATGAGAAGATAGCATTGGTATGATACAAGGGTTTGTTTACAGGTGGGGTTTACGTAAAGCGTGATTTATGTACAAAGGTTAGGATACTATTGTATTTACATAGTTAGGGTACATATGATACAAGGATCAATGAAGGGGTATGAGACACAAAGTTCTATGGGCTGCATATGCTACATATGGTAAAGTACAAGGATGAAAAGCACTTGATAAGATACATGCGGTAGAGTACAATGGTAGAATACATTGGGTATGATACATGGGTGCTATAATACAGGAGTGAGGTGGGATGTTGCAAAGTGCAAGGTGTTGGAGGATGATGTTGTGAAGCATGGTGAGTAGAAAAATAATGAGGAACACCTTAGAAAAGCGAGGAGATGAGTGATATGATACGAAGTGGTGACATGGGGGGTGCGTGTCAATGATAGATAATGAAAAAGCTATAGTACACCTAGTGCCTATTTGCTAGGTTTTCACCAGGGACCTATCCAAGGCACTTGAATTGCTAAGTTTTCACCATTGGATGCTTATTTTTCTTTGCCTATTTTTGGTTTGAGAATTTTTTATTTAGTTGTAGAATTTCTTGAGGTGAATAATGTTGATAGGATCATTCAAGACTTCACCTTCAAGAGTAGATAGCTAATAGGATTTTGAGCCAAAAGATGCCATGACCACATAAGGACCAAGCCATGTGGGCTCAAACTTACCTTTCTTTTCTTTGTTAGCCTGAACCTTCATATTCTCTTTAAGGACCATGTTACCTTCCTAAAAACTATGAAGATGAACTTTCCTGTTGAAATTGTACTTAAGGAAACTTTGATAGACCATGAGGTGGTTGTAGGCCTATTGGCTTCTCTCATCAAGTAGATCAAGTTGAGTAAGTCGAGCCACCCTATACTCTTCATCAGATATCTAACCTCATCGAGAAATGCGAAGAGATGGGAGTTCAACCTCAATAGGTAGGACTGCTTGAGCACCATAGACCAAAGAGTATGGGGTTCTACGAATGGATGTATGGAATGAAGTGCGATATGCCCATAGGGTGGGATTGTTTTGCAAATGCCAATCATAGCTGGAGTCATTGACAAGTTTCTTGAGGATTCTAAGTAGGGTTTTGTTAGTTGCCTCCACCTGACCGTTACCTTGTGGGAAATATAGGCTAGAAAAGTGGTGATGGATGTGAAGGGAGGTGCACAATTCCTCCATATTTAGGTTTTCAAAATTTCCCCCATGATTTATGAAAATGGTGGTCAGGATACCAAAGTGACATATGATATGATATAGGATAAATTTGAACACCTGAACTCCCATGGCAGTAACAAGGGGAATTACTTTGACCTACTTAGTGAAATAATCAGTGACAGTGATTATCCACTTGTGCCCTTCTGAAGAAAGTGGTGCAATAAGGCCAATGAGATCAAACCCCCAGTAGGCAAAAGGCCATGGTGGTGCAATGGGTTGCAAGTCCTGTGTTGGAGCTCAGAACAAATTAGCATGCTATTGACAAGGTAAACATCGTTTCACAAACTCACATGCATCATGTTCTAGAGTAGGCCAATAGTATCCAGCCCAAAGGACTTGCTTTGCTAGCACCATCCCATTCATGTGAGCACCACAAAGTCTAGTGTGTACCTCTTTAACAGCCATCACAACCTCATTTTGATCTAAACATTGAGAGAGATATCATGACAACCATAATGATATAGGGTTTGGGCAATGATAGTGTAACAGGAAGCTCTACAAATAAGGTTTTGGCACTAGGCTCATGTGAGGTGAGGAGATATGATATCATTTAGTAGGTAAGCGTGAATTTCATGGTACCATGGAGATTGGGGACCAACCAAGATACAAACCCATGTTAATTCATCATTCTCATATGCAGGTTTGTACAATTGCTCAACCAAGAATTCATATTGCATAGCTTCGCGTGGCATTTCCAAGAGAGAACCAATATTAGCCATGGCATCAGCTGCCTTATTTTGGAGTATAGGTACCTATACAAACTAGATTTGAGTGAAATGCTCCTTTAATTGATCAACTATATCTTTGTAAGGTAGTAGCTTGTCATCCTTGGTCTAATATTCATTCAATGCTTGTTTGATGATAAGCTAAGAATCATCATAGACCTGAAGCTCCATGATATTCCATTCAATGGTGATTTTGAGTCCTGCAACAAGGGCCTCATACTCTGTAATGTTATTGGTACATCGAAATTGCAGCTTGAAAGATTTAGGAATATAATTGCCTTGAGGTGTAACCAAGAGTATGCCCATGCCAGAGCCATGAGATGTATAGGAACTGTCAAAATATAGCTTCCAAAGTGATTGTTCTTCTATCAAATAGAGGTGTTCATCAAGAAATTCCATGAAGAGTGGGTGATTTTCAACTAAGGGTGCATCAACCAAGTGATCTTGAAATGTCCCTTTTCTATTTTTTCATGATATTTCCAACCTCTAATCAGATCTTTAAAATCAAACAGCTAATATCCCAAAGATCCACCAAATTCCTCAAGAAACCCCAAATCGGGTATGTTGAAAATAGTGCTAAAAGCTTCACAACTTCACAAATTATTAATGAATCTGAAAATGGAAATTTTTACAGAACTTTCAGCAGCATAACAGCCTACAAATTGAAATTTCCAGATCCATATAGCCTTTACACAACAGATCACAAATGTAGAGCCAAAACTATGCTCATCGGGCTCCCGAAATAGCACAAAATATGCCCGAAAACACCACAAGAACACTAATAATCTATCTCAGAAGTTTAATCACGTCCCAATATATATATTCAGATCTATTTTAATATTTAAAAGTCTGATATACAGCAGCAACCAAAACTGATATGAAATACTCAACCGGAAACACCAAACTCTTACAAAAATACACCCGGAAACTCACAAATCTGCACTGTTCAGCACAAAGGCAAACTCTGTATGAGCATGCACATGGAATGGCTTCAAACTCCCGTCCTTAGCCTTCTTGGAAACCTGCAAACTCCCGTTCTTGGGTCTCCCTGGAAACCTGCAAACTCCCGTTCTTGGGTCTCCTTCTCCACAGGTTTGGCAGCCTCTGAAGAATAACAAAGAATGAGCAAAAATCAAGTTCTGGAAATCCCCCTAAAATGCCTCCAAACCTCTTTAAAAAGGGCATAACTATAACTCACGTCCAAGAGAGGTTAATGAAACATATTTTAATAATAATTATCATTTATTAGTCCAACGGTTTCCAAAGATTAACTCCCTTTTTCCGAAACTTCACTTTATTGGGCCTGCCTGTCTTAGCAAAGATTATTATTTTTTAATTATTTGAAAAGGGGACATGAAAAGTCCTCCCCTCCCAAACATTGCTTGTCCTCAAGCAATGGCTGAACAATAAACCAATCAATCCTCCTGGATCCCAAATGTAGTCATGAACTATACTACTACCAATTAACACAAACTCCTGCAAGATCTCCTGCAATATGACCAAGAGGAATCCATAATCAAACTGGCAATTATAGCTCAACCAAACTCCAAAATCACCATTACCACAGTAAAAAACCCATGAGACACAAACTCTTAGAATATCAAAACCCAAGTAAAGTGGACTACCAACATAGTAAATACCATCAATGCATTCCACTGGCCTATATGGAATGTACAATCCAACTCTGCAACAATGGTGAATGCTCTCAAATGAAACTATACCAAGTATGGAGAATCCACACACTGTACAACTCCTGCAGTCAACACAACTCTGTAGATCATTGGCCACTATCTCATAACCATAACTCCCATGCACCCCTGATGGTGAAAAGCCATCACAAGATAAACAACAAGAAATGGAATCCAAACCAAATTTTCCATGAACAAGTGATACAACCCACTGTGACTGATCACTAGCTAAGTCAGGAGATGTCATAGCCAAAGGAGTAGAATCAATAACAACATTTGCTGAAGCACCACTCCAAAACTCCTGCTCTAAGTCATGTATTATCAAGCTATCAACTACAGAACCTGTCGCCATGTCGTGCCCATCACAACTCTCATCTCGAGGCATCAAACTATTCCATAACTGATGATAAGCACTAGGAACCAAAGTACATCTCTGTATCATAATCTCATCAACATGGTCATCAAAGGTAAATTGATGAGCGTACCTCACAGTGTAATGCCGATAAAATGCGCCAATCTCCGTCAGTGGCTCAGACTGTAATCTAGATGAAACTAACTGCAATTGATCATCAACCATGTTGGAACTGACTACTACCTCCAAAGATATCACCAAGGGAGTAGTATTACTAGCAGGAACCATGCCAACTGTTGACTCACCAACATCACACATGACCTTTGATACATCTCTAGTCTCTGTGCCTTCAGTACTCGAGGCCACCACCCTGTCAGGCATACAATAATCTGCTACAATACCCAACTCAACTAAACCTGACTCTAGTGGGAATGAACCTGATATGCCAATGTTAGTATCAAGGATGGATGCATCCCCATCTCCACTGTCTCTAACAATCTCAGCCGTGGACATCCTCGAATCACCAAACACCATAGCTTGTGACTGTATAGAATCAGATAAAGACTGTAGTCGCTCTAACTCCATGGTCACCTTAGCCAAATGAAACTGTGACTCCTTGAAAGTCAACTGTGTACTCTCAAGAATCTCAGAAGTCACCTCAAGCTGCTCAGTAAGCTCACTCACCTCATCTTCCTTGGCCAACAATGCATCATATGCTGTACTACCCCACTCCATAAGATAATCTCTGTCAGCTACCAACTGCATATAATTCTGTCTCAAAATCCGAATAGCCTCCCATAAAGAGTGGATCTCTGTCAAGGAAAGATAACTTCCTTCCTGCTCATCACTAGTAGGAGAACCCCATCCATAAACTGCTAATAACTGACGAGCAGCATCAAAATGTTGGCAAGTGATAGCAATGTCTCGGTCACTAACTCTCAACTGATTAGACACATGATGGCATTGGCTTGAATGTCTCCTACAAACCTCCTTTGATGCACTGTCTAAAGGAGTATCCTCAAAGTTACTAGTCTCTAGAGTATTACCATCCATGTCCCGTGAATCAACTCTAAAGCTCATATCAACATACAGAGTATCAAAAACTGTAGCACTACTGTCCAACTCCTCTGTACCCAAAGAAACTAAGTCTTCAAAATTGCCCACTACATCCTCCTGGATGTCATCAATGCCAATATGATCCTGGGACTCATCTGTACACACTGCCAAATATGAAAGATCATCAACACATTCTAGCAAGTATGGTTGACGGGATATATGAACAAAGCCCAACACCGGTGTATAAAAACTAATACCAACATCAGACAAGATACTGGCACAAGAAAAGACAACACCGTGTAATCTGCTAATCAAATCCATGATAGCACCCAAACAAACACTGCTACCAAAAAGTGTTAAAGATCTCCAGTCAACTGAATCCCAAACACCAATATAACAATCTCGAGTCCATATCCGTAAACTAGAATCAACTGGTAACTCAAGCAAACTCCTCACCTGAGTAATATGACCAATACCAACTAACTCCACATACCTGTCATGATGAGGTAATGAAGTCACAATACTATCTTCACTCACCTTCAGCTGGCGGGATAAATCATGTGAAGTACTACCTGCCTCAACCTCATGTGATGAAGCATCTAACTGCGCCTGGTACTCTTTCTCAGCAAATTCATGAATGCTCAATGTCTGCTCATCTCTACCAGGTATCTCACCATCCTGCACAACAACATCCTCATAATCATCATCTGAACCCACTACACTGTAGTCACTGCCTGTTGTAACTATACCATCCTGAATACCTGTGGCATCACCCTTTGACAACCTGTAAACAATTGTCTCAATTTGAGTATCAAGTTGACTGTTACTATCAATCTGTGTAATATCCTTTCCCACCACCTCCTGTGGCAAAGTAGAATCTGAGACCACTACCTGGCTATCAGCTAGTTTCTCAAACTCCTCATGCAAGTTCTTGGGAATTGTGTCATCTGTCCTGTGAGAAAATCTGCCAAATAGAAATCCAGTCAACTTATCCACCTTAGCTGGGTCAGATAGCATGTCATTTATACGGTGGTGCTCAACCAACTGTTTAGACATGTCATGGCTTATTTTCATAAGTTTATCTCGAATGTCTAAATAACCATCCTTTCTACTATTTTGACTCTGGCTATCAATTGTCCAAGATCGTTCCCTCTGAGACTCTGTACTATACCTGTCCATTCTGGATAAATTAGAGTGTAACCCCAATAGGATATAACTTCTTCAAGCACCAAGAACTAACATGCAAATGATTAGAAGTAGCATGCAACCATAGATTTGGACATGCAACTGATTAGAAGCAACATGCAACCACCAAATTATGACATGCAAGGTCTGGGTAGTTGTCAAAACTGACATGGAAGATCTGGGTACTTGTCAAAACTGAAATGCAAACTTCTACAACCACCAAATTCACCAAGAACTAACATGAAAATGATTAGAAGTAGCATGCAACCATAAATTTTTACATGCAGCTGATTAGAAGCAACATGCAATCATAAATTATGACATGCAAGATTTGGGTAGTTCTCAAAACTGAAATGCAATATCTGGGTAGTTGTCAAAACTGACCTGCAACTTCTACAAACCCTCAGGCTGGCAAGATCATGGCTCTGATACCACTGAAATGTCCCTTTTCTATTTTTTCATGATATTTCCAACCTCTAATCAGATCTTTAAAATCAAACAGCTAATATCCCAAAGATCCACCAAATTCCTCAAGAAACCCCAAATCGGGTATGTTGAAAATAGTGCTAAAAGCTTCACAACTTCACAAATTATTAATGAATCTGAAAATGGAAATTTTTACAGAACTTTCAGCAGCATAACAGCCTACAAATTGAAATTTCCAGATCCATATAGCCTTTACACAACAGATCACAAATGTAGAGCCAAAACTATGCTCCACAAATGTAGAGCCAAAACTATGCTCATCGGGCTCCCGAAATAGCACAAAATATGCCCGGAAACACCACAAGAACACTAATAATCTATCTCAGAAGTTTAATCACGTCCCAATATATATATTCAGATCTATTTTAATATTTAAAAGTCTGATATACAGCAGCAACCAAAACTGATATGAAATACTCAACCGGAAACACCAAACTCTTACAAAAATACACCCGGAAACTCACAAATCTGCACTGTTCAGCACAAAGGCAAACTCTGTATGAGCATGCACATGGAATGGCTTCAAACTACCATCCTTAGCCTTCTTGGAAACCTGCAAACTCCCGTTCTTGGGTCTCCCTGGAAACCTGCAAACTCCCGTTCTTGGGTCTCCTTCT
Organism: Cupressus sempervirens; assembly: GCA_028749045.1. NCBI lineage: Eukaryota > Viridiplantae > Streptophyta > Pinopsida > Cupressales > Cupressaceae > Cupressus > Cupressus sempervirens. The sequence goes on along the minus strand of CM053792.1, from coordinate 249,376,273 downwards.
CCACAGGTTTGGCAGCCTCTGAAGAATAACAAAGAATGAGCAAAAATCAAGTTCTGGAAATCCCCCTAAAATGCCTCCAAACCTCTTTAAAAAGGGCATAACTGTAACTCACGTCCAAGAGAGGTTAATGAAACATATTTTAATAATAATTATCATTTATTAGTCCAACGGTTTCCAAAGATTAACTCCCTTTTTCCGAAACTTCACTTTCTTGGGCCTGCCTGTCTTAGCAAAGATTATTATTTTTTAATTATTTGAAAAGGGGACATGAAAAGTCCTCCCCTCCCAAACATTGCTTGTCCTCAAGCAATGGCTGAACAATAAACCAATCAATCCTCCTGGATCCCAAATGTAGTCATGAACTATACTACTACCAATTAACACAAACTCCTGCAAGATCTCCTGCAATATGACCAAGAGGAATCCATAATCAAACTGGCAATAGCCTGGCCTTTCATGGCCTTTCCATCAATATATTGAATGTCAAACTCACTAAGAAGCATAACCCATTTTTTCAGGCGTCTGGTGAGTACTGTACGAGAGAACATATATTTCAATGGATCAATCTTTGATATCAGTTGCATAGTATGACTCAACATGTAATGATGTAGCTTGTGGGTGGAAAATACCATTGCTAAGCATTCCTTCTCCATTGGTGTGTAGTTGAGCTCATATCCCACTAATGTTCGGTTGATGTAATAAATAGCTCTTTCCTTTCCTGCATCATCAAGTTGTGCTAGAAGAGCACCTAATGCTGTGGGAGTAGCTATGATGTACAATATGAGCGAGTGCCTTGCAACTAGAGGGACCAAAATAGGTGGATTAGCTAAGTATTGCTTGATGAGCTCAAAGTTGCACTGGCAAGCTGGGTCCCATCTAAAATTTTGATCTTTCTTAAGTAGGTGAGTGAAAGGTTGACACTTATCGGCAAGCTGAGAAATAAACTGTCAGACTGATTTTAGTTTTCCTTGCAAAGAATGAAGGTGCCTAAGTATCTTAGGAGGAGCCATATCCATGATGGCTTTGATGTTTTTAGGGTCAATATTGATAGCACGCTGTGACACAATGAAGCCTAGGAGCTTGCCTAAAGTCACACCGAAGACACACTTCTTTGGATTCAACATGAGGCGATATTTCGCCAGTCGATTGAACACTTCGTCGAGGTGAGATAAGTGATCCAAAGCATTGAGAGACTTGACTAGAATATCATCCATGTAATCCTCAAGTATCTTACAAATTAGATCATGGAAGATGACCATCATCATGCGCTGATAGGTTTCCCCGACATTCTTTAACCCAAATGGCATCATGGTGTAGCAAAATGTGCCCCAAGGTGTAGTGAATACCATTTTATGCGGATCTTCTTCTACAATATGAATCTGATTATACCCGGAGAAACCATCCATTAGTGACAAGAGTTCATGACCTGTGGTGAGATCCACAATCATGTCGATATTTGGTAATGGAAAGTTGTCTTTTAGAGAAGTTTTATTAAGATCCCTGAAATCGGTGCAAATCTTGATATCACCAGAGGGCTTGGTAGTAGGTACCATGTTAGAAATCCATTCAGAACAATCTATTGGTCGAATGATTTTGGCCTCTAACAACTTTTCTAACTCTGCTTTAACTAATAAAGCCACCTTGGGGTGCATTTTTTGAAGTTTCTGCTTGACGGGCTTGGCCCCCGGATCCACTGCTAGATGGTGTACGACTAGTTTGGGGTCCAACCCTGGTATGTCCTGATATGACCATGCAAAATGGCCCACATTTTCATGGAGAACCTCAATAAGAAGATCTGCTTGTTTAGGTGGTAGAGAGGCTACGATGTATGTGATATGTGGTATCTTTATCAAGCTAATATTTTACAGGCTGAGTTTCTTCTGTCAAAACTAAAGATATAGGAGGTCGATGCTCTTATGGGGGGAGGATGAAATATCCATCTTCAGGTGCCTCTGAGAGGTTTTCACCATTGGATATGTCTTTTATTTTTGTTTCATTTTTTGAGTCACCCAATGGCGCTCTAGAGGAGTTTTCACCATGGGATATTTTTTTTTGTCTTTTTGCTTTTTTGTTTCTTTTTGAATTTCATTTTTGTGACTAGAGATTTCCTCCTCCTCATAGTAACCTGCAAGATCCAGCTTGTAAACATATGCTGATGGTGATGGTGGTTGTTTATGTGGCATTTCTACCCCCACAAATTTAAGGAGCACTTGCTCAGTAGAGAACTCATCAACATGAACGACACTTGGTTGGTCCCAATCTATGAGTTCAGGGTGAGTGAGGGGGAGGTCTATGAGATTCAAGGATAATTGGTAGAGCAAAAAGGCTTGAAGGATTATTTTTTCAAGGAAAATATCATCATAAGCTTTCTTTTCAACTTCCTTAGGGATGTCTTTGACCTCAACAAGAGTGTTTTGGATGTTTGTAAAGGCATGGCCTTCTGTTGTAGTGCCCCTAGTTGCGAGGAGTCCATAACCTAAGCCTTTAGTTTTCTGTCCTTGGTGTTCCTCTATAGGCTATCTCATTCTTGATTCCTGGTGATCTAAACCACCTTCTTGATAATCCCATTGCTCCATGGCCAAGCAATGTGACCAAGGATATTTTTGTTTAAAATGATCAAGAAGTGCTTCACTTTTAGGAGGTGGCTCTTTGTATAGCCATGTGTTAATGTCTGGTACATTTTTTGCTCCATCAATGATACCTTTGGTGATAAATGTGGTAGGGCCTAGCTGGTGGAGTCGAGAGGTGGTTTTTGGTATAGGCCCTTGATGTGTCAGGTGTCCTTGAGTATGTGGATCAAGTGGTAGAGCGTCGATAGCAAAAGCATCTGTGAGACTATAGTCACCACAACCTTGGTAGTTGATCTTCACTATGGAAAGAGTGGAGGCTAAAATGGTGTCTAGATTGTGGCAGGTGCTAGAGGAACTTGCCATAGTGGTGCCAACTTTGATCCTAGGACAATGATTAGTGTATGAAGCTTCAACCGCATTGTAATAAGCAAAGGGTTCAAGATTTGCATGGGTGGTTATCTCAGTGCCATTATGCAAAAATTTGATGCATTGATGATATATGGATGGAATGGCCTTCATGGCGTGAATCCATGGGCGATAGAGGAGGATGTTATATGGAAGGTTAAGATCAACTATGTGGCAGAGTGTTTCTTGAATGGCTGGGCCAAATCTGATAGGGAGCAAGATGGTTCCTTTAGTAGTGCACTCCAAATTGTCACATGCCTTGATGGTGATCACCTCATTGATGATATCTACTTCAATATATCCTACCTGTTTGATGAACTTTAGAGTACATAGGTTTAGATCCAATCTATTATCTATCATGACACGTTTAACTGCAAAGTCAGAAACCATGATAGCTATGCGAAGTGGGAGGATGTGATCGGGTTCAACTATTGGGATATCAATGGTTTTGAAGGATAAGGCACATGAGGCTGAAAGATGGCCAACCAAGTTGCAAAACTCAGTGGCGTTTATGTCAAAGGGGACGTGTGACTCACGTAGAGTACTATTAAGGATCTCTTGATAAAGTGGGCTTATCTGCAAGAGATCTAGGATGGAGATCTGGGTCGGCGTGTTTCCAAGATGTTATACTATGGCCCTAATGAAGGTGATTCTAATGGAAATGCTCGAGATGGAGGTGGTCATGTTGATGGTGGTCTAATTTGTGTAGATACAAGTGGACTAGCTATATTGAGTCACATCCGACAGGTAGCAACTACACACTAGGTGTTTGGGCCTTTGATATTTATGATGTTGACAGATGGCTTAACTTGTGATATGCAACCAATTAGGCTACCATAGTCTAAGTATGCTAAGGTATAATTTTGAGATGTATCTCAGTTGTCACCTTATTTACCCAGAGCATTGTTAGGTTTGTTGATAGGAGGGTTTGTAGGTTCCTTTCTCGAGTTCATGTTACGAGGAGGGAAAACATTTTGATAGATCATTAATCTTGCATTGGGTGAGGGTTATGCCCCTACTATGATCTCCTTCTGGTCAATGAGGTCCTGCACATAATCCTTAAGTTGCATACATTTAAGGGTAGTGTGCCCTTTGACATGATGGAATTTTCAATATTCATTATCTTTGTACCGGGATGCTCTAGACTAATTGGGCTCCAAGGGTTGTATTTGTAGATACCGAACAAGGTTATCCTTGGCCAATTTTTTAAAGATTGCATCAAGAGGTTCCCCCAATGGGGTGTATGTGCGTGGTTGCCTCTGAACATAGGGTTTACTACCTGCCGACAGTGTGATAGCATTAGTTTGATTATGATGCGCTAGTACTTGCTGATGAGTCTGCATGGGTGGCTGGTGATACATAGGGGGTTGCTGCTGATAATGTTGTTGCTGACAAAATGTGGTGGGAACATTGGTAGCTACCCCAACAATATGGACCTGTCAAGTGTCAGTGCCACCATTTGTCACCATATTCTTATTTTTGTTCTAATATCAGGTTTTGTCATTGCTCGAACCTTGGTCCTAGGTGTTTTCTTTGTACAATCTGATGACACCATCCTTAATGAGGCCTTTCTTGAGGCCCATCCCTTTTTCTTTGATGTCCTTGTACATTTGCAAACAGTTCATAACCATATGATGAGCAAGGCTAGGGTGTGCATTGTTTATGAACATCTTGACAAGATGACGCTCAGGGATGGTAGAAGAGATCCTTGTTGTGAGGATCTGCCAGCGTTGCAAGTACTCTGCAAGACTCTCTCCTCCTTTTTGTTTAGTGTGGACTAGGTCTACTACAAATAGTTTAATTTCAACGAGATGGGTATACTGAGCAACAAAGGCCTCATAAAGTTCTACAACAGTTTTAATAGTACCTTGAGGGATACGACAGAACCACTCCAAGGCTAGTCTTGCTAGGCTCTTAGGAAAGAGCCACATGAGGAACACATCATTATAAGCTACCTCCTAACAATGCATATAGAATTCCTTAACATGTGTACCTGGATCACTTTTCCCCCTAAATTTATCAAACTTGGGGATCTCAAAATGTTTAGGAAATGGTGTTATCGTGATAGTCCTATCAAAAGGGTATGGGAAATCATTCTCAAACTTGAAAGTTTTGGTGTCTATTCCATCCTTGAGGGCTTTCAAAGCATTTTTCATCTCTTCACATTCAAATTTTATAGGTGGGAGAGCGAGTGGCCCTGATCTAGGTGCCCCCAGTGTAGGATACGTGCCAGAATCTAAATTTTGATATGAAGAACTCTAATGGCCATACGACGTCTATGGAAAAATAGTTTGCATTACTGGTGGAGTGGATGTTATGGGTTGTTGGAATGTGGGTTGCGCATACTATTTTATTTGCTGAGGTTGGTATGGTAGATAACTATGAGGTTGCTGCCCTATGAGATAGTTTTGCATTGGTGCTTGGGCATATTGCTGGTGTGAAGACTGCAAATGAAATGGTGGTAATATAGGTAATGCTTGTGCTGTGCTCTAGGAATATATACCATGCCCAATACATGTGGGTTGTGTGCTTGCTTGAGAGTATGACTGATTTTGAATAGGTGCAAGGTAGTTAATCTGCGACAAAGTATTTACTGTAGCGAACTGCAGTGGGGGTGGATTTTGGCTATTACCTAAAGGTGGCATAGAGAAATAGTTGGTAAGGGGTGGTACTAAATAACTATGTGAAGCAATGGATGATAGTGCCTGAGGTACGAATGTGACTACAGTGCTAGGGGGAACACTAGTGATAGTTTCTTGTGTCGCAACAATATTCCAAGGCCCCAAAGGAAATGTGGATAAAGAGCTTTGGCTAGCTACAAAGGGGTTGACAGTGATGTTTGGTGGGATGGAAGATGAGGTATTGGACCCTAGTGGTGGTATTTGAGTAGTAAATGGACTAGATGTGATATAGGGTGGAAGTGAAAAGGTAGTGCTACTAGATGCAAATGGAGGATTTGGTGGAGCGAAAAAATGAGTGGTGGAAATAGATGCAGATGGTATACTCGAGGTTGGTTGAGATGTAGTATGCATTAATGGTTGAGTGAGAGTGGGATGGTTGTTTTGCGAAATAGGAACTGGCACCTAGGTCGAGGGTATATTTGGGTCTGTAGGTTCTACCTAAGGTGGTTACCATCTAAACAATGGATGAGTAGGATCCATTATGTCGATAGGTGGTGGTCTCCCAAACTCAAAGACACCAACATTATCCCATAAGATTTTTCCATGATGGTTTTCTTATTTCAATCTATGATGGCATTTACGACGGTGGCATGACTTGGTTGGTTCATGAATGCCTCAATATCTATGGATGATCCTAGTTCCTCTAGGATTTGTGGTGGTGGATCTGATGGCATCATGGATACTATGAGGTACGACTAAGCTCGAGATGTGTTACCACTACAAATAGGATCCATATCTTTCTTTTTCTGTGTGTTTGTACCAAAACATGTGGTGGGTGGCATGAAAGGATGATTTTTCTAAAGATGACAATTCGGCAAGGGATGATGTATGATACTAGGGGAGTCTAAATGATATGGTGCTAAGTGCAAGAAATTTGTGTTTTTCTAAAATATGAATTTGGAAATTTGATGGTGATGTGAAATGTGTGACCCTAACCTTTGGCTCAAGGTGACGTGGGACACCAATAACATCCTATTTCTAGCAAATGTTGTGTTTCAAGGATACTTAAGATGATGAGAGATGTGATGCAAAATGTTTCTAAGTGAGCGAGGAAATAATGGGAGATGCTAAGATTTTAACAATGAATGTGGAGGATTCTTTTTTCAACAACCTAGGATGGGAGGAGATGGTCTAACTTCAAATGTTTGTATGGGATAGTGCAATTCCTAGATGAGAGACTAAACTTGTAAGTGTGCAAGTGTGTGTGGAAAAATAGAAGACCTAATTAGAATGAGTAACAGTAGAGTTGTTGATAAGGCTCATATTAACACCACATCAAAGGGTTAGGTTTTGGATTTTGTAGTCCCATTCTATTTGCAATGCTACCTCTGCTCTGTCTTTCTCAATTTGATCTAATTTGACAATCCTCAAGTTGGGGGCGTGCTTCTTATGCTCTGCTTCAATTTCCTTATAAGTTGGTATTTGATGAATTTTAGCCTTTTTAAACTTAGTCATGGGATGGCCTAACATGAGATACTTCCAAGAGATTTTGATCACAACTATGGGGTTTTGGAGGTAGTGACTTAAGCATACCTTTTGGACCTTGGGTTGGAACATAAACCAATTGAGAAATAACAGGTTTTGGACTTCAAGATTAATTTGGCTAACTATATTCTAGGCAAGCACAATATGTGAGATTTTCGATCAAGTAGGTTGATAGCAAAAGGTATTTTGAAAAGAGCAACTTTGGATTTTGGAACAAAGGGTTTGTGGGTAACTAGACTTTGAGGGGTATGTTTGGGGATTTCTAGGTACCAAGTATGGATAATAGTAAACCAAGATGAACAAACGTTGTTGCAAATGGGCTTGCTAACAACCTTTTTTCATGTGGGAAGGTGAGGTCTCTCAAAGATAAATTGTGATATTTTCGGTCAAGTAGGGTAGATGGCAAAGTATTTTTGAAAAGAGCAAGACTTTGGACCAAAAAAAGGATTTGTAACTAGAATTTGCTTAGTAATTTTTTGTGTTTTGAAGGAACAAGTATAAATTTTGAGACAAATGGACAAATTGGATCAACGAGACCAGCAGTTGTTGCGAATGGACTTGCTAACAACTGTTGTTCGAGATGACAAAGGTGAAACTTCTCTTTTCCAATATGGGGGTGAATGAGCAAACAATTTCTCAAAGAACAAAGCAAATTTGAGAAATACAAACAATTGATCTCTTTAGTAAAAGGATTTTGATAATAACCACTAAATCGTGTATGTTCAACAAATGTTTTTCACATGTCTTGAGCACAAGTAAGATAGTTCAAACAAACACATTATCCCTATGGTCAGATTTTTGATTGCAATATGCTATTCAACGGCCCACAACTTAGTGTCTCCTGATTCTAAATCAATATTTCCCTATAATCGAGGAGGTGAGTCGATACAAGAGTTGATCAACAAAGGATACACATCAAAGAATCTTCAAGGCATGACAAATAGAAGTTCCCCTTCTGCAGGAACAATGACCCTTGGAGATGAAACCCAAGTGGCCTTATGCCTCTACCAGGGGAGCACAATGGTGCACAATCTTGGGGGATGCTATTTCCCCTGCACCATGAATGAACATACCATGGATAAAAGTGAGATACTTTTGACTAAGAGGGTTGTAAATGGGTTTGTGGAGTCTTTTAAACGGTTGTTACTAGCTATGATCCACTTAAGAATATATTTTGGACATGCTAAAATTGTGGAAAAGTTTTCCCACCTTAGGCTACCCCCAGAAACATGCCACTTGAACTTAAGAGATAGAGCAAGAAGTTTACCTTTCCCCTCATTTATATACTGGCTAGACTTTTTACCAATTTGAGCTTCTCACCAATGGGGAAGTGCTTCTCAGAGGTGGATGAACTCGCTAGAAGCACTCCTAGGTTGTTGTGGATGATCTTGCTAAAAACTTTCGGTACATGCATCGCATATTTAAAAGGTCTCACTTTGCATGAAAAGAGAGAAGTCTAAGATGCGTGAAAATGCACAATCTCAAAACATGCAAGACATGGGGTTCGTTACTATTTGGACACTTTAATGCTCTATTGTATGATTTTGGAAAACACATGTGTTTAACATACAAGATTCGTTCCAACTTCACAACGTCATCAATAAAAGTAAATCGAGTCAATAAAAGGGAAATTGTGTGCCAAAGCTTCAAAGAGGAGGGAATAAGAGTGTTTTAACCTTTAGGGCATTCAAGATTTGATGATGTTTATTTTAAACCCCAAATTTGAAGTGTTTGCACATACAGTTCATTAACACCTTAAAACGAAGTGTTCATTGCAATGGTTAATTTTAATCTTTAATCATTCATTCCATGAAAGAAAAAAATCAAGATTTGTTCAATTTTAAGCCATTTAAAGGATGATTATGATGATAAAACCTACAGAAAACATGTCAGCATAAAAACCTGCATGAAAAACTATCAGAATTTTGAGCAAATGAGATAACAATGCGAACCCATAGGTGCAGGAATGCAAGAAAGGTTTGCAAGAACGCGAGACAAAAACTAGTGAAAACTGTGAAAATTTAGGCTGCTGGTTCAGAAAACACAGTGTGATCCTGCGAGCAAGCAATCTCGCTAATTTACTTCTGAGCATTCTCACAGGACAATACTTCAATAGGTTTGATAGGTCAATGATAGGAATCAGTTTGAAAGTTTGACTGGTCAACAGTTGGGTTCTCGCAGGAAAATAGTAGTGATCCCGTAGGTTGTTCTAGCATTCCCACAGAAGGAAAGACTAGCGGGGATGTAGAGCTATTCTAGGACACGTGGGAGCTACTGGTTAGGGATGAACTACGAACTAGTAGTCGCAAGTTCATGTTCCTACCAGTTAATAGACGCATTCCCGCAATTGCGGGATCACATTCCTGATGTGGTGGGATCACAAAACAAGCTAGTTTTTAAGTGTTCAAAAATAAAAAATGGTTAGATGGCCAGAAGCATGATTTCCAAAGGATGACCTACATACCTAAAAAAAAATTAGCAAACTTATCACAAAAAAAGACAAGCAAACAAGATTGCTTTGGTTAGTTAACACAAAAAACCCAAAAAATCCATTAGATTGATCCAAATATGGGGTCCCATCAGGCGTGCCAAAATGTATCACCTAGTTTAGTAGTGTAAGATGAATATTAACTATCAAAGGAAAGCATTAACAATACCAAATAAGCAAACACTTAAGATAGGACCAACTGTTATCACCACAAAAGGAAGCAAACCAAGAATGGTAGACTCCTAATGGTATAACATATGATATAATGGATTTGTTCCTAATTTAAGATATGTATGCTCATAAGTTATGCTCAAGCTTTAGATGGAGGGATGGAGTAGATGAAGAAAGGTTTCAACAATGGATTCATGGAGTGATTCCAACATTAAATGGTATTTTGGTAGTTTATGAGCTCTCAAAATAGCATTATAACTTTGCATGGAAGGTGGATGATTTGAGTGAAGGGAGAGGGTTCAATTTATAGGCCAAGGTTGGAGGAATGGAGGGTCAAGATATCAAGATGATGAGATGGTGAGGGAGGGTCAGGATGCACTCAAAAGGGGGCACATGAATTGTGCTTGTTTAGCACCAATGGGGAGGTGACAAGTGTCACAATGAGAATGCGTATGAGAGGATATGAAATGGGTTGGTGCAGGGTTTGATGAGGGTGGTTAAGTATGTAAGAGTCATGTAAGAGATGTAAGAGAGGATGGGAGAGGTGTAAGATATGTGTAAGGGTCATTTATGAGGATGGGTGAGGGGAGAAGACATTTATTGACTTTAGCTTGGGTTAGCAAGTCTTAACCCATGTTTATGATTGTGCACATGATTAGAAGAGGGATTAGGATTAGCTTAGAAGAGGGTTTAGGAGATGAGTGATTTGGCTTTGATGGGATAGGTTAGTTAGGAGGTTAAGTGAGGTTAGTATGGGTGAATGGGTTGGATTATGGGTTAGGATAGGGTTTAGGAAGGCTTTTAGGATTTTTATTAAATGTTTTATTCAATAAAATGAGAGTATGGAATTAAATTGAATAGATTTGATGATTTATTCAATTTAATAGAGGAATTGGGATTTAATCGATAAATTGGTTTTGGGTGATCATTTGATTTTATCAATTGGACTATAGTTAATTAAATAAATAAATAAACTAGGGGATGATGATTAATTAATTAAATAGTAAATATTTAATCAATAATTTCTTAGGAGAAAACTAAATATGATTACTTATTGATGTAATCAGATTTAGGTGTCTACAGATACTAGAATGTCTACATTTTTTAGAAGGCTCAATGCTTGACATGTGTTAGTATCACCTAGATGCAAAAAATGTTAAGTGTTTCATTCATTATCATTATAGATGGATTCTTGTGAACTACTACTCATGAAATATGAGTTAATGAGTTTAACTCAAAAAATGAACATTGTATTAGGTTGATTATATGGTGATTTTGATACATTAAAAAAATTAACTGATAGAAGTAAAATTTAGATGACTAAGATTTAATTAATGATACATAAATAATTGAAACATGTAGAATAAAAATTTAGCACTATTTCAATTTAAGTGGGATTAATCTTGTAGGAAACACTATGGTGAAGTGCCCTTGAGTAAAAGTAATACTAGGATGGGGGAGCTCCTAAAAAGGCTCAATGTTTCACCTAGATCTAGATGAAATAAATGTTAAGTGTTTGATCACCCATTCTTGTGAAAGATGAGTTCTTGTGAACCACTTCACATGAAACATGGGTCAATGAGTTTAACTGAAAAACTATATAGTTGAATCGTGATATCAATATCACAATTGTTTCTAGAAACTAGAGTATATTCTAATGGAGTATGAAAAGCTCATGCCTGTTATAATAACATCACAATTTGACTTATTATGGAAATTACATTCTACTTAACATGTTTAATGATCATTTTAAAATGTAAACATAATTCATGTTTACAAAGTGCAAAAGTACCATTTTTACAAGCTTCATAATAATTTTCAACTCTCCAGCCTTTCATACATTATTCTAAATGGTAGCTTAAGAATTTCAAAGTGCTTAAGTTTTTTGAAGTGATGTGAATTATTATAATTTATATTATAAGATTGCTTATATACATAAATACATATGTGGAGTGCTTAGAATTGTTAATCCCTAAGTCATGTTGTCTATTAGTGTCAAACACTTAGTCATTCACAAGGTAGGATTCTTTGGTCATCAATGTAACCAAGTCATCCTATGTAATGTCTACCCCTAGTTGACTTTTCATGTTGTATTATTGAATTATTTTAGGCTAGTTTGAGGATTGTGTTTTATGATTAGTGATACTTGGTTACCAGATTTGATTAGATGTATTTCATATTTAGTTGATTTATATGTTGAGTTGCTTAGTTATTTCACATGTTCATGATTATTTTGATGATGGTACATGTATGTTCATATAGTGCTTTCAGTTATTTCATGATGTTAGTTAGATGAAAGATTTATATATAGTTCTATGGTTACTTACTCCATACTTGAATGCGTATGGTGTACATGTATGTTTTATTTTATGATTGACATTTCTTATGTGGTTGAGGGAGGGAGTCATAGTCACCTGCTAGTTAGGATCTACATGATGCACCACTCCTTGCCATTGCCTATTTAGTTTAGATTGTATGTGTATGTACATGCTTAGATTTTATGCAGATTGTAGGTACCGAGCATTGACTTCCCTAAATTGCCAAGATTAGCATGCCCTATTGCAGTATCTCAATGGTAAAAGTGGGGAGATAATTCTTGAGTCCAAATCCTAACCTAAGCAATTTGTCCTAGAAAGTAGGACAAGTATCTAAGTCGTTTACCCATTTGAATTCCTTAAGTGATGTGAATTCCTAATTTTGAACCTAGAGTTTGATTACATTCTTTGTTTTTAGTTGAGTTGTCATAGTTTGTCATGTGGGTTTGTTGTGATTTTCAGTTATAATTAACTCAAATTAAAAGATAATTTAATGAAATTTAATAAAGAAAATTTAATAATTAATTATATTTAATTAATTGAGAAATTAATTAAATAAAAGATTTAAATTTAAAAGATTTAATTAAAGTTTTAATTTTTTCATAATTATATTTATTTAATTTAATAATTATTATTTAGGAGTTTCATTTCAATAATAAACTCTAAATAGCATTAATAGTTAAATTAATAAATATATTATTAAAAAAATGTCTTTTGAATTAACTAAAGAGAGAAAGGAATTGAATTAATAATGATATTTTAATTAAATTACAAAAGGTTGCACATGAAAATTAAAATAATAAAAATAATAAAGGAAAAGGGGTTTCATGTGATTACTCAATTGAAGCCCTAATTTGGAGGAAAACTCTTTATTAGGAAATTAGAGTTCATTTCTCCATATAGAGGTTTGGAGGAGTCTTTTTCTGAGAAGAGGGTTTTTGAAAGAAAAAAAATTATTTGTGGGTTTTGTGCGTCCATCCTTTAGCATTAGATATAGTTAGGATCTTGTGGTTTTGCGTAGTGGATTCATTCTTTGGAATATTTGTCTTTGTGTTTGTGGATTTGTATTTCAAATTCATTGGGGTTGAAACCTTTGTTTGAGAAAAAAAATTGATTTCCATTCTTTGAATTCTATGTGTTGTTGAATTTATTTTTAGAATTTCAATTGGGTTGAAACCCTTTTTGCAAATTTCATTGTTCTTTGTTTCGAAATATCTATATATGAATTGAAATTAGAAACCTTCGTTGTGAAAATTTTATAAGTTGGTATTGTTGGTCTCAAATTGGTTTTGATAATTGAGTGTCAACACACTTAACCAATTTCCAAGATGATGCCAAGTATAATACAAAAGCCAAGCTATAGTATGTGCCAAGTGAACTTCAAGTGTTGAGTGAACTTCAGTTGCCGAGTAAACTTTAGGTGCCAAGTGAAGTTCAAGTGCCGAGTGATAAGTAATGCTGAGTCACTGTAGGTGCCGAGCAAAGTATAGATGTCGAGTGAAACAAAATTACTTTAGAAGCCAAGTGAGACAGAATTCCTATATGTGTCGAGCATCAACAACTACGGAAAGTGTCGAGTAACATAGAATCAACATACGAGTTTGTGCCTTCACAAACTCAGATGTAAACCATTTTTGAGCTGACTCAAGATGAATCTCAAAGGATCTTGAAGATAAGAATGAATCTTTTGCATTACCTATGTAATCAACATGTAGCCAATAAGAAAAATGGAGAGGCATGCAACCAATAGGAAAAGTGAAAGAATTAAGCGAAAAATAAAGATTAAATATTGATCATAGGTTCATACCTAACTCTAAGGCTTCAAAGTCTTTAAAAGGAGGATGAAACCCCATTGTATGTGTATATGTGAGAAGTGTATGGGTGAATTATAGCAAAGTGCAAAAGGGTGTAAAGACTTAGAAAGAACAGAAAAACATTGTAGAATTCAATTGATCAAGAACAGAGTATCATAATTTCAAGGAGAGACATATCAGATCAAGCAAGGATCAGAATAGATAGCAGAACAAGGATCTAGAATCAGCAATTGAAGATTGCAAGTCATCAGGTCAAGACGTTCTAATACTCTCTAGCAATTGTATTAGGAATAAAAATCCTGTGATAATAGGTTGGTTTAATAGCCATATTGTAAGCCTTTAGACAAGGTGCTAAATCCTTTAACATGGTAACATTCTAAGTGAATGTTTGTAAATCCTTTAACTATGTCACTTTTAACAGAGTGTAAAGTCTTTAACAAGACAGGACTTTCACAGGGCAAACTATTGGAAGTAGTCAAATTTTGTGACCTTGAACAGTTACATATTGCTGCAGTGATACTTTGTGGGTTTCATCCCCACCCCAGTTTTACCTTCTCATTTTGGAGAGTTTTTGGGTTACCAAATCTTGTGTTATCTATTTTTCATGCATGTCTTTACTTTTATGTTTATTAGATAGATTAGATGCATGTGAATGTTTTCAGCTAAAAGGTTTTGAAATGGTTAAAGTTAGTTAATTCTAATTCACCCCCCTCTTAGAAGTAAATCTTCCCACTTGTAAATTCCAACAATTGGTATTAGAGCTAAGTTCTCACAAGGAGGAGCCTTACAGCTTGGAGAAAAAATCTGAAAATGGAAGTCTACAAACTTGGGAAGATCATAGAAAATTAGGCAATTGATATACAACTTGCTTTACATGCTTTGGAAGAAGCTAGAGAGGAACTAAGAAAATCCTTAAAGAGAAGAAGAGAGATTTCCATTGTTGAGAATGATACACAATACAAGGAGATTGACACCTCAAAACTGATTGCAAATGGAGATTGCAAAGAGTTTGTGCAACAATAGCAGACCTAATGGAGAAGAATAGAGCTCAAGTAGAAGAAATTAGAACACTAAAGCTTGAACAAGAATCACAAGCCATGATGCTTTGTGAGGTGACTCAACATAAGAAAAGAGCCATTGAAGATAAGGCTATGCTAGAAGAAGACAAGAGAAACCTTGCCAATTGATTAGAAGAAAAGTCAGTTAAGCTTGCAAGAATTTCAAACATGAAATTGAACACCCTAAGTTAGATGATTAATGCACACCATGAACTAAATGTCAAGGACATTGAGATCTCTACACTAAAGATGCAAAATGAACAACTGCAAAATGACTTGAAAAGAGAGAAGGAGATTGCAAAGAGCTTCAACAAATCTAATGAGGCCATCAAGTACTTTGAGCAGCTACTAAAATCACCAAGGGCTAGCAATGATACTTCAAGACTAGGATACACTAGCACTAAACAAGGAGGGTCATCCAAGACTATAGAAGAAAGGAGTAAAAAAAGTAAGAACACTAAACCTACTTGTCATTTCTATGGTAAAAAAGGACATACTTCTAATGTATGTAGGAGTAAGAATGCCCATCAATATGACAAACCTAAGAATGTGAGTCACTGTCATAAGTGCAAAAAGAAAGGACATCAAGCACATAACTGCAAGACTAGGACTATTAGGACACCAAGATTTGAAGGTGACTACTACAATTACAAGAAGTATGGACATAGAAATTTTGAGTGTAGATCAAAGCCTATGTGGACACCAAATCAACCAATAAGAGGAAATAACCATGGACATCACTATAATTGGGATTATAACACCTGGTATAGTTGTCACTACTGTCAGGAATATGGACACATTCCTAAAAATTGCATAAGAACACATTTCAAAGGAAACTATAGTAGATGGCTGAGTAAAATCACATGTTTTAGTTGCTTGAAGACTGGTCATATCAGTAGGAATTGCCCAATAAGGATACAAGCACCCAATTTAAAGAACAATAAAGGAAAAGAGAAGGTAGATGTTGAACACATCAAAGGAGAAATGAATAAGACATGGAAGAAGAAAGATGGGTGTAGCACATCAAGTGAAGGGATCACTTCACCTAATAGGTCAAGTGGTCACACTTCATCAAACTAAGGAAAGAAAAGGCATGGGGGACTGATTTGCAAAGCCTTATCAAACATTAGTTCCAAAGTAAGCAAGTACTAAAAAGAAGAGATCAACATGAACAGAGATGCAAAGTTAAATTTTTAAGTTTTCATTAGTGTTGTTGAGTTGCCATTAGATGCTGAGTAAAATTCTAGTACATGTCAAGTTAACTATCAAAATCAGTAGAAGCTAAATGATCAGTTGTAGTCGAGTTGGTAGGGGAAGTTGAGTGAAGAGAAATCTTAGTTGAAGCTAAGTGGATAATACTTCTGTGGATGTCAAGTGATTGAAAATCAATGGAAGCCGAGGAATGTAGTGGATAGTTGTAAATGCACTAAGCATTAAATGCAATGAAAATAGGGTATATTATTGTGTTTTCAATCATGTTTATTCATCGTGAATGAAGAGAAAAGACAAAAAAAGAGTGCATAATGACTTCATAGTAGAGAATCCAGTGGTTAAGTTAATTTCAACAACATTTCAACATGATTTCATCGATTTCAAGGTATTTAAATTTGTGCTAAGTTACGTAGTTTCATATTTTCTTTGTGTACAAACCCTAGATCACATGAATGGCTTCTAGCTCTAAGAAAACATGGGAGAGGGAACCGTTTGAGGTCCAACTAGTGTCCAATGAAGTAAAACAACCAAATTTCTAGCCAATATCTAAAGTAGCATATAAAAACAACCTAGCTAGAGCCCTATCTATCATACCCCCTAACGTAGTTATGGTTCAAGATGTTAGGAGATGCTACAATTGCAAGATTGGAGCCATAGGAGACATGGAGATGAGGGAAGCCTATGAGAGACTATGTGATAATAGAGTGTTCAAAGAAGAATATCATATTGTTAAGAAGAAGGGTTTGACACGAGCCCTAGAATTCCCTACAACATTCAATATTGAATGGATCATGCTAGTACTTAGCAGGATACATGATGGAAGTTTAAGGTTGGAGGATAGTCCAGTGAAACTTACAAAGAGAATTGTACATAGACTGATAGGTTGCCGAACCCTAGATTGGCCAAAGACCATTAGGAGTGATTCTAAGGAGGCAATTGAGAAAAATACTTGTGCTAAGTGGAACAAGAGAGGAATGACAATAGACACCATTCAAGACCCTCTTGTTGATTTTGTTGTTATGGTTATTGCACATAAATTCTATCAATCTAACAAAATTAATAGTATTCCTTGCATTGCAGTGGATGTAGGTTACAAATTGGTGAAAGAGGACCATACTTATGATCTTGCAGAACTACAACTGCAACAAATTAATGAGAATCTAGTAGCAATAAGGAGAACTAGGGGAGACCAATGCAAGTTTGGTGCTATTTTGATTTGTATATTCTTTTATGTGCAGAATGAGTTTCCTTCCTTTGGTAAAGTTGTATGGAAAGAAAATAGGTCAATAATAGCTCAAGTTAATGAATACATTGAAAAAATGGGAGCTAATTTTGAGACCCTTATGACTAGCTATTTTGAAGACTTCAAGAAGACAATGAAGCAAAGGCTAAGAATACCAATTATATTAGTAGAAAAAAATGTAAATGATGTATGTTTTCTTGTAGACATTAACTATACATACATTCAAGCTGCCATACCAAGAGTTAGATGGCTAAGACCTCTTGGCTATGAAATAAATATAGATGAGGCATCACTAGCTATAATTGCCCTACTAGTTGAGGAAGTGGACAAAAGTGCACCACGTTTTGGAACCTATGATGTGGTAAGGTCAAAGGTGGATATGGAGTTGAAGACTACCTCCACACTAAAGGAGAAAGTCAAACATGTTAAGAAGTTAAAGGTCAAATTTGGTGAAGGCATGGTAGAAGAAGAAGAAGGTGAAGAAGCCAAGGATAATGAAGAGGAACAAGGTCAGGAACCACTTGCTTTAACCCAAGGTATGGGGGATGATGTTAAAGAAGAGGAAGGTGCTGAGTGAGAAGCACCCAAGGCTGATCCAAAGAAAAGGAAGGCACAAAAGTAGTTAGTGCACAGCCATAGGGGAAGAAGAAAGCAACAAAGCCAAGCCTAGCCAAGCCAACTACAAGGGTAGATACTAGGGCAACAACCCAAGTGGCAAAAGAATAGGGGAAACAAAAAGAAAAAAAACAAGGAGGGCCTGTAGAACCAAAGAAGAGAAGAAAATATATTGTACCTCCAAAATCAAATGAAGAAAGGATAGAGTCTGATAATGTGCAATTCAGATTGGTAAGACGTTCTACCAAGTCTAAATTGGAAAATATTTATAATAACATTAGAGACAATGCTGATTTAACTAGTTTGAAGACCATTGATTTTAATATGTTGTTAAAGGAATAACAAAATATAGTGGAAGAGTCCATCTACACTATGATGGCTAAGTTCAAGACCACCCCACTTGAACTAGAAAATTCAATGCCTAACGAGCTAAGCTCCATTGTAGAAAATAAATGGCATTACTGCCTGAAAATGGAAAAGGAAATAATGGAGTCTATATTGACTCATGTAATGCTAGACTTAAAAAAGGTCAAATAAGCAAGGCTAATAAGAAGCATGGGAGAAAATTTGCACCCAAATACACAGCCTTTCAAATTTTGCAAAATCAAATTGAAGATGTTGTGCAAAAGTCCACACAAATGCGAAAATTAATTTATGGATTGAAAACTATAAAAGAAGGGTAGGAAGACCCCTTTGAGGGGAGAAATGATGAAGAAGAAGAGGAAAATGAAAAAGAGGAGGAAGTAGAGAAAGAAAAAGAAGAGGAAATAGTGGAGAAGACACAACAAGGTGAAGAGGCAACAACTGAGGAGCAGTAGCCAAAACAGAGTGTCCAAGACACCCAAATGCCACCACCAAGTCCTCCACATACAACACCTATAGAAACAATAATTGTAAAGGATGTTCTTGACACCTCAGGTCAGAATATCAACCCATTAATTGCAGAGGATCTCAAAAAGATCCTTCACCAAACTACATTGCAATCACAATTATGCACAAATCCTATTTTGGTGAGTGTGGAAGAGTTGTAAAAGGCTATAGCACAAATCACTAGGGAGAAGGTGAACACACAAGAACCACCTTTACAACCTCCCACAGCTACAAAAAATCAACCAAAAGAGCAAGAAGCACAAGATAAAACTGCTAAGGTTGATCATACAGTCACAACAACAATAACTACTGAGGAACCAACAAAGGAACAAATAGGATAGGATGTTCCTACAACACAAAGCCAAGGTGCACCTCCTCAAATCATTATTATTGATCAAGGTAGTAGAGAAGAACATAAGGAAGAGGAGAAAACCACTAAAGAAGAAGAGAAAGAGGCAATACAGACATTGGTGAACTTTCCTACCTCAAGGACTCCTACCAAAAAGTCGAGCACTGATGCAGTACCACTAAAGATTTCAGCACTAGGCTCAAGCTCCACCAAGGTAGCAAGGGTACTTCACTATGGAGACCCTACACTTGATGAAGAAATAGTCATACCTAGTTATAATTCTAAGATAATGAACCTAACATAGATAAATGAAGTGCAAGAGGCACTGGAGAGAAAGAAGAAACAAGAGATACTCATAACTGAGTAGACAGAAGCAAGCATTAGTGGAAATCAAAGATATATTCCTTGATGCAATCAACTTGTTAGTACCTGATGAAACTGAGTCCATCATGGAGCAATTTTCTAACATAGTGGACCAGGTACAAAATGAATACCTTGATACTAATGTTAAGTTATTAGAATGGTCTTGAAAGAAGTTTCAAATGAAAGTTAATGAGAAAATATCTAGTGAGATAGCACTTTCACAAGTTGAATTGGCTAAGAAGGTTGAGAAAGTGAAAAAAATACTTGAGAATATATTCTCATTGTACTCAAAATTATATGACTCATCATTCTTCACACAAGAAAACTAGCAAAAGGATAATGAGCTTGGAACGAAATCTTAAGATTTCCAGCACACAAGTACCCAAAGATCTAGCTCAAAGTGAGAAGCATTTTGCAACTACACTTCACACCTAGAAAGAATTAGCTGTATTGACAGCAGAAGAGGCCAATGTCAAGGCCAATTTGATAATTCAATCTTCCATTACTCCACATTTAGAAGCACTCTGCAAGGAAATGGCCTATGCAGAAAATGTTCTAAAGAAAGACCCCAATCTTTCTACTCTAGAAGGCCTAGGACATCTTGCAATAGAGACAACCATCTAGCAAAAATCACTAGAAATTGCTTTAGATAATTGGGATACTTCTCTGAAGATGATTATGGAGGTAAATAAAACATTTTTGGCTAAATATTCTATTCATTCTTAGGACCCTTTGACATAAGTGTCAAAAAGGGGGAGATGTAAATAAAAAGGGGGAGATGTAAATAAGAATGGGGAGATAACACATTCTTTGATGGAAGTAATAAAGAATATCCAAAGGTGGAGATATTCAAATTTTAAGGAAGTAATAAGGGGATATAGCCAAAAGGATGCAAAAATTGCAAGAAGATGTGAAAGGGGGAGTAGCACAAATAAAGTAGACACAGGGTAAAAATAAATACAAAGTAAAGACAAGGCAAAGAGTATTAGATACATCAGTATGAGAAAAATTCAACATGAGAATTTTGGTTATAGAATTGGCACATCAACTTAGGGGGAGTTACAAGATTTTGAAGTTTACAAAATTTTGAACAAGTTCTTGAAGTTTTGTACATATGCCAAATAGAATGTGTAGTATACTCATAGAGATCATATTCATTATGCTTAGTTAAGTTTTTTTGCCACTCACGTCAAAGGGTGAGATTGTTGGTCTCAGATTGGTTTTGACAATTGAGTGTCAACACACTTAACCAATTCCCAATATGATGTTGAGTATAATATAGAAGCTGAGCTATAGTGTGTGCTGAGTGAACTTCAGGTGCCAAGTGTACTTTAGGTGTTGAGTGAACTTCAGGTGATGAGTAAACTTTAGATGCCGAGTGAAGTTCAAGTGCCGAGTGATAAGTGATGCCGAGTCACTATAAGTGCCGAGCAAAGTATAGATGCTTCACAAACTTAGATGTAAACCATTTTTGAGCCAACTCACGATGAATCTTGAAGGATCTTGAAGATAAGAACAAATCTTTTCCATAGCCAATAAGAAAAATGGAGAAGGCATGCAATTGATAGGAAAAGTGAAAGAATGGAATAGGAAATAAAGATTAAATATTGATTGTAGATTCACATCTAACCTTAAGGCTTTGAAGTCTTTAAAAGGAGGAAGAATCCCCATTGTATGCACAGATGTGAGAAGTGTATGGGTGAATTATAGCAAAGTGTAGAAGGGTGTAAAAAATTAGAAAGGATAGAACAACATTGTATAATTTAGTTGATCAAGAATAACGTATTAGAATTTCAAGGAGAGACATATTAGATCAAGCAAGGATCAGAACAAACAAAGTAGAATGAGGATCTGGAATCAGTAATTCAAGATTGCAAGTAATCAGGTCAAGACTTTCTAATACTGTCTAGCAATTGTATTAAGAATGAAAATCCTATGATGATAGGTTGGTTTAATAGCCATGTTGTAAGCCATTAGACAAGGTGGTAAATCCTTTAATAGGGTAATGTTCCAAGTGCATCTCTGTAAATCCTTTAACCAGGTCACTTTTAACAAGTTGTAAAGTCTTTAACATGACAAGCCTTTCATAGGGTAGACCATTGGAAGTGGTCAAACTTTGTAACCGTGAATAATTATATATTGTTGCAATGATACTTTGTGGGTGTCATCCCCACCCCAGTTTTACCTTCTCATTTTGGAGGGTTTCTGGGTTACCAAATCTTGTGTTATCTATTTTTTCATGCATGTCTTTACTTTTTTGTTTATTAGATGGATTAGATGCATGAGAATATTTTCAGCTAAAAGGTTTTGAAATGGTTAAAGTTAGTTATTTCTGATTCACCCCCCTATCAGAAATAAATCTTCCCACTTGTAAATTCCAACAGGTATTTTGTTTAGAGTAGGGTTTGGAAAGAAATCAAAGAAATTGGAGGAGGGAAATTTGATTAGTTATTCATATTATTCCTATCAGAACTACTATGGGAATTGATTTAAAAATACATATGTAATACCATAACAAATTTAGTAAATTATATATATATATATATATATATATATATATATATATATATATATATATATATATATATATATATATATATATATATATATATATATATATATATATATATATATATATATATATATATATATATATATATATATATATATATATATTCATTCAATTTTTGTGTTGATGTATTTAACAATAAAAAAATCAAATATGCGTATTAAGGAAAAGGGAGGGTATTGTTGTTTTTAAAAAGAAAATATTTTAAAAAATTTAAAAAGGAGATTGGGGTCATGGTGCCCCATCTCCCTTGCTCGCAATACCATGATTGCTGGCTGCGAAGGTAGCTAGGATTGTCGGCAGCGACAACAATTACTACAGTAGCCAAGGTTGTCTAAGTACCCTGCACTACTCTGTGGCAACCTTTTTAATAATGGCTGGTGGGCCTCAAATGTTGTATAATGTTTTTTTTAATTTAATAAAAAATTTAATATATAATTAATTAACTTAGTTAATATAATTTATTATTATTATTATTATATATTAATTGTAATTAAATATTATTATTATTATTTTATTAATGTTATTATATTAGTCAATTTAATCATTATTACTGTTGATAAATAATATATTTTATATATTATTTAATTAGTAATTTAATAATTATTAGTATTAACAATTTAATAATATTTAATAAATTTTAATGATAGTGTTAAATCATAATGTGTTATAATTATAACTATTCGAATAGATAGGTTTTCAATTTGTTTTCTTTAAGAGATTTTTCTATGTGAGAGTTGGGGTGTTATTTCTAAGAGTTGAATTCAATTTATACGAAATGGATTTTTTTATTTCCTTTAAGAATTTAAAAGAAAACTTCATCAATTATGATTACTAATTGAGGAATGAAAATGTAAACCCTAGTTATAATCGAAAACCTTATCAAACTGTCATACTTGGAAATGAAAATGAAAACTTGAAAACCTATCAGTGAAAATTGAACTTTTGTGTTTTCAAAACTTAATGAGTTATGAAAGTTATATTATTTTGTACTTTATGTGATCCATGGCTTTCATGTTGGGTTTTAGGTTTTGACTTAGTGCTTTGACCAAATTAGGATGTTTACCATAGGCTTGGGGGTTTTGTTTTGTGATGATGTTATGTATATGATCTTTTATACATGACCATGGTAATGTGTCACGTGTTTCTATATTGAGTTATGATCAGTGTGTGTTTGTGCTTTCTAGTCACTTGTTTAGGATTGAGGTGAATGGTGTGACTTTCCAATTGTAATCTTTGAGTATTTGATCAATTATCTTTTGATGCTTTCTAGTTGTTTGTATAGGACTGAGGTGATTATTGTATTTTGTCTTCTGGTGCTTTCTAATTGCTTGTATAGGACTGAGGTGATATTGAGATTGGTTTTTAGGTGCTTTCCATTTGCTTGTAAAGGATTGAGGTGAATACAATGTTTTATCTATAGGTGCTTTCTATTCACTTGTAAAGGGTTTAGTCAAAAATGTGATTCTATTATTTGTACTTTTATGAACATAGGGTAGGTAATTTATGTGTACGTTGGGAAGTGGCTTGCAATGGAGGTTGGAGCCTAGAGTGGTTGCTTGCGTAACCCATTGCAAGTTATTTTAATAAGTGATAAAATTTCATTAAATGGGTTTTAAAAAGAATTAATAAGAGTCTATGTTTTCCTCTCCCATTCCTTGAGTGCTAGTACATGATAGGATGGGAGTAGAGAGGATGCTTGGTTGTGACCTTGCTTCATTAGTATGCCTTATCTATACAAAAGGATACTAGTACCACATAGAGACACTAGGGGGCCAAAGTGTAGAGGGTCTACGAGGGTAACCTTAGAGTTGGCTCATGTGATGACACTTGCTTTCTTACATAGTAGATTTCCTACGTGTCTTGTTGCCTCTAGAATTAGATGATACTTGTGCCTTGGTACCTTTGAGATAGATTACTATTAGGTCTTTCTTTGACCTAGATGTTAGTTATGACTTTTGGATTGATATCTATATGAGACTTGAGTTTATCTCCTCAGCATAGTGGGAGTGGGCCATTTAGGTTCCACAAGGTCGGGTGGTAGTGCATTTTTCTTATACCATTGAGATCTGACCAATGGATGTACTTGTGTAGTTGTACCTTTCTTTCTAATCTTGTATTTCTATAAGATGGTTATACCTTGTTATAATGTACCTAATTATCAAATATCTTATGAGATGATGTATTTTATTTATGATGTATATTCTTTTAGATTTTCATACCCTGTGACTTGTATAGTGGATGATTATGCCAAGTGGCATCCTGTAATTGTATATCATTTAAATAGATTTTTACTTGTTATTATTATTATTATTATTTATTGGTAAATGACCAAAGCCTTATATTATATTAGAATAAAAAATAAAAATTACAAGAATCTCCATTTTGACGGGCACTAGTAGGAAAGGATAGAGAAAGAAAACCTCTAGTCTAGCCCGAAACATGTGTTCTTTATTATACATAAATGAAAGGGGCATACCCCAGTGAGACAAATATCAAGTGAATCTTTTAATGATTAATTACATAGTTATACATCAATAAAGAAAAGAGGGGACCAAATGAGCTGAATGCATTTTCCTTTGGGATGCAGAAGGGTACTTGAAAAAAGAGAGGGGACAACGCAGAGTAACCACCAACTAGAGTTAGGTGTTAGGAAAATAAATAAACCGCTACTAATTTTGAGGAGTAGACCAAAGATTAGAGGGAGAAACCAAAAGCAAAAAATCTGTCTAATATCCTTCTTTTGATATAATATTGTCTAAATAATGGTTAAAGTGGGAGTTTATTGACAATTGTTATATTAATGTGGAGCTTATTCTTGTTTTTAATCATTAGTTGCTCATTGTTGAATAAAATGCTATTAAAATTCATATATCCTTTGAGTTCTTTGATGTTTGCAAATAACTTGTATACTAAAATCCGTACTTAAACTGCATTTGTGGGGTTAAATTATAATGTAAGATCAAATTACTAACAAGGTGTTGAAAGATACTACAAAAACCAAAGCCATCAACACCATACCAGATCAGTTTGAGTTTCAAATATTATAAACTAAAAAAGTATAGTGTATTGATATATGCTGAATTTACATAGAAAGCTATTCAACCTCTATAAAATGCCAGGTGGGTTTTGTATAATGTATAATAATATGGCTACAAACCTACTTAAAATGTCTATTATGAATATAGATTTGATTCAGACTTTTTTGTAGTCTATAATATAACACTTACAAGAAATCATTAACTAATAGTAAGTACAAGACTCCAGGTATGTTACATTTGTTTTTACCAATTATTGAAAAATAGAGCACATTATCTTTATAATTAGAGAGAGACTACACATCCAAACAAAGACATGAGGAAAATAAAAGAGTCTTACAAACATCAAAGATCAAAAGTAATAGATGAATAGAAGAAACAAGACCACAAATATACAAATATCATTCTTATGTATAAGTGGGAGAAGTACATATTGATAAGATTCATGATAGATATACTTTCCTATATGCATACTATCTTCAGGATAAGGGGCCAAAAATAAAATGGATCGTATATCTATACTCCTTCCATGCTTTATGATAAACTAGACAGAAAAATGGGAAGAAACAGAAGGGGAATTCGGGTAGAGACCCATAAAACAATATAAAAGCACCCAAACTAACAGATCAAAATGGAAGCAAAGACTAGCATACTGCCATATAGAGACCTGAGGAGCAAAAGTAGGGGACACTCAGGATCAACCTTTCCAGAAGCAAACCCAAGAACAAGACACCAATGTAGATCACAAAAACCCACCAATCCCAGACTCCTACTTTCACTACACCATAATGATCTTAGAGATATCATTGGGCTTCTCAAGTTGGAAGTTAGGAGGAAAAAAAACATTTTTCTCCCTATTGGACTTCTTCATGTTTGGGATGTAGAAATTCAAGGCCTCTAGGTTGTCCAAAACCACCCCTAGATGAATATAAGCCTTGAAGATGTTCAAGTAGTTTATAAGCTAGTCCTTGCTAACATCATCAATAATCCCTCTCCACTAGAGGAGGAACTGAATGCTACCCTCCATTTTAGGCCATACCTCATAGAAAGCCAAGTTCTCACGAATGACAAGGGAAGGACATTGAAACACCATGTCCAAGTCTGGACTACTAGGAGGATGTGCATTGTACCTTTCTGGGAGGGGGATCTTGAGCTTGTTGTTGATGCTTCTGATGGCTTCTTCAAGCCCCTTATGCCAAACTAGGTTGAAAATATTGTAACAGAGCCTAATCATATCCTACTGCTCCACCCTAGCTTTGGCCAATAACTAATAAATGTCCTAATTATATCACCATTGCTCCACCATGTATAATCATAGTTAAAGGAGCCTTCCTCAATGGCTTGACTAATTGCAATCCTAGTCATATCATCAATAGGTTTCAAGACTCTACTCCATCTCTCTAGCTTAATATTCCCCCTAAAAGCCATAGTCTGCACCTTCGAGGTGTGAAAGAGACTAATATTAGTATCCATATAAAAACTACTCGAAATGGTAGAGATGGAAAGAGATAGTGAGGGTATAAAAGTGAAAAGAAAATCAAGAAGGTCCTAGAAGGGCCTAGAGGCAATGATGTCATCCATACATGATGCCAACAATCAATGAGGTATGAAGGAAGCCAATGTTCACCTAATGATGGAAGACTAGAGCGTAGAGCCAATAGAACTATCATGACATGGTAGGACAAAAAACACTTCTAAGACCAAAAAAGGGGATGAAAAAATAGCTAAGCCCAAAGATAAAGCCAAGAAATAAGGGGAATGACACAAAGGAGAAAAAGGAAAGGATATAGTAAAGACCTAAACACAATAACTACATACCTCAAGGATTACATCCTATATAAATTTGATAATACATATGTCACAAACATGACAAAGCTAAGGGGGATAAGGAAAAGAAAAAAATAATGCCAAGGGGAAAATACTAAAAGAAAAATATAAGGTATAGGGAGGGGAAAAAAAGAACCTAGAGACAGGGGAATTAATAAAAAAGAATACCCTTAGTAGCCAAGAAGACTGCTTGCTAATATCCTACCTAGTAAGAGTGATTCCTAACGACATTAAGGCCACTCTGAGATCAATAGTGACCTTTGAAGCTCCTCTATCACTAGTAGTAGGGATGTAGTGAGAGAACCACCCAACCAAGACAAATTAAAACATAGTCTTTGTTATTAATTAATAAAAGAAAGGTGAGGTGGCTCAAGGCTTATGATAAGATTATCAATCTCTGATAATCAGATAAGTTTTACCATTAGCCCCCTCATTTACCAATTGTTCTGTGTTCTTATTACCTTCCCAAAAAAGTGGTATATCTAAAAATCTATGAACCTATCAAGAATATTAAGAACCTCTTCTAACTTTGAATTCAAAACCCAGTTGGGCGTAGCTCTTTTCCATATAGCATTTAAAATGATTTGGAAATCTCCTTCAATGATGATTTTGGATAGTACTAATTTTAGGTAGAGTTGAAGCCTGTCTTGTAAAGCTTCAAGCTTAGCTAGGTTATTAGTGGTTGGGTCAATAGATTTGGCCCTTTTAGCTATCCAATATCCTAACTCATTGGTGATACAACCGATACCTGATAGGCCTAGGTTGCCTCTGGTAGCACCATCAAAATTTAACTTAGACCATCCCTTAGGTGGGGGTGTCCTTCTACAATTTTCCTTGGCCTCTTTGTTCTTCTTTTTATAGGTAAGCAGAGGGTTAATGAGGCTAGTCCATTTTTTCTGGATAAAGCTATCCTTGTTTGAGAATGATCTTTCTTCTTTCTGGGAGTTTTTGAGGTGAGAATTTAGCATCTTGACTATGCTTGCTTCTATCTTTTTAACGATCACCTCTGGCTGCATCCCTTGGTCCCTAAACAATCTTCTATTTCTTTCTTTCCACACCTCCCAGATGAGGATAGATGGGCAGATATTCCAAATGCTACTATAAACACCTTTGTAGGTATAAGTGGGCCAACCATTGAGAAAATCAACTAAGAAATTTGGCTTGGGAGCATGCCAGCCCAACATATGTTTGAGCCAATCCCAACAATGTTGGGTGTAAGGGCAACTAAGTAAGACATGGTTTGTATCTTCACTATTTTGTCTACATAACACACACCTAAAGGGTCCTTCAAAACCCAACTTGTAGAATCTATCAGCTATGAGGATCCTCTTTTGATATGCCAACATAAAAAGAACCCAACCTTTGGCAGACATGAAGGATCCCAATATAGTTTGAGTGGGAGTTCCACCTCATCCCTACTTTGGGAGTGAGCAAGGGTTTTATATGTTGGCCTTATGTTGTATTTTTCATTAGTGACAACACTTATTTGATTCTGAATGGCTACCAAGCTCATCACTTAATGCACAATTTATACCGAGCATTAAGTGGTTACCTTGTAAGTTCAACAATTAAGTAGTTCACACTGAGTATTCTTGAAGCTACCGAGTGTATGTAGAGTTCAATAGTGTTTACTAAGCTTATAGTGTTCACCAAATAGATAATGGTCACTGAGCTTCGTAGTATCTACTGAGTCATCAGTTTGTGTGATATGAAACCAGTTTCTACCAAGTGATGGATGTGTAGTGTTTACCGAGTGATAGCAAAGTAAATGAAGGTTTCAGTATCTACCGAGTAACACTATATCTATCGAGTCTCCAATGGTTACCGAGTTCCTAGCTATGTTGTGTGATTAGTATGGACCAAGCTTCTACTTCTACTGAGTGCATGAAGATGCCGAGTGTTGTAGTGGATGCTAAGAATCAGAAGGTCACCAAGTCAACTTGAAGAGCCCAAGTTTTCCGCTGTTTGGCCAACTTAGTAATGTTCTATTTACTTGTGTTTTAGCTGACCTTGCAATTGTAAATATTGAAGTGGTATACATGTGATGTATTGTATCATTTACAATGTATTATTGTGAGTATGTTAAGGAATGGACATGTAATGCTTTGAGAAGAGTAAATGTGAATCAGCAGTAGAGTAGAGTATTTAGCAAGGTCATTAAGGAGCAACAAAGACATATTAGTCACAAGAGGTGATTTGTACTTCAAGATCTATTCATAAATCAAGTTGTAAGTCATATCTACTATTTCATCCTGATAGGTGAATCAGTTTTCTGAATCCTTTAATAGGGTAGACTTAATAGTCTTTGTATAAATCTCCTAACAGAGTGCATACTTCATTGTATGTTTGCAAAACCTCTAACAAGGTGGACCTAGTAGTCCAAATTGCTCTTAACAAGGCAGATCATAAGAAGTGGTCAATGTAAGCCCTAACAAGCCAACTTTATACTGCAATAGTGAAGTTTTATGGCTATCATCCCCACCCCAGTTTTACTTTCTATTTAGAAGGTTTCTAGGTCACCAAAATATTGTGTTCATGTGTTATGAATGTTTATCTTTTCTCATGCATGCAGTAGATTAGATAAATGAATGGTGAATGATTTATATGGTTAAGTGCTAGATTAATTCAAAATTTTTTTGAGGTTATTGATTCACCCCTCCCCTCTGAGTAACCTAGCTACTCTTGATTATTTCCAACATTTATATCCCATATTAATGCTATACTTACCATCTTTTGATGCTTCCCAAATAAGATTATCAATCCTCTCTAATTGTTTGATCTTCTTGCTCTTGACGATCTTTTCATATTTCTCTTTTAATGATGGTTCCAAATCTATATCATCCAAAGATTTCCACACCCAACTAGTCGTGCCACTCTGAGTGTTCTTTATTTTGTAATCACTAACCTTGCATCCCCATGATTTGACTAATTTCTCTTTGAGCACTACATGGATCTCTAGGCTATCTATAGGAGGATGCCCATCCCATGAGTCCTTCCAGAATAAAGCTCTATTCCCCTTGCCAATATCCCAAGTGAGATATTTACTAATGAGGGCTCAAAATCAAACCATAAAATTCCAACTCTCTGATCCTTTGGGGAGAGTTTTCATCCTAAAAATAGAGAAGGGGTCCACTATATTAAGATACTTGCTACACATAATTTTTTTAGCCCACTTGTTGTTTCTTTCAACAAAGAGGCGTCATATTAGTTTGGCCCCAAATGCTTCATTTTGCCAAAAATAAGTTTTTAATGCCTATGCCTCCAAAATCCTTTGGTTTGCAAATATTTTCCCATCTAATGAGTGCAAGTTTTTTATAATCCTTACAATTATTCCAAAGGAAACTTCTAAGCAATACTTCAAGCTTCTTATTGATATTCTTGGGTAGAGGGAGACAGGATAAAGGACAACTAGGGATGGCAGACATAACTAATTTATTCTTGCTAATTTTTCCAGCTTTCAAGAGCCATTTATCTTTCTAGCCAGCTATCCTAGTCTCTAATTTATCTAAAATATTTTGCCAAACCTTGGTGGATATTCTTGCTTTTTCTAGATCAATACCCAAATATTTGCATGGAAATTCACCCTTCTTGTATGCCATGATATGATAGATCTACTTTTCTATTTTTGACTTAGTGTTAATAAAGTAGATTTTAGATTTTTCTGCGTTTACTTTTTGACCTGAAGCTGCCATGTATAGTTGAATGATAGACTTGATGTTCAAAGCCTCTTTTGTAGAGCTATCACTAGGTAGGATAATATCATCTGTAAATTGGTGATGAGTAATATTGGAAATATTTTCTATCATAGTAATACCCTTGATATCCCCTTTGTTGCAAGCATCAGAAAGTGCTTTCCCAAAGGCTTCTGCTATTATGATATAAAGAAATGGAGAGAGTGGGTCTCACTATCTAATAACTCTTGAAGTTTTGAAGAAGCCCTCGAGGGTACCATTAACAAGAACTAAGATCTTAACAATTGAGATGCATTGATATATGAGGTTGATCCATTGGTGAGAAAAACCAAAAGATTCTAAGGTTTCACATAGGAACCTCCAATCCACCATGTCATATGCTTTTTAAATATCTAGTTTCATGAACATGCTTGCCCTTTTATTCTTATATGCTGAATGAATTATTTCCTAGATAATAAGTATACCATCTAGGATTGATCTCCTTGGAACAAAACTAGTTTTCTCTTCGGATATAATTTTAGGTAGGATTATTTTAAGTTTGTTAGCTAAAATTTTAGATAAGACTTTATAGATAGTGTTACACAACACTATTGGTCTAAAGTCCCTTGGATTTTTAGAGTCCTCCTTTTTGGGAATCAAAGAAAGAAAGGTGTGGTTGATTTTAGATTGTAACAGACCACCATTTCTAGAGGTTTTTATAGCTTTCCAAAGGTCTTCACCAATAATATCCCAGTATTTTTGATAGAAAAATGTCTAAAAGCCATTTGGACCTACATATTTGTCTAGATTCATATCAAATACTACCAATCTAGCCTCTTCCAAGGCAATGGGTTTGTTTAGTAGTTTATTCTTTTCTAAATATACTACTTTAGTAATGTCTTTGAGCATTTTTGTTTGGGATATCTTGTTGGAGAAGTCATAGTTGTTTAAAATACACTAAAATTGACTAACTAAAATCTCAGATACGTTGATTAGATCCTTGGTGTGGTACCCAAGTGATCTTTGATTTTGACTATTTTACTTTTGGCTCTATTATGAAGAGTGGAATTGTGTATCCCCTTCATCTAACCATTTTTCTCTTGACTTTTGTCTCCAAAAGACTTCTTCTTTGGCCAATATGTTTTCTTGTTTGGCGAGTAAATCTTTTTCCAATAGATAGCTTACATTATTCATACCCTTCTTGATTACCTCTAAATTTAGTTCCTTCAATCTTTCCTCAATCTTTAGTTTTTCTTTGAAAATATTATTGAAATGGTCTTTGTTCCATTTAAGAATGTATTCTTTAAGCATTTTTATTTTTGAGACAAAGATATACATTTTAGATCCTTTGAAGCTACCTGGATTCCACCAATCTTTAATGTGTTGAAGAAAGTTTGGGTCTAAAAACCACATTTTTTCACACTTGATTGGATTTATCACTGGTTTGAATGGTTTAGAAAATTTAATTCTAACTGGGAAATGATCTGATCTAGCTATTGGAAGGATAGAAGAATAACTGTTAGCATTAATTTCAGCTAGCTCACCTTTGAGGAAAAAACCTATCCAATTTCTTAGCATTATATGAGAAGTCCTTTCTTCTATTGTTCCATGTGTAATTCTCATTACTAAGCAGGATGTCAATCAGGTTAGTGGAATTATACCAGTATTTAAAATCTTTAGAGGCTTGGGAGGATTGTTGAATACCTCCATATTTTTCATCAATATTTAAAATGGTGTTAAAGTTGCCTCCTAAAAGAATTAGATCTTTATTATGATTATTAATGAATAAAGTGATGTCATCCCATAAGAGTTTCTTATCTATATTATAGGTAGGGCCATATATGTTTACTAGAATAAATTGAAGATTAATTTTAATTCTTTTGACTCTACTACTTAACCAACTATTATTTGAGTTTAAAATTTCTAAAGATACTTTCCTGGGGTTCTAGATAAATCCTTGCGCCTCTGGAAGCCCCTCTAGATTCACGTAATTTAATATTCCAACCACCTATCTTTTTTTCTAACTTGGTTCCTTCCTCCTTATTTAGCTTGGTTTCTTGTCATAGAATGATTTCAGATTTGAAGAGTTTTAAGTTTTGTTTTAATAGTCTCCTCTTACTAGGGGCCTTTAAACCCCTAGCATTCTAGGTGGTGATCTTCATGTTTCCTTAGGAAGAATCCTCCCCTTCCCTATGTTAAATAATTGGCTGATCTTTTGCTGCTCTCTAGCCTATCCATCTACTTCTTTGAGTTCCTTAAGGGATTTTCTACCCTTTTTAGATTTCACTTTGCCATACTTAGGGGATTTAATTCCTTCTTGATTCATCTGGATACCCAGCTATTCTATGTTCTTTTGTGCATTTAATGCAAATTTAGATTAATTACCTTCTATACCTTTAATATCTTCAAAATCTAGCTCTTGTAATAGTTGCTTTGTAATGCTTGGATAGTTGTTTGTAGATTTGTCCTCTGTCTGTGTTAGCTTCATGAATTCATTCCCCTTGAAGTCCTTTCCTTGCAATATTTTTGGAACATCTTTGGTAAGCTATAAAACTTCCTCACCATCACTTTCTATTTTTAATAAGTCTCTTTTTAGATCTTCACAACCCTCCTAATTTTAAGACTCTTTGTATTAAGTTCTCCTTTTGTGCATCATTGCTCCTATCAATATTCTCAAAGCTAAAAACTTCAATTAATTCCTTAGTTAAGGATTCTAGATTGTCCACTTCAGCCTTATTTAGGTTCAAATTATCTAGCTCTTCCTCCCAATCCAAGTCTCTACATAGAAATTCTTGAAATTCTTGTGTTAGTCATCTTTTTATTTTACTTGGTTCACTGCTCTTTTCCTTATGACTACTACCAAAGGAAGTTATGTCTTTAGATTTAGGTGGTGGTATTTGCCAAAATTTGGAAAACTAGCTAATCGATTCTTTGTTGATAGTTCCCGTTTCTATCCCATTCTTTATTGTCTAAATCTAAGGAGATCCTTGAACCTCTTCCATATTCTTGTCTATCCCATTTTCTAATTCTACCCCTGCAAATAGAAGGGCATTTTATGTTTCTTCTATGCTACTGTCTCTATAATCCAACTGCTTCTTAGATTACTGTGTCTCCAATTTCTCTGATGGTTCTTCCTTTTTGATTGAAGCATTGCTTTTCTTGTCCTTGTTTTTTCTTAAATTTTCCTTGAGCTTCATGTTGTTGATTATAGAACCTTGTGTCTTCTTAATATCAAGATCTCTTTGATTGTTTCTGATGTCTATGCTAAAATATTTGAGGCTTTGGTTCTCACAAAATGTTTGCATCTCTATGTTACTCGGCAGTTGTATTTGCTCAACACTTGTTTCTGCTCGACACTTGTATCTGCTCGGTGCTTGTATCTGCTCGGTACTTGTTTATGCTCGACACTTGTTTCTGCTTGGCACTTGTATCTGCTTGACACTTGTATATGCTTGGCACTTACTAGCTTGCTCGGCTCTCTCTCTCTCTCTCTCTCTCTCTCTCTAATGAACTTAGTTCAGCTTTACAAATGACTTAGCTAAAACCTTGCATCTTTGATATGTTTCAGTGTGCCCATTTTCTGTGTCTTAGAGTATGTCATCAATACACTTTTTCATCAATGGCTTAGCTGATCCTTGTACTTCATTACAACATCATAACTTCAACCTTTCTCTAGGTGTTTTGGTTACATCTTATTGATTTCCTCCTCCTTGTGAATCAACCATTTGATAGTGTTTGGATCACTAAAGCAATTATCATTCTTGCAAGTAGCAAGTTTGACATCAATGACAAAATAATGATTGAGAACATTCTTTACCAGTTCCATTACTTCCATTACTTTTTATATATGATCATTTCCAACAATCTCCCTCATGATCTTTTCAATCATTTCCAACAATCTCCCTCTTTGGCATTAATGGCAAACCAAACTAATCAATTGATCAACTTAGTTACCACCAAGATTGTATGCGTTATCTTGACTACTGCATTCTTATTACTGATCTCATATATCTCCCTCTTGCTTTGTATTGATCAATTTTCTACATATTTCTCCCTCTTTGACATAAATGCCAAATATGTAGCATCTTTAACATGTGAAGTATAAGCTTTGCATCTCATGTTTTCTCCCTCTGTCACCATGCTTGTGACTGATTTGAAATTTCCGCTCCTGCTGTCATCCTCTATATCATTCTTCTCATATTTCAATGATTTGTTCCTATTGATGTAGGGAAACTTCCTTGTTGTTTTATACTACTTGAGTTAGGGGCATTACCCCCAACTTGCCTCTAAGATATTCATAAGCATCCTTGGGCAATGGTTTGGTGAAGATATCTGTAGTTTGTTCCTTTGTATGAATGTACTCCAACTTCACTTGTTTGTCTTCTACCATTCTCTGACATAGTGATACTTGATTGCAATATGCTTGGTTTTTGCATGCATTAATGGATATTTGGATATGTTTATAGCACTTATATTATCACAATACAATATCACAAGTTTAGTTACTTCTTCTTTCATTCCCTTTCAATAGATGTGTGAGCCACACAATGTTTGTGCAATTGACTGCTGCTGCCACATATTCTGATTCTGCAGTGGACTGGGATGTGCATGTTTGTTTCTTGTTGGACCAAGTAACTAGCCTTTTACCTAAAAATAATGCACCTCCACTTGTGCTTTTTCTGTCATTAATGTTGCCTCCCTAATCTACATCTGTATATGCATTGAGTTCAAACTAATCATTCTTTTTGTAATATAGACCAAAGTTATCAGTTCCTTTGAGATACCTCATTATTCTTTTTACTGCTATGAGATGATTTTCTTTGGGATTAGTAGAGAATCTAGCTACTATTCCAACTGCTAATGCTATGTCTGGTCTGCTATGTACAACATATTGTAGTTTTCCAATCATGGATATGTACATTATTTGATTGACTTTAGCTGATACATCATTTTGGGATAGCTTATTTCTTGTTGCCATTGGTGTGCTGACTAGTTTGGACTCCTCCAATACAAATTTTTTAAGTATCTCTTTGACGTATTTTGATTGTGTCACAAATATACCATGTTTTAGTTGATGTACTTGCAATCAAATAAAGAATTTGATTTCCCCAAACATAGACATCTCAAAATCATGTTTCAATTTGTTAGCAAAGCCTCTACAAAGCACTTCCTTTCCTCCAAAAACTATGTCATCCACAAAGATCTCAAATACAATAATATCCTTACCTTCTTCTGATTTGATGTACATGTTGCTGTTATCATCAGTTCTTTCAAATCCTATTTGCACTAGATACTTGTGAAGTCTCTCATACCATGCTCTAGGTGCTTGTTTCAGACCATAGAGTGCTTTATGTAATTTACAAACCATATCCCTATTGTTCTCATCAACAAATCCCTCTAGTTGTTCAATATAGACTTCTTCTTCTAGTATACCATTAAAAAAAGCAGACTTTACATCCATCTGATAGACTTTAAAACCTTTATATGCAGCATATGCAAGTAAAGTTCTTACTCCTTCCATTCTAGCAACAGGAGCAAATGTTTCCCCATAGTCTAATCCTTCTTCTTGAGCATAACCCTTGCATACTAGTCTAGCTTTGTTTCTAGTAATCTCACTATTCTCATCTAGCTTGTTTTGAATACCCACTTGGTGCCAATCACATTCTTGTCAACTAGTCTGGGAACCAAACTCTAGGTTTTGTTCTTCTTTATTTGATCAATCTCTTCTTCCATAGCTTTATACCAGTCATCATCTTGTAATGCACCATATACTGTCTTAGGTTCAAGTTTTCTTATCAGACATGATTCATGTCTTAGTTTATTCCTTGTCATCATGGTTTTGCATCTTTGTCACCAATTATCTATTCAACAGGGTGATGTCTTTTTACATATTTGGATAATCTTGGTTCTGTCCTTGTTTGCATGTTTGATCTTTCAGATTCAGGGTCACTATGCACTTCGTTGTCAGGTTTTTTTCATCTATTTCATGTGTACTGACTTCAGGATCAAATTGTGCATTTTCTTCATTCTATAACTTAGCTTCTGAATGTAACTTGACATTCACTGGTTGTGACTCGGCTGAAACTGAAATTTGTTGTTGAATTTCAATTTGATTGACAGCATCCTCATCAATAGAAATTCCTTCATAAGAATACACAAAGGTTTTGTATTCATTCATTCTCTTTGGTTCTTCAGCTTGGACTTCTGTATGCTCATCAAAGGTTACATTTGCACTTTCCACAATTTTGTTAGTGTTAGTATTCAAACACTTGTATGCTTTACTTCTAGTGGAGTAACCAAGGAATATACCTTCATCACTTTTTGCATCAAATTTCCCATTTCTAGCATCTTTAAGGATAAAGCATTTGCAACCAAATACTTTGAAATGTTTTACATTGGGTGAGTGACCATACCATAATTCAAAAGGTGTTGCACTAGTACCTTTCTTGACTTGTACTCGGTTCAGTGTATGAACAACTACACTTACAACTTCTCTCTAGTATTTTAGAGCAACAGTCTTGTCCATCATTAATGTTCTGGCACAGTCAATCACAGATCTATTTATTCTCTCAGCAATTCCATTCTGTGGGGGAGTTCTAGGAGTTGATGTTTATTTTTTGATTCCTTTGTCATTACAAAATATCTTGAATTCGTTTGATGTGAATTCACCACCTCTGTATGGTCTCAAGCATTTCAAACTTTTTCCTGTTTCCTTTTCAACTCTAGCCACATACCACTTAAACATTTGAAAAGCATCAGATTTTTGCTTTAAGAACATAACAGTCATCACCCTGGAATAGTCATCAACAAACAATATTATGTATTTATCTCCTTTGTAGCTTTGTACTTCCATTGGACCACATAAGTCAGTATGAACTAACTCAAGTACTTCTTTAGATGTATAGTTTTTTCTTTTAAAACTTGACTTTGTCATCTTTCCTAGCTAACATTGTTTGCACATGATATTGTTAGGTTTTTTCAATTTAGGTAAACCTTTGACTTTCTTCATTTTACTGATATTGACTAGATTGTCAAAGTTGACATGACATAGCCTTCTATGCCATAATCACTCATCATCAAATTTTGCAAAAAAGAAAGAAACATCATCCATATCAAGGTAAAATAGATTACTTCTTGTTTGATCTCCTTTTCCGATCAATTTGCCATCAGTATCATAGATTTTTGCAATTTTGTTTCCAAATTCTACTTTACATCCTACATTGCCTAACAGTGAGACACTCAACAAATTATAGTTTAATCCTTCAACATAGTATGCATTATCACATGAAATTTGTTCTGTAAGCTTAATGGAGCCTTTTCCTTTTATTTGACATGGAGCATCATTACCAAATCTAACACTATTTCCATCATACTGAGTAAAGTTAACAAACTTACTTTTGTCTCCTGTCATGTGATGTGAGCATCCATTGTCTATGATCCATCTGTCATTTTTGTTCATACATGTTACCAGTGCTGTAGGTTCTTCTTCAGCAGAATGATCCTTCATGGCTACATAAACAACTTCATCATCATTATCATCAGAATTCTCTTCAGCAATATAACACTTCTTGCCTTTGTCTTTGTAATCTTTCTTGTCATCTTCTCTTCTATATTTGTATTTTTTGCCTTCCTTTTAATCTTTTTTCTGTGTACACCTTGCAGCAATATGTCCTACTTCATTGCAATTGAGACAAATGATAGGCATCTTACCTTTGAATTTTCCTTTGCCTCTG
Organism: Cupressus sempervirens; assembly: GCA_028749045.1. Taxonomy (NCBI): domain Eukaryota; kingdom Viridiplantae; phylum Streptophyta; class Pinopsida; order Cupressales; family Cupressaceae; genus Cupressus; species Cupressus sempervirens. The sequence continues at coordinate 249,337,796 of CM053792.1, read as the reverse complement.
TGAAATCTTCTAGCTAGCAATGCTTCCAATTGTTCCACATCTTCCTCATTAGTGCTATTGTCACTAGATACATATTTCATTTTTTTTCCTTTTTTAGATTTTACCTGTTCAGCATCTTTTAGCGATAGCTTGGCCTTGAAAGTAGATTCAACTTTCTCAGGTCTATAGTTATCAAAGTTAGATAACTCAAATGCAGTCAGTCTACCCACTATTCCTTCAAAACTTAGATTGTTTCCTAGTACACATCTTAGTTCTTGTATTGCTGATACTCTAATAGCATAGATAGGGAGCAAGGTTCTTAAGAACTTACTATTAACAGTATTTTCATCCAATTGTCCACTCAAACATCTTATTGCACTTACCACTTCCTTTATTCTTGCGCCATACTGAGCAACATTCTCACTTTCCTCCATTTTTATATCATCAAACTTTCCTTTGAGGCTTTCTCTTTTTGCTCTTTGGACATTCTGATCTGCTCCATAGATGTCTGATAGGGCTTTCCACATTTTGAATGCAGTATCACATCCTTTGATATCATCAAATTCAACATAGTTGAGTGCAGAAGCAATCTCCAGCATTGTCTGATTGTGTTGCTGTTTGTTTTTCAAATCTTCTGCAGTAAGAGTACCAGTTGGATCAACATGTTCAGTAACAATTAATTTTTTGGCATAATCTCCTATGGATCCAAGATTTAGCTTCATCAAACTTTTCCATGCAACAAATTTGTCTTTGTTGAGCTTGGGGACTTCTCTCTTAGGCATTCTGATCTTTTCTGGTTCTAGTCCTTTTAAACTGAATCAACAGTTTGGCTCTGATACCAATTGTTATAATTCTTTAGAATAACTAAGAGAGGGGGGGGGGTGTGAATCAATTATCCAAGATAAAAATGCCCTAATAATACTTTTTCTCAAATTATAGTGAATCCATAAACTTTTCATCCATCTAAGCTTAAATCAGTCATCTTAGCAAACTACAGTAAATTAATATGCAGGAATAAAACATGCAAGATCAACACATGACACAATGATTTACGTGGAAACCCAATTTGGGAAAAACCACCAGTAACATGCTACTTGATTTTCACTCTTCTAAAGTGATGCCCTGTTAAAGGCCTACCCTGTTAAAGGCTTACAACACACTGTCAAATGTGACCTTGTTAGAGGATTTCACCATACTGTTAGGAATGAGCTTGATCAAAGAACTTTAGAACATTCACTTGGAATGTCACCCTGTTAAAGGATTTACAACATGGCTATTAAACCAACCTAAGTCCATAGGATTTAAACTAACTATTATAATTGCTAGAAAGTAACAATAATGGCTTTTTGATCTGATACAACTTACAACATATCTTGCAGATTTCAGATCACACTTCAGCTCAATCCTTTGCTTGGCTTTAATCACTTCAGCTTTGACATCTTGTCATCTCAAGCTTCATCTCCTTGAGTCTTCTTACTCATCATACCAATGCAATCATATTTGTGGTCATCTATTGAAGCAGAGTAACTGTGTTTTCTTACTCCTTAGCACCTCCTTCAACACTTTATGCTTTCATGCTTGACCTCTCCTCTCTCTTTGCTTCATGACCTTGTTATTCCTTAAATAGAAATCTAGATTGCCTTTGCCGCTCAATTCTCCCTCTGCAACTTTAGGGTTTCATATGGATTAGGTAGGATACAATGTATCTACCCCATATCTTGCTCTTATCTAGAAACTTCGTCTAGAGTCCAATTGTATTCTCCAAAAAAATGTTCTACATGGTGTTCTATGCCACCAACTCATCACTCTTATCTTCTATTTAATTCATAGAATTCAAGATAACAACCTTGTCGGCTCAGATCTGTCGAATCTTCAATTTTTGAAATAATGCAGCAACTCAGCACTCTTGGTTTAGTGATGCTCAACATATCTGTGTTACTCGACACTTGTATTTTTTTGGCACTTGTTTCTGCTCAACACTTGTATCTGCTCGGCACTTGTATTTACTCGGTACTTGTTTCTGCTCGGCACTTGTTTATGCTCGGCACTTGTTTTTGCTCGACACTTGTTTTTGCTCGGCACTTGTATTTGCTCGACACTTGTATCTACTAGCTTGCTTGGCTCTCTCTCTCTAATGAACATAGTTTGACTTTACAAATGACTTAGCTAAAACTTTGCATCTTTGATATGTTTCAGTGTGCCCATTTTCTATGTCTTAGAGTATGTCATCAATACACTTTTTCATCAATGGCTTAGCTGATCCTTGTACTTCATTACAACATCGTAACTTCAACCTTTCTCTAGGTGTTTTGGTTACATCTTATTGATTTCCTCCTCCTTGTCAATCAACCATTTGATAGTGTTTGGATCACTAAAGCAATTGTCATTCCTGCAAGTAGCAAGTTTGACATCAATGACAAAACAATGATTGAGAACATTCTTTACCAGTTCCATTACTTCCATTACTTTTTATATATGATCATTTCCAACAATCTCCCTCATGATCTTTTCAATCATTTCAAACAAATAATACTTTTATGCACCACAAGGATATCTCTTTATCCTTCAAGTTCGCTTCCTCTTCTTATCTTTTTCAACTTATTCAACTTGCATCCTGCACACTTCAAAACCACAACTTGACCTTCTACTTATACCTTCTAGATTATCAAGTTAACTCAAATACAAATTGGAATAACCAATATTCATCACCTCAATCGGCTAGAATCAATAATTAAGCTTTACAAGAAAATCCTTTGGTAGCTAACCCAGCTTGGTAAAAACTGATTCTGAATTGATTTCTTGTGTTAACCAACAAAAGCTTAGTTAACATGGCAAACTTGAAAAATTCCTTTGGATAATTGAGTGAGCTTAGTCAACACTAACTCTGATCAATTTTCCTTTTGTTAACCTAGTGAGCTCAGTTAGCACTCTTTTCTTCTTAACTTCCTTCGATGCTCGAGTAAGCTTGATAGAAAATGCATTCTCTATAGAGTAAACTTAGGAATGCTTCGTAGATTAGGAAAATTGTCTTCACTAACCAAGTAAGCTTGGCATGCACTGATTGTCAACTAATATGACATTTGTGTAACATCAAGGATAACACACAATTAATTAGTTATATCCAACAATCTCCCTCTTTGGCATTGATTGTAACACAACATGTTATAACACAATGAAATTTTGAGAACAAGACTCCCTCTGTATGAAAGTTTCTCTCTCTTTGATTTTTGCATAGAAAACTTCTCCTATAGAGTTCTCCCTTTGTGAATTAACTTCTTAACTTCTCCTTCAAAATTTTAGAAAGATATGACAATAAACTTCTTCCTCTTTGACAACACATGCCAAAGACAATTTTGATTAGTATCATTGTACTTTGAGTATAGATTCATCTGCAATGTGTCCTTGTTAATACTACATCAAGTAATTGATCTTCAACTTGGTTCATGTTGATGCATCACTAAAATTTAATTAGTGAGCTTCAGATAGGGGAATAACCCCTAGCTTACCTCCTAGATACAAAAATGAATCTTTAGGTAATGGCTTTGTGAATATATTTGCAATTTGTTCTTTTGTATGCACATATTCTAATTTGATTTATTTGTCCTATACTAATTCTCTTACAGAGTGATATTTGATTGCAATATGCTTTGTTTTGGAATGCATCACTAGATTCTTAGATATGTTGATTGCACTGGTGTTATCACAATAAATTACTATTGGCTCTTTGATTTTAACCTTCATTCCATCTAACGACTATTTGAACCAAACAATGTTAGAGCAATTCATTGCTGCTGCTACATATTCTACTTCTGTTGTAGATTGAGATGTGTAGTTTTGCTTCTTGCTTGTCCAAGATACCAGCCTTTTACCAATAAAGAATGCTCCATTTTCACTAGTGCTTTTTCTGTCATCAAGATTTCTTGCCCAAGTAAATACTTTTAGGTCAAGGTTGCCTCCAAGTTTGTACCATAAGCCATAGTCTTTAGTACCTTTCATATATCTTAAGATTCTTTTTATTGTCATCATGTGGTTTTCTCTGGGTTTAGTTGAGAATCTTGCCACTATCCCAACTGCTAGGGCAATGTCAGGCCTTGTATGTACCACATACTATAGTTTCCTAATCATTGATCTGTATAGGGTCTGATCTACTTCTTTGGAGTCATTATCTTTGGTAAGCTTAGGTCCAGTACACATGGGATTCCAACTAGTTTTGAATCTTCCATTCCAAATTTCTTGAGTACCTCTTTGATATACTTAGATTGAGTGATATAGATACCATTTTTGTTCTGCTATATTTGTAATCCAACAAAGAATTTTATTTCTCCAAACATGGACATCTCAAATTCCTTATTCATTTGTTCTAAAAATGCTTTTCATAAATCATCATTTCCTATGAATAGAGTATCATCCACAAATATTTCTACCAACACAATCTTCTTGTCTAGTCCTTCCTTGATGTATAGGCTATTGTTATCATTTTTTCTTTGAAAACCAATCTGTATCAAGTAGTTATGTAGTCTTTAGTACTAGGCTCTAGGAGCTTGTTTTAGACCATATAGAGCTTTGTGTAATTTACAGACCATGTCCCTTTTGTCTGGATCAACAGAACCTCCTGCTTGTTCAATGTAGAGTTCCTCATCAAGAATTCTATTTAAGAATGCAGATTTAACATCCATCTGATACACTTTGAATCCTTATAAGTAATTAAAGTCCTAACACTTTCTAATCTTGTAACAGGGGAAAAAGTTTCACCATAATCAATACCTTCTTTTTGAGAATAACCTTTACATACTAACCTTGCTTTATTTCTTGACACCTTTCCATCTTCATTCAACTTATTTCTAAATACCCATTTTGTACCAATTACATTTTTATCTTTGGGCCTAGGTATAAGAGTCCAAGTTTTATTCTTTTCTATTTGTTCTATTTCTTCATTCATGGCCTCAATCCAACTTTCATTTTCCAATGCATCTTTAACACTTTTAGGTTCAAACTCAGCAAGTAAGCATGTTCCTTTTAGTTTGCTTCTTATCATTATTCCTTCAGATTTATCTCTAATGATTTGATCAGGTGCATGATGGCCTCAAACATATTTAGCCAATATAGGTTCTTTGGTTTTTGAATGAATTGCAATGTCTTCATTTTAAATTTCAACTTCTAGCTCAGGTCCTTCTATCTATGGCTTGGGTTCTTCAGACTTGGTATTCATTAACTTGGTATCCTCTGAATGTAACTCGGGTCTCTAAAACTAGGTTTGAACTTCTTGCAACTTGGTAGCTTATGATGATTTAGTCAATTCAAGAGATGAAGTTTGCTTTTTGTCAAATGTGTTTGGCAATGTATCAGGTTCATAATAGACAAATCTTCTATAATCTTCTGGTTCCTTTTTGCTTTCTTCTTTAGTCTTTTTAACAAACTCATCAATTCTTACATGTGCACTTTGTATGATTTTGTGAGTGGATAAATTCAGACATTTGTATACTTTACTTCTATAGGTATATCCTAGAAATATACCTTCATCACCTTTTACATCGAATTCGCCTTTGCCAGATTCTTTCAAGATATAACATTTGTTGCCAAATAATTTCAAGTAACTTACATTAGGTTTGTAGCCATACCATAGCTCATAGGGAGTTTTGTTTGAGTCCTTTTTCAACTAAACTCAGTTCAAAGTATGATTTGCAGTGATGATAACTTCCTTCTAGTATTTGATATCAACATTCTTTTCAATCATTAGTGTCCTTACACAATCCATGATGGATCTATTTCTTCTTTTAGCTATTCCATTCTGCTCAGGAGCACCAGGGGCTGATACTTGTCTTTTGATTCCTCTTTCAATGAAAAAATTGTTGAATTCATTCAAAATGAATTCACCACCTCTATTTGATCTTAAGCATTTTGATCTTTTTCTAGTTTCCTTTTCTACTCTAGCAAGTTACAATTTGAATTTCTTAAAAGCTTTTGATTTTTCTCTTAAGAAAATAACAGTCATCATTCTGGAATAGTCATCAACAAAAATAATGAAATTTTTTTCTCCACTATAAGTTTCTATTCCAATGGGTCCACACAAATCAGTATGCATAATTTCCAAGACATCTTTTGACTGATAGTTTTTGCTTTTAAAACTAGTCTTTCCCATTTTACCAATTTGGCAATTCTTGCATAATCCTATACCAAGTTTCTTCAAATTAGAAAGACCTCTTACTCTTCAAAGTTCGCTAATCTTGACCATATTATCAAAGTTTACATGACATAGCCTTCTGTGCCATAACCAACTTTCTTCTACTTGAGCAATGAAGCATGAACAATTACCAAGATCAAGATAAAATAAGTTACCTTTTGTTTGCCTACCTAATCCAATCAAATTTCCTTGGTTATCCAACAGTCTTTCCTTGTCATTCATGAATTCTACCTTGAATTCGATATCGTTCAGCTATGCCATAGTCATTATGTTTTAGTCCTTCAACCCAATAGACATTGTCACATACAAGTTCATTGGTTAATGAGATTCTACCTTTCCCTTTTATGCAACAAGGTTCATTATTTCCAAACCTTACACTACCTCCATTATAATGTTCAAAATGTTCAAACTTAGTTTTATCTCTAATCATATGGTAAGTGTTACCTATTTTGCCTCTCACCAAAATTCGAATTTGAATGCCTGAGCCCACCTAAGGTCATCTTCAATATTTAAGTATTATTTAAATGGCATGGAAATATTAAAAAATGAAACATTTAAAACTTTATGGTATCTTTTTTTTTCCTATTTTGTTTTTCTTACCCGCAACTTTTCATACCATCAAATCTTTGGCGATCTACAGTGGGCGCTTTCCCACATTCTCAAGATGAACTACCTTTACATAATGTGAGGAAGCCCCTTTGTGACACATGGCAGGTAAGGCAAATATTCTTGCATGGGCCGTAGAAAGGAAGAAGGTCAGTCCAGCTGGAAATTTAATTGGTGCCCGCTTTCCTACATTCTATGTTTTGTCAGAATTCCTAACAATGTGGGCAAGTGCCTCGTTGCTATGTGTCTTTGTGGGGTAAGGTTGGTATCGTATGCTGCAGGGTGATGCTAGATGGGGCCGAGTTAGGCTGAGTCAGATGTTGAGTGGTTCGTGGGCCCAAGAATTTTGAGGGGCAAGCATAGTATGATAAGATCTTTCACGATCATTGATCTCATGGAGATCAACGATCAGTGCTTTCTTGCATTTTGGAGATGTGAGGAAGTTAAACATTTTGGGAAAGTGCCTAAAGGACATGTATCCTTGTAGGCCCAGGGAGATAACACTGCAGTTAGCATTAGCAGTTAAGGCTGGCAGTTGGGAAACATCGTGGTTAGGGTTTTGAAAAGGTGGCTTGGTTAGTCAGTTAGATGTGGTCAGCCGCATGGAGACTTTGTGGGGTGGCAAAAAATTGAAAGACTATTGGCCCACATGGCTCATCCTAGTGGTAGAGTTTGGTTGACTTGCTGACTTTGTTGATTCACAAGCTAGAAATGGAGGGGATCAAATTTTGTTGCATGATTTGATCCTCATGATCAATTCCAACCACTCTCAAATGAATGCTGAACCCAGTAAATAGTAGGAAAAAACTCCACCACCCTAGTTTATCCATCTTTTTGGTCAGAATGGTTTAATGGCACCATTTCCTATCTTCTCGAGGCCCTATTTTGGCAGAATATTAGATTTCATTATATTTGAATCCGTGCCTAGATCAAATTTTCTCCATATCTTTATCAAGACTTAATGGCAGTGGTTGTGGAGTAACTTCAGTTAGAAAATATCTTAGTGATGCCTGAGCTATAAAGGCAATTTTTGTAGATTTTGTTCTGGTCGACTCTTCTCTATTTTCTCTGATGTTGCTCTGCAATTTCACTGTAAATCCCCCTTACCTTTGAATTGTATGACATTCTTATCTCCTTTAGCCATTGATGTGAAGTGCAAGAACTATTTGCCTCTCATTGGTGTATTGTAGATATCTGCAATCTTGCATGACTGTATCTCTTTTGGCCTATGAATGGTATATAAGTGAATCCTCTCTTTCCTTGTGTCATTCATTTGGGTTTCCTAATCTGTATGTGATTGTTAGATTAAAGTAAGTCTGGATGTGTGTATCTTTTGGTGTCATGATGGTTCAATAGTGCATGTATGGGCAGAGATTGGTTTGAACGCTCTATTTTGGTGCATCACCCCCTTAGGTTAGAATAGGTAGATTTTCTTCTATGCATTCCTTCTCCCTTTTCCTCTCCAAGAATAGTTAAGTGCACCCTGATAGTAAAGGAAGCCGACCTTCTCTAGAGACTCAACCTTATAGTTCAAGTCCCACAACTTGGAGGTTGTTTCCATGTTTCACAAGGTTGTCCTTAGGTAAAAACTTTAGACATGGGTGCAAACTTTTGTGACAACAGTAAGAAAATCCACTATCTATGATCCATGTGTCATCCTTGCTAACATGAGAGACAAGTGCCATCTTATCTTCTTCATCATCAGATTCATCTTTTATAGTAATATACACTATTTCATCTTCACTATTATCAGAATCTTTAGCCATAAAACAAGTTTTCTTACCTTTTTCTTTGTAGGATTTGTGACCTTTGATTTCCTTCTTGACTTTGTACTTGTGTCTTTTCTTCTCTTCCTTGCCTTCTTTGTTTGGGCACCTAGTAGCAATATGACCAATTTCTTCACAAGAAAAATATATTAAAGGGATTTTACCTTTGTACTTTCCTCTATTCCAAGAATATTTCTTTGCAAGTAAAGCTTGTAAAATTTCAAGATCACTGTCTAAACTTTTTCCTATTTCTTCTTCACTTTTTGATAGATTATCTTTTATTTTCTTGTCTTTTTCTTTGAGTGAGAGTTTAGCTTCAAATGCAGATTAAATATTCATGGAAGTAGGAACATAGTTGTTAAAATTTTCTAGTTCAAAAGCTATCAGTCTTCCTACTAGGACATCCAAACTTAACTTGTGATTTGGATCACATCCCTTTTCTTGAATAGTAGATACTCTAATTCCATAGATAGGAAGCAAAGTTTTGAGTATTTTACTTACAAAAGTTTCTTCTTTGATTTCTCCTCCAGATGCTCTGATTGCACTAACACTGGCCTTGGTTCTTTGCACATTTTTTGCAACATTTTCATCTTCTCTCATCCTCATTTGATCAAATTGTTCTCTAAGGATTTCTACTTTGGCTCTTCTTACATTGTCATCTCCTCCATAAATTTCTTTTAGTTTGTTCCACATATCAAAAGTAGTTTTATAGTCTTTGACCTTATCAAATTTAGCATAACTGAGAGCAGATGCAATGTCAATCATCATATGTTATGGTTCTTCTTCTCAGAAATGTCATCAACTGATAATGTTCTAGTGGGAGTTTTATAATCTTCATCAAAATATTTGCATCTTGAATCACTAATGGTAGCCAGATGAAGCCTCATAAGTCCTTGCCATGCTACAAAGTTATCTCTTTTCAACTTTGGAATCTCTCACTTGTAAGACATCTTGATCTTTAGCTTAGGTCCTTGAAACCTTCTCTACAAGCACCAAAAGCTGTAATACCAATTGTTGGAAATATAAGAGGAGTAATGGAGAGGGGGGTGAATCAGTTAGCACTAAAATAAATCTAGATCCCTTATATGTCAACTATAAAATTCAAATTGGTTACTGCTGATACTCGATCAACACATGAAAAATTGCTATAACTCGGTAAGTGTAGAGTGTGAATTACTTTAGTGAATCTTAAGATTTTATTAGTAATTATTTTCCAAGTATGAGAGAAATAAAATGAACACATGAGACACCAAGATATAACATGGAAACTCAATTTGTGAAAAACCACCAATGTAACTAGTTACTATTTTTCACTCTTCTGAAGTGAGCCCTGTTAGCAGCCAACCCTGTTAAAGGTTACAAAACACACTGTTAGGTGTGAGCCTGTTAAAGGATTTAATCACCCTATCTTGTAAAAGGTCTTAAAAAAATTCAATGGAATTGTCACCTTGTTAGAGGATTTACAAATGGCTATTAAACCAACTCTGTTAAGAGATTTTAGATCACTGCTACAATGGTTAGAGAGTAACAATGAAATGAGCTAATTGTGATGCAATTCAATTGCTGATTATAGATCTCTATTCTTGGTTCATAGTTGATCCTTCTTGACCAAATAATACTTTTCTACACCATAAGTCTATATCCTTCAAGTTCGCTTCCTCTTCTTATCTTTTTCAACTTATTCAACTTGCATCCTGCACACTTTGAAATCACAACTTGACCTTCTACTTATACCTTCCAGATTATCAAGTCAAATCAAATACAAATTGGAATAACCAATATTCATCACCTTATTCAGCTAGAATCAATAATTAAGCTTTATAAGAAAATCCTTTGGTAGCTGACCTAGCTTGGTAAAAATTGATTTTGAAGCAATTTCCTATGTTAACCTATAGAAGCTTAGTTAAAACTATGAACTTGAAAAATTCCTTTGGATAACTGAGTGAGCTTGGTTAACACTAAATCTAATCAATTTTCCTTTTGTTAACCAAGTGAGCTTGGTTGACACTCTTTTCTGCTTAACTTCCTTCGATGCCTGAGTAAGCTTGATAGAAACTGCCTTCTGCACAAAGTAAACTAAGGAATGCTTGGTAGATTAGGAAAATTGTTTTCATTGACCAAGTAAGCTTGGCATGCACTGAATGCCAATTGATATGAAATTTATGTAACATCAAGGACAACACACAATTAATCAATTGTATCCAACATTATCTTCTTGTGTTACCTTTGGAGCTTTCTTTTGCATTTCCTTAAGATCAAGAGAGAGATTGTGTCTACGATTTGATATTGGAGTTGCCCTTATGGGTTCTTCAATGCTTGCTTTCCCCTGTTCTTGGATCGGGTTAGAATTTTTTGATATGTCCTTGTAAGCCTAAACTAAAACCTTCTTATGTGTGGAATCCCTTTGATACTCTTTTTGATTCCTTATGTTCATCATTGGGAAGGTGTTTTTAAGATCCATAGTTAATTGTAATGTTTTAAATATAATTTTCCTATCATTATCAAGTCTAATGGTTTCTAATATTTTGCCTTCATATTTGTGAAATTTTAGACTATATATTTCTTTATTCATTATCACTTTGATCTAATTAGAATCTTGATTATTAACTTTGCACTTGATTAATACTTTAATATTGTTACAAAACTAAAAAGAAGGGTTCAAGCCTATCAATTTTCCCATTGATGACCTATTTTCTTAATGATATCCAAATGTATGAGCTCTAGAGGTAGGGATTGGAGGTTAAACCAGGTTGGAATCACAAAGTCTAACATCCCCTCCTTACAATCTAGAGACCATTCTAAAAATTTCATAGCGTAGCATTTAAAAAAAAATCATAAACAAAAAGGAAATCCTTTTTGATAGATTCATCACTACAATGCAAATATACTAATCTATATGAATGGTGAGAAATACTTACCTGGTTCTTGTAGAGTTCTTGTAGCCAATTATAAAAGTATAGTAGTTTGCACTTTGGACCATTCCAAGTATGCAAATATGCCCACTTCTTGGCACTCTTGCCAATGAGCTTCACTTATATGGTTACTAATGATGATAGTTTTGTATCTAGGTTGGGAGAGTATTGAGTAGGTGAAGATCTAAACTATTGGTTAATGAAACCTAATGTACTAACAACACGAGTTTTACGATGGGGCAGAACATAAGAGTAGGGTGAAGTGTAGAGGGATGATAAAATTGAGGGCTCCTCCCTTTGAGGTTGGATCTTGAAGGGCTGATCCATAGTGCTATCAGAGAGAAACCCTAACTGTTGTGAAAAACAAATCATTCCTATTGATGCCTGAGTACTTAGTGAGATTGAAAAACCTAATTTGACTATCCAAGCTAGCTATAGAGAAAATCATAGGGCATGATTTGAGAGAACTTGATAAGAGGGAAGGCTAAGAAGATTTAACATCAGTTGAATGATATTTGCCCCATAAGTTATTATTTTTCTTTTGATGGGCATAGATCTCAAATTTTTGATGAAGCACCTTCGTGACTTGCTTGTTGCCATTGCCATTTGTAGTAGAAGTAGATTTGCCTCCTTTTCTGGTTGGTGAAGTTGAGGGGAGAAATGGAGTGGTCTTTGAATGATGTTGTCTTGATTTTCTTGTTATAGGATGCTCCTACTCTTTATGCCCACTTGGAACCTTGAAGGGATTCAAGATTTCTACAAAAAATTGGTGGGTGGTTTGGATTTGGAAGGAGACATTGTGTTTTTGATTCTCCATGGCTTGTTCTTCCTGTTAGGGTTGCTATGAATTGGTAGTGGGTTTATGGCTAGGTGTGCCTTGGGCATGGGAACTTAGTTAGGGTTTCTATATTTCTTCACAATTCATTGACTTCCATATGATTGTTTAGCTTTTGTCGCATTTGCCAAATTATTCACTATGTTATTATCTGCTTTGCTCGACATTTTTTGTCGAACATGTTGATTTTGTACTTGTTATTATTCTTTGATGTGGATTTTTTATATGTCAAATTTACTATTAATTAAACTTAAATGTGATTCAACATCATGGAACTCTTAAGAGATGTAATTTGTTTTATGGATTGTGTTTATGTATGTGATTATTGCTTCTACTATACTATATCTGTTGTTGTTTATTATATTTCAAAAAATAAGTTTGACAAACTTAGTGAAATTTTAGGTTAACTTATTTTGGGTTACTTGGTGGGGCATTACATCCTATATAGGACAAGAAAAGCAATAAAGACTTGTACATATTCTAAGTCAAGTGCCAAGTAGTGGTTATTGCTGAGTATGCTAATGGTCGCCTAGTACTCACATGATTGCCAAGAAAATTAGAGATCACAACGATTACAGAGTTAGTCAAAGTTTAGTGGAAGCTGAGTGTTATATAGTATGAGTTATTTAATACATGTAATAAGCATAGTGAAGGTCGAGGGACAACATGAAGAAATAGTTTATGCTGATCACTAGTATGTTGGAAGCGTTGAGTAACACAATTTTACATTTTTGTATGAAATGAAACTGAATTCTATATTAACCATTTTCGTTGAGCTAGGAGCATGTTTTGGAGAATGCAGAGATAATAAAGGAGGTGATTATGCATTTTTTTGAGGATCATTAATCCCTAGGTAAGGGATTCCACCAATCAAAAAATTGGAAGGTCTAAGGAGCAAAAGGATTGACTCTAGATCATTGATTTGGATCTAGAAGGTTCATCCAATCATCTATTTAACAAGGGCCTATAACCTAATCCATAAGGATGTTGTGTGCCTATGAAGTGTGAAGGATTGGATGCATACAATGGTGAAGGTGGTTTTATCTCTTAAAGTTGCACACTAACTAAATCCTAGAATTTAGTCACTTTGAGTAACATGAAACACTCCTAGGTAGTGGGTGTACTAGGATTAGGAGTGAATCTCTGGATTCTAGGCCAGTTCCTTATGATGCTTCACCTATTTTTTTTTCAAACATGAACTTTAAAACTTAGGAGGGAAAGGTATGGAAGGATTACTTGTATGAAATATAAATACTGAAAAGTGAAATTGACTAAACTTAAGGTGATGCACCAAACATTAATATGAGAAGATTGTTGACCTAACACAATGAAGCTTTTCTGAACTGTTAAAGGTTGGCATAATATTGATTTCAAAAAAATCATACATAAATATTTTACAAGAAGGATAAACTTTAAACAAGATGCTAATAGGAATAAAAAATACTTACAATTTAACAACTTGAAAAAAAGCACAATCTCCCAACTTGTAACCTATGTGAATATTCCAAAACTCACTTGTAGATAAAAATGAGACACAACCTTTAGGGATTAAAAATAAATCACAAGAGTTATATTAGATCAATGGCTTACACATCAAGATGAACACAAGAAGGGATTTTCAAAATGTTCCATTATTCAAGCTTCTAAGGTAGTACTACATTCCTCAAATTAGTTATTGAGTAATCTATAGAAAAGATATCATGGAATCCTGAGAGATCATGATAAAATAGCTTTTTTTCATTCAAAAAATTGGAACCCCTACTCTACATCTTGGAAATCCTTAAATAGAGAAGGATTTTAACTATCTTTAGATGGGAGGACACCTGTCAAAATTTGACTGAAAGGAATCCCTACAAAGATGTTGATGATGTTGCATTTTAGAAATTCTTTATATTTAGATGAAACTAGGATAGTGGCTGCAAAATTAGCAAGGTGACACTTGCTATAGGAGTCTTTCATTTAATTCTGCTCATCCTCTATTGCCTTGGTTTTCATGATCTTCAACTGCTTCCAACATCAAGATCTTCATTTCTCCAATAAGCCTCCAAGACATTTACTTTCCTCTTGATGGGCCATCCAATGTATCTAATTTCATCTACATTTCCTATTGTCATAGTCCATTTGAACATTGGATCCCCATCATGTCATATAGCTTGAGCACCAATGCTCATCTTTCATGGTTGTTCAGTGCTGACTTGTCCCCTACAATCTGAATGCTACCTAGTATTTCCACCACCTTAATAGAAACATCAATAACTTATTCAACTTTGCATGCTTGATACCTTTCTTGAATTTCATTAGTTGAGGGCATTCTGTCACTTCATATCTTATGATTTTTTGATGATAGATTATCATGAGATTGTGGGCACTAAACGTCATATTATCCTTATACTACGACCTTGTGAGATGGGTCATTTTAACTACTTCGCAGTTTGGTGACTATTTCTCATCATTGTCTGTTTGACCTTGCAAAACCACAACCTTCTTCTATTATGCTCTATCCCTACTTCACAACGTGAAATTACGTTAACACATTAACTAAAATGACCTTGCAATGACCATGAAATTGACTACAACACATCTTCACAACTACTAGGGCTTAACACTTCTTTAATCGTCTAATGCTATGATGCCTGTATCTTTAACTATGTTGCCCTATCAAAACTACTAGTCACAAAGATTGTTTGGAACATGCGACATTACACCGATAACTAGCTTAGCTATTTCACACTTCATATCAAAACTTCACAACCTTTATTCACCCTTTGACCTTGCAAGAGTGCGATAAAGGAAATTGCCACTTTGTAGCTCAAACCCTAGTCTATTCCTAACCAAGCACAACAGTGCAAACAAGGTATTTTGCAACCTCGTGGACTAAACCTCAAGTTAAATTGAACTAAATGTAATGGTGTGATGAAAGGCATTCATAAAATGGGGTCCACTAAGATGTGTGTCCACTACTCATATTCCCTCTTTGGCTAAACATCATGCATTTCTAGAAAGTGAGAATACGCCAGTCATCAATCTACTAAAAATTTGACGGCCATGAATGATAATTTTTTATACCTTTGACAACTTCAATATTCCTTGTTCGTAACTTTGTAGCCTAAAACCTTAACCACATTAATAAACCTACGAAGATGCAAACAAGGTATTTTGCATCATCACCACCCTGACCCTAGGTTAGTCTTAACCATGATGATGCATAACACTATATTTGATTGTGGTTGTTTGACTCTCATAACATTAAAACTTGGAATTTTGAGGAGTGATATTGATTGACACTGAGATGCATTTATAATTAGCAATTCCTTCAAAACTAACCCATGCAATGATGAATGAAGGAGTCTCTATGCACCTAGCCCCACCATGACACATGTCAAAAGTTTGTATTCCTACTTTGGCTAAACTTCATGCGACTTTAGAAAGTAGGAATATGCCAGTCATCTATCTAACAAGATCTAATGGTCACAATATAACTAAAGTTTCCTTGGTATAGTCAACATTGTTGACTAATTAGACACATTCAATTTGATAGACTACTCTAACTCATTTCTATTTTGTGGTCACAACTGAGTCTAGTCCCATCATGACCATGTGGTGAACACTCATTTTCCCACATTAGTTAAACTTTAAGCATCTTTGAAAAGTAGGAAAATGCCAAGCATTGATCAACTCAGATCTGAGAGTCATGATTGACCCCAAGCCCTTGAGACATTCTTAAGCTAGGAATGGTCTGTGATGTTGTGACAAACTACCTCCACTCCTTCACAACATGAAATTGAAGGCTAGCACTAATCACTACAAAGCCGCACTAATTGTGAACTTGATTGTCTCACATCTTTGTAGTCCATATGACAATCAAGAGATAAACTGGAGTGATGAGGTGATGAAAGGTAGTCGCAAGATCACAACTTGAAATACTCATAAAGATATTGACATACAATATGAAACATAGCTAAGGAATCTATGGATAAAAAAGAAGAAGATATAACCAAAGTTTTACGTATCCCTTATAGGCATGCATGACATCTATGAATAATACAAGAATGTGGGTCATGTCCAGCACCCTCGTCTTCTCATGAGATTAGCAACATTAGAAAAAGAGAAAATGGTTAACATTTCTTGTGACTTATAGGGGACACTTGCTTGCTCAACATGGACCAGTGGCCTTAATAAATCCATTGGGCATTGAGTCAATTCATGGTTGTGAGATATGAGAATTTTTTCATTCAGCTCTTTAGAAACTTGGAAACGCTTTATTGAAAAATAGGAAACACTCAAAACTAAGACTATTCTATTGTGTTTGAACAACACTTAAGGAAAACTAGAAATCTTACCTATTCTACACTAATTAGCAAAATGATGCTAAACAAAACCATTTATTGGTTGGTTGAAGTCATTGCCCTTTCTCCTTTTCAATGATAAATAGGCCTATAGGAAAACTCAGAAATATATAAAAATAAAAAACATTTGACCATTTTATGGTATAATTCTTGAGGAAAGAAGGAATCTTCACTTACTTCTCTATGCTGATTGAAAAAATTAGCTTCTTGGAAGAGATCAACATATTGGATTCATTCTTTTTCATCAACATCCTTGGACATGGGTGCTGATATAACTGAGATCTCCTCATTTGTCTCAAATTGAGATGAATATTGGATTAGGCAACCTCTTAAGAAGGTGAAATTAAATTTTTTATGCTGCTTATTTCCTTTTCTGGCTATTTATCATTATTATCTTTGCATAGTTAACTCTTCTTCCATGGTCAAAGGGCCATCATTTTATATTAGCACAACTTTGAAATCATTACAACTATGAGCTTGTGAAAATCTCATTTGCAAATGGTTCCAACGTAATTTTTTCATCATCAATTAATGAAACATACTCCATAATATGACTTTCTTCTTCAATCGGAAAATGCTTAGAGATTAAGAGATCTTCTTCCATGAAGCAAGTATTTGACATATGAAAGTCAATACTCTCATAGAAATCCTCAATAATGGTATCAAAAAAGTCCTCTCCAAACCTTTGTTAACTTCCACGTCTTCGGAATACACTTCTTCATTTGTAGTGTCTTTATCTAGTAAAACATCACAATGATCCATATCCTCTAGTTGTGGAAAACTTTTTGTTGATGTGCTTCTGACCATATCCTCTTCATTTATCTCAACAAAAGAGAGTAGTTCATCATACCAAAACATGACCTCTTCCCCTTCAATAAGCGACTCTCTTTCAACCAGTGTTGATTGCTTAACATCTTGCTCAAAAAACATAGGCAACTCAACAATAAAGTTTGGTATCTCTTATACCATCTGTCTCTTCTCTTGAAACTCCTCTATTTGTTCTTCTGGCTTTGAACCAACAACACTAACATCATTTTCAGCCTTTTTCTCCACAACAAGTACACATGGGATAAACTTGACAAGTTTGGCATTTCATAACTAGGATATTTGGTCCAAGTAGGCTACCATGGTTGCTTGACACTTTGATTATTAGGTTCAAGCTCAAATCGAGAATTAAGAAAGCGACTTTGTTGACTTTGTTCATTTAGAGGCTCATGAAGGGGGTGTTTTTTCTCTTTTAATATATTGACCTTTAAAACTTGGAATTTTGAAATTATGAGACCTACTTGGAAATTGTAGAGGTTCAACTTGCTTAAAGCTTGGAATCCAAAATTGAGGAAAACTACTTTGCCTGAAACTAGCAACTTTTCTCCTTGGAGGCTCTTGTGCATTAATTGCTTGTATTTGAGCTAGCTTGAGTCATAAATCTTCTTCATATTTTTTTGGTATAAATTCTTCCTTTTGTTGCAACTTGAGGATGGCCTGCTAAGACTCATTAAAAATATTAAATGCCTCAGATACCATGCTGGAAACATATGGATCATGCTCCCACATTTCTCTATCACCATGCAACTCCTTAAGCCAAGAAGTCACAAGGAGCATAACAAAAGAAAAATATCCACTATCTATTTTTGGGTATGAATTTTTAACATGGTTAAAAATCTTAGCAAGTTTAGCAAAACTAGATCCTAAACTATCTAATTGATCTTCGATCTCTCCTAGTTTTGATGTGGGATCATTGTAGGGCTCTATGAGAGATTGAGCAGGTATGGGTTCATTGTAGGCATATTGCAACTATTGGTTTTGACAGGGCTAAAAAAGACTTTGTTTGATAGTATCCTCATGAAATTTTGGAGAACATGTAAATTGTCCATCTAGATATACATGTTGTCCTTGAAAAATTGACATTTTTATTCATTTGAAAATATATAAATCATAACGTAAATATATTTTCAACATACTAGCACTTGATCCTCTAAAACTAGTTGGTTTCCTTCCATAGAATCATTAGATGTGTATTTTTTGCCTCAGAAGGAAAAAATTAATACTGTACACATCTAACAACAGCAATACAATGAAGAATTTTGGACTAAAATAGCCTAAACTATCCCACTGGGCATGTCAAAATTGTTATCTCTAAAAGTTTCACCTTGACTAAATCCTAAAATTCAGTCACTTTGAGTAACATGGAAACACTGCTGGGTAGTGGGTGTATAAGGATTAGGAGTGAATCTCTAGGTTCTAGGCTAGTTCCTTATGATGCTTCACCTATTTGTTCTTCAAACATGAACATTAAAACTTAGGAGGGAAAGGGATATAAGAATTACTTGTATAAAACTTCAATACTAAAAAGTGAAATTGATTGAACTTAAGGTGAAGCACCAAACACTAAGATGAGAAGATTGTTGACCTGACACGATGAAGCTTTTCTAAATGGTTAAAGGTTGGCACAACATTGATCTTAGAAAAGTCATATGTAAATATTTTACAAGAAGGATATACTTTAAACAAGATGCTAATAGGAATAATAATACTCATAGTTTAACAACTTGAAAAGAAGCACAATCTCATGACTTGTAACCTATATGAATGTTCCAAAACTCACTTGCAAATAAAAAAGAGACACAAACTTAGGGATTAAAAATAAATCACAAGAGTTATATTAGATTAGTGGCTTACACAACAAGATGAATACAAGAAGGGTTTTTGAAACTATTCCTTTATTCAAGCTTCTAAGATAGTTCAACAACATTCCTCAAAGTGGTTATAGAGTAATTTGCAAAAAAAATATCATGAATGACTCCTGAGAGATCATGAAAAAATAAATTCTTTCATTCAAAAAACTGGAACCCCTACTCCACATCTTGGAAATCCTTAAATAGAGAAGGATTACAACCAGCTTCAGATGGGAGGATGCCTATCAAAATTTAACTAAAAGGAATCCCTACAAAGATATTGATGATGTTGCATTTTAAAAATTCTTTGTATTTAAATGAAATTGGGATAGTGGCCACAAAATTGACATGGTGACACTTGATATAGGATTCTTTCATTTAATTTTTCTCGTCCTATATTGCCTTGGTTGTCAAGATCTTCAACTACTTCTGCCGTTAGGATCTTCATTTCTCCAATCAACCTCCAAGAAATTTTATTTCCTCTTGATGGGCCATCCAATGTATCTGATTTCATCTAAGTTTCCTACTACACAGCTCGAGCACCAATGCTCATCTTTCATGGTTGTTTAGTGCTAACTTGTCCCCTACAATCTGAATCCTACCCATCATTTCCACCACCTTAATGGAAATATTGATAATTTATTCAACTTTGTATGCTTGGTACCTTTCTTGAATTTCATTTACTGAGGGCCTTTTGTTGCTTCATATCTTCTTATGATTTTTTGATGATAGCTTATCGTGAGATTAGAGGCACTAAACATCATATCATCCTTATAGTTGCAACCTTGTGAGATGGGTTATTTTAATTGCTTGATAACTTTGTGACTATTTCTCATCATTTTTTGGTTGACCTTGCAAAACCATGACCTCCTTCTTTTTTTCTCTATTGCATCTTGGCAACATGAAATTACCTTAACACATTAACTACAGTGACCTTGTGATGAATGTGAAACTAACTACTCTGCATCTTCATAACTGCCAGGGCTTTACTCTTGTTTAACCATGTCATAATGCAATGCTTGTATCTTTAACTAAGTTGCCCCATTGGAACTACTAGTCATGAAGATTGTTTGGAACATGCAACATTGCACTAGTAGCTAGCTAAACTATTTCATACTTCATATTGCAACTTCGTGACCTTTAACTTACCCTTTAACCTTGCAAGAGTGCGATAAAGGAAATTACCACTTCATAGCTCAAACCCTGGTCTATTCCTAACCAAGTGTGATGGTACAAACAAGGTATTTCATAACCTTGTGGCTTAAACCTTAGGTTAACTTGAATTTCATGCAATGGTGTGACAAACGACATTTATGAAATGAGGTCCACTAAGATGCATGTACACCGCTCATATTTTCACTTTGGCTAAACATCATGTATTTTAAGAAAGGATGAATACACCAGTCATCAATTTGTTGAAAATATGATGGCCATGAATGATAACTACTAATTCCTTTGATTTCTTGAATATTCCTTGTTCACAGCTTCATAGCCTAAAACCTTAACCACAATAATAACCCTACGAAGATGTGAGTAAGGCATTTTGCATCATCACCACCCTGACCCCAGGTTAGTCTTAACCAAGTAAAATGATGTGAAACACTATATTTGGCTATAGTTGTTTAACTTTCACAACATCACAACTTGGAATTTTGAAGCTTTTCAAGGGAGTGATATCAATTGATACTAAGATGCATTTATAACTAGCAATGACTTTGAAACTGACCCTTGTGACAATGCAATGAAGGAGTCTCTATGCACATAGCCCCACCATGACACATGTCAAAAGATCATATTCTCGCTTAAGCTAAACTTCATACAACTTTTGAAAGTGAGAATATGCCAATCGTTGATCTAAAAAGATCTGATACTCATAATATAACTGAAGTTCCCTTAGCATAGTTAGCATCCTCAACCAATTAGACATTGCCAATCTGACATACTATTTTGACTCATTTCAATTTTGTGGTCACCACTGAGTCTGGTCCAACTATGACCGCATGGAAAACACTCACTTTCCCACTTTAGTTAAAGTTTAAGGATCTTTGAAAAGTGGGAAAATGCCAAGCATTGATCAATTGAGATCTGATGGTTGTGATTGACCTCGAGCCCTTGAGACATTCTTAAGCCAAGACTAGTCTATGATGCTGTGAAAAACTACCTCTACTCCTTCACAACATGAAATTGAATGCTAATACTAACCACTGCAAAGCCGTGCTAATTGTGAACTTGACTATCTTGCATCTTCACAACTCATCTAATAGTTAAGACATAATTTGGAGTGACAAGGTAACAAAAGGTAGTCATAAGATCACAACTTAAAATACTCATAGAGATGTTGACATACAATATAAAAGATAGCCAAGGAATCCAGGGATATAAAGAAAGAAAATATAACCAAAGTTTTATGTATCTCTTCTATGCATGCATGGAAACTATGAATAATACAAGAACATGGGTCATGACCATCACCTTGGTCTTTTCATGAGACTGAAAACATTGAAAAAAGAAACAGGGGGAGCTAAAATGGCTAACAAGTGGATTAGACAGTGTAGAGATCAAGTAGAGTAGTGAAGTGCATAGATAGAGACATTTTAGATCATAAAGGTGATCAATTAATGTAAAGAGGAGATCATTTATCTACATATAAGTGCAAATTGAAAGGTTAAGTACCAATACATTTTAATAGATGTTTTAGGGTTTAAATCTCTTAACAGAGTGGTCCTAATAGACCTTTGTAAATCTCCTAATAGATTACTTACTTAGGTGTAAGGTTAAATCCTTTAATCAAGGTAGATTGTAAAATTATTGTAAGCTCTTAATAGGATAGACCCCTCATAGTGTGGATCATTAGAAGTGATCAAACTTGTAGCCCTAGTAGGAAAACTTTATTGTTGTAGTAGTGAAGATTTGTGGGTGTCATACCCATCATAGTTTTACCTTCAAATTGGAGGGTTTTTGTGTAACCAAATATCTTACCTTATATTTGGAGGGTTTTTGTGTAACCAAATCTTTGTGTTCATGTGTTATGAGTTACTTTATATGTTTATGCTATTAGATGCTAAAACTGATTATGCATTGCAATAAATGCTCATTTAATTTATGATATTGTTGAGATAAGGGTTTGTGGTGAAGCTATTAGATGTAATACTTGTTTGAAGTGCTAAAGTTTTATAAATCTTGATTCACCCCCCCTCCTCTCAATTTCTCACTTTCCCTATTAGATTTCCAACAATTGGTATTAGAGAATTGGTTCTCTTATCAAAAGTTTAACCACTTGGGAGACAAGATCTTAGAGATGAAAGATTATAAGCTGGGAAAGACTATTGAGAAAAAAAATTGATTTGTAGATTACCTTAGAACAAGTCAAGGTCACTAAAGAGGAACTAAGGAAGTTCTTGGATCAAAGTAAGGAGATGACACTCAAGGAGAATGACACTTAATATAAGGAATAAAATATTGAGGACATATGCAATGAAGGTAGATCTAGTGATATTGATGTAGAAATAGTAGATTTATTGGAGAGAAACAATAATTTGAATGTAGAGGTAAAATAACTAAAGAGAGCATGAAGTAATATCAATAAGACTATGTGAAGTCTTGGAGCAGAAGGGAAAGGCTAAGGATGAAAAGTTTTGGTAGAAGAAAATAATACATAGTTGACTACAAGAGTGTTGTTGGCCTATATTTTTAACTTATTTAAATTTTGAGAACCTATTGTGAGAATCCAGTTTCAAAGATGAGATTAGGGTTACATGGTTCCTGTTGCAAAAGTTTTGATAAAAAAGAAAACCCCAAGTCTTTATTTGCATGTTTTTATGTCTTAAATCCTCATTTTGAATAATTGCTCTAAATGTTTTAGCTTTCAAAAGGAAATTTGACAATATTAAGGTGCAACCTTGTGACCAAGGCTTATTGCTCTGTTGCTACCTTGTTAAGCCTTTGGCCTTTTTATGGTGTGACTATGTGACTCGATTCATTGCTTAGTGTTTTCTTGGTATCCACAGTTAGTTACAAATGGATGATTCAAGTAGCGAATGTGCAATGCAATTAGTGAGCAATTTTTGTGGCTCTGCATGGTTAAGGATGAAGACAAAGTTTTAAAAAATGACCATACAAAAAGGGACTCATGCTTAGTCACTACTCTCATGGCCATTTGAAGATAAGACACATGGAATAATATGAAGGTAGTGGTCATGTTATGACATAAATAATCAAACAACGATATTGCAATTGAGGTTAAGGAAGTTGTTCATGGCTTCGTAGCTTGAAAATTTAATAGTTGGCATGATGAAGTGACCCAACTATTAGCTTTGATCATCCAGTTGCATAGTTAAAGTGGTAATGAAGATATGAATCCATGAAACAACTTAGGTGTTAGAAGTTTTTTTGATCGTGCAGTTGCAAGGCTTAATGTTGTAGTTAATAAGATAGACACGATGATGCAAAATGGTCAATGCTGCCTTAAAAATGCTTGATCACTCAGTCATGAGGTTTAAGTGGTTATGAAAAATACAAGCTACAAAATGGAGAAAAAAGGTAGCATGTTATGAAGATAGCTCAATTGTGTGGTCACCAACTCAAAATGTTAATGTTAGAATCAAGCAGTGGTGATGCGACTAAAGGTGTTCGTAGCTTCATAAGTCATGAAATGTAGTTAATACAAAATTAATGAGATCATGTAGCACAATCAAGAGATATAAAATTTTATGTGATGACTCATTCACATGGTTATGAATACAAAGTAAAACATAGATTGCAAAGCAATGATGAAACATGATGACAATGTTCACTTAGTCATGTGCTAAAAGCATAAGGCAAAAATGAGCTTGTGAAGTAGTGACAAGGTATTTTAGAAGTGTTCACTCTTTCGAAAGGATTAAAGGTCAAGCATGAAGATAGAAAATGAGGTTATGATCAACCTGACAGAGTCATAGGCATAAATAAGAATTGAAAGGTAAGCCTCACAAAGCTATGAATAACTAACAATGCTAAGTATTCACATGGTCATTGCCATAAAACATAAGGACTAAAATGACTGTTGTAATCTGATAATTGCCAAAATGAGAGAAACTATCTAAAAAAGCATAAAAAGGAATTTGAACGCAAGTAGTATGAGCATCATAAAGCCAAATTGTGATGCTTTTCTAAGTTTTCAAAAAAATTCATGCATGTTGACTTAAAGATGCCATCAATTCCATTCCTATGCTCAACTACTATTAAAGGGTGATGTAACAAAAATTTACTTAAAACATTCATAGAACATAGAGCCAAGAATGGATTTGAGCACAAAATTGTCCAAAGAGATTGAATTGCAGAAGGAGTGTTTGAAGAGATTCAAATAAAAAAGAATGACACAAGAGAAGGGTAAGTTGATAGCATAGGTAAACATAGAAGAAGTTGCTCAAGGCACTTTTCAAGCCAAGACAAAGATAGCCAGTCTATATGATGAGGAATGGGTCTACTTTCTACCAAGGTTCTTGACTACTCAAAATGTCAATTCACATATTTTCAAAGATGCATACAGTTTTTGCAAAGATGTAATAGTTCCAGGAACTAATGGCAATGATTTGTTCTGGTATTTTTACAATAATAGGTTCTGTGAGCCATCTATCTCAAATCCATGGAACAAAAAATTGGCAAAGTTGATTATGCTTGACGTCATTGTTTACATAGATTTGGTTAAGGCCTTGATAAAGGCATACAATCCTCTCACCCATGGCTTTCACAGAAAGGATAGGAGCATCTTGTGCACTTTGGACAAAGAGACATTCATAGAAGTCTTCAACTTGGGAGGATTTATGACAAAGATCATCGAGCAAGATAAGATGGATGAAATTTTCAAGAATAAAAAAAGATTCCTCATTGGAAGGGTTATGTAAAGACATATCCCTAAGTCCAAAAAGGAAAAAGGTGAGCTCCCTAAAAATGTAGGAGACTTTATGCCTTTAGAATTCTTCAATAGATACTTTTAGTACAAATTTTTTGGAGTGTTTAAGGTGATAGGATTAGATGACACAATGAATGCTCCTAGAAATGTATATATCATGGCCCTAGATATACAAGATTTGCACCACAATGTAGAGCATGATTTTGTGACACATATAATAAATTTTATGCATAATGAGATTACAGTTGCACAAAGGGGAGAAATGGGGAATTTCAAATTCCACCATTATTCACTATTGATGCAAACCATTCTTTACAAGAAAATAAGGCACATTAGTCCTAATTTTATTGAAGGGACATATGAGAATGTGGAAAGCTTGCCAGTGCATCTGTGGACCATATTATGGAAAAGGTTCTATCCTTATTTGAATGTTGTAGCTTTCTATAATGATTTTATTTTTCCAATTTCAAATATATTAGTTGATGTAACAAAATGGGTCCCTAGGGGGTTAGGATGTTAATTAGACCTTCTACATGCCCTAATAAGGATATGAGGTTAGGACATGATTAGGCAATTAGTTTCCTTTTTGAGAATTTTTCTATCATAAGGGTTTATGTATGCCCCCAACCCCCTCGTATTTTCACTAGGCACAATCCAAAGAGAATGGGAATTGTAGAATTATTTTGGTAACTAACAATGATGAACCAAGAATATTTAGGACCTACAATCAAGAAGGGATCTTTTGTATGAAAAAATGTCAAAATAAGAGATTTTTTCATAGGAAAGGATTCTAGAGAGGAGTTAGATTAATTTATGAGAGAATTCCTATTTCCTACAGCCCCTATTAGGATGTATGACCCCAATGATCTGGTTAGGCATGCCCTAAGATAGATCAAAAAATTAAATTTTCCCAATAGAAAACCATATTGGGAAGAAGATGAGATCATGAATTGCCTGGAGATAGAGGATTGTAGAAACAAGACTTTAAAATGGAAAGAACTCATGAGAATTAAAGAAGAGATGAAAAGAACAAATCCTTCTTTCAAAGGATTCTATCATGAGGAGAGTTATCTAGATAGGTTCAATAAGTGCCTAAATTTTTTTGAAAGCACGATGTCTCAGGTGCCTCCAAATATTAGAGATAGAATAGCACTTGAATTTCCTAAGTAGGATGACATCATTGAAATTGATGATGAAGAAGAGCAGCTAGAAAGTTCTTCCTAGGCCCAAGGTGGGAGAAAAAAGAAGAAGCTAATAAAAATCCCAGATAAACTAAGGGAGAAGGCCCTATAGATTGTGCCTAGGAAACCCGAATACTTTGATGATATTAGACATAACTTCTTAATCTGGCAGGCCAATCAAAATGAACAAATCCCTAATAAACTTGAGGTTGAGGCAAGAATGATAGATGAAAGAATCATCCAAGCTCAAGAGTTTATGAAGGATGATGACTTCATTAATTCTAAGCAATTAAAATATTTCCTATTTAAGATTAAATAGAATGAACTCATTCTACAATTATAGCTAGGAGACTCACAAGAAAAAGTTGTAGAATTGGTGCAAAAATTGTAGGAATACGATCCAAATAGTGAGACTCTCACTGTAGATTAGGCTAGAAAGCTGGTAAAAAGAAGTGGAATGTTGCTCTTCCCTAGATGGGAATCAAGGTCATCTTTCATGCTAGATCAAATAACAAGACAATGCAGATTTGTCTCATTTGAAGAGACTAACATTGCTGGAGAAGTGCAGGGGTTTGGGTTTAACATAGATTAAAAAAACCAACGATCTAGAGTATGGCCCCTGACTCTAATAAACCAACATTGATGGAGGTTAGAGACTCTCCCCAAGGTAATGTGGTATTCTGGAATGTCACTACAACATCAAGTGACCAGATACACAACATGATGAACACAATTTCACTCATGTGGAAGAGAAAAATGGATATGCTTGAGGAGCAATTGTTTCAAACCTACAACATATCCATTGAAACAAGAACAAAGTACATGGAAGAAAAATTTAAAGAATTTAAAAAGGCCTATCACAGAGGTAAAAGATCAAGAGACCCAAACAAATGCTGATACATCAAATATGGGTATCTATCAAAAAATGGAGGTGAAAGAGTTGGAAGTAGGAAAGGAAGTTGAAGTTAGGAAAATGGAGAGTATTATCTCACATAAAATAAATATACTTAAACAAGTTTCTTAGAATCTCCATAACAATTACATTGCTTTGCAAGGAGAAAATTATTGGTACTCTAAGGCATTAACAATTCTTTCTCCATTATTCATGAAGTAGGGCCCCTACATTCCATTCTCTGACATGTTAGTCCTAATTTTGGCTCAAAAAAAGGAATTGCCCAAAGAGACCATCATTTCCACAAGGAAAATGATAAACATGGTCAAAGAATTAAATGCATTCTTTTTTGATAAGTTGCAATTAATAAATAATAAAATGAAGACCATTACCAATGGGACACTTGGTTTCATACAAAAGATTGTTGATGATGATAATAAGATGAGGGAATGAAAAGAATGGTTAGACTCTTTTGACAATATCTAAAATGATGAAATATTCATTGCATATAACAATGGTGAAACTAACATTGTAATAGTTTTTGATATTGTTGATATTTTGTATAAGTTGGAGGTAGACATAAATAAAATAGTTGTATAGGTTAGAACATTAACATATGCTAAATGGAAGAAGTGCCTAAATGATATGAATATAGATTGAGGAGCCATCTAGCTAGATGAGGAGTCAAATATTACTATTTGGGAGGTTATAATAGACATAAATGTAATTCCATCTAGAGATAGCAACTAAACGAGCTAAGAACAACCAAAGTAACATGAAGAGGGAGGACAATAGGGAAAGAGCTAGGGAGGAAGATGATGTGGCAATTGAAATTACTTTTAGTAGCTTGGACCAAGAAGCCCAGAAGAGTCAGAAGCAGATTTTTGAGGAGACTCACAAAGTCTATGAAGTAGCTTAGACGATGTAGGAGCTTGAGTGAAAGACAAAAGAGTAATCATGTTTTATTTATTCCTATATTTAGCTATTAGTTTACTACTATTTTTTGTTAAGTTGTCTTTTTCTTGTTTTGGCTTTTTCGATGTAAGTTGAACTAGCCTTTTTGTTGGCCTTTGTTTTTGGCTAGGTTTTCATGCTTATTATCAGCAGTGTGACTTGTTTATGTTTGGGTGGGCTTTATATGCTTGTTATCAACCTTGGTTTTTGTTTTAACTATTAGGTTTTAGGATCCCTGCAAAACCTATTTTTGTTATCAAAAACATGAAGAGGGAGGACAACTATTTGAAAGAGATACATTATCTTTGTGGTTCACCTATTATGGGTATGCTCTCATTACAAACAACCAAGTTCATCCTGAACATGCAGAATGAAAGCTATTCAAAATTCTCCATCGTTCCTTTTGTAATTGTTTTGTCTTATTTTAAAAAGTAATGTTGTATCTTGTTTTTGAACATGTGTCCTCCCTATTGGAAATATAAGAATCAATTACTACTAAAATAAATCCTAGATCCCTTAGATGTTAGTACAATAATACAATCTAAAAATTGAATACAACTAATGCTCAATAAACATACATAACATGGTGTAACTTGGTAAGTACTGAATGTGCTTGGTAAATGCTTAACATGCAAGCTTTAGATTTTATCTATGATTACCATTACTTAGTTGCAAACACATAAAAGGAAATAGCATGAAAACATTTGACACCAGGATTTAGCATGGAAACCCAATTTGGGAAAAACCACCAATTGCAACTAGTTAATGTTTTCACTCTTTTGAAGTGAGCCCTATTAGGAGCCAACCCTGTTAAAGGTTACAAAATACACTGTTAGGTGTGACCCTGTTAAAGGATCTAATCACCCTGTTAGGAGTAGCCTTGTTAGAGGTCTTGAGAAAATTCAATAGAACTACCACCTTATTAGAGGATTTGCAAATAACTATTAAGCCAACTCTATTAAGAGATTTAGATCACTACTACAATAGTTGGAGACTCATAATGAGATGAACTAATTTGAATGCAACTGAATTTTTGATTACAAATATATTTTTTAGCTTGTACTTGACCCTTTTTGATTGAATATAGCTTTTCTACTCCACAAGGATATTCTACTTATCCTTCAAATTCACTTCCTCTTCTCATAATTAAATCTTCAATAACATCTTAATAATTAAACTCTTTAAAACTATAACTTGACCTTATACTTATATCTCTTATATTGTCAAGTCGGCTCAAATACAACTTAGAATATTTAATATTCATCACCTTAGTTAGCTAGAACCAATAGATAAATCAATTAAGCTTAATATGCCAAAATTAGAAAATCCTTTGTTAGCCAACCCAACTCACTAGAAACTAACTCAGAAGTGATTTCCCATGTTAACCAATAGAAGCTTAGTTAATACTACAAACTCATGAAAATCCTTTGGCAACCATGTGAGCTTGGTTAATACTAGTTCCATCCAACTTTCCTTCTTTAACCAAGTGAGCTCAGTTAACACTCATCTTTTGTATACTTTCCTTTGATGCCTAAGTGAGCTCAGTAGATACTACCTTCTAAACTATGCAATCATAGGAACACTTGGTAGACACAAAAAATTGTCTTCACTGCCCAAGTGAGCTCAACATATATTGACTAATAATGATATGACATTTGTGTAACATCAAAGTGAATACAAAATTAACCAGTTGTATCCAACACTCCCATCTGAAGCTTGTTACAATCCTTATTATATAAAAGGATTTCCAAGATGTGGAGGGGACTTAGGATTCATTTTGTTGAACTAATTCTTGGTCATTCTTGACTTGGTCCATATGTACTATATATGCTTTTTCCAAAGATAGAGTGACAAAGAGAGTTAATAGTTGCTGGTTTATTTGAGTTTTCTTCTTATTGGACTTGGCATTGAATTATATACATTTCAAATTAATCAATAAAAAAGATGTAGAAAGTTGGATATAAATTTTAGATCTTGTCTCTTCTTTTGTTACCATTTTATTCTCTAATATTTAATAGAGAAGTTTACTAAATCTGAGGTATAATTCATTTTGAATTATATTTTAATTTTCATTTTGCTTATAATCTAAAATGGGTTATGTAAATGCTTGATGTAACTTAGAAGAATTTCTTGGTTTTCATAGAAGATTTTGATACAAATGAGATCTAGAATTGTATATTGATATTCTTACCACAAAGTGTTAAGATAGATCTTATAAATAAATGTCAAATTCTTGTGAGATAATAGCCTAATAGATAAGGCACTAGTCATCCATTAAAATTGTTCTAATTTGGAATGTCTCTACAATATAAATCTTTCATAAATCAATCCTCTCATGTTTATTGTTGTAGATCTGAAAAGTAAGCGTATACTTGATTCATGGAGTTCTAGGGTTTATTGTCATTTATCATCTCTGTTATAGTCCTAAATCATCTGTTACATTGGAATTCATATTAAGATTTGAAAATTGGATAAAGAATATGAATTCTTAGGTATACCCACCTAAATTTTGCAGAGTTTAAAGTGAAGAAGACATCATAGAGTCTTGTTAGTTGGTCTATTTAATTTGTCCTTGAGAACACCCATTATAGTCTCTAACTAATTCCTAGGTGTTTCCTTGGATTTTTAAAAGGCTGTTAACATTCTATCAAATCAAAAGCCAACAATTGGATGAAAATATCATTGAGGTACAACCCTAACACACAATTTTTTTGACATAGTAAATAAGTTACGGAGTGTCAACCATGAGTTGGCTAGAAAGGATCTTGAGATTATAATTCTAAAATGTGATACTGAAAGATTGAAGAATGAACTAAAATCTAAAAAGGATTTTATGGAAAGATTAGACAAACCTAATGAGGCTATGAGATTATTGAATGAACTGATGAATGAACCTAGGAGACCTAATGACATCTTTTGACTAGGCTATGTCGAGGTCCTATCAGGTGCTAAGCAAGGAGAATCATAAAATCAAGGAGAACAAAGGAGTATGAATACAAAGCCAAAGAACAAGAAGCCTACATGATATTACTGTAGAAAACCAAACCTTACAACAAGCATATGCAGGAGCAAGATTGGTAAGTCAAATCTTAAACCAAATTCAATGGTTATTGCTTTAAGTGCAACAAACAAGGTCATCAAGCACATGAATGTAGATCAAAGGCCAAATAAGCACCAACCACTTCTAGATTTGAAGATTACTGCTACTCACATTAGAAGTATAGTCATAAGTCACAAGATTGCAGATCTAAGCCAAAGAACAATAGGACACCCAAAGGACAAGGAAAAACACCTAAGTAAGGTAATATAATCAATTAGGATTACAATACATGGTACAATTGTCAACTATGTGGTGAGTATGGATATATTATAGCTAATTGTGTTTCAGAGGTAAATCCAAAAGTTGGATGAATGGTAGTGTAGTGTGTTATCATTGTCATTTGAGAAAAAATTGTAGGAATCAAGTACTAGAGTTCAACATTGAGTAAAACAAAGGTAAATCAATAGTTGGAGTTGAAAAAATGAAAAACTAGATGAATCAAACCTGGAGAAAGAAGGAAGAATGAAACATCAGTGCAAAAAATGGCATTGAGGATACCGAATCCAATAGATTAAGTGAATAAAATACCACAAATTAAGCAAAAAGGGTATGTATGGAACTATGTTTCAAGTTGCTAAATCATACACCAATTCCTAGTACAAGATGTATTAAAGTCCATATCAACATAAGTGAAGATGCCTAAGGAAAAATGTTAATATTTGAATTGAAGTATTGAGTTGAAAATTTTGTAATGATCGAGTGTTAGTTTTGGTATATCAAAAAGAGTTGAGTTGTGATATTGACCAAGTGTAGGTGAAGATGTGTTAATCGAGTTTTATAAAGCTAGCCAAGACATCTGTGATGCACTTTGTGTTTACCTACTCAAAGTACCAAGCAATAAATGAAAGATTAATTCGATCATTTGAAGGTATATAGTTAATTTTGATATTCATTTCAACTTATTAGGCTATTGAATTTACAAAGTGAAGAAACAAGGCAATTTAAAAGAGAGATTTGTGCAAAGGTTTAGAGAGATTTCAGTGCATGTCATCGACGAACAGTGTAGTTTTAAAAGTTGTTTGAACTGAGTTGTGAATTTGTGAAGTTGTTAAGTTCAAAACTCTAGTTTGCAAGAATAGTAATGCATAAATTATTCATAACGATGCATACCCTCCACGCTAATTCAAGGCAAATCTAGACATTGCATTGATGAGATTAGGAGCATTATCCATGATTCATCCCCATGTGATTATGGTTCATGATGTAAGATCATGCTACATCTACAAGATTGGTGAAATATGTAATTTTGAGATGAGGAATGCCCATGATAAGTTGTGTGAAAATGGGATACTAAAGGATAAGAACAAGGTAATGGCCGGGAAAGGGTTAAC
Organism: Cupressus sempervirens; assembly: GCA_028749045.1. Lineage (NCBI taxonomy): Eukaryota > Viridiplantae > Streptophyta > Pinopsida > Cupressales > Cupressaceae > Cupressus > Cupressus sempervirens. The sequence goes on along the minus strand of CM053792.1, from coordinate 249,305,148 downwards.
TCATGCCCTAAGATTCCCTAAAGTGTTTAAATTTGAATGGATGAAGATTGTGTTGAGAAAGATACATGATATGAAGTTATGGTTGGAGAATGGGCCAATTAAACTCATAAAATCCATTATACATCACGTGACTAGTTACCCTATTCTTGACTAAGTGAAGACTGTTCATTGTCAAGTATAAGATGTGATTAAAGACCTTACAAAGGTAAAGTGGAATGGCCAAGTTATGTCAATCAATTTGAGTGAGGACCTAGTGATTAAGTTTGTAGTTCGTGTGATTGCACACAAGTTCTATTAGTCAAGGTGATTGAGTAGTGTTCCACATGTTGCTATTGAAACAAGTTATAAACTGGTTAAGAAGGACCACATCTATGACTTGGCCAAACTACAAGTGATACAACTTGCAAAGAACCTTGGAGCAATAAGAAAGGCTAAAAATATATCTTGTAAGTTTGGTTCTCTAATATTATGTATATTCTTCTATGTACATAATTATTTTCCCACCATTGGAGATGTTTTTTTTGGGAATAAGGCCAAGACTGTGATTGAGCAAATGTATGGGTATATTAAATAGATAGGTGAGAATTTTGAGATGATCATCGATAGTTACTTTGAAGATTTTGAGAGGAAGATGAAGAACAGGTCAAGGATACCTCCGTCGATTGTTGATCATTACTATCACATATGTTTTCTAGTTGATATAGATTATATGTATGTACAAGTAGGAATACCAAGAGTGGCATGGCTAAGGCCTATGCACTAAAGTTAATGTTGATGAAGTGTCGGCCAATAGTACAATATTGTTAGTAGAAGAGTTTGATAAGAATGTTGAGCCATTTAGCACATATGAGACTGTAAAAATAAAGATGACGATGCAAACCAAAGTTCCTAAGATGGATAGAAAGAAAAAGAAGATGATTTGAGACTTGGAAGGTAAGATTGGAGATACACCATTACAGATTACCAAGGGTAAAGGTGAAGATCTTAGCAATGATGAAGATGATGATGAAGAACAAGAGGGAAAAGAAAAAGAACTTCTTGTTTCAAAGCCTAAGGAAACTAAAGGCAAAGAAGTTATAGTAGTTGAGCCTAAGATGAGGAATACCTTAAAGAAAGTGGTAACCTTGCCCACTTCCACACCACAGAGAGTCACCAGGAAAAGATCTAAGGAAACAAGTCTTGTAAATGATGAGTTTATAAGGAAAGGACTACTAAACATTACGAGGTCAATCAAGAGAAAAAGTCCTAATAAGAGGAACCATAAGTTAAAGAGGTCAATCAAGGCCAACAAAAGAAGAATCCTAGAAGAAAGCTAGTTGTCAAACTAGATGATGATGCAATGAGGCTAAAAGGACCAAGTCAAATGACTTGGGTCAGTTTCAGTTTATACCAATGAGAGTGCCTCAAGAAATTGATAAGGTATGTGAAAATATAAGGAGTTCAATAGGATTAACTAGTTTTAAGATTATTAAGTATGAAACTTTAGAGAAAGGTGACAAAGAAAAAGTTGAACAAGTTGTAGATATGATGGTAAATTTTAAATATCACCAATAGAGATAGGTAAAGAGTTACTTGAAGAATTGTATAATAAAAAAGATTCAAATGGAAATGGGAATTAACCATGGAAATGAAAATGAGAGAGGCTACATTAGCCCAAGTTATGGCTAATTTAGGCAAGCATCATATGAAAATAGCTATGAGAGATTATACAAATAAAATTGTGTCAAAGACCAGGGCATACAAAATTTTGAGAAATAAAATTGAGAATGTTGTATAGGAGAGTAAAATTATTTGTAAGAAAGTTTTTGTATTAATGCCTACAACTTTAGAGAAAGAAGAAAAAGATAAAGAAAGAGTTGAGTTGGATAGATACAAAAGACATCTACAATAATGTTGAGAAATTAGTTGAAATAGTTTAGAAGATGGCATAAGAAAGTGTAAAATAAATATAGACAATCAAAATTGAGGATGAAATTAGTGCTACTACATTACCCAATGTGACTATAGTTGAGCAAGAGCTAGAGAAGATAGTTTCTATTGAGCCAGAGAAAGAGGAGTAAGCTCCTAATTCTATCAAAGACACATTGATGGATACCAATCCAATGATTGTACAAATAAAGGAATATCCAAAGATTGGTGATCAAAAATCATCTCAATAGGTAACATTAAGTTTAATTAAGACTTCTAACATTACTATTAAAAAAAATGTTTAAACTTCAGATGAGGTTGTAGTTGCAACATAGTAGAGTAGGCTGATACGTGAAGAGAGAAAGGAGTAAAAGAGCCAAAATGCACAAGTAGAGAAATCTACTACAAATAGTGAAAGGGAAATATCTTAGGACATATAAATGAGGGAGATAAAGAGAAAATACAACCAAGTTCCATTGGTGACCTTGTAAGGGCTGAGGAACAAAAAACAAATAAGAAACCAAAAAGTGCTAAGGGAGCACAATATATTGTTCAAAGAAAAAGTCTAGAGCTATAAACTCAAAGTATGCAATTGCCATTGGTGAGCTCTAGCTCTCTAGACTCTAAAGGAAAGAGGATCAAGAAGAAGAAGAGTTAGTCACCTGGTAAGCCAGTGACATTGGATGAAGTTATTATGATTCAAAATTGGGACAGTAATAACTTGACTTAGGAGAAAATTATAACCTTACAAGACCTCTTGGAAAGGAAGATGATAAAAGAAGAATTGAGAAGGGAGAAACAATAGAAGAAAGTGTTGCATGAGATAAAGGACAGTTTCTTAGAAGTGTTTGATGTAGAAAACCTTAATGAAAAAGTCCTTATTATTGCTCAACTAGTTTAAATTATTGAGAAGGTAACTGATATAGATGTTGACTTGAATGAGAAGCTAATGTAGTGGAGAACCAAAAATTTGAGAAGAAAGTGATATTTAAAGTCTCCATTGAAATTTCAATAAGAAAAGTTCATTTATAAAACATTATAAATCATGGAGAATAAGTTGTCAACAATATTCATTCTTTGTAAAAAAGGTAATGTGATGCTACATTCTTTACAAAAGAAAATCAAGAGCTCATAGATGGACATGGGTTATAAACTTGTCAAGAAGGACCACAACTATGACCTGGCCAAGCTACAATTGATACAACTTATAGAAAACCTTGGAGCAATAATAAAGGATAAGAACATGTCTTGTAAGTTTGGTTCTCTAATATTATGTCTATTCTTCTATGTACATAAGAATAGGCCTATGACCGAGCAGTTAAATGAATATATTGAACAGATAGGTGAGAATTTTGGTACCATTACAGATGGTTATTTTGAATATTTTAAGAGGAAGATGGAGAATAGACTAAGGATACCTAAGTTAGTTTTTGATCATCACTATGATCACATATGTTTTCTACTTGATACAGATTATACATATGTATAGGCAGTAATACCAAGAGTGGCATGGCTAAGGCCTATGCACTATGGAGTTAATGTTGATGAAGTGTCAACCAATATTACAACGTTGTTAGAAGAAGAGATTGATGAAAATCCTAAGCCATTGGACATATATGAGACTGCTAAAATAAAGATGATGATGCAAATAAAAGTCACTAATCTAGATAGAAAGAGAAAGAAGATGCTCCAAGATTTGGAAGGTAAGCTTGGAGTTACACCAGTGTAGATTACCAAGGGTAAAGGCAAAGATCTTAGCAGTGATGAAGATGATGGTGAAGAAGAAGATGGAAATGGAAAAGAACTTGTTTTTGCCAAGCCCAAGGTAAGTAAAGGAAAATAAGTTGTATTAATTGAGCTTAAGGTGAAGAAGAGCTTAAATAAGGTGACAAACCCACTGACTTCCACACCACATAGAGTCACCAAGAAAAGTACTAAGGAAACAAGTCCTGCAATTGTCAAGCCTATAAGGAAAGGAATAGTGAAAATTACAAGGCTAGTCAAGGGAAAAAGTCCTGAGAAGATGACACTAGAACTAAAGAGGTCAAGCAAGGCAAACAAAAGAATCCTAGAAGAAAGCTAGTTGTCAAACTAGATGATGAGGCTAAAAGGACCGAGTCAGATGACTTGAGTGAATTTTAAATTGTACCAAGGAGAGCACATTAAGAAATTGATAAGGTATGTAAAAATATAAGGAGTTCAACATGATTAACTAGTTTTAAGTGTATTAAGTATGAAACTTTAGAGAAAGGTGATAAAGAGAAAGTTGAACAAATTATTGTAAATATGATGGTAAATTTTAAATATACACTAACTGATCTAGGTAAAGAGTTACCTGAAGAATTGTGTAATAAAATTGATGCAAAATAGAAATGGGAATTGACCACAAAAATGAAAATGAGAGAGGCTATATTACCCCACGTTACACTTGATTTAGACAAGCATCATATGGAAATAGCTATGAGAGACTATACAAATAAATTTGTACCAAAGACAAGGGCATACAAAATTTTGAGAAATAAAATTAAGGATGTTGTATAGGGGAGTAAAATAGTTTGGAAGATAGATTTTGAATTAATGCTTACAAGTGTAGAGGAAGAAGAAAAAGATGAAGATAGAGTTGAGTTGGATAATATTGAAGACATCTACAATGATGTAGACCAATTAGTGGAAATAATTTAGAAAATGACACGAGAAAGTGTTAAAAAAATAGAGATAGTCACCCTTAAGGATGAAACCCTTGAGACTACATTACCCTATGTGACTACAACTAAATAAGAGCTAGAGAAGATAGTATCTACCAAGCTAGAGAAAGAGAAGTAAACTCCTAATTATATCAAAGACAATTGATGTATACCAATCTAGTGATTGTGAAAATAAATGAATATCCAGATATTGGTGATAAAAAATCATCTCAACTGGTAACGTTAAGTTCAATTGATACATCTAATTTTACTATTGAAAACAATGTTCAAACTTTAGATGAGGTTGTAGTTGTCAAGCCATAGAGTAGGCAAGCACATGAAGAGAGTAAGGAGTGAAAGAGACAAAATGCACAAGTAGATAAATCTATTATAGGTAGTAAAAGGTTAAATATCTCAAGACCTATGAATTAGGGAGATAAGTAGACATTACAACCAAGTTATATTAGTAAACTTCTAGGGACTGAGGAATAGAGAATAGCCGAGGAACCAAAAGGTATTGATGGCAGACAAGATATTGTTCAAAAGACCAAGTCTAGAGCTACAAAATCAAAGTATGAAATTTCCATTGCTGAGCTCTAGCACTCCAAACTCTAAAGGAACGAGGATCAAGAAGAAGAAGAGTGAGTCAACTAGGAAGCTAGTGACATTGGATGAAGTTATTGTGATTCCAAATTGGGACACTAATAAATTGACTTATGAGTAGATGATATCCTTGCAAGACCTCTTAGAAAGGAAGATGAGAAAAGAGGAGTTAAGAAGGGAGGAATGGCAAAATAAAGCATTGCATGAGATCAAAAACATATCAATAGAAGTGTTTGATGTAGAAAACCTTAATGAGAAAGCCCCTATTATTACTCAGCTAGTTCAAATTGTAGAGAAGGTAAATAATATAGATGTTGACTCAAATGAGAAGCTGATATAGTGGAGAACCAAAAAATTTGAGAGGAAAGTGATAGAAAAAGTCTTCATTGAAATTGCAATAAGGCAAGTTCATTTATCAAACATTATACATAATGTAGAAGTTGTCAAGAATATTCCTTATTTTTACAAAAAGGTAATGTGATACTACATTCTTTAAAAAAGAAAATTAGGACCTCATAGATAGACATCAAGTAGATTTAAATTGAATATGACATTCTTTGAACATGGACACAAGTTCAAGTTTATTTCATATTAACAAATTAATAATGGCCCAAGCTATTGAGTTGATGGCTAATGATGGGAGAATAAGGGCTAAGCATATCTCTATTCAAAAAATGTTGACACCTCACTTTGAGGCTATGCAAAGAGAGCTTCAATCAATAAAGGAGGTAGTACAAAGAGATTCAAATCTCTCTACTAGTGATAATTTGGTGGATGTAGCTAATATGCTAGAAATAAAGATACAAGTTTTAGAGTATGTAAGGAAAAGTTTGGATCATGCTTTAGCCATGATAGTACAAATTGATAAATCATTATTAGATAAATATGGCATTTTTAGAAAAAAATTTAGTGCTCCCCTCAGGATTTGTGACAAGGGATTAACTACCTCCTATGCACTATAATTTGAGTGGTTTTATCGAGCATTGTCAGATCAGGCTTTTGGTGCAATGACAACCTCACTCTAACAAGTCATATTAGAGCTTGGTCATAGGTTTGAATCCTTAGAACCTTGGGTAACATTGATGGGGAGATTGTTGGATATTTGTTCAATACTCCCCTCAAGATTCATGACAAGGGCATAATTGCCTCTAGTGTACTATAAGTTGAGTGGTCGTATTGGGCATTACCGAATGAATCTTTTAGTGCAATGTAAACCTCATTCTACCAAGTATACATATCAGTATTTTGGTGCAACTTAAACCTCATTCTAACAAGTATAATTGTTAGAATGAGGTTTACATTGCACCAAAAGATTGTTTTGGAAATGTTGATACAACCACTCAACTTATAGTATGTAGAAAGAAATTATGCCCTTGTCATAAATATTGAGGGGAGCACTAAACAAATTTCCAATAGGAATTACCATTACTCTACCCCAAAAACCATGAGTGAAAAAAATAAGGGGGATAATGGACATGATTAGATTAAATCAAATGAGTAAGGAATTTTTTTATTGAGGTATGGAAAATAGTTTTGAAAATTTTGAAGTTTTGCATGTATATATTGAATGGAAGATTTAGTGTATGTATAGTGTATACATGAGTAAGGAATGGATTATATTCTAAGGGGGAGTACTTGTGTTTCAATTTTGCATTGAAAATATTTTGACCATGACAAAGTTTCTTTGCTACTAATGTCAAAGGGGGAGATTGTTAATCCCTAAGTCATGTTGTTTATTAGTGTCAAACACTTAGTCATTCAAAAGGTAGGATTATTCAGTCATCATTGTGATCGACTCATCCTATATAGATCGAGTGAAGGAATAAAGACTTGTAAGTATTCTAAGTCAAGTGTTGAGTTGTAGTTATTGCCAAGTGTGCTAATGGTCACTAAGTACTCACATAATTTTCAAGTTAGTCAGAGTTTAGTGGAAGTCGAGTGTTATATAGACTGAGTTATTTAGTACATGTCGAGCATAGTGAAGGCTGAGGGACACCATGAGGAAATAGCTTATGCCAAGCACCAGTATGTTGTAAGTGTTGAGTAACATAATTTTACATTATTTTTTTGAAATGGCAGTGAATTCTATGCTAACCATTTTTTTCAAGATGGAAGTATGTTTTGGAGATCTAGGAGTTAATCAAGGAGGTGATTACGCATTTTCTTGGGGATAATTAATCCCTTGGAAATGGATTGCACCAATCAAAAAATTGGAAGGTCTAAGTGGGAAAAGGATTGATTCTAGATCATTGTTTTGGATCTAGAAGGTTTACCCACTTATCTATTTAAGGAGGATCTATGACCTAATTAATAGGGTTGTTGCATACGTGTGAAGTGTGAAGGATTGGACGCATGCAAGGGTGAAGGTGAATCCAATAGAGTGTAGAGACTAAGTAGAGAAGTGAAGTACATAAATAGAGACATATCAGATCAGAGAGGTGATAAGTTAATGTACAAAGGAGATCAATTATTTGCATTTTAGTGCAAATTGAAGGATCCTATACTGATACATCTTAATAGGTGTTTTAGGGTTTAAATCTCTTAACAAAGTGGTCCTAGAAAACCTTTGTAAATCTCCTAAATAGAGTACTTACTTAGTTGTAAGGTTAAATCCTTTAATAAAGGTAGACTATATAAGTCTTGTAAGCTCTTAATAGGGCAGACCCCTCACAGGGTAGATCATCACAAGTGATCAAACTTGTAGCCCTAACGAGCAAAATTTATTGCTGTAGTAGTGATGATTTGTGGGTATCATTCCCATTGCAATTATACCTACACATTGGAAGGTTTCTACGTAACCAAATCCTTGTGTTAATGTGTTACATGAGTTACTTTACATGTTTAAATCTATGTCTTTGGTGTATCTTACTTTCCCTATTAGATTTCCAACAAGAATGTGGTATGTTTAATGTCTATAGTGTTTAAGATGGAAGTTAGTCATGAACTAATTAAATAAATGTGCTTGAATTTTTCCAAATGTTGACAATTTTTATTTTAAATGAAGCAAAAACATGAGACTTCTTTGTAATGAAATTTGTTAAATGCATTGAAGAGAAAAATATAGAATCAAAGTACTTGTTGATAAGGTATGATAAAACATAAAGTGTGTGTTTGGCATTTATGCTAGCCCTAACTGATAATGTTATTAATATATTTGAAAGATTAATATTAGTTGTTATGTTGTCATTGATGTCAAAGCCTTAGTTTGTTAGGCATTATGCTAATTTAGTAGGGTGCCATATTATTTGATTGATGAAGAGGATTTGAAGAAAGTATGATGATGTAAGTCTTGATAAGAGTATGGTATTTAGAGGGCACTTGAAAAAGTTGGACTATGATAGTATAATGTTAGTTTGATTATTTTGCATGCTTTGATTAAGTGTCAAAATCATGTATATGTTAGGATTAACTGCAGACATAAATAAAAATTACATGCAAATATAACCAATATCACAATAAAAAAAATAACACAAGAGAATAGAAGACACAAGGATTTAATGTAGTTCACCCAATCCCTAGGCTACCTCTACCAACAACAAGTCCAATATTATTATTATCCAGTGATTACAAACCACAATCACTTACAACTCAATACCACTACAAGAAGCTACAATCTCATCATACATTATAAAATCTGTAACCCTAAGCCATTTTATACAAGATTTTATTGCTTAGAAAATTAGGGCTAGAATAAGTCATCCAATAGAAAAATAACAGTCAATGCCTTTTACAATAGTAGAGTCATTTTTGGCTTTAGGGGTGCAACTCCCAAAAACCTTAGGACCCTGCAAAGGGCATTGCCCCAAAAAACCCATAGAAATAATCTGGGGAGAAACTACACTGAATAAACCTCTGAGTCTGATTAGGATCCATATCACAACAATATAAGATAGTCAAGTTACACCAAATCAAGACAAATAAAGTAAAATAGTATTAACCGAGCTACTATAGTTGCCATTGAGCACTTAATGAAGTCTAGTGTTAACAAAATAATTTTAGTGTTGACTGAGCGTAGTATATATTGAGCAATATGCGATGTTAACTAAGTATGAACATCAAGAGAAATATTATAAAAAGATGTAACCAAAGGTTGACATATGATGAAAATAAAGAATGTTTGATAAGATTTGAAGATAAAGATGAAGTTAGTTATGAGATTAATGATTGGAGAAATTCAATGAAGATCTAATGAAGGAGATTTGCTATTTTCAAATGGAGCACAAAGTTTAAGGTAAAAGAGTTATATATTGAGCATCTATATTCAATGAATTTGAACTTGATGAAGGTTTGACAGTTGTAATTAAGCAGGAAAATCAATGAATTAGAGTGTGAGTTGAAGCAAAAAATTTACTATTTAAGGAATGATTGTGAAGTTTATTTTTATTGATCAAGGAAGAAAGAAGTAATAGCCAGAAGGAATTGAGCATAGTTACATTGTGAAGATTAAGACAGGAAAGTGTAAAGTTGATGTGAGAAGTGTGTGAATTAGCTAGAAAGGGATCAAAAGGAAGAGATTGAGTGAAGTGGAGATATGATTAAGAAATGTAGTTCTACCTAACAAATCAATTTTACTATTAATTTTTGACCACTGTAGTAGAAAATCTCTTAATCGTGTGTACCTAATAATCTTGTGAAATGCTATATGGTAACATTCAATAGTAGTGTTTTGTAAGTCCTTTAGAGCATGTCGCTCTTTAGAAATATCAAGGAGTGAAAAGGTCTAGATGATCTTTGGGGTGAAAATCCTCTAACAAGACTACATTAAAAATGTGTTTGTAACAACTCACTTCATAAGAGTGAAAATATTTGGTTTGTTGATCCGAGGTGCTTTGTTTCCCTTTAGAGGGTTTCCACATTAAATACTTGTGTGAATGTTTATGCCATTGCATGTTTATTTCAAGTTTTATGTTAATTATTGCAACTTGATATAAATTGGAAGATAACTTTGATTATCAATATATTAAGGAACAATAAGGTATATTAAGCTATTAGTTTCATGTAAATATGAAATTAGTTTGAATTGTGATGTTTGATACAATTATCAAGTTAATGATATGAAAGATTAAATTGTTTAAGTTAGTACAAAAGTATTTTTAAGGCCTATAGGATAACTAGTTATAATTGATTCACCCCTCTCAATTATCTAACAATTTACATAAAAAGCTAACAAAATGAGATAATTAAACAAGTTCATCTAAACTAAACATGACTTGCCGATATGATTAACATAGCCTACAATTTCCAAAATTGGGTCGTATTTACAAAATAAGTGTTTCCATGTAAAACAAAAAAATAACAACATTAGAGTCACATGAAGCTCTCCAAATTGATCACCATCCAACTATAATTATTTTAAATGAAACATGAGTCTATATAGAACTAAAAGACAATGACAAATAACAAAGAAAAAAATCTACAAAAAGATTCGATTAAGCCCACTAGGACATATCCAAATTATATTTATTGTTACCACCATGTCTCATCTTCTCACCTCATTTACATAGTTAGTTATTTCATGTAGAATTTTTTTGCATCCACTACAAAAATAATATAAAGCCACAATTTTTCATTAAAAGGAAATCAAATTAGAAGTAAATGGTGAAATCAAAGTGACTTTACAAATTTGATGGAGATTGAAAATTTAAAATGGAAAGAGAATATACATTAACGATACAACAAAAACACAAAATAGATTTCAAACATACAAAAAAACCTAAAATAATCTTTTTCAAGTCATTTTTTGTCACGAAGACGTCATGACTATTAAAATAATTTTTTATTATTTATTTAATGCTTAATAATGTACTTTATTATAATTTTAAGTAATAAGATAGTCTATGATCTTATCTGTAGTTTCTTTTTACAAACTTGTTTATTTTGTAAATATTGTAAACTTAATTATTGAGCATCTTTTCTCATTGTTAATACATCAAACAATTTACTAATTACTTGCATAATATGGTATCGGAGCCATAGTATTTTTTGTTGAGACAAAATTAAATAAAAAATCACAAAGAAATTTAAATATTTTTATAGAAAAAAAATTTAGAAATTTGAAATTGGCTTGTAAAGAGTTTCTATATTTTTTGAGGCCTGTTTTCCTTGAAATCGCATGCAATTTTGCTAGGTCTAGGCATCATTTTTCTAGTGTTGCATCTATTTGGGCATCATTCCTCTAGTTCATGCATTTTTTCCTATAAAATTATGACTTTCTTTGGGCATTATTATTGTAGACACATTTTTGTAGATGCGTTTCTCTCTTCCTACTGCCTTTGTGACCATATTTCTCTACAAAATTAGTAGTCTTTTGTGTTGGAAATATAGATGGAGTAACTGAGAGGGGGGTGAATTAGTTACTCCACAAACAAATCCACAAATCCCTTAGATGTTTGATAAAACTAGTTACTGCTGTCACTCAGTAAACATACATAAAAATACTGTAACTCGGTAGATGCAGTGTATGTTAACTTTAATAGATCTTAAACATTTCATAGTGATTAACATGCAAGCATAAAGAAATAACATGAACACATGAGACACCAGATTTAATGTGGAAACCCAATATGAGAAAAACTACCAAGTAACTAGCTATTGATTTTCACTCTTCTGAAGTGAGCCCTATTATGAGCCAACCTGGTTAAAGGTTACAAAACACACTGTTAAGTGTGACCTTGTTAGAGGATTTAATCACCTTGTTAGGAGTGGCCTTGCAAGAGGTCTTTAGAATAATTCAATGGAACTATCACCTTGTTAGAGGATTTACAAATGGCTATTAGACCAACTCTATTAAGAGATTTGGGAATCACTGCTACAATGGTGAGAAAGTAACAATGAAATGACCTAAATGAGATGCAATTGAATTGCTGATACACATCTCTATTTTGCTTCACACAAGATCCTCCTTGATCAAATAAAATTTTGCTGCTCCTCAAGGATATCTGACCATCCTTCAAAGTTTTCTCACACTTTCCTCTCCAAACAATCAATACACTTGCATACTCACTCATTACACTTAGAATCTCAACTTTACCTTTCATTTATACCTTACAAATTGTCAAGTCAACCCAATTACAACTTACAATTACCAATAATCATTACCTCAGTCGAATACAATCATTACTTGAAATAATTAAACTTTATTTCTCAAAATAACAAAATCCTTCATTGGTCGACCCTGCTTGGTAAACACTAATCTTGAAATGATTTCCTGTGTTAACCAACAGAAGCTCGGTTAACACTGTGAATCTTGCAAAATCCTTTGGAGACCCAGTGAACTTGGTAGACACTAACTTTCCTTTGTTAACCATGCGAGCTTGGTTAACACTACTTCTGCCACAAAATCCTTCAATGCCCGAGTGAGGTTGGTAGACACTGTGTACGTAGAGTAATTTCCAGGAATGCTTGATAGACTCTGAAAGGTGCTTTGCTGACCAACTAAGCTGGGTAGATACTGACTGGCAACTGATATGACATTTGTGTAACATCAAAGACAACACACAATTAGACAATTGTATCCAACATTTTGGTAATTTTTTGTTTGCATTCAAAGGGTCTTTTAGCTCATTTTTTTGTCATTATTTCTCCAAATTGTGGCCCCATTTCCTCTATTTTGGTTGTATTTTTATAGACATCTCCCTATACTTTTATGTGATGGGTTTTTGCTGGCTACCATCAGGTTTTTCTTCACTTTTTTGGGATTTCATTGCCACCTAGGTATCCAAAAAAAATTGACTAGGATTTTTGCCCTTTAGTTCAAGTTGGATTATTTTTTTCAATTGCAAATTCTTGGTGGGTTTTTTGAGAGCTCAACTAAGTTGGTCTCATATGTTTTTGGGTACCTCATGTTTTATGCCTCATTTCTATGTCATCATAATTTTATTTAGATTTTAGATTTTTTGAGGTTTTTTGAGATCTCTTTTGAATCTTCGTTGGATTTTTTGGAGTCTTCCAACAATTTTCTCAAGAAATTTGTGCCTTGCTTTTGTATCAGTAGATTTGTATTAGAATTTGTATCTATCTTAATTCATTGAAATTCATGCATATAATTTTATGCAATCAACACATTCATTATCTTTTTTTTAACTCTCAAAAAGCATGATGATGGCTTTATTAGGCAACATCATGTTGGAAGGTATTCAATATTTTAATGACATAAATTAAAACACTTAGAAGTAGCAAATGATGACCATTTTTTAATATCATTTCCTTGATCATATCGCCTTGGGCACCATTAAACATCTAGTCATAGTGGATCAAGATCAAGAAAAAATTGATGCACTCAATTGTGAAGCTATCTTACTCATTAAACTTTCTATTATAGATGATCAACTAGTTATTATGGATGTTGATGATATTCTTATGGGGGAGTATCCTAACATTGCTACAACATTGGTGAGACAATTAGCATGACTATGTGTTGCATTCATGACTATGTTTGTCACTGATGTCGACATACTAAGAAGATTCATAGAGTAACATATAGAGAGTAAGGTCATACGAATCAATATTAAAGATGAGGTCAATTTTAGTTGAGGACATGTTCTATAGTGTGTCCTAATGGAATGTTTAAGTGCGCATGTAGAAAGTCAAAGACTGGTGAGAGTCATGCGATATTTATAGAAGACAATTTGTAGATAGAGTTTCTGAGAAGTGGTTTATGGTAATTGGATTATATCTTTGAACAGTAATAGAATTTGGTTAAGTGCAATTGGATAAAGATAGAAGATAGTTTGATGATGACATCAATGAGTGCACAAAGTCTAAGGTCACATGTGTAAAGATTTGTAAAGATTATGAGCCATTAGTATTTTGCAATTATGAAAAGATGTAATGAAGCAAGCTATCTTAATGAGATCCTATTATAATTAATTGGGAAAGCCTCAAGGCCAACTCAATGAATTATTTTGAGGATGCGGTATAAATGAAATTTATTTTCCTTATGATGAAATGTATTGTATGTATTGGGTTAAAGAAGCAAGAGAATGAGATAAGTGAAGAAGATTGGTGAATGTGAGTAAGTGATCAAAGAGATTATTAAGATGTGAATTTGTAGGTTTGGTATTGAAATCTAAAAAGTATTTGGTGTAAAAATGACATGGTAAGAGGACAAAGAAAGTGTTGAGTTGCTAAGATTAGTTGCATTTCTATTATTTTTAAAGGAATAATACAAAGGCTAGTTGGATAGTGAGTTTGGTAGTCTCGCCCCTGAAGCTGTTTGGACAATGGGTCCATCTTCCTTCTACAACTCCTAATAGGGTTAGCATAACTCCCAATAGGGTTGGGATCTCCTCATAGGGATTCAAAGTTTTCTAACAGGGATTGATATGTACTGAGTGTATTTCATTGGCTCCTAACATAGTCCATCCTCTTACAAGGAACTTATGTATATATATTAGGACATTATTTTGTGGGTACCATCCCCACCAGTGTTTTCTCTCTAATCAAGGGTTTCCCTAGTTAACGTATCTAGTGTCATTGTGTACGTGTATCTTTTTATGGTTTTAATTTATGTTGATCACATGTTTGAAGTTTAATAAGGTTGACAAAAGTTGTATTGATCTAATAACTGATTCACTCCCCTCTCTTAGTTATCTTGGTAGAATTTTCCTTCTAACAATTGGAATTAGAGCATCAATTCCTTGAAGGAAAAGCTTAACCACTTAAGGAGATCAATGATGGGTCATTTTAGAAAATAAAGTCCTAAGTTTGATGGAGTTAACTATGATAGCTGAAAGAGAAAATGAAGACACATTTGTTGTGCATGGTGATGAGAGCAAATAATGTTCCATTTTCCATCACATTTCATCATATTCTTGCATTCCTATTCCATTCAATTTTTAAATCATTTCACCATTTTATGTTACAAATGATTTAATATATAAGTTATATTTAATTTAGTTTTGAGATTAGATTATGGAAAGTAATTATTGATTATCTTTATTAATGAGCATTATTCATTTGCCTTGAAATATATATTTGCAACATGCATTCTATCACCTTCTATGCAGAAATCTTATTGGTATTCATTTGGAGCATTATTTATTCCAACAATATTAACTAAGGAATAAGTTGAAGAAAATATAATGACAATATTATATTTATTACAATTTTGCAAGAAATCAAAATTCAAACATTTTCTATAGTGAATATTGCGTGACACTTTGAAATGAAGAGGAATATGGAAAATCTGAGATATGGGTTTAGACCTGAATAGGCTCAATTATGTTCTCTCATGACCAAAACTTCACAAAGTGAATGAGAAAAGAATTATCAGTGGTTTTTTAAAGGCCAAAATTTTAGATTTACTATTTCGGCTAGATTTTTAGATTGTTTGTTTGTTATATTATTAAAATTAGTTTACAAATGATTAGTATGCTGTTAAGAAATTAGTTTATTATGTTATAGAAAGAGTGGTCACATATTTTACACTCTTTCTTAAAAATAAAATAATAAGTTTCAGTTGTAAAGATTGAAATTCCATGATTAAAATAGAATTATTTGTTTTATATGTAAAATGTTATATAAACCATCAGGTGTGTGTGTGTGTGTGTGTGTGAGAGAGAGAGAGAGAGAGAGAGAGAGAGAGAGAGAGAGAGAGAGAGAGAGAGAGAGAGAGAGAGAGAGAGAGAGAGAGAGAGAGAGAGAGATACTAATGTTAGAAATATAATATTTTTCTACTGATATGATTTAAGAGTTCCTTGAGTATTTTCTTCAATTGATTTGCTAGGAGGAAGGGCACCCACTCTGTAGTTGCCGAATGTATATAAATATATTTTATATATTTCTATAAGTTGTATGTTTTAATTATTTGTGTTATATATAATTTCAAATTGGTATTTTAGTTTTTCTTAATTATTTATATTGAGTCTCATTCTAGATTAGTATTGCATGTATTGTTTATATTCATAATTTATTCCTGTGCTTCATGCTTAATCATTAAGAATTGTGTTAGTTGTATTAAATTTTTCATTTTAGACTTTGTTGTTTGAGAATTTTAGTAGCTTTTATTTAATTTAAATTAGAGTCCAAGTTTTAGATTTGGCTTTATGATTTGTGTTAAAGTTGGTGTTTTAGAGTTTGTTGCAACGTTTATTTAGTTGTTGTCACCTAAACATAGTAGAGAAGATCCTGTCATCAGGAAGTGACAATTCATGCCACCAATTTTATTTTGGTTTATTGTAAGTTTTATTTTGTGTGTTCTAGTTGCATTCATCCCCACTTGTCATGCTATCTTCATCCCTTGAGTAGACAACCATTATACCTTTCATCAGTTTACAACCCTGGATTGACATTTAGATGCAAGATGAACTAACTCATTAAATTTATCATTTATTATCAATATTAGAACTACAATTTGTCTCTACATTTTTGGTGTCATTTCTAGGGAAAGTTATTCAAGGCGTGAAGCCTTAATGAGCCAAGTTAGGAACAATGCATCTTAGAGAGAGTCTGATCAAGTGTTGACCTTGCTCAATTTGTTACCTTAGGTTTTCGTTGTAGTAAATCATATAGATGCATCATTTTCGAGTTTGCAAGTAGATTTAATTTTATGTTATCACTTGTTATTGTGAAAAAATTGTTTTAAAAAAGAAGTAATTTTGAAGAAAAATGTTAAAAATGATGCATTTTCAAGGTAGTTCACAAACATCAATTTTGGGAAAAAAAATCTTCAAAAATACAAAATGTGAAGAGGATGCAAGAAGAAAGCCCCATTTTCTCTTGACCCAACTAGGGGTTTCTATCCCTAGTCCTTCACTTTCAAATTTAAAAACAAAGGAAGAAATCACACTGGCCAAATGTGATGTTTTTATAGACTCTTTACCTAATGAATGAAACTTAGATGATCTTGATCTTCCATTATCACAAGTATGTATACATGCTATCTTCATGCTTGAACAAAAGAAAATAAATGATGACTTTCTAGAACAATCTAATTTTGAGAATGATAATTTAACCACATGTTGTTCTATTTGTTATAGGCAAGATGATAAGTGGATATGCCCAAACAACCAAGAGAGCATGGTGAGTGAAGTACAAGATATTTGTGAGCCTCACCATGATATGGATGTAAGTGAACAAGTATTTCTTGTAATAGATGAACTATTGCAAGCACCAACTCAAGAAGATAAACGTATGCATTATTATGATAACATCTATCATCACTCTATTGCATTACAAAGACAACATGTTTCTTCAAGACACACTTCTTCACATAATATGCACAATGAATGGAAACATGAATACTCACAACAACAATATCCCTCCTTACCATCTCTGTTCCACCCATCCTACTTATTTCCACCTACTTTATCTCCTCCACAATTCTTACCCTTTTCATTATTTGATTCACATCAAATACTACTGACTCAACCATATCCACCAAGGGAAACTATAATTCTTCCCAATACATTTCATAATCAAGTGGTTAAGATTGAATGTAATATTGAACTTTCAAGGATCCATTTACCATCTAATCATGTGCTTGAAATTGGTAAATCAATGTTTGACTATACTGATGCACATAGTGGATGTGATTTTGATTTAATTAACTTAGAAGAACAATATACTTTATTGAATTATAATGACATTTATTCTTCTTTTAATCTTAGTAATTCACAATCTTTAGAAGGAATGCACATCAATGCGTTAATACTTGAAATTGAGTCAGTTTTAATCATTGAACTCATAACTATGTGTGTTGACATTAATAAAATACTAAGAAATGTTAAGGTCTATGCACTCCTCACTCCAAAAATGTGTTGTCAGATTCTCCAGGACCTATCTTTTATTATTTTTCTACTTATCCATAATGATCTTTGGAGGCCTATGGTTAAAATGTGTTTCCTCACATATTTTTTGATTTGGGACCATTGATAATTGATTAAGCACAATCATATGAGATTATATGCATTAATGACCAAGTAAAGAATGATTGAAAATGGATGATCTTTAATTTCAAAAGGACTAAGTATGGAGTTAAGTTGGGGGGAAATCTCTTGAATTTAATAATATATCCTCCTTGAATTTTTCATTAGTGTCTCTGATATTCATAAATTGTGTGACACCTGGATCAAATGATAAAATATGTTGGTCTTACTACGAGGAGAAAAGGAAGCTTCCTTTTTATTCCCCTCATAAGAATTACAAGTTGATTATTGGGATATATGTTCAATGTTCATGAATACCAACTCTCTTTTGTACCACCTTGGATGCTAGATAATGTGACACTTGGTTTTTGGGATCCATGTGTCTCATATCTTTGGCTGATTCTTCATCACACATAGCATGAAGTTATGAATGGAGAATGAAAATACTCGATCATGAGTTGATTCATCTACCTATCTAAAGCCATGAGGATGAGTTGGAGTGCCATATTGGTCTTTTTCTACGTTGCCTTCAATATGGAAAATTGCTTCTACAACCAGTAATTATGTCAACCAAGTGAGTGGGCATATTTTTCAAAGTTCTTTAATTAGCTTTTTAATATGGTGGCATGCATTCACTAAGATCCAACATTCTCGTAACACTCTTGCTATGGAGATATGAATAGTCACTCTTGGTGAGGTATATTTCTTTCTATTGGTCATCATTTCAAGATCTACAAGCAATCCATTTTATAAGTGAATTGCAAGGAACTAAGGTTTTGGATGGTATCATTTTTCATCAGCCATGTAAGGGTTTATTTTTCTTTGGTCATTATATGTATATATTCCATAAATGATTTTTTTATTAAAAATGAAAAATGAAAAAAAAGATCCAACAATGAAAACCTTTGGGCGTTGTTGGCCAGTTAATATTTATAAATCGGTTCCTATAAGATATTCACTAAAAAATTAATTCTTAATGGTAAAAACTCTTTTTATAGCACCATTAAGCTGTGAGTGATTTAAAAATAGCCTACTAGCGATCATTTGTCATTATCAAAATTTGCATCCAATTTTTTTTTTCACTAATTTGTGTATTTTTATTGAGCTGCTCATTTTTTTGGGAGCACTTAGATGCTTTTAAGGATCTCCCACTATGAGTATTTCTAGCACCTTAAACCTCACTTCTATAGCTCTTCTCTAGTTTGTGGTGGTCACCGTGCCTTTGGTCATATATTAGTTGAGGTGTTTAAGAAAATGAGATTCTAGTCTTAGTTTTGCTGCATTCTTTTTGCTACCTTGGCATATATGGACATGTGAATTGGTAAAATGATCAATTTTATTTTTCTTTAATTTATCTCATAACTTTATTAATATTTCTTATTATATTGATCATGTATACAACATTAGTGTCTATCCTCTCCTTGTTTCTCGAGGATGGGCAACCTTTTAAGTTTCATGGCGGCGGGGGGTGGGTGGGTGGGCAGGGGAAGTGTATCATACTTTTCACTTATTTTTATTACCCATTCTTTCCCTTTATTCTATTTCACCATTCATAATCATTCCTATTGTTTATCATATCATCCATCTCTCATAGTCATGAAGACTGCATATGAGTCCTCCTAGAGATAACATTTCCACCAAGAATGCTATGAGAAATGAAATAAATTTTTAAAAAAAGAGAAAAAAAGAAAGAACAATATAATTTGAAAAAAATAGAAACAAGTTTAATGTACATTGTGATTATGCATAAGCTATACTACTTAGACGGTGAATGTTATAGGTCCAAAATATTCCTAGTTTAAATCAAATAATTTTTGACCATATCAATTGCACAAGGACGTGTAATATGCTAAGTTAGGGGGAATGATGAGAGAAAATAATGTCCCATTTTCCATCACATTTCAACATATTCTTGCGTTCCAATTCCATTACATTTTCATATAATTTCACCATTTTATGTTGCAAATGATTTAATATATAAGTTATTTTTAATTTAGTTTTGAGATTAGATTATGGAAAGTAATTATTGATTATCTTTATTAATGAGCATTATTCTTTTTGCCTTGAAATATATATTTGCAACATGTATTCTATCACATTTTATGTAGGAATCTTATTGGGATTCATTTGGAGTATTATCTATTCCAACAATATTGACTAAGGAATATGTTGAGGCAAGTATAATGATAATATTATATTTATTACAATTTTGCAAGAAATTAAAATTCAATAATTTTCTATAATGAATATTGTGTGGCACTTTGTGTTCAAATGAAGAGGAATATGGAAAATCTGAGATATAGGTTTGGACCAGAATAGGCTTAATTATGTTCTTGCGCAATCAAATCTTCAAAAAGTGAATGAGCAAATAATTGAGTAGTTTTCTAAGGCCAAAACTTTAGATTTAATATTTTGGTCAGATTTTCAGATTGTTTGTTTGTTATACTATTAGAAAATTAGTTTACAAATGATTAGTATATTGTTAAGAAATTATTTTATTGTGTTATAGAAAGAATGGTCACATATTTTACACTCTTTCTAAAAAGAAAAACAATAAGTTTCAGCCATATTAATTGAACTTCCATGATCAAAACATAATTTTTTATTTTATATGTAAAAGGCTATATAAGCCATCCCATATATATATGAGAGAGAGAGAGAGAGAGAGAGAGAGAGAGAGAGAGAGAGAGAGAGAGAGAGAGAGAGATGTATGAATCATAATATCATAAATATAATATTGTTCTACTGAGTTGATTTAAGAGTTCCTTGAGTATTTTCTTTAATTGGTTTTCTGGGAGGAAGGGTACCCACTCTACAGCTGTTGAATGTATATAAATACATTTTATATATTTCTATAAGTTGTATGTTTTAATTATTTGTGTTATATATAATTTCAAATTGGTATTTTAATGTGTCTTAATTATTTATATTGATTCTCATTCCAAATTAGTATTGCATTTATTGTTTGCATTCATAATTTATTCTTGTGCTTCATGCTTAATCATTAAGCACTATGTTTTTGATAAGAAAAATAGGTTTTATAGGGATCATGAAACCCAATAGTTAAAACAAAAACCAAGGCTGATATTAAGCATATAAAGCCCAGCCAAACATAAACAAGCCACATAGCTGATAATAAGCATGAAAGCCCAGCCAAACACAAAGGCCAACGAAAAGGCCAGTTCAACTTACATCAAAAAAGCCAAAACAAGAAAAAGCCAACTTAACAAAAAAGAATAGTAAACTAACAACTAAAGACATGAATAAATAAAACATGATTACTCTTCTATCTTTTTCTCGAGCTCCTGCATCATCTGAGTTGCTTCATAGACTTTGTGAGTCTCCTCAACAATCTGCTCCTAACTCTTTTGGACTTCCTAATCCAAGCTATTGAAAGTAATTTTAGTTGTCACATCCTCTTCCTCCCTGGCTCTTTCCCTATCCTTGTCCTCACCCTCATCCAGTAGGCCTCTGACTTGTAACATTCTAGTAAGGGACAAAATGTTATCATTGATAGAATTGAGGATGAAGATCATTTGGTTTGCTAGATTGTGATTATAGTTTTCTAGGTTTAAGATTCTCTTCTTAGCTAAATTGATTCTATCCTCCTTATTCTTCTAATTTTTTGGACCTAGTTCCTTCCTACTATTTTCCATTTGACCAATTTTTTCCCTAACCTCTTCCAATTCATGGTAAAGCCATTTGATTGACCTAAAGTTGTCAATCATGCTATTACGAGAATTATTCAATAGATTCATGCCCATTTCCATAGCATTATTCATTATTTCCACCATAACTGGATCGATAAGTTCTTCAAATTGGAGCTAGCCCTATTTTTCTTCCAGAATTTGAGGATTCATTATCTCTCTGACAATCCCCATCTAGGATGTTCTTACTTTAAAATTTCTCCATGCAATTTTTCCTATCTTAATAATTACTTCTCCACCCTCTCCTCCAATTTTCTCCTTCTCCTACTCCTGAGGATGAATAGGAGAAAGAGGAATAATAGAGATATCTGGCCCTAACCCGAAAACCCCCTCAACATCCAACTATTTTCCCCTGTTCCTTTTCTTTGTAGGAGGTTCCTCCCTCTTAATTTTTATCTCCTCCTCCTCATCATCATCAAATTTTAAATCCTCCCCTTCCTCATTGTTTTCTTCATCACCTTGGCTTGTAATTTTAGGCCCATGTCCTCTAGGGCTCTTCCTGCTTGGGATCATAGGAGAGGGCAATTTTTTCTCCAACTCTTTATCCTTCTTTCTAGAGGAAAATTTTCCTCCCCCTCTGAGCTGATACTTTCAATATCCTTTGAATCAAAGGTAAAACTAAAGCTGCTTGAGTTGTCAGAGGCATCCACAGTAGGCTGAGGGGATTTTCTTAGACTCTAGGCTTTAAAATGCTCATAAATTAACAACAATAATCCCTCATGTAGGGCATGATTTATAGAGGGTTTTTTATTGTATCCTATGATAGCCTTGCTCATAGAAGTAGATAAATAAAACGGGAAAGAAATCTTCATGTCATGATGAAAATGGTTGAGAAAAAAAAAGTGATGAGTTCTCACACAGTCAAATCTAGTATCCAACAAAATATACTCTATAACAACTTGTAAAACATACCTCCAAAGTTTTTTGATGGAATATATTTCATAGTACATTTCACATTTTACTAGATCATTCCTCTCCTCCATTTTCTTTGCAAAATCTTTGACCACATTCACCAACAGCTTCTCGTCTCTATAAAATTTGAAGCCCTCCACCAGAATTTTAGACACAAAAGCAATGACTTCCTCTGTTATTTGAAAAGAAACTCCATTCACTTTTACTATCTATTCTTCTAAGAGTTCACCATACTGTTAGTTACATCTGGGTTGAAGCCATGGAGTTTAGCAATGTAATTTGCTATACCTCCCTTCTCCAATTTCTCCCATACTTTTGTCCATTCTTTCCATTTTTCCACTTCCCCCACAGGCTCCTTCCTACTCCATTCCCCCACCATTTCTATGCTCTCCACCCCTACAATTCTCATAAACATCAACCTCTACAAACCTTTCTTGACCCTTTGGAAGCTCTAGTTTTTGTGTCTCTGAAAAGCACCAAAATATTTTTCTATACCCTAGGAAAAAAGGTGGATGAAAATATTGACCCACAAAATGTGTCGATATGACACTAATAACCTCACCTCTTGAATATGTTCACCATAAATGCCATAATTACAATAACTGACACCCCAAATTCCATAAATTAACATTATTACAATAAGATCAACATCATACTTCCCTGGATTTTTTCCACTTTGATAAGACTCCTCACTTCTACCAGAATATTCCCATCTGAATTCCAAGTCATCACCTTATCTTGCCTAACTGCTTTGTTGGTGAACCAGTTAGCTAGGGGGTTAGATTCTCTATGAACATGGGTGACATGGATACATTCAAAATTTTGATGGAGATTTTAGGTCTCTTCAATTAAATTAGCAATAATCCATGAAGGTTGACTGATTCCTTTAATACATCTTATAATGTTATTAGAATCACCCTCCAACCATAATTTTTTGATCCCCATGTCAAAAGGCAATTTAAATGTATGGAAAGCAACACTGGCTTCTACAAAATGGTTAGTTTAGAAACCAAATGGATGAGAAAATCCTTCCACCCCTCCACCATAATTATTTCTTATGATTCCTCCACAACTTGAAGGTCCAGGGTTACCTTTTGATGCACCATCAAAATTTTCTCTATGTTACCCCTTAGGAGGGAGTAGCCATTTCATATCCAATTAGACTTTGTTGTTTGAGAATTTTAGTAGCTTTTATTTAATTTAAACTAGAGTGCATGTTTTAGATTTGGCTTAATGAATCATGTTAAAGTTGGCATTTCAAAGTTTTCTGCAATTTCTATATAGTTGTCATCACTTGAACATAGTAGAGAAGATCTTGTTGCCAGAAAGTGACAGTTCCTATTGCCAATTTTATTCTAGTTTGTTGTAAGTTTTCTTCTATGTGTTCTAGCTATTTTCATCCCCACTTAGCATGCTAGCTTCATGCCTTGAGAAGAAAACCACTATACCTTTCATTAGTTTACAACCCTGGATTGACATTTAGATGAAAGATGAACTGGCTTATTAAATTTATCATTTATTATCAATATTAGAACTATAGTTCATCTCTACATGTGGGTCTAAGATATTCACTGATTACGAAGAATGGGAAGACCATTGTGGAAGAAAAATAATCTTGAAGAGTGTACTAAAGTTGAAAGAGACTTGTCATATGTAACATGCTTGCTAGAGAATCACTTTTGTCATCTCTTCCTAAAAATGAGCGCAGTCAGGTAAAATCTTTGGGATTATCTAGTGAAATCTAGAAAGATTTGGAATCTACTTTTGGAGGTAATACGCATGCTAAGAGGGTTAATTACAAAATTGGATATGTTTATTTCAAGAAGCTAAAATGATGGAAGATGAATCTATAAGAAGCTATATTGGAAAAATATTAGAAATTGTTGTAGGACTCAATGCTTGTGAAAGCACTAAAGAAGAAGATAAGATCATATGGAAGATCTTGAAGACCTTGACACCACCGTTTAACTAGAAATTGTAGATGAATAAGCAAGTGATACCTTGTACAAAGAAGTTTTATAGAGAGACTCTTCTTGGAAGATTGGATACAATATAAAGAAGTTTAAAATAGTCTAGAGATTTTCCTAGAGTGGAGACTTCTTTTACTACATTAAGTGTTCATCCTTCTTTATTAAGGAGTGCAAGAACTAGTGGAGATTATGCTAGAAAAAGTAGATCAAGATCTGAAGAAGATAGAAAGATAGAAATAT
Source organism: Cupressus sempervirens (assembly GCA_028749045.1). NCBI lineage: Eukaryota > Viridiplantae > Streptophyta > Pinopsida > Cupressales > Cupressaceae > Cupressus > Cupressus sempervirens. The sequence continues at coordinate 249,280,258 of CM053792.1, read as the reverse complement.
TGAAGAGGGAGTTTCCTTGTTTGTGAGAATAGAATTAGATGGTAAGAAAATATTGAAATATTGGAGTTGCAACGAGTTTGGTTATTATGCTTCTAAATGTCCTAAGAGAGTAAAGAAGTATAAGAATAATTTCAAGTCTAGAAGGCCTAGAGAATATTTGTATGAAAATGATGATGATGATTGAGATGAAAGAGTTCAGAGTGAAAGTGATGATGAGCTATGCTTTGTTTCTATAAATGAAGAAAATCCTAAAAAAGAAGTTAGAGAAGAAAAAACCCTAGTGTCACAAGTTGAGAAGAAAGTTGATTGGATCATAGATAGTGGTTGTTCACATCATATAAGTGGTGATATGAATAATTTTTTTGAGTTCAGTAGTTGTAATGGAGGAATTGTTAGAGTTGGTAATTATGGAAATTGTCATATCAAGTGAATAAGATCTATTACTATTGATGTTAAAACTAACACAAATGATATTTATTTTGTTGATAGAATGAAACATAATCTTCTAAGTGTTGGATGGTTGGTTGATAAGGGATATAAATTATAGTTCATAGAGAAGACATGTATCATCAAAGATAAGAATGATAAGATGATTGGCACTGGCACAAGATCCAGAGGTAATTTTTTTAGCTGAATCATACAGAGATGACATGTTTGGTTGCTAAAGTTAATAACAATTGGTTGTTTCATAGAAGGTTTTGTCATATAAATTTGATGATATTGTGAAAGTAAGTAATACATTTTCTATTAGGGATTTTCCTTAAATTGTGAAGCTTGCTAATGTTGTGTGCAAGGAATATGTTACGGATAAGCATAAGAAAAACTCTTTTCCTAGAAAGAAGTTTTCTACAAAAAATTTAAAAATTATTCATATATTTGAGTGGTCCTAAAAAGAAAAGAGGATTATATGGTGAAAGGTAATTCCTGATAATTTTTGATAACTTTACCAGGATGTCATGGGTAGAGTTCCTTAGAGAAACATCTAAAGTATTTGAGAAGTTTAAGTTGTTTAATAATAGAGTTGAGAATGAGTTTGGATTAAAGATTAAGTGTTTAAGATAAGATAGAGGTGGAGAATTTTCTTTGAATGAGTTTAATGCTTTTTTTGAATTGAATGGTATTAAAAAATAGCTCTATTGTCCCCTAAAACACCTCAGAAAAATGGTATAAATGAAAGAATAAACATGTCTAAAATAGAAGCAACAAGAACTATGGTGTTTGAGAATGATGTATTAAGGAAATTCTAGAGAGAAGTAGTTAATACAACAATATTTTGTTAGTGAATAGATTGTCCTTCGAGAGAATATGTGCAAATCTGACCCTGAATGCCCAAGTGGAAGGACAAGCTAACACCAACAGTTGGATAGGTTATCATGGGATTGATAACCTTCCTCTGAATTTTTATCGGGTATAGTTCCCCGTATAAGATATTCAATGAATCGAATGTGGATGTTTTGAACTAGAAAGCACAAAAGAAAATCAAACATCTACCTGTAAATACAACATAGATGTAAAAATCTATACTACAGCATGAAAAGAAAAGCAAAGAACATCAGATGACACAAAGTTCATTTGCTGGTCATTGCATTATGTGATAAGGATGAAACAATGTCATTTATCTCCCTGGAAGAATTAAAATTAGAACCTTGCAAAATATTTGGAATGTCAATGTAATAAAGAAACAATGACAACAAACTGCAATTTCAGAGAAAATTGGAATTGACTCAAAGTCCATCCAAATTCAGTGGAAGGAAAAATACATTATCACCAAAGTATAATGTGTTTAACCTTCAGCCTCCCTTCCCAGACTGTAAAAGATTACAAAGCCTCCTTCACACATTACAATCTGGTCATTATTCAAAGGAAACATAAAATTTTCCTACAATATTACTTTAAACACCAAAATTTAATCTTCATTTCAAACACACAGTTTTGAAAAGAAAGAAAATTTCTCCTAATTTGCCTTTCCTTGTCTCCCAAGGAAATAGAATGGTTTTTTGGAAGATCTCCTCCCTGCCTAAAGCCCAAAGTCTACAGCCTGGAAGAAGCCCAAATGGAATAGGGAAAAGAATGGGACCCCCTATAGCACAAAGTCTTAGAGAAATCCAATCTTCCCCCTATCACTATATTCACAGCCTCTATTCTGCTATAGCCCAAAGTCTCTCAGCCAAAACTCAGAAAAACTAGAACCCCTTTTTCATTTGCTAGTACATATTTATCTTTCCCTGATGTCTGCGATTGTTTAGCTTTTGGTAACTGATTCTTGAGTTTACCTTTCTTTAAACTTATTTTCTCTTCTGTTTCAATAACCTTTTTCCCTTCCTGGACCACTTTCTTTATTCCAAGATTGATATTCACAATGTTTTTATTTAACATTATAAATGCAACTCTATAATGAGAAAATGTGTCGTTAAGGTGTAATAAAGGGCCATAGTGGGGAGATTATTCTTTTCTGAATAAATATGAATCCATCTAGACATTATAATTTAAAGAATATGTTTCTCTAGACAGCAAGCTTCACACCTGTCATTGATGTTTTTAGAGAGCATCTTCACATATGGTCACTTTTGTAGATTCATCATAATTAGGCATTCTGCTCTTATATAGATACCAAGTTATTATATTATGTTCGAGTATTCGTTAAGGAGGCCACTGAGTATTTCATTACCTTCTTCCCAAACCTGCAGTTCTCTTTCTATCTACGTCATTGGATGTCCACGTGCGAGTTCATAGAATTCTGTAGATATTCTTCATGCCTCTTATATTACAAGATCATGCAAAATCATCTAATAGATATTGTTGACTCCTGATACTAAAATGAATCCCAAGCATCTATTTCAGCGATACTTATGGCTTGCGCAGGGTATAGACAAAGCAATTGGATGCACTTCACGAGTCTGTATGTTTCCATTGTATTCGTAGGTCATCAAATGTACTCAGACTGCATTCTATCAAGTAGTTTTATACCATTTCTCCATGTCTATGCCAACATAGAGTGTACTCGGGTATGGTCTTGGCGATATATTATTTTCACTTTCTTGCTTAATCACATGCCTAGCAACCATGAACCATTCGCAATTCAGATTACCAGACTTGTTATCTTTTTATCATGAAAACATATGGGCTGCCATGACTTCAAGACTTCTTGCCTACGATGATCTTCATTTTCTTAGTACATGAGCATCCACATTAATCCCGCTCGAGGGTCATAAGAAACATGTGTCCAAACTATGATCTCTATGAATTTGCCAGTTGTATTGCTACTAGCCGCGTGCTTCCATACTTTCATTGGTTTGGAAGGATCAATTTTCCTTTTAACTGATGGAGGTTTGAGATGCCTCTCTTCAACTTAAACATGTGGACTACCACTAAGTAAAGCCTTAGCCCGTTACATATTATTCATTCAAAATTGGCAAAGCTTCCCACATCATCAGAATCAAACATAAGGCCATCCAATGTTTCTTCGACCATAGTCTCAGCTTCATGGATATTGGAATGCGGTTCAAGCTATATGAAACCGTCCACAATGGTCTTAATTTTTGCCTCTGCAGTCCCAATATTGACAATATGAAATGTATATGATGGAACAATTGTTATTTTTTAAATGGTACCTTTAAATGGCACCTTTGAGGTCTAGTAAGATTTCATGATCTCTAGAAGATGATTTAGATACAGCCAATCGACCAATAGAACCAAAATCTCCACTGAAATCTAAAGTCTCCTCTTCACATTCAAGAGGTGCCTTTGAATGATGAACTTTATTTGCAAATACCAAAGGCCATCTTGAAATAACCCGTGGCTCTATCTATTTCTTAGCATCATTAATGTCAACTTCCATCATATTACCATTATCTTCAACTTTCTGAACTACTAAACTGTTGTCCATCTTGACTTGTACCTTTAAACTTTCTCGAAACTATTGAACTGGCAGAGTCTAAACCTAAATGATGAGATTCTGAACTTGTTGAACTGATCATGTAGAATGAACTATTTGGATTTATCGAATTACTTTTAACTACTTCAAACTTTAGTTCGAAGTGGTTCAAAAACTCTGCACTTCAAATTTTAAAATTGTGTCCATATTAGGTACTAACATATTTATAATAAATAGTGTACAGATAAAAAAAGGTACAAATAAGACACCTTATAAATTATGGTTTGGAAATGGACCATCTTTAAAGTATTTTATAATTTTTGGAAGCAAGTATTATATCAAGAGAGAGGATGACATTGATAAGTTTTATGCAAGAAGTGATGAAGGTATCTTCCTTGGTTATTAATTAAAAAGAAAAGCTTATAAATGTTTTAATTAGAGGACAAAGTCTATTGTTGAGAGTGCAAATGTAAAAGTGGATGAGAAGTTTTGAGTTCAAGAGAGTATACTTGATTAGTTATGATGAAGAAGCTAATCCTAAGGCTAACCAAGAGAATGCTGAGTTAGTTTATGAAACTAAAAATGATTTGTACAATGACATTCAAGTTGTGGAACAAAGAGAGGAATCAAGATCTAAACCTATAGTAGAAGTAAGAGTTGTGATAACAACACCAAATAAAAATTTGACAAAGAATCACCCTACAAATTAGATTATTGGAAGAAAAGGCAAAAGAGTTATGACAAGAAATGTAGTACATGAAGAGTTATTTTTGATTTCCCAAGTTGAACCTAAGAGTGTAGATGAGGCATGTAAGAATGATCATTAGATTCAATCAATGAAGGAAGAACTAGATGAGATTATGAAGGATGAGACATGGGAATTGGTTCCTAAACCCAAGGACAAAAATGTTATAGGAATTAAGTGGGTTTTTAGGAATAAGATGAATGAACAAGGAGAGGTTGTAAGAAAAAAAAAGCTAGATTGGTATGTAAGGGATATTCATAGCAAGAAGGCATAGATTATGAATAGACATTTGCATTTATTGCCAGAATTGAAGCAGTAAGAATGTTTTTGTCTTATGCAACAAACAAGAAGTTAAAAGTGTATCATATGGATGTGAAGTCAACATTCATAAATGGATAACTTGAAGAAGAAGTCTACATTGAGAAGCCTAAACCTATATGTGAGGTTGGGCAAGTATTTGGTAAAATTGGGATTTACTAAAGGTACTGTAGATAGTAATTTGTATTTGAAAGAAACTGAGAATGGTTTGTTGATTTATTTTGATATTTTTGGATGATATAATATTTGGAGGTGACAATGAAGAAAGAGACAAATTTGTTGATGAAATGAAGAAGGAATTCAAGATTAGCATGATTAGTCAGATGGAATATTTCTTGGGTTTACAGATTGTGCATAATAGTGAAGGTATTTTCATTTCCTAGACTAAGTATTTGAAAGACTTGTTGAAGAGGTTTGGTTTGAAAAGTTGTAAGCTTGTTGGTACACCTATGATAACTACTCACAAGTTATCTAGAAAAGATGAGAAACTTATAGTTGAGAAGAAGAAATACAAATCTATGATTGGAATTTTGCAATATCTAACTCACACAAGACTAGATATAACAAATGCGGTTGGTATAGTGGCAAAATTTTAAGCTAATTCTAAGGAATCACATTACGTAGTAGTAAAAAGGATATTCAAATATTTGAAGGATAACCTAATTTTGGATTGTGGTATGACTGGTCAAATGACTTTGCTGTATGTACATATATTGATGTGGATTAGAAAAACAATATGGATGATCAAAAGAGTACAAGTAGCACAACATTTTTCCTAGGAGGAAAATTGGTTTCTATGCTAAGAAAGAAACAAGTCTTAATTTCACAAAGTAAAATAGAAGTAGAGTATGTAGCAATAATAAACAATTGTAATCAAATCATGTGGATGAAATAGATGCTGAAGGATACAAGGACTGCATTTTAAAAATCTACGATAACACAAGTACAGTGAGTATTTCTAAGAATCTTGTGTTATATTCTAAGACAAAGCACATATCTCTTAAGTATCATATTTGAGAGAGAAATTCATAAAGAAAGAGAACATACTAAAATATGTGAATACAAAGGAGAATATTATAGATATATTTACAAAGCCTTTTCCTAAGGATACATTTGAATATTTTGAGATATGCTTGGGGATATGGCTTTGCCCACTTCAGGGTAGATGATGCAGAGATTACATTAGTCTAGTGGTATAGAGAACTATTGTTTATATGGACTAAATATTGATGCTTTCTCTATTGGGGAGTAGCTATGATTAAGTAGAGTGATGAAGTACTCTTGGTAGCTAGTATTGAATAGTGTCTTTGGACACTTGATCTAGTTGAAGATATTGAGTAGTAGATTGGCATAATGATGCCTTTGTCATTGATGTCAATGTGGAAGAATAAGCACATGAAAAACATCTCCTATGGATGGGGAAGAAGTGAGTGCATCTCAGTTATGGGAGAGTTATGAAGAAAATATTGATGTTGGTGGGGGAGAGTGTACAATAAAGATGAGTATATATGAGGGAGAGATTATTCAAAAGGACAAGTTTATCAATGGGGGAGCAATAGTTGTTCCTGAGAGTTTCAAATTTGATTGATGAAGAGGATTTGAAAAGATGAAAGAAATAATAACAAAAATAGAGTAGTATGTATGGTATTCTTAGAACTTAGATGTTTCCATCTATGTCACCATCAATGCCAAAGAGGGATATTGTTAGCATGAATTATGATGATATTCCTATGGGGGAGTATCCTAGTATTATTGGATCACTAGAGAGACAATTAGCATGACTATGTGTTGCATTCATGAATATGTTTGTCATTGATGTCAACATACTAAGAAAATTAGTAGAATAGAAAATTGAGATTGAGGTTGTATGAATTGAGTATTGAAGATGAGCTCAAGAATAGTTGAGGACATATTGTACAATATGTCCTAATTTAGTGATCAAGTGTACATGTAGAAAGTCCAAGACTAGTGAGAGTTATGTGAGATTTACAGAAGACAATTTGTAGATAATCTTGAGAAGTGGTTTTTGGTAATTGGATTATATCTCCTAATAGGAATATAATTTTTCTAAGCACAACTATATAGAGATAGAATAAAATCTAATGATGATGTTAGCAAGTCATGAAGCTCAAGGTAACATGTGTAAATATTTGTAAAGACTATGAGCTGATAGTTTTTTTGTAATTATAAAAAGATGTAATGAAGCATGTTGTCTTAATGAGGTCCTATTGTAATTAATTGGGAAAGCCTCAAGGCTGACCTAATGAATTATTTTGAGGATGTGGTATAAAGAAAATTTATTTTCCTTGTGATGAAATATATTGTATGTATTGTGTAAAAGAAGCAAGTGAATGTGATAAGTGAAGAAGATTGGTAAATGTGAGTAAGCAATCAAAGGGAATATTGTGATGCAAAATTGAAGATCTGGTACTGAGATTTAAAAAGTATTTGGTGTGGAAAAGACATGGTAAGAGGAAAAAGCAAGTGTTGATTTGATGAGATTAGTTGTATTTCTATTATTATGAAAGGAATAATACAAAGGCCAGTGTTGGACGCTAAGTTTGGTGATCTTTTCCTTGAAGCTGTTTGAATAGTGGGTCCATCGACCTTCTATAACTCCTAACAAGGTTAGCACAACTCCTAATAGGGTTTGAATCTCCTCACATGGATTCAAATTCTCCTAATAGGGGTTGATATGTACTAAATGTATTTGATTGACTCCTAACAAAGTCTATCCTCTTACAAGGAACACTTATATTAGTACATCATTTTGTGGACCGTTGGAAACAATAATTTGGTATTGGTTCTTTTTTAATCTTCTATAGAGAAGGCTTTTGCAATTCATTCTTAGCTAAAAAAAAGGGAAAGGTCATCCTTCACAATAGAAATAGTTCTAAGAAAAAGAACATATAGTGCAATTAATATCATAAATACGATCACATGAAGAAGGATTATCACTAGCGATTGAATTCTTACTAGAAGAAGTAGGGAGGGTCTCAATAAAAAGTACATGTAGCTGAGGACATTGAGAAAAAATAATCTACTTTTATTGCCTTGATGGCTAAATGAACTGTAGATCATGTGAAGTTTTTGTTTAAAACAATTATGCAATTGTATGTTGTCTTTGATGTTATACAAAATGTTAAGCCTTACCAACCAAGTCAGTGATTGTTGAGCTACTTCAGGCATTAAAGATAGTTTCCTATGTATGTCAAGTGTTCTTGTTTTGATTTAGTTCTTACCGTGCCAACCTAGGCATCAAAGGAAGATCTTGTGTTAATCGAGTACACTTAGTTACTAAAGGAGAGTTGACATGGGTCTTAAGTTGACCAAGTTCACCTAGTTACCAAAGGAAAGTTAGTTTAGAGTCAGTATTGACCGAGTTAGGTCGGTTAACAAAGAGTTTCTCTAAGTTAACCAAGTACTCAATTCTGTGTTACCCAACTGATAACATATTGAGTTTAATTGATTTATTGGTTAATGCTAGTCGACTTAAGGGATGAAAAATGTTTGTTCAAAAGTATATTCAAGACAACTTAACAAGTTTACTCATCTAAGTATAAGGTCAAGCTAAGGATTAAAGAGTGAAAAACATGGAATTGAAGAAGATAGATTAAGGAAGTGAATTGGAAGGATTGAAGAGTATTTGAGTTGACCAAGCTGCAAAGAACATTATGACCAAAGAGGATCGAGTATTCAAGCCAGAACAAAGATTTCAAATAAAAAAAGAGTTGCATCAACAATCAGGTCAAGTAATTTTTACTCTCTAATAATTGTAGTAGTGAATCAAACCTCCTAATAGAGTTATCCTAACAACCATTTTCCTAATCCTCTAACAAGGTGGCATTTCTAGATTGAAGTGTCTAAAGAACTATAACAAGGGAACTCCTAATAGGGTGAATTAAATTCTTTAATAGAGTCACACCTAATAATGTGTTTTGTAACCTTCTACTGGGTTGGCTCCTAATAGGGCTCACTTCAAAAAAGTGAAAAATAGTAACTAGTTACAATTGGTGGCTTTCTCAAATTGGGTTTCCACATTAAATATTGGTATCTCATGTGTTCATGTTATTTTCTTTATGTTTCTGCAACTAAGCTAAGTAAGGTTAATCACATTTAATATCTTAAGATCTGCATGTTTAGTGCTAATTCAGTGACAATAATATATGTTGAAAGTCTTTAGAATAATTGGGGGGGGGGGTGAATCAGTTAACCAAGGTCCAGATGTACTATTAAAACTTTTTAACTTATTGAACCCATAAAAAATTTATCATCATGCATGCATTCATAAGATTATGCACTCATTTAAAACTTGTAGGTTACTGTCAAATCAATTTGCAGAAATGTAAACATGAAACATAATAGATTCAATAACAAACTTGACACAATGATTTATGTGGAAACCCAATTTGGGAAAAACCACCAGCAACATGCTACTCTTTCTCACTCTTCTAAAGTGATACTCTGTGAAAGGCCAACCCTGTTAAAGGTTACAATGCACACTATTAAATGTGACCTGATTGAATGATTTCAATCACCTTGTTAGGAGTGAGCCTTGTTAGAGGACTTGATGGCATTGATGGAAAACCAAACTAAATCAATTTAAATAGTAAGACCAACAAAATACCAAAAGGAAAATAATTCCTTGCATTGAAATATCTCCCTCTATTAGAAACTTCAATCTTTTGAATAGGTTACAAAATTTGTTCTATTTTGATCAACAAACAATCAACTCATCCTTGTGACTCCCTTTGAATTATTTCTTGTATCTCCCTCATACCATGTGTTAGGATTTCTCCCTCTTTGTTTTGTTCCTTTATGTGCTATTAATAATGTCTATCTTCAGTATCTCTTTTGATTAGTTACTATCTCCCTCTTTGACAACAATACTAAAGACTTTCCATCTTAATATGCAGATATGAATTTTTTTAATTTCTCCCTTTGTCACCTTGCTTGTGACTAATTTGTAGTTTTATCTCTTTGATTACTTTAGGTAGCTCCTAAAGTAAGATCCACTGCATCAATTTGTAACATATGTCAATCAACTTGTTTGCTGTAGGGCACTCCTTTTGTTTCTTAGATAGCCTTTAATAGGGGTATCACCCCTAGTTTACCTTTTAGGTACTCGTGAGCATACTTGGGTAATGCCTTTGTGAAGATATCAACAGTTTTCTCTTTTGTGTTAACACATTCCATCTTTATCTCTTTATCTTGAATTAATTCTCTCAAGTAATGATACTTGATTGCAATGTGCCTAATCTTTGTGTGTATCACAAAATTCTTTGATATATTTATAACACTTGTATTATCACAATAGAGTATCATTGGTTTAGTAATTTCTTCCTTCATAACTTTGAGTAGTTGTTTGATCCATACAATGTTTGCACAATTTACAGCAACAACAAATTTAGCTTTAGCAGTAGATTGTGAAATGCAGTTTTGTTTCTTGGTAGTCCATGTAACCAACCTCTTGCCTAAGAAAAATACTCCTCCACTAGTGCTCTTTCTGTCATCAATATTTCAAACCCAATCAACATTAGTATAGGATCTTAATTAAAATTTCTCATTTTTCTTGTAGTATAGACCATATTCCTCTATTCCTTTGAGATATCTCATTACTCTCTTTACAACCATCAAATGATTCTCCCTAGGATTAGTAGAGAATCTTGCAACTAAGAGACATGTTTAATCATTGTATATTGTTGATAATGTGTAAAGAAAATTTGAGAGATTGTGATTAGCTACTTGCAAGATATATGTATTGTAAGTTTTTTTTTTGGTTAGTGGTTGGATGTATTGAGGTAGATCATGAGAGTGAAACACTTCTTCTTATAATCTCATTTGTGTAAAATGTCATAGTGTTTACATTCCTCTTGACATAGATGATTTAATTCAATATGTAAATGGTTGTATTGTAGATATGTATATGTATGCATTCAATATAATGAGAGGAAGATACTATATTCTAGTAGTTCATTGTTCATGAATATTCATTTATTCATTTGAGTTCTAGTTCTAATAACTACCCAGGTGAATAACTTCTTTACTTCATCATCTCCTTTCTCTAAAATTTTCAAGATAGAAGTAGGACAGAATTTAACCATAGCATAATATATGTTGTAATTTTTATTATTATTAGAGGGAGAAAATAACTCAAGTTGTAGATGCCTAAAAATTCTCTGGGAAATATATGGGAGAAAAAAAATAACTCTTCCCTTGAATACAAAGCATTAAAATAATATGCAGAATATATCCAAGATCTAGCATATTAAATATTATTAAAAGCATTACACCTAGGAAAAGAGCCATACACATCAAATCACCAGTAAAATAGCATTTCAAAAGGAGACATAAATGAAAGCTTTCATGCCCCATCAAGATGAATCAGATAAATTATATAAAATATAACAAACAATTTAATAATAAAAAAAATAATTTAAACCTTGTAATAAGGCCCCAAAGTAGGCATCCACTCCTCACCTACTTTCCTTGGGCGCATCAAAGAAGGGACATGGGTTGCCATGTTTTGAAAAAAGTCAATATGAACCATCTTGGGCGCCATCATTTTAGGGAAGGAGGGAGTTAAGTTGGGTTCAAATTTTTTTTGAATAAATGTAAATTTGGGTGAACTAGACGTCCCCACCCTCCTCCATTTCTTGGCGCACAAGATTAGGAGCCATACCATGTTTAGACATAAGTCAGAAAGCTCCTCCATTGGCACCCACCTCTTTCAAAAGGGTAAAGTTCATGATTAACACTACCCATTATTATTAAACCATAGTTCCCTTGTGTTTCAAGGAAACAATACACTATGCATTGTAAAAAAACACACACATGCCTAGTATATGGAGCCATGAAAATTTTAAATTTTGCACCCACACCTCATATTTGGAAAAAGGAAAAATGAATGCCTTAGCCACCTAGGCACCTTGGGTTTAGGGAGAGAAGTAGGATGGGATGGGGGGTAGTGTAGGGTAGATATGATTGCTAGGAATTCATGTGTATAGTAAAATTTAATTTAATAGGTGATAGATTAATAGTATAATTTTAACTTAATATGTGATAGTTTAAAAGTATAATTTTAATTTAGTATGTGAAATTTTAATAGTATAATTTAAATTTAATATGTGATAATTAGATAGTGTGATTTGGTTAGGACATCAAAAAGGAGGTAAAGTGGTGCTAAGAATTTGAGTATGGATGGGTAAGTAGATAGGATGTAAGGTAGAAAAAAATTTAGTAGTTAGATGAAGGTATAATATTAATAATACTAGTAATAATAATAATAATAATATCAATAATAATAATAATAATAATAATAATTAGATAAGAAATAATAAAGGAAGTATCAAAACAAAGGCTAGTATATAGAATTAATAGATTGATTTGGTTAGTAATTAACTTAGGAAGTAACAAAGAGGTCTTAATATTAGGAGTTGAGGGTTGTTTAGAAATTTTGAAGGAGAAGGAAATATTAAGGGTAATTAAAGGGTTTGAAGGGTTAAAAATTGGGTGATAGAATTTGGATGTGTAACCAAGAATATGAGATCAAATTAGGAAACTATGGTTTTCATTAATTAGATGTTTGGTAGTTTCCTTTGGAATGTTTTCCCAATTAATAAGTTCCTTAGAGTTAATTATTTAGAAGTGGATTTATTTGGAGTATACACAGGATTAGTTGGATAGCATGGTGTGGATTGAGGGTAAGTGATAGTAAGAATTAATAAGTGACTATAGGGGTCAATGAAATTATTTAAAAAAAAAAAAATATTAGGGTCAGTGTGATGTAGCAATTAAAGAAATTAGTGGGCTTAGTACACTTAAATAAGTTACAAGATAGCTAATATGATGGATAAAAGAAGCATGATAGGTATAGTGGTTAAGGGTCTATTGAATAGTCAAGAAGCTGGAATAGTAAAAAGTTATGATGATACTTGTATATGTAAATTTCACATTTACTTTCTAAATGTGCATAGATATATTCGAGAAGAGTCCTAGATATGTTTTTAATAGGACTCTTAAACATGTAATGACATTATATGAGGAATCTAGAAATATCTTCTTCTTAAGTCATCAAGTTTGATTCTTTTACCGTGTCCCACAATTAGGATTATAACTTGCAATTATAATAAATAAGGATATGAATTTGGTCAGATAAGCAATGGAAAATAGAGGAACAATCAAACCGTTAATAAGTTATAGTTATGGTGGAAATTGTGAGTAGTGGTGTTACTGACAATGGATGAACTCATCCTCATTAAGATAGATTTAGGAAGTGCTACACGAGATTAACCTAACATCATGGCCATGTTTAATGAAGCATTCAATTATATGATGTTGTATTGGTAGAGCTTCCTTACCACCCAAATGGATATATAGGACAATTGTGGATTGTAGAAGGTGGTCGATCAATGATGGATGTGTCCTTGAAACTTGATACTTGCACACTTAGTTGTAATTGTCCTTCCCTTAAGAAAACCTTAACCTAATGCCATTATGAACATCTTATTTGACTATCATTGTCATTGAAGATCGTTACTGCATAATTTAAATGTTTTCATAAAAAAAAATAAAAAAAAATTGTAGATATGTTTTTTCCTTGTAAGTTTGGGCATGACACAACTATCCCTACATATAAATAAATATCAAGTCTACTGTATACTACATACTATAATTTCTCAATCATAGACCTATATAATGTTTGATTCACCTTAGTTGAATCATCATTCTTTGACAATTTATGTTTTATTATCATAGGTGTACTTACTAGCTTAGAATCCTCCAATCCAAAAGTTTTTATTATCTCCTTGAAATTCTTTGACTGAATGATGTATATACCATATTTCATCTAGTGTACTTGCAAACCCATAAAGAACTTGATCTCTCCAAACATAGACATCTCAAATTCTTGCTTTATTTCATTTGAAAAATCCTTACATAAAGTATCTTGACCTCCAAATATGATATTATCAACAAAAATTTTAGATAACAAAATATCTTTTCCTTTCTCTATCTTTAAGTACAAATTTCTATTATCATTAGTCCTTTCAAATCCAATCTTCACAAGATAATTATGAAGTCTCTCATACCATACTCTTGGTTCTTGCTTCAAACTATATAAAGCTTTGTGTAATCTACATACCATGTTTTTATTGTTAACATCAAAAAATCCTTCTGGCTATTCTATATAAACTTCTTCCTCTAATATACCATTTAGAAATGCAAATTTAACATCCATTTGATAAACCTTGAAACCTTCATATGCAGAATATGTAAGTAGAGTTCTTACTCCTTCCAATCTAGCAATAGGGGTAAACATTTCTCCATAGTCAATTCCTTCTTCTTGTGAATATCCTTTGCAGACTAATCTTGCCTTGTTCCTTCTGACTTCACCATTTTCATTTAACTTATTTCTATACACCCACTTGGTGTCAAACACATTGTTTATCTTCTGGTCTAGAAACTAGAGTCCATGTTTTGTTTTTCTCAATTTGTTCAATCTCTTCTTCCATGGCTTTACTCTAGTCCACATCTTCTAAGGCATTTTTCACTATTTTGGGTTCTTTCATGCTCAACAAGCATGTATCATTTCTCAACTTGTTTCTTGTCATTAGTCTAACATCTTTATCTCCAATCATTTGTGTAATAGGATGATGTCTCTTGACATATTTAGACAATCTTGGTTCAGCTTTGGTTTCTTTATTTGGTCTTTCAGCTTTTGAATCACTATGTACATCTATGTTAGGTATTTCAGCATCTCTTTCATGTACACTAATCTCAGAATTAGAATGTGCCTCAAACTTTTTCTACAACTCAACACTTGAATGTAGCTCACTTCTTGAATGTAACTTGGCATTCATGTTATGTGACTCGACGTCAGTTTGTAACTTCATTTGTAGTATCTTCTTCAACATGCATACCTTCATAAAAGTATAAAAATGATTTGTATTCTTCTAGTTCCTTCATAGGTTTAGCTTCATATACTTCTATATATTCATCAAATTTCATATTTGCACTTTCCCTAACTTTGTTAGTGTTAGTATTTAAACATTTATAAGCATTATTTCTTATGGAATAACCTAGGAATATACCTTCTTTACTTTTTGCATCTAGTTTACCATTCCTAAAATCTTTAAGAATATGGCATTTTCTTCCAAATACCTTAAAATATTTTGCATTGGGTGAGTATCCATACCATAGTTCAAAAGGTGTTGAATGAGCACCTTTCTTGACATGTATATGGTTCAAGGTATAGACAGCTGTACTTACAACTTCTCTCCAACATTTTAAAGCAAAATTTTTCTTCATCATGAGTATCCTAGCACAATCCATTACAAACCTATTCCTCCTTTCAACAATTCCATTTTGTGGAGGGGTTCTAGAAGCAGATGTTTGTCTTTTGATTCCTTTGTCATTACAAAACATCTCAAACTCATTTGATATAAATTCTCCTCCTCTATTAAATCTCAAATTTTTTATACTTTTACTAGTTTCCTTTTCAACCCTTGCTAAGTACCACTTAAACATTTGAAAAGCATCAAATTTCTGTTTTAGAAACATAATCGTGATCATTCTAGAATAATCATCAACAAGCAACATAATATACTTATCTCCTTTGTAGCTTTTCACTTCAATTGGTCCACACAAGTCAGTATGAACAATCTCTAGTATTCCTTTAGAGGTATGAGTTTTACTCTTAAAACTTGACTTTGTCATCTTGCCTAATTGACATTGTTTGTACATTATATTGTCAGGCTTCTTCAACTTAGGCAAATCTCTAACTTTTCTCATGTTACTGATACTAACCAAGTTATCAAAATTAACATGACATAACCTCTTGTGCCATAGCCCCACATCATCAAATTTTATAGCTAAACAAGAAACATCCTCTATATCAAGGTAGAATTGATTACTTATAGTTTGATAACTCTTCCAAATCAGTTTTCCATCAGTATCATATATCTTAGCAATTTTTTTTTCAAACTCAACCTTACATCCTGAATTATTCAGTTGTGACACACTTAATAGATTATAGTTAAGTCCTTCACCATTGTAAGCATTATCACATAAAATATTTTTTGTGAGTTTGATAGAACCTTTTCCTTTTATCAAACATGGTGCATCATTACCAAATCTTACACTATTTCCATCATAACAATTCAAGGTAATGAACTTAGTTTTATCTCCAGTCATGTGATGTGAACACTCATTGTGAATGATCCATTTGTCATTTTTGTTCACACAAGACACAAGTGCAGTTGCCTCATCTTTATTAGATTCGTCCTTCATTGCAATATACACCACTTCATCATCATGTTCATCAGATTCATCTCTTCTTTCTTCTTCAACAATGTAGCAAGATTGACTTCCTTTGTCTTTGTAATCTTTGCTATCTTCATCTCTTCTACTTTTTTACTTGTCACCACCTTTGTAGTTCTTCTTCTTTAGACATCTAGTAGCAATATGACCAACCCCATTGCAATTGAAACAAATGATAGGTAATTTACCTTTAAACTTGCCTTTACCTTTGTGAAATCTCCTTATCAATAACATTTCAAGCTGATCTACATCCTCCTCATCTATATCATAGTCATTGGACACATATTTTGTCTTTTTTTTTCTTCTTCTTCTCATCAAGTTCCTTTAGTGATAGCTTAGCTTTGAAACCAGATTCAATATTTTTAGGTTTGTAATCATCAAAGTTAGATAGCTCAAAAGTAGTGAGTCTACCTAGGAGACCTTTAAGAGTTAGAACATTCCCTGGTACACATCTTAGTTCTTGTATAGCAGAAACTCTAATAGCATATATAGGTAGTAGTGTTCTCAAAACTTTTCTTAGTACTATATCATTATCAATTGTACAAGTAGCTCCTCTTATTGCATTAACAAAATCTTTTATCCTAGAGCAATATTTTCACCTTCTTGCATTCTCATATCATCAAACTTACCTCTAAGACTTTTAGCTTTAGCTCTTAGAACATTCTTGTGTCCTCTGAAGATGGTGTGTAGAGCATCCCACATTTTCTTTGCACTGTCAAGACTTTTGATATCATCAAACTCAACATAGCTTAGGGCCTATTTGTTGAGAATGTATTGAAAATAGTAAAGAGGGAGATTGTTGAGAATATATTGAAGAAGATTGTTGAAGAAGTATAATTAATATGTTTCAATCATTATTTTTTCACTGATGTCAAATTTGATATTTGCTAGTAATACAACTACTTACATGATTTAAATACTATCACTTATTTGATTGATGAAGAGGATTTGATCAAAAGATGTAACAATAACACCTAGAGGAAAGGCTGAGTTATGATTATGTAAAGAAGTACAAGAACCAATTAAGATAGTGATAACATGATATATTGATAATCTACTTAAGGTTACAAAAGTTGGTTACACTAAGAATGTTTAGAAGAACAAGTGAAACAAAGTTTGTCTACCAAGCTTGACTTAGTGGATAGTAGGTGCTGAGAAGAGTCAGTGCAAGCCCAACAGAAAATTAGTTGGAGTTGAGCAAAAGTCTATTCTAGTATATGCCAAGAAAAAAAAGTGGATGTTGAGTAAATTTTAGTGGATGCTAAGCACTAGTAAACTTTAGTTTGTGTTGAGTAATTACATAGAGGATGCTAAGAAATGTAGTATGTATCGAGCATCAAAAGCCTGATAATGCCAAGTGGTTGCATTATTTAAAATATCATGAATTTGATGGATCTGAGTCAAAAAATTTGTTTTCTTAGATTATGTGAACCAGGTAGAAGATAAGATTGATGAGCTAGTGGCACAAAATTCAAGGTAAATTATTTTTAGGTGAATTCAAAGAGGATTCAAGGAGAAGTATCTAGAAGAGATATGAAATGTGGGGTAGATTCATTGTATCCTACCTAATACATCCTAACACTAAATTGGATGATGGAGAATGAGTAGAAAAAGATCTTAATTTCCTATTTATAGGAATGGCTAGTCAGAAGCAAAGGTTATCATGTGCAAGAACCTAATGAAAACAAGGAGTCAAGGGTTTTGCTTCATCAAGTGACCTAAGAGAAGAATCTACATTGACATGTTAAGCAAGAAGGCTTAAGAGTATGAACACTTGAAGGGTGAACAAGCTATTAGAGTTGAAATGTGTGAAGGCTAAGCAGAATGGAGGACTACAACAATGATTTTTAATCTATAAATGGAGTTGTAATTTGTTATCAGATCAAGCCTTACTGTTACTCTCTAATAATTGTATAAGTCTAGGGTAAATCCTTTGGATTAAGGTTGACCTAACACTCATTTGTAAATCCTTTAACTGAGTGACATTCCAAGTGAATGATCTAAAGTCCTCTAACAAGGCTCACTCCTAATAGGGCGATTGAAATCCTTTAACAGGGTCACATTTAACAGTGTGTATTGTAACTTTTATAAGGGTTGGCCTTTCACGAGGCATCACTTCAAAAGAGTGAAAAAGAGTAGCATGTTACTAGTGGGTTTTCTCAAATTGGGTTTCCACATAAATCATTGTGTCAAGTGTGTTGATGAATATGTTATGTTTCATGTTTACATTTTTGCAAGTTGATTTGATAGTAACCTACAAGTTTTAAGTAATTGCATAATCTTATAGATGGATGCATGAAGATAGAGATTTTATGGGTTCATTAACCTGTGAAAAGTTTTATTTATATATCTAGACCTTGGATAACTGATTCAGCCCCCTCTCAATTATTCTAAAGTATTCTAACACTATTTGGCTATAAGAATTACTAAATGTGACATTCATCTATGCTAGAATAAGCTCTTTTATGGTATTCATGCATTCTCAAAATAAGTTTTGGAATATCATTTGGACCTGTTTGGTCAAATATGCATATTCTATGTTTGGTTGACCTAGAAGAGGAGTCAAATATGCATATTCTATGTTTGGTTACAACAATTGAAATAGGAATTGGAAAAAGTTCTGTTTTAAAATTTTAATAACTAAATTATTATTATTTTTTGGTAATATTTTAAATAAACAAGTTTTTTTATTTATAAAAAAAAGTTTTTTTTCTTAAGTTTTTAAAAAGCCAAATTATTTTAACTAACCTTTTATTTTATATTTTAAATTGACTTTATAAGTGAAACACATACCACAACCTTTAAAATTCATCAAAATTTAAAGGACATTATATTGTATAATATAAATTTAATTTTAAATTAAATCAAATTAGCATAATGAGACCAATCAAAAAATAATTTTAATGAGTATAAGATCAAAACTAAAATCATTTTATTTTTAAATATATTAAAGAAAATAAAAAATACAAATAAGTCAATATTGTTAATATTATATTAAATGATATTTCAACATAGTTTAATTATAAGACTAAACACAATTTATTTATAAAGATAATTTTATGAAAGTTTAGAAAAGATATCAAATCTGATATTAGTCTTTTTCGTCATTTAAAAAAAAAAACATATAAAATGTAGAATAATGTTGACCTAGTTTATATCTCGTGATGAACAGAGAAAATAGTCCAAAAATGCATTTGAGTGACAAAATACAATCAAACGACAAAGTCACAGACTTGGAAACCCATCAAATTGGGTTTATTGAAAACTAGTATAAGAATAAGCTATTCTTATTCCATCTTTTTTTAGGAATTCTGCTATGCTCATTTTTGGGATCAAATTAGGATAGAAAAATTCTAATTCTAATTTTGTATTTTGCAAACAAACGTCAAATTGGCAAATGTAGACATTTAGATTTTCCTATTCCTGCCTGATTCCTCCAACCAAATGGGGCCTTAGGGCAGAGGAAATCTCCAACATTGCCTAAGTTGTATTTTTTTTTTGTCATATCCTCAACAGTTAGGGTTCCAGTAGGATCAATATGCTCAATAGTAATGGTAGATTGTCCATGATCTCCAAGTCCTCCAAGGTGTAGCTTCATTAGGCTTTTCCATGTAGGAAAGTTATCTCTATTAAGCTTGGGTACTTCTCTTTTTGACATCTTGATCTTTGTGCTTCTAGTACCTTCAAACTAGTCCTCTTAGGTAGATAGCTCTAATACCAATTGTTGAAATTCTTTAGAATAACTAAGAGGGGGTGGTGAATTAGTTATCCAAGGTCTAGATGTACTATTAAAACTTTTCATCTTAGTGAACCCATAAAAAATTTATCATCATTCATGCATCTATAAGATTATGCAACCACTAATTACTTGTAGGTTACTATCAAATCAATTTGTAGAAAATTAAACATGAAACATAATAGATTCAATTACACTTGACACAATGATTTACGTGGAAACCCAATTTGGGAAAAACCACCAGTAACATGCTACTCTTTCTCACTCTTCTGAAATGATGCCTCGTGAAAGGCCAACCCTATTAAAGGTTACAATGCACACTGTTAAATGTGACCTGGTTAAAAGATTTCAATCACCTTGTTAGGAGTGAGCCTTGTTAGAGGACTTTAAACCATTCACTTGGAATGTGACCTGGTTAAAGGATTTACAAATGATTGTTAGGTCAACCTTAATCCAAAGGACTTACCCTAGACTGATACAACTATTAGAGAGTAATAGTTAGGCTTGATCTGATAAAAACATACAACTCCATTTGTAGATTACAAATCTCAAATTTATTCCTCCATTCTGCTTGGCTTTCACACACTTTAACTTTGATAGCTTTTTCACCCTTCAAGCATCCATACCCTTAAGCCTTCTTCTCAGCTTGCCAATGCAAACTCTTCTCTTAGGTCACTGAATGAAGCAATACCCTAGACTCCTTGTCCTCCTTAGGTTCTCACATATGAAAACCTTTGGTTCTAACCAACCATCCCTATAAATAGAGAATTCAGATATTTTATTGTTCATTCTCTATCATCCAATTTAGGGTTACGACAGATTAGGTAGGATTCAATGAATCTACCTCTTATTTTGTTTTTTACTTTTTTTGAAACTTCTCCTTCAATCCTCCTTGAATTTGCCTCAAAATGGTTTACCATGGATTTTGTGCCACCAGCTCATCAATCTTATCTTCTAGATGGTTCACATAATCCAAGAAAATAAAATTGTCTGCTCAGATCTATTAAATTCACAATCTTTCAAAGAATGTTGACTGTCGGCATTAACTAGCTTTTGATGCTCGACACATACTGCATTGCTTGGCATCCTCTATAAAATCATTTGACATGAACTAAAGTTTACTGGGGCTCAAAATCAAGTAAACTTTACTTGGCATCAACTATTTTACTCAACATACACTAAAAAAGACTTTTACTCAACTTTAACTGATTTTCTGCTTGGCTTGAACTGACTTTGCTCAACACCTATTGTCCACTTGATCAGGCTTGGCAGAAAAAAATTGTTTAACTTGTTCTTCTAAAGTTTCTTAGTGAAACCAATCTTTTCAACCTTAAGTAGATTATTAATGAACTATGATATCACTACTTTAGTTGATTCTTTTGGTCCTTTACATATTATAACTCAACCTTTCCTCTAGGTGCTATTGTTACATCATTTAATCAAATCCTCTTCATGAATAAAATAAGTGATAGTACTTAAATCATATAAGTAGTTATCTTAATAGAAAATAGTAGGTTTGACATTAGTGAAAAAACAATTATTGAAACACATTTATCACACTTGTATCAATAAATTTTCAACAGAATATTTAGTGTTAATTGAGTTATAACATAATATTTAGTGTTAACTGAGTTACAAGAAGTTATGGTTTTATATTGTGTTGACATCTTAAAGGGACTTTTTGATTTGTTTTGTGATAACTAATTCAACCCTCCCCTCTCTATTACTCCTTTCCATTTTAATGTAATGTGGGATGGTGGAATAGTCCTTTTGTGAGTAGCTAGTCCTTAGATCCCCTTCATTGAAGATATACCAAACAAAAGTGTCAATTATCCTACCCAAATTTGCTTAAGAAATAATCACAAGTGCTCAATTAGGATGTTATGTTATCACAACCAACCTTCTATACAAGGAAATCCTAATCACAAGGAAAATCCTTCAATCTAGACAACTTATCCCAAATTGACCAAAATGCACAAATTGACAACTTCTTGACACAAGACCCAAAAATGAAAAATAAGAATAGGGGAGATTCAAGGATGTAATTTTAGTCTATTTAGTTGTAAAATTATGTGGAATTATGGTTAAAACCAAAATATGCAACATTTATCATATGGTTGCTTCACAGATCCACCATATTAGGTTTGTAGCCATTTTTCATGAAAATCTGACTTAACTTTGAAAAAATCCACATAACCATATGGTTAGATAAAATATTAAAGTAACCTTTTGGGGTTTACTAAACATACCCAAACACCAAGATAGGAAGATACAAGAAAAGTAGAATTTTCCCAATTTCTTCCCTAGGTAATTAGACCTATTAGGTCTCCAAATAAAAGGGAGATACACTTTGAAAAGGACAAAAAATAAAACAAATGATTGGAACATGAATGGGAAAGCATAAAAAGATACCAAACCTAATTTCAAGACCTGGTGTCACTTCTAGAGTGAGTTATGGGAGATGCTAACTGACATTATAAGCATGCATATGGATCTTGCATGCCCAGGGCATGATATTTCTATTGGCCACCTACACATACAAGTTTGAGACCAAGAAAATATAAAATTAAATGATTTCACACTTGGGATTTCAAAAGAGGCCATCAAATTCCCATGGTGAAATCCTAAGATATGGCAAATTATTTGTGAAACCCTAGGTATGACAAGATTTGTGAACAACTTCTACAAAAATGTAGATATCTTGAGTTAGGAGATTGATCAAGACCTCAAAGAAAGTGCATTGGAAAGATGATTCATCCACCTTTCTGAAAATGTAGGTTAGACACCCTGGTGCTTTTGTACAAGTCCATACACATTGCTACAACATCAAACTGGCTGGAAATTTGAGTTATTTCTATTAATTTGAATGCAAAAGTACATGATTGTACCTACCACCCACCTTAAAGAGCTTATTTAGGCCTCCCCAATGGTCATATAAGCATTTAAAACCATTTCTACCCACTGGGAATTAATTTACAAGATTTTTCATTTTTTGCTTAAAAGTTGACAACTTTTGAGCAATTTTTGGATTTTATGCAACTTTTGCAATTTGTGAACAAAATATATTCAAACCTCAACTAAATGATCCGACTAGGATCAAAACATGCCAAAAACATGAAAACATGAAATATCCTAAGATTTTAATCCATTTGACCATGGTTGACCAAGGGCTTATAATTATATCAATCTTGGAACTAAGCCTTACAAGTAGGTCCAAATGCTTAAATTATAAAACCAACCTATCCTATAGGTTCTTAGGTCTTGTGAGATTCTTTATTTAATGTGGGTTCTCCTACACCATACTCCCCTTGACTTTTTGAACTCAAGTTCCTACTTGAGGTTAACTATTCTATAGAGGTGTCATGTTTCTTGATTTGATCCTCTGTCACCCAAGTTGCATCAATCTTAGGGAGTCCTTTGGACCATTTTACTAGATGTTTCATGTACTTGTTATACCTTATTTATTTCAGCAACTTGGTATTCAATATTTCCTCCAACTCAACTGGTTTTCTTTGAGGGAGGTTAGTAACATAGTCTTCATCCATTTTAGTTTTCTAACCCTGTTCACTTGTTAAACCTATCAAACCTTTAGATGGAGTGAGGTCTGCAACATTAAAAATTGGAAAGATTTGCAAGATATGGGGAAGAGATATCTCATAGGCATTCTCACCCATTTTTTTGAGTATGGAGCATGGCCCAACATTTTTCATGTGAAGTTTTGTATACCTACCCTTAGGTAGTCTCTCTTTCCTCATGAATGCCCATACCTTGTCTCCAATTTTCAAATGGACTTCCCTTCTTGTCTTTTCTACTGGTTCTTTGTACTTCATGGTATATTTTTTTAGTACTTCTTTCACTTCATGTTGTACCTTGGTGATGAGCTCTGCAAGTTCCTCTCCTTGTATACTATCCTTGAAATTAGATGGTAACTTATCCAAATCCTAAGGACCTTTGGGGTGAAGGCCATAGACTACTTGGAAAGGAGTTTTACCAATATACCTATTCATGGAGTCATTGAAGGCAAATTTTTCTTGGGGTAAGAGAAAATTCCAATTTTGAGCATGTTTTTTGGTTAAGCATCTTAGGAGGTTGCCTAGTGACCTATTTACTACCTCAGTCTACCCATTAGTTTGTGGGTGATGGGTAGAGCTATAGGTTAGATTAGTTCCCAACTTTTTGAAAAGACTCCTCCAAAAATGCCCCTTGTTGGTGTTTTAAAACTACTGAACAACAAAATGGTCAATACCAAATTGATATTACTCACACAACCTAAGGATTAGCCAATTCCTATTAACAATTACATGTGCAAACCATTTGGACCCAATTTCAACAAAACCAAGGATGGTTTTCTACTCTTTAGGCTCTGCAAGATCAAGGTGGGTATACCTAGGGGATTATTCTAGGCTGGATGCTATTGTATGAGAATTATTTTAGTTTCAATATGATTCTCATCTCATGTCCTCAAACACATACATGATTTTGACATTTTGGATAAAACACATCCCATATAGTATATTTGGTCACAATTCTTCTATAGATTTGCAAGTATTCCTAGCAATAGTAGCTAACTAAGGCTAAAACATTCCATGGAAACAAGTGTTGACCATCTTCGAAAATCTTCAAGAAAAGTAAAATATAACTGATTGTGATTTTAGATTTGATGCTTCTTAATGGTATACCTATCTGTAGACTGAATCAATAAGATCAGTGCCTATTCCATTGGGACTTAGAGTCTATTGCAATTTTATGGATCTAATTTATTGCCTTACAAAAAAATATTATCAACAATTCTTACTGAAGTTCATTCTTATAGATATCCTATCTATTACCATGACAATCCCATCAAAGTCATCAAAGCATTTACATAATTCATTGAATTAATAGTAGTAATGAGTTGACATACAATCTAAATGAATTGCATTCAATTGAGCAAGCTTTACTCACACAATCTCAAAATAACTAGGTAACAACAAAGGAGACAACATTCAATAAGAAATGATATGGGGAAAACTCAAAATTTGTATTAATTTTCCTTGAAAATTGTATACAATTGTAGTAAACTCAGAATGACCTTAGAAAGAAACACAAAGATCATTCCATATTAATGTATTCTTAGAAAATTTATAGAGAAGATACATCATAAAGTTTTCTCAAATTACTAGACCAAAAACAACCTAAGTGTAACACTAAAAATCATTAGAAATTAGGCCCCTCTCTAGCCCTAGAATCTCACTTATATAATGTGAGATGCAACAAGCTTTAGGCCTAGAGAACTGTTAGGTGTCCTTTTACAAAGATATTTACATTTTCATAACAGAAAAAGACAAAATTTCAAGTACCAAGAATGTAACATCATATTATTCTCTTGCTAGGCCCCTTTTCCTATTACATCCTTGCATGCTAGGAATCCCATGATTGGTCTTTATTCATTCTGAGTCCTTGACATATGTAGCTACTAGACTTACTAGTCATGTGCCAAGCTCTGATTCATGTAGCTTCACCTCCACTCTATAATTTTCACTCATATCATCATATGTTACCAAGGTGACAGTTACTCTTGATTTTGTGTTTGCTGCATCATCTAATTGATCCATTGCATCTTTAGCATGAGATGAATGCCCTTCTTTGTCTTCTTCTTTTCCAGGTGCTAATGGAAGTGGATCGATGATTTGTAATTCATCTTCATGTACTTCATAATCATCACTTTCAACTTCTTCTAGTTGCTCACCAGAAGTGATGTTCACCATTCACTTGTCATAGAGTGCATCATCTGGCTAGTCAAAATGCAAAATATCCTATTGTTTCTTGATAACATAGTCAGCTTCCCTATCAATGTTAAAAAATTCTTGTTTCAAAGAATCAAAGAATATGTTGACTTTCACTATTTCCTCTATTGTGGTAGCCCACCATGCATGCCTTGTTTCATTGATAATTTTATTCATCCTTAGACAAAATAAATCATCAAGTTTCTTAGCCCATTCATCTTTTTTTTTTTTCAAATTATTCCTTCTATCTAGGGCATGAGGAAATAAACTAAACTTTTGGCTCTTATATTTGTTCAAATAGCCAACTATTATTCTCTATAGATGAATTCTCTTATTATCAAAATTAGGAAGATAAAAAACAATGTCAAAAGTCTTCAATTTGATCATATGAGACTTTTATGACAAAATAACATAAAAATGTCATTTCTTTCCTTCTTCTTGCCCATTTATTCACAATAGGCTTTAGAGCCTCATCACTTGCTTTCAATTCTTCCCATATGCCTATCACTCTAGCCAATTGATCATAAACTAATGGCCATTCAATTTTATTCCCCAAATATGTGAGAGCCTTTCTCAACTTATCTTAATATTGTACATTTAATTCTACATTTAAGGCCCATAGCTTGCTCTTTTCTACTTCAAAGTCTTCAGTAATGTAATACTATGGCCTCTGTGGGGTATCTGGCATCTCTATGAGAGGAGTGGATTTAAAATGTTCCACTGGGGGATGGGGATATGTTATTCTTGGTCTTTTAGACCTCCCCATGACTTTATTTTCAAGCTCAATTCTCCTTTTAACTTCATTATTATAAGCTTCCAGAATGCTCTCATATTTGCTGTGTAGCTCAAATATTGTTTTTTCTTCCTTCTCTGTAGTGGCCAATACAAATTGAGATGTATCTACATCCTAGTGTGTAGCCTACACATGGGATGTCTTAGCTACTCTCCTTACAATGATATTTCTTATTAATCCCGAGTCATCTAGCTATGATGAAACAACCCTAGAAACCCTTCTTAATGACCACATAACTAGAGCAACTTGATCTTCACTAAATGTAGTCCATATGAACTCCTTTTTAGTGGGGTCTTGTAATTCCATCTTATTTGAAATAGAATTAAAAATTAATGCATCAACTATATCCCAATTGGGTAAGAAAAAAATATTTGAGGCCTTTACCATTTGGCTCCCCTCTTCAGGGGTTATGTTTCAGAACTCTTGAATCATCTATTTCTTTATTTGATTTTGTAGAGCTACCTCCTCTAGCTTAGGATGCTCTATCCTCAACTTGTTACATCTTTCTTCAAATTTTCTCATGTTGGTTCTCCATGAAAATTGGCTAAAAGCCCTAGATTTAACAAAGTTTCCATCTGATAGAAATTGTTGACTTGCTTGTTCTAGTACAAGGTCTAATTCCCTTCCTTTGTAATCTACAATTGTCAACTCAAAATTTGGCACATGAGGCTCCTGGGGGTTTCCTTTATATATTTTTGATTGTGTAACAAAAACTCCCCCTTGGGATCCCAATTGTTCAATTTGCTCTTTGGTGAGCTATTCTTCTTCAATTCTCATAGGGGTTTGTGAAGGTGAGTATTCCTCAACATGAGGATCCTCTTCCCTTATTATCTTTCACCTCTTAAGGGAGGGCTCAAGATGACTCTCTTCCTAGACATCACTAGTGGACTCAACTATTTGTTTGCCTTTGTCCACAGTGGTCCTTTTATTTTGAATAATAGTGTACCCTAGCCTTTTCTAGATACTTAACTGACCTGCCCCTATATTGAAGTAAAACCCAGTCTTCTCATTACTTCCCTAGCCTTATTTGGGTAAAATTTAATAAAGAATTGCTTCTTTTCATTCATTGCCTCCATTATTTTAGAAAAGGTATTCATAAGTTTATTTATCTTATCTACATTTGTAACAAAATTGTCTAAAGGACTATAATCTACATCAAAAAAATGAATGAAATCCAAAAATTTAGAGAAGACTCTCTACTTTTCCTTTCTAGTCTCTTGCTCTTGCAAGGAACATTCATTTCTTATTATGTCTTTAGAAAAATAGAATTCATGCTCAATTTTACCAAGCTTAATTCTATATCTCAGAGCCAAATGATAAAATCCCTCATAGTCACAAAAATGAGGGTGAGAAAGAGCCATCTTATAAGGATCCAAAAACTTGTGCAGAGAAAGCCAACCCCTTTTGTGATTACAAACTGATGGGCCACTATACAAGTAGAAAAAAATTGACCCCCTTCCCCTCTTTAACAAAAAGGTTCCTGCCAATCCTCACAACTGCCACAAAAATTTAGCTACCTGTACCTTTAAAGGCACTTGGTAAGGTAGTACATGGGGTGTTCCTTTGAAACCATAGATCCTTATAATAGTTGAGATTGCATATGGGATGATGTCTTCCCAATTGTGTAAAACCTTCAAACCAATAGGATTGCCTCGGGGCCTAATAAGACCTGCCAATGCCTTGGGGATTTTGGGATTGTCACTCAATAATAAACATCTCAATTTTGAAGCAAAATACCTATCAAATCTAACAAAACTAGCTTTCTCTACTTCCTAGGTCATATCTACCCTCCATAATTGGACTGGTAGTGCTTCCCCATCTTGTTCCCTATTCAATTGCATTTCTTTTCCAAAATATGTTGCTCCTTTAAACAAAAACATGTGCATAATCAAAGAATAGTGACCAAAAGTCTTTTCCACCTTCCCCTCACCAATCCCAATTAGTCCATTGTGAATTTCCTTAGCTAAATACGAAGAAAAATAAAAAATTATGTCCACACCAAAAGTTGAAATTTGAGTAACCATGTACATAAAATCCATAGGCATAAACTCCTCTTCATCTTTCCCAAAAAATTTGCACAGGGTCCTATATATTTCCACGGCCTTGGTGTTGAAGTATGCCCTTTTGAAAGGTTCCCTAGAGGATGCTATTATCACTGGTAGAGTTCTAATTTTACCTATATGTGCCTTTAGTGCACCTCATCCAATTGCATCCTTCTTGGACATGTATTCTTTTTCTAAACCTTTCAAATCAATGGGTACATAATAATCAGTGAGAGGCCCTAAACCAAAAAATTCCCTAATATCATCTAGGATGACTATAATTAGAACCTCACCATCAGTTCTTCTCACTGCTCTAATGGCTTGGTCATAGTTCTTTACCACAACTTCAAGAAGATCATAATCCATCAAAACACTAGGAACCACCAATTTCCCTAAATCAAAATTCTAGATATTGGCATATGGGCAAATAGGTTCCTCTCTAAAAACCATTGCTTAAACAAATCCAGACTAGTTTGAGAGGTATTAGCATCACAGACCCAATTCCCCTTGTCATACAATCCATCTGCTATTCTCAACCTAGGGTTTAATGAAGTAAGCTTTTTAACTTGTACAGTTTCAATAGTGGAGTCAGGGAGTAGCTCAAGAAAATCATTGTGGATATTCCTATCCAAATAATTCTCTTGACTAGAAAATACCTTCTTTGGAGGCATCTTTGATTATAATTTGAAGAAACTGAGACACTATAGAGATTATAGTGTAAGTGCTTGATTCTTTGCTCGTTCCTTTCTGTAATTTTGCAATGTCTTTGTGAACAATTGAAATTTTCTTCACGCCCTTGTAAAGTTCGACACAGTCTTCTTAGTAATGACTTCTACTTAGAAAATTTGCAATCTTTGTCCATGTGAGAGGGAATTGATGAAATCTTCTGTATTATACTCTATTTTTCTTTTGTACGTGAAGCTTTCATTCCTCATAAATGCACAGAGTGGCACCACTTTCTTCATTCAAATTTACACCATTGATTTTTAAAAAATCCTATGATCCAGGGATGTAAGTAGAGCTAACTCATGCTCTACTTGACATGTTAGTAGTCAACCCAATGAGATTTAGCCATGTGTACATCTCCTTCATTGTTGGCATGTCAATCTAGACCCATTACTGACTGAGGACACGTGTCATTAAGTTGCTACCTCGTTATACATAAAGAGTTAACATCTTGTTATAGCGAAGTAGTGATAATCATTGATTCTGTATTGATCTTATGGAGGATATTTAAAGCATTACTTAAGAGAAATATGGTGGGCCCCTAGTCGCTATGTTTCTATACATATCATTTGAGCAACTTATCATAGCAAGAAAGTGATAGCTGTAGATTTGAAATTGATTTGAGGGTGAGGAAACTAGTTGACATGCATAAGATGTGGTGGGTCCCCTGATTACTATATCGCATAGAGTAAAAAGTGCACATCTTTCCATAGTGAGGTAGCAACAATTGTTGATCTAATCTTGACCGAACGATCATAATCTTTCATCTAATTTATGAATGGGTTGTGGTTCTAGGATATCGATGAGATGAGGATATCCTATACAACTAGCATATAAATCCATATTTTAATCCTAGTTGCATTGCCATGTTTCTTAGGTCCCACCATGTGTTCATTTCTCGGCTTGGCACTATGTCACTAACAACGAGGCACAAAAATTTCCCGATAGTGACATAGCGACCTTTGGTTTCCTCAATTTTTTTCGGTGCAACTAGGTGCCACCATGTCCAAAGGTTGCATGACTCATATCTGATGAAGCAAATGTTTGGGGCCCACCTTATAAAATTGTTGTTGCGCTATCATTTTCTGGCTGGGTGCTATGTCGCTAATGGCAAAGCCTATTCATTTTTTGATAGTGACATAATGACCTTTGGTGCCTGTTAAAGATTTGGTGTTGGAAAGAAAAAATACATGTCAAATCATAATGACTCTAATTAGTGTTTCTGACAAAAAAATAAAACCACATGTCCACCATGCAACATAGGAACTTTATGGTCACCGAAAAACTTAAAAGTAACTGTCACCTATATTTTTTGTTAAGGTGCCATGTCACTACTAGCATAGTACACAATTTTTTTGATAGCGACATGGTGACCAATCAAAAATTTTTGATTTCTACTCATGCCTTTTTTACTTCACTATTCTAGTCCCTTTTCCAGTTCTGATATGAAAACTGTGATCAAACATTTTTGATGCAATGTAATTTCGGATCACTGCACCTCCATTTTACGACACCGCCCTTCAATTTAGTGACAGTTGCTATGTTGCATAAGGTAAAACACTTACATCTTTTGATAGCAATGATGTGACTGTCATAGATAATCTTTTGAAGATTTCAACTATAAATTCAAAGAATACCTAATCCATGCATAACTAGGGCTTCCTTACTTCACACTTTAATTTTCCTTCAACTTGATAACTCCTTTTTCACTGAGGGGAAAATTTTGCATTTTTGTGTTGAA
Organism: Cupressus sempervirens; assembly: GCA_028749045.1. Classification (NCBI taxonomy): domain Eukaryota; kingdom Viridiplantae; phylum Streptophyta; class Pinopsida; order Cupressales; family Cupressaceae; genus Cupressus; species Cupressus sempervirens. The sequence goes on along the minus strand of CM053792.1, from coordinate 249,249,199 downwards.
AATATTGAATTATATTTGCTAGGGTTATGATTATTTTTCCCATTTACAATTAACCCTAATGAATTGCATACTCTCCATTATTTTCCCTAACCCTAGGCCATATAAATGAGTGAGTTTTCATTTTCCTAAAGTACATTATTTTCTATGATGTTACAATGAAGGGTTAGTGGAATAACATAGGCAAGCATGAAGGCCTTTTACAATCTCACGATTAATGTTGTATTATGTTATCATAGGTAGGGTTTTGATCTTCCCTGATCATATGATGTCCTTTGTGTTGTAAGATTCTATGGCATTATGTTTTGTTCATAAGAAGGTCTTTTTTGATGTTATAATAAGGGGTTCAATGTGGCATCAGAAGTAGAGAGTAAGGGTGGTTACGATCCTATGATAAAGTGTTTATTGTCAGATCATTAAGCAAAGGATGGAGATCTATAGTCCATATGAGAAATAAATAGAATTCAACTATAGTGATTCCCTTGCAATAATTGAAGGGAAAATTGTGCATACCTTGGCCTTGGGAGGAGCAAAGGCTAAGTATGTGCAAATGAAAAAGCATTCAAGAACAATGTTAGCACCATTGATAGTGGAAACCATAATGTTTTCCCACCCTTTACTTAAAATAGGTATTGATCATATATGAATACAAATCCTTATCAATAATCATACAAAGATGAGATAATAAATATAGCAATCATACAATAAAGTAGAATTTGTGTTGCACTGAGCAATGCCCCCAATCTATTTGGAAGTTGCATAAACAACAAAATATCTTATAAGTTCTTTATATGAAAGAACAAGGGGAAGAATATTTTTAAAAATTTTATGTTTTTATAAATATTATATTTATTTGGATCATAGAATTTGAATGATTTATTCTTCAGGTGATAAACAGATCAGAATTTAAAATATTTTAAAATATTATAAAGAAATCGAAAAGCTTAAAGATCCATTTCAAACTGTGAAAGTTTTAAATATTTTAAAAATAGAAGAAACTTACTACCACAATATGTATCTCTACCCAAAATGCCATAAAAAAGCCAATCAAAACCACATAGAAATATACTAAGTGAAAGGAAGAAGGGCATAAACTCCACACTTCTTTTTTGGACTACACATTTTTGCGATATAAAAAGGAGAATATGTAGACAATCAAAATGTTAGGGAAAATTTTGTTGGTTATAATTATGAAAATATAGACATAAATAGTTAAATCATAGAAATATTTTCAATTCTCTTGAATATCACAGAAAAATAAAATGATTTGAAGTTAAACAGTATCCATTAACGTGCTAAAAGTACTAAATAATCAAAGTTGACTATTTAATTATAATAAGCATTTTCATTTAATGCTGATTATTTCTTTAATTCGAATTTATTTTCACTGTTAAGAGCTATTAACTATTCTCATTCTCATATCTAATAATGAAAGAATGAATCATATCTTTTACTCACCATTATAGACAAGGGAGCAACAAACATGGCTACTAAAATAGCCACCTAAATAATCCCAAGAAACAATTCTCGTCCCGTGCCATGAAAAGCCAAAACAAAAACTGCAACAATTGCAATAAACAAAACCACAACTAGGGTATTTCTTAAGTTTAACTACATTTTCTCAAGAAGTAACCACATAATTCACAAGGACATTTGATTAGGGAGAAGCTTCTTTATGGGGCTTAATACTGATTTCTATAGAAGAGTGTATAACAAAAGTAACTAGATTACAGGCAATAGGAGAACATTATCCCAATACGCATGATGCAAGATTAGCCAGAGCTCAGTTTGTCATACCAACTGATCCTCAGATGGATATTACCAAGCAAGATTGCAAAAGAAGGTCTCTTCTGCCGCCATATAATGATCTAGCCATGAACATTATCAGGTACCTCACATGTGAAGGGAGATTTTCATATTTACATGCACATCATTTTAAATTGCTTAGTTGTATAAGGCATAATCATCCAGTAAATGTTCCCAATTTCTTATACAATATGCTATGTATTAGTGCTAAAGAAACCCAAAAGAGAAAGGACAATTCTGTCACCCATCATGCCCTAATTAAATTACTTAGAAATATCACTTAGGGATGTTTCTCCCATGTCATGGGCATAATTTGTCCAAGCTAAAACCTTACAACCCTAGGCTGCCCTCAATGAATAGCTTAGTGAAGAGAATGTAGTTCCCACTAATGAATCTACTGAGCAAAGCACTCAAGAGGTTGAAGCCAAAAATGTGTGAGGAAATGTACAAGAAAATGTCCAAGAAAATGTGCAAGAAACTATGCCTTTACCTATTCAAGAAACCCAAAAAAATGTAAAAGAAAAAGGCCACTTGTGGGTGCAAAAGATTTGAATTGGGTACAAAATATTCACACATTTAAAAAAAAAGTTTCGCGCCCAATTTTTTATAAAACAAACAAGACCTAGGGTTTAACAAATGTTTTCAAAGGTTAACAAATTTGCAAGATCAAAGACCAAAAACCCTATTCTCCATTAATGGATTCAATTTTGATTTTTTGTACCTAAATTTAGGGAAATTTTATATTGCAAAAATCAAACCAACACCCCTAAAACTTTACATCTCTGTCTCATACAATGGTTTGGGGTAGGCCATCAATTCTAACTACTTCTTTAAAGAAAAAATGTGCAATGTGGGATGTATCATTAGTGCTATTGCATGGTACAAATTGGACCATCTTGCTAAATCTATCCACTATTAAAAACACAATATCAAATCCTTGTTTGGTTCTAGGAAAACCCATTATAAAGTCCATTGAAGTGGATTCCCAAGGCCTTGTGGGAATTGGAAAAGGTTGATACAATCCTTGATCTGTAGATACTCCTTTGGCTTGTTGGAAAATGTTACATTTTTAAATGAATTTCTTAACATCATTTCCCATCTTTGGCAAAAAGTAAATCCTCTTTACCATATCTATTGCCTTGTCTATTCCAAAGTGACCACCTAAGTCACCACAATGGTTCTCCCTTATAATGTTTATCCTCATGGAACACTTGGAAATTCATAGTTGAGCCCCTTTAAATAGGAGTCCATTTTGAATAAGATATTTAGAAAAATCAATGTGGTACTTGTCCACCATTTTTGTGCATACTTCAAAGGCTTCTCCAAAATTTGGATCCCCTGCATACAAATTATTTAGTGAATTTATGCCCATACTTTGGAGTTGAACTTATTCAACTAATTTGACTCTTCTTCTAAGGGCATCGATTGCTTTGTTTGCCACACCCTTCTTATGTTTGATATTGAAAGTGTATGTTTGTAGTTGCTCCATCCATTTGAGATGCTTAACTAATAACTTCTCCTAAGAATTCTAAAAAATCAATGCATGATTATCAATATAAACTAAAAATTCTTTAGGGATTAGGTAGTGTCTTCATTTCTTTAGGGCTTGTACCATAGAATACAACTCTAGGTCATATGTGGAGTATTTCTTCTTTGCTTCATTTAGGTTTATGAAGAATAATACTATTGGTTTAGCTTCTTGGCTTAGGAGTGCACCTATGGCCAAGTTGATTGTATAAGTCTCAATAGTGAAGACTTTCATAAAGTCAGGGAGCACCAATATGGGATATTGAGAAACTTTGTTCTTCAAATATTGAAAAGAATCATTAGCCTCATTTGTCCATGAAAATTTGTTCTTTCTTCCTCGTTTGATGGTGTCTAGCATAGGAGCATACACATGAATGAAATTCTTGGTGAATTTCCTATAGAAAGTGGCAAGACCATGGAAGCTCCATACATCACCTAGATTCTTTGATGGAGGCTAGTTGACAATGGCTTCAACCTTCTTAGGGTCAATCGTGAGGGTGCCTTATGAAATAGCAAACCCTAGTAACATAAGTTCCTTCTTCATGAAGATGCACTTTTTCAAGTTGATCACCAACTTGTGCCAATGAAGTCTTCTCAACACCTATTCCACATGATCAAAATGCTCTTCTCTGCTATGACTAAATATTAGTATATCATAAAGATATATGATAAAAAAATTTCTTACAAAATCAATGAATATCTCATTCACAAGCCTCATAAATGTACTAGGTGCATTACTTAATCCAAAAGGCATTACCAACTATTCAATGAGACCTTTAGTAGTTTTAAATGTTGTCTTCCATTCATCTCCTAGCTTGATCTTGATTCAATGGTAGCTTAAATTAAGTGAATTTTGGTAAAATAGCAAGCACCTCCTAGTTGATCTAGTAGATCATCAATTATTGGCATGGGAGATCTGTATCTTATTGTGATTTTGTTTATAGCCCTACTGTAAGTACATAACCTCCATTTTCCATCCTTTTTGGGAGCTAGGATAGATGGGACTACACAAGGACACAAACTTCTTTGAATCAATCATTTATCTAGTAGATCATTGACTTTATTTGCATGTTGTACTAGTGTCATTTTTTAGGGTTCCTTGTTAGGTAGGGGGAGCCAAGGATTAGATCAATCTGATGACTGATATCACTTATGGGAGGGAGGCTTGAGGATAGGTTACTAGTATTGACATCACTATATTTGAGTAGTAGATCCTTGATTTCATTTGGAATAGTTTCTTTGTCCCTAGCACTGATGTTCTCCTTAGGTTTAGAAACTAGTATAAATCCTTGGGAGTTAGGTTCTTTTAATGTCTTCATCATTTCCTTCTCTCCTATGGTGACTATCGTAGACTCTACCTTAGGATCAGGCATTGGTTTTATTGTAAAGGTTACCCTATTCTTTATTATGGAATAGATGTTTCTCCTACAATGGTATGTGGCATCTACATCATAGCCATGGTTTACCAAGGAGAATGTGGGAGGCATCCATCTCAACTACATCACAAAGAACTTTATCCTTAAAATCCACAATTGAGAACTCTACCCAAGCTTGTTTAGTTACTAAGGTTTGTTGACCTTTTGTGAGCCAAGAGACATGATAGGATAAGGGGTGGGGCTTCTTAGGAAACTTAAGTTTCTCAACCATCTCAGAGGACACTAAATGTTTAGTTGATCCATAATCAATTAACAAACTACATACCTTGCCTTGGCATTTGATCTTTGTTCTGAATAGGTTCTTTCTTTGGGATGGCTCTTAGGTCCAAGGTATCTACAAGAAGGCCTATCTCATCATCAAACTTGTACCTTCCTTAGGTATAGGATCCCTGTAATCAAGTTGATCTTCTTCAATGAGTTGAGTTCTCCTCTCCCCTTGATTGTTGTTCCTCTTCTTAGTACACTTTCCTACATGGAGACCTAGTTGATTATAGTTGTGGTACTTTATGGTGTTATTACCTCTTCTTCTACCTCTACTAAAGGTTTTTCCTCTATAATTCCCTTTGGTACTAGATTTTCCTTCATCTTTGTTTTGATTAGAAGTTTTGCCATTGTTTTTCCCTTTGCTCCAAGAGTTTTTTTTCCCTTGAATTTCTTGTTGTTGTCATTCTCCTTCCCTTTTTTTGGTCTTGTCTCCTATTCCATATTTCTTCCACCTTGATGGCTAATTGATAGTACTTATTCACCAAAGTGAGAGTGTAAAGTCTTAGTTCCTCTTGGATGGGTACCTTGAGGCCATTCATGTACCTTACAAAATTTTCTTCCTTATCCTCTATAGTGTTGGTCTTGATACACAATTTTAGGAACTCCTTTGAATAGGAACTAACATCTAGATCCTTTTGTTTCAAAATTTTCTTCCTCCTATGGAGTTGTACCCCATAGTCTCTAGGCACATAGGTTTCTTTGACTAGTGCCACCATTCTATCCCCAGAAGAAATAATACTTCTTCCTTTCTTCCCTTTCAGTCTTGATGAAGTTCCACCAAGTTAAGGCTGCCCCTTCAATTTGGACTTCACCATTTTCACTCTTTGTTTCTCTAGAATTTCATCACACTCAAAGAAATTGGTTAGGGCCTCAATCCAATCCAAGGCCACATCAACACTCATATTTCCATTGAAAGTTGGAAATTCCAACTTCCCCTCCATGGTTATCTTCTCCACGGACTTGAGAGAATTCAAAAGAGGTCTTTATTCTATAGGCACTTCACCATCTTCCTTAAGGTCGTTAGCGTCATATTTTGGTCTTCTTTAGATTATGCCATTTTGTTCTTATCTAACTTGCTTTCAAGTCCCTTCAACCTCTTTGCTAGAGCAACATTAGTTGCAGTTTTCTCTCCCATGATTTTTACAAGTTCAACATTGGTTACCCTTCTAGGGATTTCTTCTTCTTTAGTAAGAGACATGGCTCTAATACCACTTGGTACAATGTAGGATGGTGGAATAGTTCTCTGGTGAGTAACTAGTCCTTAGATCCTCTTCACTAAAGATATGCCAAACAAAAGTGTCCTTTATCCTACCCAAATGTGCTTAAGAACCAATCAAAAGTGTTCAATTAGGATGTTTGGTTATCACAACCAACCCCGTATACAAGGAAATCCTAATTACAAGGAAGATCCTTCAATCTAGACAACTTATCCCAAATTGCCCAAAATGCACAAATTGATATCTTATTGACACAAGACCCCAAAATGAAAAATACTACTAGGGAAGACTCAAGGATGGAGTTTTAGTCTATTTAGGTCTAACATGAGGTGGAATCTGTTGGAAATAATCAAGACTAACAAGGTTACTGAGAGGGGAGGGGTGAATCAGTAACTCTAAAACTTTAACTCAATTCTGCATAATAATATTTTTACCATTTATCCATCTAAACTACTGTATGCATGAAAAGATAAACATTTGTAACACATGAACACACAAATTTGGTGAACCAAAAACCTTCCAATTAGAAAGTAAAACTGGGGTGGGGATGATACCCAAAAAACTTCAATACTGCAGTATAAAGTTGGCTAGTTAAGGCTTACAATGATCACTTCTGATGATCTACCCTATTAGGAGCAAGTAGGATTGCTAGATCCACCTTGTTAAAGGATTTACAAACATACAATGAAGTATGCACTCTGTTAGGAGATTTACAAAAGACTGTTAAGTCTACCTTGTTAAAGGATTTAGCAAACTGATTCACCTATTAGGATGAAGCAGTGGATCTGATTACAACTGATTGTTGGTAAGATCCTTTGCGCTCTGATCACCTAATGTGATGAATATATCCTTTCTGCATCAATGTTGACCTTGCTTTATTCTTCTGTTTTGCTGGTGATTCGCTTTCCTTCTTCTCAAAATTATTGCTACACATCATAATCAACTACTCTTAACATCTCATCATTTCACATGATATATACCAATCCAATATTTACACTGGCAAGGTCGGCCAAATACAAGTGAACAAGTATTACTGAGTCGGCTAGGTGGTAGAAAACTTGAGTTCCACAAACTGATTCGGTGACCTTCTAATACTCGACATCCACTACAATACATTGCATCATCATGCACTCAGTAAGAGTAGAGGCATGGTCCATACTAATCATTCTAAGTAGCTTGGAAGTTGGTAACCATTGATGACTTGGAGAATATTGTGTCACTCGGTAAAAACTGAATCCATTGATAACCTTCTTTACTTGGTAAATACTGATTCCTTCATTTACCTTAATTATTCGATAGTCACTAATTCCTTCATTTACCTTGGTCACTCGATAAAACACTAAGTTCTTTGTTTACCTTGATCACTCGATAAACACTAAGTTCTTTTGATGACTCAGTGAGCATTGACTGGTTGGGGAACACTGTTATGCTTGGTAACCACTAACTCCTTGGAGAACACTGTTATGCTCAGTAACCACTGTGAACTTGGTAAATACTACTGAATTTCCCATATGCTTGGTTTCCAAAAGAATGCTCAGTATCAACTGTTTACCTGTGGAGTTTATAAGGTAATCGCTGAATGCTTGGTGTGAACTGTAGACTAGGTGATGAGCTCAGTAAGCATTCAGAATTGAATAAGTGTTGTCACTGATGACAAATATATCATAATTCCAACAGAATCATGGTTAAAACCAAACTATGCAATATTTATCATATGGCTACTTCATAATACCAACATATTAGGCTTGTAGCCCTTTTTCATGAAAATATGACTAAAATTCAACAACTTCCACATAACCCTATGGTTAAATCACATATTCAAGTACCCTTTTGGGGTTTACTAAACATATCCAAACACTAGGATAGGAAGATACAAACAAAGTAGGGTTTTCCCAATTTCTTCCTTAGGCAATTAGCCCTATTAGGTCTCCAAATACAAGAAAGATACACTTTGAAAAGGCATAAAATTCAAACCAATGATTTTAAAATTAAGGGGAAAGAACAAAGAGATAGAAAACCTGATTTCAAGACCTGGTCTTACTTCTTGAGTGAGTTATGGGAGATGTTGATTGATGTTATAAGCATGCACATGGATCTTGCATGCCTAGGGCATCAAATTTATATTGGTCACCTACAAATACAATTATGAGACCAAGAAAATCTTAAAGTACATAATCCACACTTGGATTTCACCAGAGGCCTTAAAATTCCCATTATGAAATCTTGAGATATGGAAAATTATTTGTGAAATCCTATGAATGACAATATTTTTGAACAAGTTCTACAAAAATACAGATATCTTGAGTGAGGAGATTGATCAAGACCTAAAACCAAGTGAATTGGAAAGATGATTCATCCAAATTTCTAAAAATTTAGGTTAGAAACCCTAGTATATCTATATGACTCTGTACACATTGCTACAACATCAAATTGATAGGAAATTTAAGTTATTTCGATTGATTTGAATGCAAATGTGCATGATTATACCTACCATCCACCTAAAAGGGATTATGTAGGCCTCCCCAATGGTCATTAAAAAATTTCAAATTATTTCTAGCCATTGGGAACCAATTTACAAGATTATGCAATTTTTGCTTAAAAGTTGCTCGACAACTTTTGAGCAATTTTTGCATTTTATGCAACTTTTTCAATTTGTGAACAAAATATGTTGAAACCTTAACTAAATGATCTAAATAGGATCAAAAAATGCCAAAAACATGAAAAAATGAATATCCTAATATTTTAAGCCATTTGACCATAGTTGACCATAGTTGACCAAGGACTTATAATTATGCCAATCCTAGAACTAGGCCTTACAAGTAGGTCCAAATTCTTAGATGTTAAAACTAACCTATCCTATAGGTTCTTAGGAATTTTTAGATTCTTCATTTGAAGTGGGTTCTCCTACACCACATTTCCAACAATTGGTATCAGAGCATCTAGTGCTTGCAAATAAGGTTACAATGACCTAATATAAAGATCAAGATGTCTTACATAATGGAGAATCCTAAATCGAACAAAGATAACTACTAAACATGGAAGGAACTCATGAAGTTACATTTGACAACCATTGGACACAAGCCTAAAATATTTGGATAAAAAATATGTGGCACCTATTGGACCTTTGTTTATGGATCAAATTATGAAAAAGAAGAATCATAACATAATGATGATTGATATTGCCTCTACTCTCACTTATGCTGAATTTGATGAAGTCAAAAATTTTCCTACTACTCATGAAATGTGGAACAAGCTAAAGGATATCTATAAAGGAGATGACAATGTGAGGAGAGCTAAGGAAGAAAATCTAAGAGGTCTATTTGATTAGATGAAGATGAGAGAAGATGAAAACATTGCACAATACAATGAAAGAATCAAAGCAAGTGTAAGTGCAATCAAAGTCTCAAGAGGGAAAATTGATGTTGTGATAGTAGTCAACAAGGTACTCAGAAATCTTCTTCCTTTTTATCCAATTAGAGTGTCAGCTATTCAAGAGATGAGATGTGATCCTAAAAATTATATAACTTTGGATGCACTAGTAGGAATGTTGAAAACCTTTGAGTTATTTAACTTTGATAATTATATTCCTAACTCTAGTGCATTCAATCTACATTTCAAGCTAAACTATCAATCAAAGATGAAATGTGGAAAATCTAAAAGGAAAATGTTTGATAGTAAAGATGAAGAAAATTCTAATGACGACCTTGAAGTCATTGAATTCTTGCTTGCAAGACATTTTCCTAAAGGCAAAGGGAAGTAGAAAGGTAAAATACCTCTAATATATTTTTCTTGTGAAGAAGTTGGTCACATTGCTACAAGGTGTCCAAACAAAGAAGGAAAATAAGAAAAGAAGGAAGACAAGTTCAAAGGCAAGGAAGAATTCAAAAGCTATAAAGACTACAAGGATAAAGGTAAGAAATCTTGTTACATGGATAAAGATTTTGATAGTAGTGATGAAGATGAAATGGTTTAAATTTTTGTAAAAGATGAATCAAATGATGAAAATGATAAGATGGTCCTCATTTCTCATATTAACAAGAATGACATGTGGATTATTGATAGTGGTTCTTCTCACCGCATGACTGGTGATAAATCTAAATTTGAGCACTTGGAACACTATGATGGTGGGAGTGTCTGATTTGGAAATGATGAACCTTGTTATGTGAAAGGAAAAGGTTGCATTACATTTATTGGTGAAATTAGGTGTGATAATGCTTATTGGGTTGAAGGATTGAAATAAAATCTACTTAGTGTGGCACAATTGAATGATATTGGATCCAAGGTAGAATTAATGAATGAGAAGGCCAAGTTTTTGGATGGGAAAGAAAATCTAGTTGAGACTAGGAATCAAACCAAAGGTAACCTATTCTACCTAGATCTAACTAGAAGTTCATGTTTCCTAGCTCAAGTAGAGGAAACTTGGTTATGACATAAAAGGTTGTGTCATGTGAATTTTGATAACCTGATCAATATAAGAAAGAACAAAAGAGTGAGAGGCATTCCTAGTATAAAGAAACATGACATGGGAATGTGAAAAAATTATCAAATTGGAAAGATGGGAAAGGAAAGTTTCAAAAGTAAGAATTATCATTCTGAAGAAGTTCTAGAGATGGTTCAATCAGATCTTTGTGGACTTGTTGGCATAGAAAGCTACTATAGAGATAATAATTATTTTTTATTTGTTTATGATTATTCCAAGATCATGATAGTTATGTACCTAAAATATAAATCTAAAGCATTTCAAAAATTCAAGTGGTATTTGGCTAGAGTGGAGAAGGAAATAAGAAAGAAACTAAAGTGTCTAAGGTTAGATAGAGGAGGAGAATTCATATTAAATAAATTCAATGAATTTTGCAATGAAAGAGGAATCAAAAGATAGGTATTTACACCTAGTACACCTCAGTAGAATGACATAGCAAAAACAAGAATTAGTTCCATTATGGATTGTGCAAGGACACTGATGATAGAGAAAAATATTGTAATCAAATATTGGAAGGAAGAAATTAGCACAATAGTTCATACCATGGATTGAGTTCAACTGAAAAAGGCTTTAGATCAAACACCTAATAAATTATGGTATGGTTATAAACCCAATGTTTGTTATTTAAAAGTATTTGGAAGAAAATGTTATATCTTAAAAGAATCTAGGAAAGGAAAATGTGATGTGAAAAGTGATTAAGGAATATTCTTTGGATACTCCAACAAGAGCAAAGCTTATACATGTTTGAATCTTTCTACTCCCAAAGTCATAGAAAGTGCACATGTGAAAATTGGTGAGTTTGTAGAAAAGAGTGAAGAAAAAGGCAGCAAAGAACCTGAAAACTACAAAAACTTTGTCTACTATGAACTTGATACTTTATCTAAAGTTCAAGAAAATGAAATTGGAAATCAACAATCTTCACCAACTGAGTCCCGTAAATCTCTAGTTCAACCCAAGTTGTAGCTAGTGCAACCCAAGTCATAGTTTGAAGGACTCAAGTCATAGTTAGAAGGACCCAATTTTCAACAAACCAAGTCATAGTATGAAGGAACTAAGTCATAAATAGTGGGACCCAAGCATGATTTAGAAGATCATTTTGAGCATGGTGAACCAAGTAAATTCATAGAGAAGGTACTTGTACTTTCTAGATATGTCAAAAGGCATCATGCACCCAAAAAATCATTGGAGATTAGTCAAAAGGCATAATGGAAAGGAACAAATTAAAAGCTACATGTTTTCTTACTGATTTTTTGTTAGTTTGTGGTGAGTGATCATGGAAGTACTAGATATACTTCATTAAAAAAAATTTGGGCCCTATTTTATTGGGAGTTATGGGCTGACATGTTGTAATTAATTATAACCCCAAAATGACAAAAATACTTGTATAAAAGTGCTCAGGGTTAGGGATTTTCATTATGTGTGATGTGATAATTGTTTCTTGTGGTGCTATTGAGCTGTAAGGGATTATAAATTGTAATCAGGTTGTAATCATTGGATCATAATAATATTGGACTTATTGTTTGGTGGATGTAGCTTAGGGAATGGGTGAACCATGTTAAATCTTGGTGTCTTATGTTCTCTTCTATGTGATTAAATATTTTCTGATATTGTTTATATTTACATGTAATTGTTATTTATGTTTATGGTTTAATCCTAATAGTTTAAACCTAGAAATGTTAAAGATGCATAAGAAAATGAAAGTTGGATTGAAGCAATGAATGAAGAATTTGATCAGATTGAAAGGAACAAAACTTTGACTCTTGTTCCTAGATCTAAGGTCAAAAATGTCATTGGCACAAAATGGGTATTAAAAAATAAGTTGAATGGGAATGGAGACATTTCAAGAAACAAAGAAACTTTAGTTTGCAAAGGTTATGCTCAAGAAGAAGGTATTGACTATGGAGAAACTTTTCCTCTTGTTGCAAGAGTAGAAGGTGTCAGGAAACTACTTGCTTATGCTGCTCATAAAGGATTTAAAGTATATTAGATGGATGTAAAGTCAACATTCTTGAATGAAATCCTAGAAGAAGAAGTCTAAATTGAAAATTTTGAAGGTTTCATAGATCCTAACAAAAGGGATATGGTTTGCAGACTACACAAAGCTTTATATAGTCTCAAATAAGCCCATAGAGCTTGGTATGAAAGATTGCACAATCATCTGGTAAAGATTGGTTTTCAAAGGAAAAATGACAACAACAACCTATGCATCAAGGAAGGACTAGGTGAATAGATAGTGCTCGCATACATATGTGTGGATGATACATTATTCAGTAGACATGATGGCTTATGCAATTTTTTTTTGAGGATATGGGTAAAGAATTTGAAATGTCATTGTTTGGAGAGATTAAATTCTTTGTTGGCTTGAAAATTCAATAGAAGAAAGATGGTATCTACATTAATCAATCAAAGTACATCAAGAAGATATCAAAGAAATTTGGAACAAAAGACTCCAAACCAGTTGGAACACCCACCTATGTCTACTAGACATAAGCTTTCCAAAAATGATGATTCCAAAGAGGTAGATTAGAATACATATAGATCAATGATTGGAAAGCTTCAGTATGTGGTATGTACAAGACCTGATATTGCACTAGCAGTTGGAATGGTGGAAAGATTCTATGCTAATTCAAAGGAAAACCATATGATGACAATAAAAAGAATTATAAAGGTATCTAAAAGGTACTGAAGATTATGGTTTGTGGTATATGAAAGGAGGCAACTTTGAATTGAAATCCTTCAATAATGTTGATTGGGCAAGAAGTATTGATGACAAGAAAAACACTAGTGGGGGAGCATTATTTCTTGGAAAGAGGCTAGTGTATTGGACAAGAAAGAAGTAGAATTGCATCTCTTAGTCTACAATAAAAGTAGAATATGTTGTAGCAGTAGTTAATTGTTCCGACATCATTTGGTTCAAACAACTACTGGTAGGTATGGAGGTAGAAATCAAGGATCCAATAGTTATCTTCTGTAATAATACCATTGTAGTTAACACTTCCAAGAATCCTATGATGCATACCAAGACCAAGCACATTGCAATAAAATATCATTTCCTAAGAGAATTAGTCCAAGGAAAGGAGGTGAGATTGGAATATGTAAATAGAAAGGAACAAATTACAGACATATTCACTAAGCCATTACCTAAGGATGTATTTTTGTATCTAAGAGGTAAGCTAGGGGCCATTCCCCTATCTAAAGCTCACTAATCATATTTTAGTAATGCATCAACCCAACACTCTGAAGATTAGACAAACTGATCTAGTATTGTTAAAGTAGATTACATATGAATAAGTACATCACTTACATGAAAAACACATTGATTTTTGTCTTTGGCATGAGATGTCAAAGAGGGAGATTTTGATATCATATCATAGAAATTTTTGTATTAGTAAAGATGGAGAGTTTTTTGTTAGAGGGAGAAATTGTAGTCAAAGAAACTAGAGAATCATTCTAGAGGAAGAGATTGATGTCAGAGGGAGTTCTCATGGATGAGAATCAGAATGAAACTAAGGATATTATCCTTACTCCTATTTTACTCCAAAATTTCATTGTACTATGACATGTTGTGTTGCCATCAATTCCAAAGAGGAAGATTGTTGAAAACAATTATACAATTGTATGTTGTCTTTGATGTTACAAAAAATGTCATGCCTTACCGAGAAAGTCAATGATTACCAAGCTCACTTAGGAATTGAAGACTACTTTGTATGTATGCTAAGCATTCTAATTCTAAGTCAGTTCTTACTGAGCTCACATGGGCATCGAAGGAAGATTGTGTTAACTGAGTTCACTTAGTTACCAAAGAAAAGTTGTCATGGATTCTGTGTTGATTGAGTTCACTCAATTACCAAAGGAAAGTTAGTTCAAAGTTAATATTGATCGATTTGGGTCGATTAATGAAGAGTTTCCCTAAGTTGGCCAAGTACTCAATTCTATATTAGCTGACTAATAACACATTGAGTTTAATTGATTTATTAGTTAATGCTAGCAGAATTAAGGGATGAATTTTTTTTGTTCAAAAGTATATTCAATTGACTTGACAAGTCTATTTATATAAGTATAAGGTCAAGTTGAGGATTGAAGAGTGAGAATCATGGGATTGAAGAAGATAAATTAAGGAAGTGAATTGGAAGGATATCAGAGTATCTAAGTTGACTGAGTTGCAAAGAACATTCTAATCAAAGAGGATTGAGTATTTGAGCAATAACATAGATATGAAATCAAAAAAGATAGTTGCATAAGAAATTAGGTCAAGTCATTGTTACTCTCTAATAATTGTAGCAGTGAATCAAATTTCCTAACAGAGTTAGCCTAACAACTATTTTCCAAATCCTCTAACAAGGTGGTATTTCTAGATTGAAGTGGAATTAAATCCTTTATTAGGGTCGCACCAAACAGTGTGTTTTGTAACCTTTAACCAGGTTTTCTCCTAATAGGGCTCACTTCAAAAAAGTAAAAAATAGTAACTAGTTGCAATTGGTGGTTTTCCAAATTGGGTTTCTACATTAAATCTTGATGTCTCATGTGTTCATGCTATTTGCTTTATGTTTCTACAACTAAGTTAAGTAAGGTTAATCACATTTAATATCTTAAGATCTACACGTTCAATGCTAATCGAGTAATAGTAATATATTCAGTGTTAACTAAGTTACAAAAAGTTATTGGATTTATATTGTGTTGACATGTTAAAGGGGATTTTGGATTTATTTTGTGGTAACTAATTCACCCCTCCCCTCTTAGTTACTCCTTTCCATTTCCAACAGTTTTATGGTTGGTATGTTGAGTTAGGTGCTTCACACCACTTTACACATCGATGTGATTGATTCATAGAATCACTTATTTTTGGAAGTGAAGAATACATAGTTTTCGATAAGGGAACTATTTAGGTACATTTTGGTAGGAGGGATTTCATATTCCTCAAAGTGTATTATGTTCCTGACATGGAACTAAACATTCTCCTAGTTAGTTAGATCATTTAGACTTCTCCTCAATTGGATTTTGTATCTGGCTCACATAAGTGTTTGATTATTGATCAAAAGACTCACACTACTATATCTATTTGCATTGGGGATCATGGTCTTTATTGACCTATGGATATTGGTGATTCTCTAGAGTTCGACATGATAGCTAGAAGTTCTTCCATCATCAATCTTTGGCATGAGTGGTATGGGCACTTAAATTTGCACCATTTCTCTCAGTTGGCTTAGGAGGGACTTGTAGATGGTTTACCTAATATCTAGACTCAACATCATGGTGTTTACAAATCTTGTTAAGATGGGAAGCAACATAGGACACCGTTCATGAGTGATGATTTGTGAAAAGCCTCTAAGGTACTATTATGTCCCCATTGTAATAAGATTTTAATGAATACTATAATAAATATTAATAAGTAATATCAATAAAAAAACTAAATATTAAACTATAACATAAAATATAATTATAATTATAATCAATTATAGACAATGAATATAAACTATTCTATATACGTCCGATAATACATATAATCATAAATAATAAATAATAAATAATAAATAAATAGTATTCAAATATACTTATTGTAGAACAAGAATTTTAGCGCACAAAGAACATTAACAAATAAAGTAAACATTCACAAACCAAAAAAACTAAATTCACATATATGCTTAGACAAAGAAAGCAAACAAGAAGTGCAAACCTCACAAGAGAAAACACTCCATGCTTTCTTGATTCTGTAGATGTGTCCTTTTGCTGTGGATGTATACTCAAGATGCTCAAAAGCTGCTTCAATGGAGATGGGTAATGGCAAATTGGTAGCTTTGTGAGCTCTCAATTTGGCATTATAAGGGTAAGATAGATGGCTTTGGTTCTCAAAATAGCATGGTAACTTTAGCTCAAAGATTGTTGATGAAATGGCTTGGGATGGGATTCAATTTATAGGCTAAGGGGTAGAGAGATGGAGGGCTTAGATGCAAGGATGGATGAAGGCTTAAGGAGGGCTAAGATGCACTCAAAGGGGAGCACATGGATTGTTCTTGTTTAGAACCAATGGGAAGGTGACACTTGTCACAAGGAGGATGAGTGTGAGAGGGTAGGGTAAAGGGTTGGTTAAAGGCATGATGAGTGAGGTTGAGTATGTAAGAGGGATGTAAGAGGAATGAGTGTGGAAGAGGGAAGAGTGTGGAAGGTGGGTGTAAGAGTCATGAGTGGGCTTGTAAGAGTCTTTTATGTTTTTTAAGAGCACTCATGACTTAGTGGTTGGGTTTTTTTGAGGGGAGACTTTGGTTTGGATTAGGAAAGTCTTAAACTTGTTTAAGGAATGTGACAACATTAGGGGGTGGATTAGGCTTGGGTTTAGGATTAGATTAGGGATGTTAGAGATGTGCAAGTGGATGGCATTAATGAGGGTGGGTGAGTTAGTGGCTAAGCTTGGTTAGTATGGGTGGATGGGGTGGATTAGGCTAAATGGAGGATTAGAGATAGGTTAGGGGTTTTTGAATTTGAGAATTTCATTTATCAAATAGATTTATTTAATAAATGGGGATTTTTGGAATCAGATAGGAGAAAAGGATTTAATTGATAAATAATAGATTATTTGATTTATCAATTAGGACTATAGATGATTAATTAAATTAATCAACTAGGGATGGCAAAGGATTAATTAAATAAGAATTTAATTAATGATGCCTTTAGAGATGGCTAAATTAGATTACCAAAGTAGTGTAATCAAATTTAGGTGTCTACATTTTGCCCCTCTTTGACATAGTGTTGAGACAACACTATTTCAAAAAAGTTTGAATGAAGACGACACGAGGAAGATGTTTTAGCAACAAGGTTGCCCCAGTCTCAGATAAGAAGAGGAGAGACTAGACTTAGATGATGCCCCCTCAAGAAGGCGATGGGAAGAGAAATGAGGCTCGACGACTTCTTGAAAAGTACAAGAAATTGAGATGAGCTAAGACACCGGTTGGCAAAGAGAAGGGGCTGAATTAGCTCAAACTCTCACTACGAGAGAATGATAAAGGGAAATCAGAGGCACACAAGTAAAGCAAGCTTAAGACTTTCCAGGATTGGGGGGGGAGATGGAGGAGCAGAGCGCTATAAAAGGAATCCATGGTAGGGAGATGGATGATAGAATGATAAAACTGATGCAACAGGATTTCAAAGAGTCAGACTGGCGAAAGATGGGTTTCGGAGATCCCTAGGACTAGGATTGTGGATCTCAAAAGATGAGGCTTGGTGGATTGATTTGATTGGTGGATCCCTAAGACTAGGATTGTGGATCCCTAAAGATAAGCGTGAGGAGTGATTCAAAGAGATACTGATGCATAAGATGGGGTAGGAGCGATAGATGTAGGATATGGATGGGGGATAATGGAGATGAAGGGAATCCATTGGAGCTTTTTGAGCGGGCAAAAAGGCCTTGATGTTCTAGGTAACCCTGGCAATTAACCAACAGTCCTATAGCAAATCTTTGGTACAAGATTTACAAGTTGTACAGGAGGTATTGACAAGCTCCATCAAATTTTGGATATTTGATTGGAACACCAAGGGAACAAGCAGGTGTTTTATGGGATGGTGGGTGGATGGATGAGGGATAGGATAGTGATAGATAGTGGATTAGTCTTTAGCACACAAGGTGCCTGAATTACCAGGTTTTCACCAAGGTACCTATCCAAGGCACTTGAATTGCCAAGTTTTTACCATTGGACGCTTATTTCTCTTTACTATTATTTTTTTGTATTTTTCAAAAGCTGGGTATACCAAGGATCTTCAAGCATAGAACTTCTTGAGATGAATGATGTTAGTGGTATTATTCAAGAGTTCTCCTTCTGGTGTAGATAATTGATAGGCTCCGGAGCCAAAGGAGGCAGTAACCACATAGGGACCAAGCCATGTAGGTTCAAACTTGCCTTTCTTTTCTCGATCTGCTTGGACTTTCATATTTTCTTTGAGGACCATGTCACCTGGCTAAAAGTGTCATGGGAGCACCTTCTTGTTGAAATTCCTTTTGAGACAAGTTTGATAGACTGTGAGATGTTCATAGGCTTGTTGTCTCTTCTCGTCTAAGAGATCTAGCTGGGTGAGTTGAGCTACTCTGTATTCTTCATCTGAGATTTGCCCTCGCAAAGATATGCGTAGTGAGGGAAGTTCAACTTCTATAGGTAATACCGCTTCGGCACCATAGACTAGGGAGTATGGAGTTGTGCCTGTGGATGTACGGAAGGAAGTTTGATAGGGCCATAGATCCAGATTTATTTGAAGGTGCCAATCACGGCCGGAATCATTGACAACTTTCTTTAGGATTTTGAGGAGGGTTTTATTAGTTGCCTCTGCCTGGCCATTACCTTGTGGGAAATATGGGCTAGAAAAGTGGTGATGGATGCGGAGGGAAGTGCATAATTCTTCCATGTTGAGATTTTCAAAGTTACCTCCATGGTCAGTGAAGATGGTGGATGGGATGCCGAAGCGGCAAACAATGTGGTACAAGATGAACTTGGAGACTTGGACTCCTGTAGCTGAGGCTAGGGGACTGCTTCCACCCACTTAGTGAAATAGTCTGTAGCTGTTATTATCCACTTATGTCCATTAGATGAGAGAGGTGTGATAGTTCCAACTAGATCAAGGCCCCAACAAGAAAAAGGCCAAGGTGGTGCAATAGGTTGTAGATCTTGTGCTGGAGCGTGCGCAAGATTTGCATGCTGCTGACATGGGAGACACTTTTTGACAAAGTCACAAGAGTCTTCTTCAATGGTAGGCCAATAGTAGCCTACTCTAAGGATTTTTTGTGCTAGGACAATACCACTCGTGTGGGCACCGCAAAGTCCAGAATGTACTTCTTTTAATGCCATCGCGGCCTCATTTTCATCTAAACATCGAGAGAGAGTATCGTGATAACCCTGACGATATAGGGTATTGGCTATGATAACATAGCGGGATGATTTTTGGATGAGGTTCTTGCATTGGGTACGTGTGAGGTGAGGGGATATGATACCATCGTTAAGGTAAGCGTGAATTTCATGGTACCAAGGGGATTGGGGACCAACCAAGATACAAACACTGTTTGAATCCTCATTCGCATAGGCAGGTGTGAGGAGCTGCTCAACTAAAAACTCATATTGCGTAGCTTCTTGGGGAATTTCCAAGAGTGAGCCGATAGTGGCCATGGCATCTGCTGCCTTGTTCTGCATTCGAGGCACTTGTGTAAACTGAAGCTTTGTAAAATGCTGGGTTAGCTGATCAACTAGCTCTTTGTAGGGTAATAGCTTTTCATCTTTGGTTTGATATTCTTTTAAGACTTGTTTGATGATGAGCTGGGAATCGCCAAATATTTCTAACTCAGTGATATTCCATTCTGCTTTTATCTTTAATCTTGCTACAAGAGCTTCATATTCTGCTATATTGTTGGTGCTAGGGAATTGTAGCTTGAAGGCTTTTGGAATGTAATCTCCTTGAGGTGTAACTAATAATATTCCTGCCCCTGATCCATGGGAGGTGTATGAGCCATCAAAATAAAGCTTCCATGGGGGTTGTTCTTCAATTAGGCAGATATGCTCATCTGGAAATTCTGTGAGCAAAGGATATGCATCTACTAGAGGTGCATCAACTAGGTGATCTGCTATAGTTTGCCCTTTGATTGCCTTTCTGTCCACATACTGGATCTCAAACTCACTTAGTAGCATAACCTATTTTGCTAGCTGACCTGTGAGTGCTGTTCTAGAGAGCATATACTTGAGAGGATCAATCTTAGAGACTAGTTGGATGGTATGACTTAGCATGTAGTGGCGAAGCTTTTGAGTTGAGAAAACAACTGCCAAACAAGCTTTTTCCATAGGAGTGTAATTGAGTTCATAACCAACTAGGGTTCTACTGATATAGTAGATGGCTCTCTCTCTGCTATAATCATCATGTTGTGCTAGAAGTGCCCCTAGAGCAGTAGGTGCTACTGATATATACAAGATCAAGGGACGACCAGGAACTGGTGGAACCAAGATAGGGGGATTGGTGAGATACTGCTTGAGCTGATCGAAGCTACGCTGACATAAAAGATCCCACTTGAAGTTCTCATTCTTCTTTAGCAAGTGTGAAAATGGTGTACACTTATCTGCAAGTTGGGAGATGAAGCACCGAACAGATTGAAGTTTTTCCTGAAGAGAGCGAAGCTGTCACAGTGTCTGGGGAGGAGGCATGTCTAAGATAGCCTTGACCTTTTTGGGGTCAATCTCTATACCTCGTTTAGAAACTATGAATCCTAGAAGCTTGCCAGATGTGACCCCAAAGAAACACTTCTTGGGATTTAGCATGAGATGATATTGGGCCAACCTATCAAAGACTTTTTCTAGGTCAGCAAGATGATCCATGAAGGTGCGAGATTTGACTAGGATATCGTCCACATAATCTTCCAAAATGCTATGGATAAGATCATGGAAAATGGCTGTCATAGCTCTTTGATAGGTAGCCCCAGCATTCTTTAGTCCAAAAGGCATCATGGTGTAGCAAAAGGTTCCCCAGGGGGTAGTGAATGCTATCTTATGCTGATCCTCTTCTGCAATCTTGATCTGATTATACCCAGAAAATCCATCCATAAGGGACAGGATTTCATGTCTAGCTGTAAGATCTACAATCATATCTATGTTGGGCAAGGGAAAATCATCCTTTGGACAAGCTTTGTTAAGATCTCTAAAATCAGTACAGATTCTGATGTCACCGAAAGGCTTAGTGACAGGGACCATGTTGGAGATCCATTTTGAGTAGTCGATAGGTCGGATAACCTTAGCAGCTAACATTATTTCTAGTTCAGCTTTGACTAGTAATGCCACCTTGGGGTGCATTTTTCTAAGCTTTTGTCTGACTAGCTTGATCTTTGGATCGACTGCAAGATGATGAACTACAAGCTTTGGATCAAGTCCTGGCATGTCCTGATATGACCATGCAAATCGGCCAATGTTCTCTCGTAAAACCTCAAAGAGGAGGTCAGCTTAGTCTTGTGATAGGGATGTAGCAATGTGAACAATTCTAGGGATCTCTGAAGAACCAATGTTGACTTCTCTAGTATCCTCTATTAGAATAGAAGACACCTATGGTCAATTGTCTTGAGGAGGCAATACTAAATCCTCATGTTCTTCTTGTGGCTCTAGATTTTCTTGCTGAGGGGTTCTCTTCGCTGCCTTAGCTAGTCCCAGATTTACCTTAGTTTCAGTTTTGGGTGTATCGAAACTAGGTTGGGGATTTTCTCCAAAATACCCCTTGGGATCTAGCTTGTAGATGTAGGTAGAATCTGGCTTTGTCTTCTTATGAGGAGTTTCAGCTCCCATGAATCTTAGAAGCACTTCCTCCGATGCGAACTCATCAATATGTATGACACTTGGTTGGTCCCAATCTATGAGTTGTGGATGAGCAAGTGGTAGGTCAATGAGATGGATGGATAGTTCTCGGAGAACAGATTCTCCTAGGAAGATTTGGTCTGGGATATCATCATAGGCTCTCTTTTCAACTTCCTCAGGAATGTCTTCGATTTCGACAAGGTCGCGGTGGATGTTCGAAAAAGCATGACCGTTCTTGTTGGTGCCCCCAGTTGTGGGTATGCCAAAGCCAAGACCTAACTTTATTTCCCAATTATGTGCTTCGATGGGACATTGCATGCCCCTTTCTTCTGGTCCTAGTCCACCTCCTTGATAGTTCCATTTTTCAGTGATGAGCTTATGTTGTTGGGGATACTTCTGGCTGAAGTGATCAAGGCGTGCTTGATTTCTTGGAGGTGCATCCTTATGTAGCCAATTGTTGATATTTGGAGTGAGCTCCTCATGAAGAGGGGTTTTTGAGGACACAAAGGTGGTTGGGCCAAACTGTTTGTATCAAGGAGGCGGAATCTCCCTAGCTTTATGATATGTCGGTCGTCCATGGGTATGTGGATCAAGTGGGATTGCTCCGACAACAAATGCATCTGATAGACTATATTCTCCACAACCTTTGTTGTTGATCTTTACGGTAGATAGGGTGGAGGCGAGGATGGTTTTTGCGTCATTACAAGTGTGGGATGAGCTGGCAATGGATGTGCCGATGTCTATTCCAGGGCAATGGTTTGTCAATGAAGCTTCAACCGCATTGCAATAAGCAAAGGGTTCTGGATTGGCATGGATGGTTACCTCAGTGCCCTGATGCAGAAATTTGATGCACTGATGGTAGGTGGATGGAACGGCCTTCATAGCATGAATCCATGGGCGATCGAGGAGGATGTTAAATGGTAGGTTTAGATCAACAACATGGCAAACTGTCTCTTGGATGACTGGCCCAACCTTGATTGGTAGCAAAATAGTCCCTTCTGTGGTCCTTTCCAAGTTGTCATAAGCTTTGATGGTGATAACCTCACTGATCATATCTGCCTCAGTATACCTAGCTTGTTTTATGAATTTTAGGGTGCAAATGTTCAAGGCTAATCCATTATCTATCATTACTCTTTTCACGGAAAAATTGGATAACATGATGGCTATGCGAAGCAAAAGGGTGTGATCTGGCTCAACCGCGGGTATGTCGGTGGGTTTGAAAGATAGGGCACATGAGAATGAAAGGTGTCCAACAAGATTATGAAAATTAGTAGCATTGATATCAGAAGGGACACAAGATTCTATGAGAGCACTGTCAAGGATGTCTTTCTACACAGGACTAGTGCGGAGAAGGTCTAAAATGGATATTTGGGCTGGCATGTTCCCAAGGTGTTCCAAGATATTGCACCGGCTTTTTGATGGAGCTAATGGTGTTGATAAAACTGGTGGGCCTGCGATGTTAAATCGCGCTCTTCGAGTGGTGACCGAACACTCATTGTTTGGTCCTCGGATATTGATATCATTGACAGAAGGCTCTTTCTCAGATATACAACCTATAAGGCTACCATAGTCTATATAGGATGAAGTGTGGTCATTGTTCTTCCCATGCTGTTGGTTTGGCTGGCGGTTGTTGGTGTTGTTTTGGATAGGTGCTTTTCTAGTATTTTGGTTGTTGTGTGGAGGAAAAGCATTTTGATAAATCTGTAAGCCTGCATTGGGAGAGGTTTGGGCACCAACAGTGATTTCCTTCTAATCAATGAGGTCCTACACATAGTCTTTCAGTTTCATGCATCTGAGGGTGGTGTGACCGTTTACCCTATGGAACTTGCAATACTCATTGTCCTTGTACCATGCGGCTTTGGATTGGCTTGGATCAATTTGCTGGGTAGGAGGAAATTTGATGAGGTTTTCCTTAGCCAATTTCTCAAAAATAACATCCAATGGCTCACTAAGGGGTGTATAGTTTCTAGGTGCAGGTTAGAATCTGGGCTTTTTCCCTACAGCTACATTGATGGCATTAGCTTGATTGTTAGACCCTTAAAAGTTGGGTCTTGTATTGTGGTTTTGATAGCTTTGGTTATTTCATTGTTGGTAATTGATAGCTTGTTGGTTCTTTGTTTGATATGGTGGGTTAGACTGGTTTTGAGAAGGACCAACGATATTCACATGTTTGGTGTCAGTAACCCCATCTGTTGCAACATGCTTGTTTTTGTTCCAATACCTAGACTTGTCATTGGAATGTGATTGATTTTGGTTGGCCTCTTTGTAAATCTTTACCACACCATCTTTGATGAGTCCTTGCTCAAGGATCATTCGTTTCTCTTTGATATCCTTATAGGTCTGCAAATAGTTCATGGTCATGTGGTGAGCCAAGCTGGGATGTGCATTATCAATAAACATTTTCACCACATGGCATTCTGGCAAGGTGCAGGATATGCAGGTGGTAAGGGTTTGCCATCTTTGCAGGTATTTGGCGAGGCTTTCTCCACCTTTTTTGTTGGTGTGGACAAGATCAACTATTGATAGCTCTGTTTCAACAAGATGGGCATATTGGGCTACAAATGCTTCAGATAATTCAGCAAAGTTTTTAATTGTGCCATAGGGGATTCTATAAAACCATTCAAGAGCTGGTCCAGCCAAGCTTTTGGGAAAAAGGCGCAAGAGGAAGACATCATTGTATGCCATGTCCTGGCAATGCATGTAAAATTCTTTGATATGTGTGACAGGGTCTCCTTTTCCTCTGAATTTGTCAAATTTAGGTACCTCAAAGTGTTTGGGAAATGGTGTCGTGGTAATGGCTCTGTCAAATGGGTAAGGACACACATTCTCAAACTTGAATGTCTTTGGATCATTCCCTTCTTGGATGGCTTTCAAAGCTGTCTTCATTTGCTCCCACTCTGAATTGATAGGTGATGGTTGGGGTGCCGCCAATGTAGGAGTGCCTTGAGGTAGGTATGTGCTGGATGGGGCCACTGAATATGGATGGCTGTGAGGGATTTGTTGATAGGGATTGTACATTGTTTGGGCAGCTGCATGGTGGATGATGGGTTGTTGAGGGGGAGGTGGCGCATATTGCTGCATGTGCTGTGAGGCTTGCTGTTGATATGGGATTTGAGGTTGGGATTGAGAAACATAAGCTGGCTATGGGATAAATTTATTTCTTTGTAGAGGTAAGGTATAAGATGGTTGTGAGGCTTGGGGAAAGGATCAGAGGGCTTGTGGGGTTTGACCAATATATGTGGGTTGTGCCCCCATTTGGGATGGTATCTGCAAATAATTGGTGGTTGGCTGGGGTGGTGGATTACCTCCTAGAAGTGGCATTGAAAAGTAGTTGGTAATTGGAGGTAATGGATTAGTTGGTGGTGGAGGTGGTGGGAATTGAAAGCTTGGGAATGGAACTGATGGGGTTTGATAGCTTTGTGGCTAGATTTGGAAGCTTGGTAGAGTGGTGGTGGGAGCTAGGGTCACTTGGGAGCTTTGTAGAAGATTGGCAGTAGCTTGTGGGTTTTGATAGCTTTGTGGAGTGAAGGTAGTAGCTTGTGGTATTGAGCTCCCAAGACTTAATGGAAATGATGGGATTGTACTTTGGGCTGTGGTGAACAAGTTGGGGGTGATGAAAGGTTGATTACTTGGCCCCATGGGTGGCAACCCTGCTATATATTGCTGAGGTTGGCCAAAGATGCTAGCACTAATTTGGGAGATGGGTGGATTTGGAAGGCTGGGTTGGGGAGCAATAGCAATAGTGAAGGAGGTGAACGTTGAGGTGTTTTGAGTAAAGGGGGTTGGGAGCGGAGAGGTATGAACCAAGGATGGAGTGGTGGTGGCTAGGTTGGCTTGCAACATGGAGATTTCAACTTGGGTGGATGATGGTATGTTTGGGTCTGTTGGGTCATATGGATTGGCTGGAGGCTCTTCTTTTGGAATATATTGAGGATAATTTGGATCATAAGAGCCTATGGGTGGTGGCAGCTGCCCAAACAATGGGTGAGATGGATCTGATAATGGAGGGGGTCTTCCAAAGTCAAAGGTTCCTACATTGTCCCTTCAAAAATTAGCCATGATTGTCTCTTTGTTTTTATCTATAATGGCGTTTACCAATACTGCATTTCCTGGTTGGTTCATGAAAGCTTCAATCTCAGTAGGTGATGGCATAGCTGGCTCTAGGCTGAAGGATGGCTGAGTGCTCAAGGGGGGTGAGGCTGTTCGATCCAAATGATAGGGCTCCATTGTTTCTTTCTTCTTGGCTAAGCGAGTGACGGGTGGCATGAAAAATGCTCCTAGGGATGAGATGCAATAATGCTGATGGATGCAAAAGGGGGAAGGCTTTTCTATGCAAATGATTTCCTAGGTTGAGGCAAAGCTATATGAAAAAACCTAAGGAGGATTGGGTTGGGGATTCTAACTTCAAAAATATGTTGTCAAAGCACAAAAGGTCTGCTTTCCTATGTGCAAGCTTGTTGGTGATTGTGTCAACTTAAGGATAGACTGATTATCCTTTAGGAAGAACACGAGATTGACCACTTGTGGATCCCAACCTTTAGCTCAAGGTGATGAGGGATAACAAGTGACAAAGCTAGATTACCCTAGACAAAGCTCTGTCAAAGGGATAACCTTGGTGAGATTGGTGGATTTGGAAGATTTTAGGAATGGAAAACTTTTAGCAAGGTGACAACAATTTTGAAAGCTTAGATGTGCAAATTTTCGATTACTGGCTAGATGGTATGATTCTAAATGAGATGGATGAGCTAATAATGCTTAAGGGGATAACCTAAGATGGCTGGCTTTTCTACAAAGATGACTCTAAAGTGAAGCTTATCCAAGAAGATGTGGAGAAACAAGGGTGTCTAATCATAGAAATCATGCCTAGTTGGTAAGGCATAAGCAGGATTAACTCCTAGATGTTGGCTAAATTTGATGGTACGCTCTAACTAGGCCTCTTGAAGTTCTTCGTCGGTAGCTTTGTCCTCTGCTTTGTGGAGTTTGGCAATTCATGGGCTTGGTGTTATTTCTTTTCTCTTGGCTGAAAGTTCTTGGTATGCTAGAGATGGCTTGAGTTTGACCTTGTGAAACTTCTATTTGGGTTTGGGTTGTTCCGACATAAATTTCTGAATTTGCTTGGCTTTGGGAGATTTTGGTTGTTTTGCTTCAACTTGTTCAACTTCTAAAATAGGTAGTGACTACGCTAAGTGTGCCCTAAGCTAGGATTGACCAAGTTTGGCAAACATTCATTCAACAAGTAAAATAAAAACAAGCAATAGATAGGAACACCCAGATAGAAGTTTGTGGTTCTCAGAATGTGATACTTGCGTCGAGGAGTGTGTATGTTCTACAAATGTTTCGATCAGTCACTCCAAACACATTAACATCCTAGATGATTTTCTGCAAGGCTGACAGTTGGTTTAGCTAGGGAGTCCTCGATATACGCAAGGTACGTGAGGCCCAAATCCGTAGATGAGACCAAAAGGATGTCACACAGCTGAGAGGAGCGGTAACCCACTTCTCCTCTTTCACTTCTCAAGGGTATAAAGTTCCTTGAGGCTTAGCTCGAATGACAAAATTTTGATTCCAAGAGAGGTGTCTTTCGATTCACCTCCCGATTCTTATACTCCGCCGAAACGCTGGAGTTGAGGTCGTCCAAGGGGTGATGAAATCCCCAAGCAGGCCTCCTAAAAAGAAACAAGGTTTTGGATCCTAATCTTATGCACCCAAGATGGCCTCGAAAGACGACAAGGGGAGAGAAGACTTGGATGACCTTGGGCTAAAAAACATGCTTGTTCTTTTACCAACTGACTCTTATGTGTGCTAATCTAGACTTTGCAAGCACTCATTTTTAAGAGACAATGTTCAATTCCAACTTGAAGTGCCAACAAAAGTAAATCGATCAAAGAATGCAAACAATAAGAAGAGTTGGGGTCAACAAAAGAAAACTCGTGCGCCCGGAGGCCCTCCATGTCAAGTATCGATTAATTTTCTTTAAGGCATTCAAGATTGAGTGTGAGTTTGTTTTAAGCCCAAAATAAAAGTGTGTGAGATTCGATTTCAAGCGCGCACTCGGAGGCTCTCCACGTTAGTTGTTGTTCAATTTTAGTGCCCAAACTTGAAGTGTGATCGATTTAATCTAGAGTTTTGGCCATTTAAGAATTTTGATAAAGTTAAAGCAAACGTTCAAAGACCAAGTGAGTGAGTTAGATTGTGGAACATTTAACACCTTTTTCAAGTAGACCCATCCCCATAAATGGCGCTGAGATTGCAACCAATGGTTAATATTTGATGGGTGATTAGAAAAGAGGTGACTCCAAGGAACTACTCAAATTGATTTTTGTAAATTTGTATTTTAACTTAACAAAGTTTCTTAAATGTCCAAAAATCAAACTTTACCTAGATTGCATGTGGAAAAGAGATTTGTTTTGTTCAATTTTAGAAGCTCCAAATGAAATGTTTGATATTGCAATGGTTAATTGATCCTTGGCATTCAAGATTGGATTTTTTGTTTTAAGCATGCATTCCAAGGAAAGTTGATTTTAATCCATGGCATTCAAGAGTGTGTTTTGAGCAACATTCATTCAATGGAAAATGTGTTTAACCATTCAAGTTCATTTTTTAGCAACATGCATTCAAAGACAAATGGTTAAGCATTCAAGTTCATTTTTTAGCAACATGCATTCAAAGACAAATGGTTAAGCATTCAAGTTCATTTTTTAGCAACATGAAAACCTACAAGAAACATGGTTAGTGGTTCCATATGTGCTCCAACCTGCAATGAGACAAAAAAAAGCAATTTAGTTAGTTAGCCAAAATCTTCAAAAATGAGAGCTTAACTATGGAAAATTTTTTTAAAACTTTTTTTGTTGTTTTTTCTACGCGTAAAAATGCTTAAAATGGTCTAAATCCTACGGAACCACTAAAAGTCAAATTTTGATTTATACTCTTTTTTTAGCTACAAAGTGCAGAAAGCAGGCAGAGACGACAGTCTATCAAGCAGAGATGCCACAATATGGAGACGCTGAAATATAGAGACACTAGTATTCAAAGACGACAGAACAGATTTGCGGCACATAACACAGGTGACAAGCAAAGACGCCGATTTACGCAGATGCGGATTTTTGCAGACGACGATTTTCACAGACGCAAATTTTCGCAGATGTCAATTTTCGCAGACGCAGATTTTCGCAGACGTTGATTTGTGCAGATGTCGATTTTCGCAGACGCGGATTTTTGCAGACAGAACAGGTTGCAGACGCCAAAACTGCGCCAAAAAAGTTGAAAAATGCAAATTTTTTTTTTTTTTTTAGATGGTATTTCTTCTTCCTAAGTGCGTTCTTTAACCTGCAAAAACAAGAAAAACACCTTCACAACACACTCAAACAACAACAAACATTAGATGGTTAGAAAAATGACATATAGATGAAAATAGATGATTAAATGACCCATAGTGGGGTCCCACCGGGCGTGCCAAAATGTAGAACAAGAATTTTAGTGTGCAAAGAACATTAACAAATAAAGTAAACATTCACAAACCAAAAAAACTAAATTCACATATATGCTTAGACAAAGAAAGCAAACAAGAAGTGCAAACCTCACAAGAGAAAACACTCCATGCTTTCTTGATTCTGTAGATGTGTCCTTTTTCTGTGGATGTATACTCAAGATGCTCAAAAGCTGCTTCAATGGAGATGGGTAATGGCAAATTGGTAGCTTTGTGAGCTCTCAATTTGGCATTATAAGGGTAAGATAGATGGCTTTGGTTCTCAAAATAGCATGGTAACTTTAGCTCAAATATTGTTGATGAAATGGCTTGGGATGGGATTCAATTTATAGGCTAAGGGGTAGAGAGATGGAGGGCTTAGATGCAAGGATGGATGAAGGCTTAAGGAGGGCTAAGATGCACTCAAAGGGGAGCACATGGATTGTGCTTGTTTAGCACCAATGGGAAGGTGACACTTGTCACAAGGAGGATGAGTGTGAGAGGGTAGGGTAAAGGGTTGGTTAAAGGCATGATGAGTGGGGTTGAGTATGTAAGAGGGATGTAAGAGGAATGAGTGTGGAAGAGGGAAGAGTGTGGAAGATGGGTGTAAGAGTCATGAGTGGGCTTGTAAGAGTCTTTTATGTTTTGTAAGAGCACTCATGACTTAGTGGTTGGGTTTTTTTGAGGGGAGACTTTGGTTTGGATTAGGAAAGTCTTAAACTTGTTTAAGGAATGTGACAACATTAGGGGGTGGATTAGGCTTGGGTTTAGGATTAGATTAGGGATGTTAGAGATGTGCAAGTGGATGGCATTAATGAGGGTGGGTGAGTTAGTGGCTAAGCTTGGTTAGTATGGGTGGATGGGGTGGATTAGGCTAAATGGAGGATTAGAGATAGGTTAGGGGTTTTTGAATTTGAGGATTTCATTTATCAAATAGATTTATTTAATAAATGGGGATTTTTGGAATTAGATAGGAGAAAAGGATTTAATTGATAAATAATAGATTATTTGATTTATCAATTAGGACTATAGATGATTAATTAAATTAATCAACTAGGGATGGCAAAGGATTAATTAAATAAGAATTTAATTAATGATGCCTTTAGAGATGGCTAAATTAGATTACCAAAGCAGTGTAATCAAATTTAGGTGTCTACACTTATAACTTATATATACGTAATATGATTAACAATATAGTATTACATGCTATAATAATCAACAAAATGAATAAAATATAACTAACAATGTCAATATAATGATATAAGCCACCTAAATATAATAATGATAAGTTAATAAGTAATCATAATTCAAATCAACATATTAATAAATAATCTATTATTATCTTATATGTCATTAGTTTAATCAATACTAAGCATAATAATATAAGATAAGTATTTTATTATAGTTGTATTTATTATAAATATTATTATATTTTAACTAAACTATAAATATATATTACATCAAATAAAATTACCAAAAGTTACTAAATGAATAGTCATGAACCTTCACCCACTCACATATATTAGAGGGAAACAATGTTTCCAAGAAGGCATCGAATAATTTTGTTCTTCATTTGGAATGATCAAAATTGGGTCATCACAAGTGGTATCAGAGCATAATCCTGCCATCCTAAGGAATTTTGTTTTTAGAGTAGGAAAATAAAGAACAATATGAAGATCAAATAGAAAAGTAGATATTAACATTTAGAAAATTAAGTCAGCAAGTAAATAAAGATGGGGAGAGTATATTGTTCATGTTAATCTGGTAAAGGACCAATATTACCAGAGCCAATACAATTATGAAGGTTGGAACCTATTTTAAACTATAATGGAGGGATTCTTTGGTGCATCCTTGAAGAATAATACAAGCATCATGCTCATTATCCAAGAATGAGAATAAAAATATCAATTTTTATCTATTCAAGACATTATTTAAGCCTAAGATATTAATTTTGAATGTTTATTTTGGCACAAAGAAAATTTGATATCAGTAACAAGATGAATAGAGTTAAATTTGTGTTTAATCAACTATATTTTGTCAGGGAATAATAGGATTGGCATATATCCTACACTATTACAATGATGATAAACAAAGATAAGGTGACTTAGATATAGATAACAAACACATCACATACAAAATCCACACTTCCATCCACAATATTATGGACTTTCAGAATAATATTTTTGTCATCTCACAAATGTTACTTCCAATCAATAACTACCATCATATTTGGGAACATATACTTATGCCTCTTCATCCTAGGAATGGTTCTATTCCATTAATGGTGACAACATTAAAATAGGGATCAATTCTAGTCCAAACTGCTAATAAGTTGCCACAATTTGATAAGCAATGAAATTATCAACTCAATCAAATAAATGTATTATGATGTTTCTCGATTTGTAGAATATGCACAAGAGGGATTTGTTAAGGAAAAATTAATTATAAAGAGTATGTCATGTGTAAATGGTTTGACCTTATTTTTGAGGTTATTTAGAAGAAAAATTGGTAATAAAAAAAAATCAATAAGGAAAGTATGTGAAAAAAGAGCAAAAACCCATCAATCCTATTAAAGGGAGTGTGCACACGGCCGGGAGGAGTAGATCAATCTCATTCGGGCAAGAGAATCTCAATATGGATAAATATTTGAGGGAGCCCCAAGCTAACCATGTCCAAACTTGAAAAGCAATAAATCTACCATCCATAATGGAATTAAACATGTACCTAGTTGGTAGGGAGTGCGCATAGGAGGAGGAGTAAATCAGTCTAGTTGGGACAACAAAATCCCAATATGGATAAAGATTTGAGGGAGCCCCAAGCTGAGCATGTCCAAACTCGAGTAGTAGTAAATCTACCATCCACTAGGTAATTAGACATCCTATTATAGTACTAGCTAAAGTAAAGTTGTTAAAATATGCATCTTCAATAACTTTTGATTCCTAGACAAGGGAAAGGAGTGCAACATTCATGATCAAAGTGGTAAAACACTCCATTACCTTTTCTTATTTCAAATTCTAAGAAGGGTTCTAATAATTTTTTAACATGTATACTATGTGTCTACATCATGTCTTCATGCATAAATATGTTTGCTTCGTGTCTTCCTTGTGTCTTCATGCATTCATGTGTCTACTTCGTGTTTACATTGTGTTTTCATTCATATATTCTTGCATAAGACCATCATATACTAACATGTATACTTTTACAAGTATTTAATGTGTATGCAGGGAAGCCAAGGAATCTGAGCTATGAATCAATTAGGATCGTATTTATTGCTTGAGGACAAGCAAAATTGAGAGGGACAGACTTTTCATGTCCCCATTTTAATAAGATTTTAATAAATACTATAACAAATATTAATAAGTAATATCGATAACAAAACTAAATATTAAATTATAACATAAAATATAATTATAATTATAGTCAATTATAGACAATTAATATAAACTATTCTATATAAGTCTGATAATACATATGATAATAAATGTAATAATAAATAATAAATACATAGCATTCAAACATACTTATAACTTATATATACATAATATGATTAACAATATAGTATTGTAATACCCCAAAATTGGCACATTGGCATATTAACAAATTCTGGTCTATTCAATTATTCCTAAGTCCTATTTTACTAGGCAATTCTGATTCTGATAATCTCTACTCGACCTAAGTGTCAAATGCAGAAAATCATTAATCTATATTAATCACTTTAATTAATTCCTAAATATTCATTAAATTGGCTAGATTAACTTTTTAATTGAATTAATTTAATTATAAGTGTTCATACTTTAATTAAATTAAATTCACCCCTTTAGCTAATGTATTAAGGAATTAAATATATTTGATTTAATAAGATATTCCCTCTTTTTAATTAATGAATCTAATTATTCAATTAATTAAAGTTTATCCATTTATGAGGTCATATTATATTTTATTAAATTAAATATTCTCTCCAAATCTTATCTTCAGTTCAGAAATAGAAACTTTGGGTGAACTAAAATAAAAAAGTGGATTAAACTATTTTATTCCTTATTCCACTCCAAATTAAATTGGTTAACTCCTTTTTACACTCAATAACAACTAGTTAACTTCCTTTTCTTAAGGAATTTTACATTATAACTAAGTCTCACCTTCAATCTGG
Source organism: Cupressus sempervirens (assembly GCA_028749045.1). Taxonomy (NCBI): domain Eukaryota; kingdom Viridiplantae; phylum Streptophyta; class Pinopsida; order Cupressales; family Cupressaceae; genus Cupressus; species Cupressus sempervirens. The sequence continues at coordinate 249,215,560 of CM053792.1, read as the reverse complement.
ATCATCCATTCAAATTAATCTTAACCATCAGTTGATTCTAGGGTTCTATTTAAGAAGCCTTTGATTCCTCATTATGAAGGTTGATTTAAATTTGCATCGAACTTATGCTGGAATATCTGCTCATTTTCTCTTGCATTCTTAGTTGAATATCCTTGCATATCAATCTCATATAGTTTAATAATGCATCCATTTAGATTAATTGTTCTTTCTTATTCTTAGAATAATCTTTCATACATTTAGATTAATCTTGCATATCTTATATAGCTTAAAATCCTTCATTCTAGAGGTCGAGTTGCCTACTTCTCATTCTAAGAGCAAAGGAAAAATCCTTCTAGTTAGAAGGCAACAAGTCAAACTCTTAGATTACTTGGAAGAATAATCTCATATTCATTCTAGGATGATCTTTTAGATAATGATTGTGTTGAAGTGTGTGTGAGGATCTAAGGCTCACACTTCACATATACGTTTCTGGCACCCACTGTGGGGCTAAGAAATCAAAATTTTTGGCCTCATTTACTCTATTTTCTACATTTTTTTATGATTCTGTCATGGTCATCCATACTATTTTCCAAATTTTTGCAAGAGAAATTTCATTTTCACATAAAGAATTGAGGATTTTGCCTCCTTCATTGCACTTTCTTGTGTGAAAAAGTGCATAAATGCATAGTTCCTCATGTAGTGCACATCATTTTCTCACATAGGCTTGTGCATGATCTTGTGCAAAATCTTGCAACAACATGTGCAAATACAATATTCAGAATTCAAATTTATCATTATACATTTGATTAACTATATTTTTTGAAGCATTTTCATTCAAATTTCTGGTTTGCAACAACTCAATAGTGGTTTGAAGGACATTTATTTTTTATTTAAAAAAAAAGTATAAAATGAATTTTGACTTTTAATGTTTTCATAGGTTTTGACATTTTCTAAGCTATTTTATGGGTAGAAAAAAGAACAAAAAAAGTTAAATTTTAATTTCCCATAGTTAAGCTTCTACTTGGGGATTGCTAGAATTTTTTTTATAGACATCATAACTCATGTTTGGTATATACTTTCATTGCTCTAGCTCATAGTGAATGCATGTCGAAGCCACCTTATCAAAACATTTGAAACAAGTACTAATTGTGTGATTGTAGGACACTTTGTCAAAGATACGCATGTCAAAAACTCATTCAAAATCCACTTAAAATGTTGTATTTTCTTTATTTCTTTCCACACAGTATAAATAGGGCTTGTGAATTTTGTAGGGTGCAAGACAGGGGAATAGGGGAGTATGCTCTTTACCACTTGGAAGTGATGCTCAATGTAAATCAGAAACCTAGAAGCTCTAAAAGATAGTACCCAAGGGAGGCAAGCAAGTTAGTGTTTCTCCCAAATGAAGCCTTTAATGAAGAGATGATGATTTCCTTTTAGGGAATCAAAGTCTTGGAATAGGACAAGGTGGGATCGATAAGCTATCTTGGTGATTAATATGTCTTGCATGTTTGGGTAAGGTAACAAGGTAGAGGAGTATGCTCTTTCCCCTTGAGGAAAATCAAAAACTTGGACCCTTAGATCCAAACCATTAGTTTGAATCAACCTTTAGAGGGACTTCTGAAGTGATCCAACCTCCATGAATGACCAGAGTGAGCACATTCCTTTTGCCAAAGATTCCAACTCACTATAATAAAGAAGCTTTGTAGAGCAAAAGATTCCAAAGCCATATTAATTTCCTCTTCTTCATTTTGATATCACATATCAAGAAAAGGCTCTGTAAACTGCACTAACCGACACCAACCCCAATCTTGCTAGTCAAGTGTATGCACTTATAAATGTTGGTGTGGGTTGATGGCCTCAAATTTTCTTGCAAAGCCACTGAGGATTAATATGAATGGAAGCCAAGTAAAAACCTCTTAGATAGTTGCTACCTAGTTCACCTCTAAAAGGAAGCATAATCTTTGTGGAAGGAGGAGGAAGAATCTCTCCTATAGAACTCACCATAGGCATGTACCTGAGCATTGGAAGGTGGTATATAGGCTTGACCCTTACCACAAGGGTGTTAATTCAACATATATGTTATTGAGCCCTTGGAATACACCAAAAACATGGGCGCTCTAGTGGGGTGACATGACTATGTGAGGAAAACACATGCACATAAGTTGTGGGACAAATATTTTTATTCGTCTACTATTTTTGGTTATAGGGATAAAGAATTTTTGTTATTGAGTCTTAAAATTTTCCAAGCCTGTCAAACAAACAAAAAATCAAGACTCCCCCCATCCCTCTAAGTTGCTTTGCCCTCAGTTAGATTGTTTGCAACTACTGCTTGTTTCTTGTGTTATCTAAAAAAAAACTATCTTTTTGAAACCAAATACTATTTAAATACTTAAAAACCATCTTGCTATCTACTTAAAATCTATCAAACAACCAATAATCTATCTAGAACTGTCAAAAACATTGAAAATCTCTTCAAAAATCTATCTCAATTGTTAGTCTAGTCCTTGTTTTCGCACACTATTTTGAAAAATTTTGTGCGAGAACCTATTGAGCTTGCACTTCTTGGCATGGTCCTATCCAAGTCCTCATTTAGTCTTGTGCAAATCTCTATGTGAGATCTTGCAATCTATCCTACTATGTTAGAACCCTATTTTCTTGTTAGTTTAGCACTTCCTTGTGCATCTTTGTACAGGTTCTCATGCGAGAAACCTAGTCAAAATTTGTTGTTCTGAATCTTCACCTGGTTCTTTGTGTCCTTTTGTGCAATTCCCTGAGAATCTTCATGTTGGATCTTATATTAAAACTGCCAACTTGTTCTATCAAAACTATCTATGCTCTAAATATTGTCTATTACCTACAATAGTTTACATCTTTTCTATTTGCAAACAGTGTCAAACAATGACATCTTGCTTAGCTAAACACTTATAACCTACACATAAACTAGTCTTGTCTCTTAGTTAATTTGACTTTGTTCCCTCATGCTTATCATACTTGGTTTCATGATAGTCATAATCTTTGGCCATTCTAACCATTACTTAGCCAACTTTTACTCTAGTATACAACACTTTTATCTTTCTTTTTTGAGACTATGTTCTAGTGTGGTCCTTGTCTAGACTTTTGCCTTTTGTCCTTGTCTATGACTGTGGCAACAAGAAGTGGAAACATGTTTTATCCTTCTAGATTTAGATGAGGTAGAGATAGAGGTCATAATCATGATAGAGATCATTTTCATGTTTTATCGTTCTAGATTTAGATGAGGTAGAGATAGAGGTCATAATCATGTTTTTATCCTCGTATTTAGAGATCATTTTCTATAAAATTACAACAAACTAGGAACCCCTTGTACCAAGAGAATCCTAAAACTAGAAAAGGTCATACATCTCCAAACAACATTACTGAATTCTTATTTAGACAACCTTTTTAACCAACATACACTAAAACTTATCACATTACTAAAATGGCTAAACAAGAACCAGAACAATGAAAACATAGAAGAGACCAAGATCAACATAGGACTAAAAGAAATTGGGAACCTTTTACTGACGAGAATGAAGAAGAGGTAGAAATACTCCCTAAGCATATCAAAAAATGTTGTAAAGACAAAAACATCCACAAAGTCATGGAGATCTTACTTAATGAAGGGAAAGAGAAATACTTTCTCAAACTTGCTCAAGAGGGAACCAAGCTACCTCATCACTTTGATGTTGAAACTATCATTGCACCTGAAGAGGAGACTAAAATGTCTAAATTGAAAAACCAATTGAAGATAATGCAAGACCAACTAGCCCAAATGATGCATGATAAAGAGAAACCTACAAAAACATACACTCTAGATGCTCTTTGTCCATTTCCTTTTGACATGAGCATAGACATGCCTCCTTTTCCAAGAGGAGTTGAGTTACCTAAGTACAACAAATACTTTGGAACTACAGATCCCCAAGATCATTTACAAGAATTTGGTGCCTTATCTATGGAATTTATGCATAATTAGACATATCTCATGCACCTATTTCCAAGAAGTCTAGGTGGTTAGGCTATGCAGTAGTTTTCACAATTGCCTACATGTATCAAAACATTCAATGAGATTGCAAACTTGCTTGTCCAATAGTACTCTCACAACATACAACACTTGGTCAACATTTGAGACTTGTGTAATCTTAAACAAAGAGTTGGGTAACTTTTCCTCAAATTCCTTCAGAGATGGAGATAACTTTACACCAAATCACTCATGTAAAATCCCTGAAACAAAAAAACTTGATATCTTTATGGATAATCTTTTACCTGATTTTGGGTATAAGGTTAAACTTAAAGGTCCATATACCTTCGAAGATATGGTCACACAAGGTATCGAGATAAAGGAATTAATGATCAAAAAGGGAAAGTTAACCTATCAAAAGGAAACTAAACAAGGATCCACCTCTAATAAGGAAAAATCCAAGTATGTGAACAAAAATTGAGAGGTTGTGCATGACAGAGTTGTTGATAACATTACTCCTAAACCTGCTAAGGTAGCTTTCAATCTCACAGACAATCTCAAAGTATCCAAGACTATTGAGAAACCTCCTTCTAACAAAAAGATAGTTGGAAACAAATTAAAGAGCTTATCTTGGGTTACACGCCCAAAACAAGAATTCACACCTCTTGGTGAACCTTTGGATGTTGTTTATAAGAGCTTTCCGCAAAACAAGCTCATTTCTTTGTTGGATAACTCTCATCCTTACGATCCACAATCATGACCACCATGGTGGAATGAAACCACATTTTGTGAATATAACCAAAATAAAGTCACAAAACTAGAAATTGCATCAACTTGCATCACAAAATCCAAGACCTAGTTGCCAATGGTGACATTGTTGTGGATGGACATAACAAGAACATAGATCATAAGGCTTTTAAGGAGCCATTTCCATCTTATGAAAAAAGAGAAAACTCAAAATATGAACCTCATAAATAGATCAACTACATGTACTATAATGATGATGATGAGATAGTCCATATGGTTGAACTATTTCTTATTTTTGTGCCCCCGCCAAAATTTGAATTTTAAATGCCCAACCCGCCAACAGTCACTTCCCAGTTTAATATTATTTTAAACACCCCCACGAACATCAAAAAATTAAATGATTGAACCTTTTGTTATTCCTTATTATATTTCTGTGGGCCTGCAAGTTCCTCATCATCAGATCTTAGAAGATCTACGGTTCCCTGCTTCCTCGCATTTTCCAAATGCATGATCTTTAAATAATGTGAGAAATCCTTTTTGTGATGCATGGCAAGTGGGTCCATTTTGATCTTGTGGACCGTAGGATGAATAGGTGGTGGTTGAGTTGGTAGATCGATTGGTGCTCACTTCCTTGCATTCTGAGCTTTGTTAGACCTTCTGACAATGCAGGAAAGCTAGTTGTTGACACGCATCCAGATGATGTCACGGCAGATGGTTGCAGTGATCTAGAAAGTATGAGTTACAAGCAACACTGGATCTCCCTAGATCAAGGGTTGGCACTTCCCTGCATTATCAAGATGTGAGGAAATTAAAAAATGCAGGGAAGTAGTTTGGCGACACCTATCTCGCTGATGTCATGGGCCCACTTTCTTAGAAGGTATCGACAGGTGGTTTGTCTTCTATGGCAACTGTCAGATAGGTTAGAGTACGAAGGTGAATCTTATTGGCCCATCCAATTAACTAGGTATACAGTCTTGCATAGATTTTGATCAACATCAGATCTTTAAGGATCGAGGGCTAACACTTTCTTGCATTATCAAGATGCAAGGAGATTAAATATTGCAGGAAAGCGGGTGGAGGGCACGTGTCTTGCTAACATTATTTGCTTGCCCTCCTCACAGGAAGATACTGGATAAGTCCTCACTGTCCGATGTGATTTGATCCATGGCTGAGGCTTTCTCACAAAATCAAGGTGTAGGCAAGACAAATATTGCGGGGAAGTGATTTGGCAAAACATGTCCTAGGTGATGTCATGGTGGATGTTCTTAGAGGTTTAGAAAGCACAAGTTATGTTCACTATCCGATGTAGGTAGATCAAGGGTTGGCACTTCCCCACATTATCAAGATGTGAGGAAATTAAATAATGCGAGAAAGCGGGTAGCTGCCACGTGTCTCTGCGGGACCAGTTTCTCTGTGGGTTGCCAGTTGGATGCCATGTGTTGCTAGGTGTGATATGGATAATACTAGGTGTGCTGATAGTGTTTCGTGGGCTCAGAGGTTTAAAGGCAAAGCGTAGGAAATGATGAGTCTTCACGATCATTAGATTAAGGAAGATCCACAACGGGTGCTATCTCACTATGGGAAATTGCTCGGAGGATACCCATAGTGACATAGCACCTAGGTAACATGCATCCTTACGAGCTCAGCCAAGATTGATAGTTAAGGGGGTGGCGGTTATGTTGTTGCCATCACGGTCAGGGTTTGCAAGATGGCACGATTAGCGATGAAAGACATGGTCAACTCGAGGAGACTTTGCAAGGTGGCAAAAAGATAAAGGACTGTTGGTCCACGTGGCTCATCCCAGTGCCAAGATAGGTTGTTTTGCTGACCTTGTTGATTCATAAGATAGAAATAGGGGAGATTAGGTTTTGCCATGCGATTTGATCTCTGTTATTGATTCCAACCACCAGAAGTGAATGCAAGACAAGGAAGAACACTCCACTGCCCCAGTTGATCCATCTACTTGGTTAGAGCATAGTTATGGTGCTATTTTTGTCCTCTCAAGGCACTTTTTTGCAACAAAGATTAGAAATTTCTTCAGATCCCCATGATTGTTCCCTGCAGGACTTAATGGCAGGTGGTTGCGGGATAGTTTTGGAGGGAAATCTCAGTTATGCCTGCACTATAAAGGCAATTTTTGTAAATTTTGTAAAGGTTGATCCTTCTCTAACTTTCCTCTACTGTTGCTCTATAATTTCAGTGTAAAAATCGCCTTTGCCTTTGAATTGAATGATATTCTACCTTATCTCCTTCAGCCATTGGTGTGAAAGTGCAAGAACTCTTTGCCTCTCACTAATGTTTTGTAGAGATCTGTAATTTGCATGACTGTATCTCCTTGGATCTATGAATGATATATAAGTGAATCTCTCTTTCCTTGTGTCATTCATCTTGGTCTTCTGATCTGCATGTGGTTTTTAGATTAAAGCAAGTCTGAATGTGTATATCTTTAGTTTCATTCTGGTTCAAAAGTGCATATATGGGCAGAGATTGGTCTGAACACTCTATTTTGGTGCATCACCTCTTTAGATTAGATTAGGTAGATTTGCTTTCATGCTCTCTTTCTCCCTTTTCCTCTCCAAGAGTATTTAGGTGCATCCTGATAGTAAGAGGAAGCCGGCCTTCTCCAGAGACTCAACCTCACAGTTCAAGTCCCACAACTTGGAGGTTGTTTTCATGTTTCACTAGGTTGTCCTCATGCATAGGTTTTGGACAAGGGTGCAAACTGAAGTGACAACATGAACCTGTGGATGTCGAGTACTATGATGTTATCACCATCAATGGCAAACAAGATAAAACTAAACCTAAGACACCATTTGTCTTAATAGGCCCTACTTCCAACACATCTAACAATGAACTATCACAATCTTGTGTCAATGTTGTTATGCATTCTTGCACTAAGTTGGTCCTCAAAGGCCCTATGCCTTCTACTCCTAAGCTAGAACAACATAAAGACAAACCTCTTGCCAGTCCATTAGGCAAAGGAATAAAAATTGCAACAAATTTTGTGGCTACTAGGTACAATATTCTTGATCAGTTACAATGAATAAATTCTTAAATTACTATCTTTGAATTTCTCAAAATCTCACCTGCTCATAGGTAGATTCTTGACAAAGCCCTCACTGAGGCAAAAGTCTTTCAAGGTTTTGATCTTGAGAGGTTGAAATCTATGGTAGGTCATCTAACCTGAGCTTACCATATGAACCTCTCTAAGGAAGATGATAACTCAATAAGTCATCCACATAATAAACCTCTACACATTGAGGTCATGATAGACTTGAAATATATCTATCATGTGGTTATTGATAATGGAGCTAGTTTAAACATTGTCTCTATTGCTCTGCTTAGATAATTGGACTATTTAGAAGAATCCATTGATGCTCATCATAAGATAACTATCAAAGCATATGATGAAGTTGAGTGAAAATCTTTAGGTCTTGTGATATTGCTTCTCTATGTTGGTCCTGTAGAAAGGGATGTCACTTTTTAGGTCCTTGACATTCCCTTAGCTTACAATATTTTGATAGGAAGACCATGGATACATGAGATGTGAGCTATGCTATCTACTTATATCGTAAAATTCCCATTTCATGGATTTAAAGTCACCATGCCTACAACTACTAGCTATACCTATAACATGCTAAAATCTACTAAAAACTTTGTACGTACTAATAGGGAATCTATAGACCATCATGATAACAAGCTAAAGCAAATTAAATAGTCACTCAAGTTGAAAGAAATTGGAATGGGTGAATATCACATAGAACCAGTTCTGTCTTTGACATCTCTTTCCGAGTCTCCTCATCATTATGGGAGACCCTCTGAAGTGAAGAGACTATTTGTGTTAACACCTCAAACTAAGTACAATGGTACCTTTTTCAAAGATATTTTACCTCTCGGGGATGAATCTAAAAATAGAGCTATTGCTACATGGATCTACAAAGAAGAAACTCTAGTTGACCTCATAGAATAGGCTCATGAAATTACTCTTGAAAAATATGGTCCCAATCTTAGACTCATGAAATTTTTTTCCTACAAGGGGACTGGTACTATTGGATGCAACAAAAATGGTTTAGTTGACCCCATCAAGGTGATAGCTAGAAGGAATTAAGACACATCTAGTCTAGGCTTCAAGAAGATTCCCTTCCATTTAGGGATTAACAAATTTATACTAGAACCTAAGAATTCATTAAAAAATGAGTCACAAGCTAAGTCTGACAACCATGAAGATAATGCTAATGATGAGGATCCTTATCCTTATCTAATTCTTGATGATCTTGCTAAATTCATTGTAGAACAAGATGATTTTGTACCATGTGTCAGTACCATGGATGGTGATAGAAACTCTTCTAACAACACTAGTGATTCTCCCTATATTCAACAAGAACAAGAAGAGTCTAGTCATGCTCTACACATTGAGTACCTTTGCAAAAATTGAGAGGATAAAGGAGAGTTTTTCCCTATCATTATTGAGGAATTCTATAGTTTGTCTCCATGTAGCATAGATTCTCAAGAGTATGAATTCGACTCTCTCTCTTAGAAGCAACTATAGACAAAGACATAGATCAAGTTCATGTCTATGAAAACCTCCTTAAAGTAGGTGAATCATCTAGGGTTAAGTTAAATGAGTCCTACCAACTAGTGTCCTCGAGTCTTCAGTTAATGATGTTAGTGCTCAAAGGAATTTAAACACACTTGTGGATGAAGCTACTCTAGGTCTTGAATTACTGGTCCAAGCATTTAATGATTATACTATGAACATAGTCAAACCCACCATATCTCTTTCACTCACTTATCTTGAGCTCATGGACTAGATTTCTAATGCATCTAGTGAAGTCCCTACATTCCAAAATGACTATGCTCTTGCCTGTTACTTAAAAGTTGTCGAACCGATAACATCTTCCACTAGGGAACAAAGTGTCAACATGACTAAAGATGACATCAAATATCTTAGTTAGACAATAAAAAAGAAAAGAAATAGAAGGTTTAATGGTGAAAATCATATTGTGGTATTATTGGAACCTAAAATAGTAAAAATAAAAGACATATCTAAGGGTGAAAATATCTCTGAGGCACCTGTAGATGAGATATTTGACACACTTTCTAGTCATTTTTAGGAAAGATCATTAATCCTGATAGAACCAACACAACTAATCAACTTGTTAATAGAAGAACATCCTCATAGTATACATCTTGCATAGTCACTATCTCCTGAAGAGAAAGAGGAATTCATTTCTTTCTTCCAAGAGAAAAAGATAAACTTTACATGGACATATTCAGATATGCTAGGACTAGATCCTAATCTCATAATGCATCACTTGTCCATTGCATTAAGAGTTAAACTAGTCAAACAAAAACTTAGAAAAATGCATCCTCATGTTACATTGCTTTTCAAATCTAAACTGGAAAAACTTCTAAAATCTGGTTTCATTTGAGCTATTGATTACACTAAATGGATATCAAACATTGTTCTAGTCTCCAAGCATGAAAAATCTATTAGAGTTTGTGCATTTTTCCAAGATTTGAACTTAGCATGTTCGAAGGATGATTTTCCACTACCTAGAATTGATATGATAATAGACATGACAATAGGATATGAAATGTACTCACTCATGGATGAATTTTCTGGTTATAATCAGATCAAAATTGCACCAAAAGATTAGGAAAAGATTGCCTTCACTTGTGCATGGGGAACTTTATATTGGAATGTGATGCCATTTGGCTTGAAAAATGCTGGTGCCACATATCAAAGAGTAGTTACTACAATTTTTCATGACATGATGCACAAAACAATGGAAGACTATGTAGATGATACTCTGGTTAAGAGTGCAAAACACAACACTCAACTTCAAGATTTGGGACCTATCTTGGATCGCATGGAGAAATTTAGTCTAAGAATTAACCCCAAGAAATATGCATTTGGGGTAACATCTAAGAAATTACTTGGTTACATTTCGTCTACAAAAGTAATTGAGGTTGATCTAGAGAAATTTTAAGTGATCATGGATATGCCTCTACCTCGTAATATTAATCAAATGAGGGGCTTACAAGGAAGACTTCAATCCATTCGTAGATTCATCTTACAGTTGGTGGATAGGTTGCAACCTTTTACCAAAAAAATTGTATAAAGTTGTGAAATATAACTAGAGCCAAGATTGTGAATACAGTTTAACACAAATAAAGAAATACCTTGCTCATCCACCAACCTTGATGCCTCCTATTCATGAGAAGCCTCTTATTTTTTACATCTTAGCAACAAAAACATCTTTTGGTATCTTGCTAGCTCAAGAAGACAATGATAATAAGGAAAGAGCTATTTACTATCTGAGCCTCACATTGATCTCATATGAAATGAACTATAATATTATCAAGAAAGCCTACCTGGCAGTCATCTTTGCTTCCCAAAATTTGAGACACTACATGCTTGCTCATACTACGTGACTAGTTGCTAAATTGATCCACTAAAATACTTACTGAGCAAGACAACTCTAATAGGTAGGTTAGCTAAGTGGGTCATGATCTTAAGCGAGTTTGATATTTAGTATGTTGAATGGAAGGTTATCAAAGGATAAGCAATTGCTAATTGATTAGCAGAGGCACCAATGTAGAGTCTTCTTTTACCACACATTGACTTTCCTAATGAATCAATTCTAATGCTTACACACCAAACTTGGGTGATGTTCTTTGATGGTTCCTTCACACAATAGGTATCCAGTGCTAGGTTATTGTTCATAACACCTCAAAAGTATTCAATACCTAAGGCATACAAGATTTTTTTTCCTTGTACAAACAACATCATAGAATATGAAGCTCTCATTAATGGCATGAAGATGGTAGTTGAATGGAGAGTAGGTCAATTGAACATCTTTGGTGATTAATAGCTCATAATCAACCAGGTCAATGACATATATTAGACAAAGGATGAGAAGTTGATCCCATATAAATGCATGGTGGATGACATGAAGAAATACTTTTCTCATATTACTTTTCAAAAAATTCCTCGAGTAGACAACAAAGTGGTTGATGTCATGGCTACTCTTGCTTCCTTGTTACAGATGCCAGAGAATGATATTCAACACAAGTTCTTGGTAGAAACATTACTCTACTCTACCTATAACTCCCCTGAATCTTAGATGATCTATTTTATTGTAGGACATGATTCATCTTTCTGCCACCATATATACTCTTATTTGTGTGACCAAACAATTCTGGATGGTCTAACCTAGAATAAAAATGTCACTTTATCCACAATGCTTCATGGTATGTCATTATTACTAATGACTTGTTTAGGAGAGGTCTTGATAGAACACTCCTTAGGTGTCTAGAACTTGATGAGTCCAAATGTGCATTAATTGATGTCCATGAGGGCATTTGTGGGTCTCACTCTAATGGCTTGACACTAGCTCATAAACTTATTAGAGCTGGTTACTATTGGCTGAATATGGAGCAAGAGATAATCAAATATGCCAAGTCCTTCAAACAATACCAACTCCATGGGCATCTAATTCATGCTCCAACCAAAGAGCTACTTCCATCTATCATGCTTTGACCATTCCAACGATGGGCCTTTGATCTTGTGAGTCAAATGCACCCATCATCTTCAAATGGACACAAGTTCATTATTACAACTAAAAAATACTTTAGTAAGTAGGTAGAGGCAGTATCTCTCTCTATAGAAAATGGGAAAACTATAGCTCTATTCATCACAAATTACATCATATGTAGGTATGGTGTACCTTTCTCCATTATTATTGACAATGGAGGATAGTTTAAAAATAAAGATCTGAAGGAGTTATGCAAGAAGTTCAAAATCATACAACATAGGTCTTCTATCTATTATCCTCTAGGTAATGGTCAAGTAGAGGTATCCAAAAAGGTGATCCTTAAGATCTTGCATCTCACAGTTAGAAAATCTAGAAAGGACTAACACCTTCAAATTAACCTAGCTTTATGGGCTTACAGAACAAGTATCAGAACTCAAATGGGTACAACATCCTTTGCCCTAGTATATAGAGTAGATGTTGTGCTTCCCATTGAGGTTGAAATTTCTACCTTGAGAATTTCCATGAAGGGCCTCATTACTGATGATGACTATAGAATATCTCAACTTCAAGAGTTAGTATTGTTAGATGAGTGTCGACAAGTGGCATGTGATCATCTTCAAGCTTATTAGCAGCGTATGTCCAAAAGTTACAATAAGAAAGTTAAGCCACATGACTTCCAACTAGGTGATCTTATTCTAAGAGAAAACCCTAAGAATTAATAATAAAGGGTACAAAAAGGGAAGTTCAAACCCAATTAGCTTGGTCCCTACATAGTCACTGCAATATTTAGATCTAGTTCTTACCAAATTTCTATAGCTAAGGGAGAGGTGGTCAAGCAACCCATCAATACTCTACACCTGAGGCGGTTCTACAGCTAATCTAGTTTCCAAAGCTCTCTATATTTATCTAAATTTCTTGAAAAAAAGTCTAAAAATTGAAAAAGGTCTAGAAGAAAATACCCTGGTGAAAACCTAGCAATAGGTACCTTGGTAATACCAAAAACATTTGAAAAAATAAAAAATATAATATAAAATAAATTGAAAAACAAGAAAAATGCCATTGATGGAAACTTGGAAACAGGCATCATGTTAGTAAAAAGAATTCTTGCCAAGAAGGTGAAAACCTAGTAAACATGTACCTCTTGTTCCCAATGTAATATCTTGCAACACATCTTCTGGCTCATGTAAAGTTTCTCTCCTACTTTAGTTTTCCACTTTCACTCATGTGTCCATGGATTGAATCTTGTCATAAATTAAGGGCAACACCCTATAGTATCATGGAATCTCTCATGTCAGTCACCAGTTGATCTAACTACATCTGCCTACTATTGCTTGTGTCACTTTTGAGATTCCTCTCATGGAAGATTTCTCTCATGTCAGTGACCAATCATTCTAACCATGTCTACCTACTATTTCTTGTGTCACTTTTGAGATTCCTCTCATGGAAGATCTCTCTTATGTTAGTCACCAGTTGTTCTAACTACATCTACCTATTATCGCTTGTGTCACTTTTGAGATTCCTCTCATGGAAGATCTCTCTTGCATTAGTCACCAGTTGTTCTAACTGCATCTACCTACTGTCACTCATGTCACTTTTGAGATTCCTCTCATGGAAGATTTCTCTCACATTAATCACTATTTTTTCTAACTGTGTCTGCCTACTATCACTCATGTCACTTTTGAGATTCCTCTCATGGAAGATCTCTCTCACATCAGTCACTAGTTGTTCTAACTACATTTGCTTACTATCACTCATATCACTTTTGAGATTCCTCTCATGGAAGCTCTCTCTCATGTCACTCATCAGTTTTTCCTAACTATGTCTATCTACTGTCACTTAGTTTCCTACCAAGGTTCTTCTTACTGAAGATTCCTTTTTGACTTCGATCACTAGTTGTTCTAACTATGTTTGTCTGTTGTTTTTATCCTACTAAAGAGATTTCTTTCATACATGTTCCAAAAGTTGACACTTAACATTAATCCTACAACACAAAAAATGAACTCAAAATGATGAATCTATTTGGGATATGCTGAGCTTTTCTTTGTTTGTTTTGCTTTTGGTTTATCATGTCTCTTCAAGGGTCTTGATGATGTCTCTTTTAACTAGGGAAGTGAGGATTGGGGGCATGATCTTTTCTTTCTTTTCTATTTGTGGTTTAGTTCTAATGATCTGAAGCATCCATATAAAGAGGGGTGTCCACTATAAGAGCGTCCATCTCACGTTGGATGGCCATGTGTACCTTGACTCCTTTTATATGGACTCTTTATTGAGGTTGGTTCTTTTCCTTGCTTATTTGAGTTAATTTTCTATGCTATAGTAATTGCTAATACTCATTCTGCTAAGTGAATGTACAGGTGACTATGAGTATATCTACCACATTTCTATCTCAGGTTACGAACACAAGGGTCATTGTAGATAGAAAACTTACTGATTATTTAGCATAAGAGGGATCTCTCGTGTGTTTGGTGTGTCTATATGCAAGAAACATTCTAGTCATCCTAGTGTTTATGCACTGATTCTTATGTTAACTTGCTATATTAAAAGGGACAAATGTTTTGGTCATTTTGGCTTATTGTGCCTAAAATGCTTACATTTAATCTTGACAAAACTAGAATAGATGTCCTATTCATATTCCTATGATTGCAATGCCAGTGGGTATTGTATGAAGTCTAGGATTCACTACATGCCCGATGATGATAATTGTCAAAGATTGGTTACCAGACTTAGGGATGCATTTGCATAAGCACATGGTTCGATCACTAATTTACTTGCATCCTTCATGATGAGGGATTGTCAGCTTCTTTAAAGTATCATGTTTCTTCGTAACTGCACATATGATCGATTAATCATGCTCTTGGCTAGTTTGGTTACTCTAAACTCATTTTCGAGATAAAATTCATAATCTGACACACTTAAATAGCTCAAATTCACACTTTACATTTTGGGACCAATATGATCAAACACTTTTGCAGTCCAATTTTGCTGATACTTTGTGAATCTTGGAATCTTTTCAAATCACATTTTTTCAAAATTTTCAACATTTTTGGAAAAGACAACTTTGGTCAAACTTGGTCTTTTGGTTTGAATTGACTCCAAATTTTCTTTTGATAATTCTGATCCCTTCCATACTCTTCAGAATCTATATTTCTTCTGTATCTTTTGATATACTACTCTACATCATATTTATGGTGTGTCATCTTTCGATTTCACTCTTGAGGGGGCAGGATGATTACATCATTGAATCTAAATTTCAACTCAATCTAAATCTTATGTACTCATCACTAGGGGCATCTCATCACTCAAGGCATCTTATCACTTAGGGCATCCTGTCCCCTCTATTTGGCATCATTTGTTGTCTATCTTGTCTTTTCATCACCTAATCAATCTTATAACAGTTCTTGTAAGAGTTCAATGGATAGGTATCGAGACAGCATGAACCCTAACTTGTGGGAATCAAGCCTCATTCTGGAGATGAGTCTACAACTAATGATAGGTCTTGTTATCTCTTTTTATCAATCTAGGTATCTAGGTGTTCAATCTAGATTCCTTAAGGTTAAGCTCCATTTTGGAGATAATCTTTAAAAGCTTATCAACTTTGGTATCTAGGTGTTCTATTTGGATCCCCTAAGGTTAAGCTTCATTCTAGAGATAACCTTTAAAAGCTTATTAATTGGTTTTTGTGTCATCAATTTTGAAACCAATCTCATTTCTTGATCTATGCTTCATACTTCTGATTTCTTTGAATTGAACATACTGCTCACACATTCATTCAAAGAGGGGAAAAATATAATACCTCAAAATTGACACATTGCCATATTAACCAATTTTGGTCTATTCAATTATTCCTAAGTCCTATTTTACTAGGCAATTCTAATTCTGATAATCTCTACTTGACTTAAGTGTCAAATGCATAAAATCATTAACTATATTAATCACTTACTTTAATTAATTCTTGAATATTCGTTAAATTGGCTAAATTAACCTTTTAATTGAATTAATTTAATTATAAGTGTTCATATTTTAATTAAATTAAATTCACCCCTTTAGCTAATCTATAAAGGAATTAAATATATTTGATTTAATAAGATATTTCCTCTTTTTAATTAATGAATTTAATTATTCAATTGATTAAAGTTTATCTATTTATGAGGCCATATTCTATTTTATTAAATTAAATATTCTTTCCAAATCTTATCTTTAGTTCAAAAATGGAAACTCTTGGTGAACTAAAATAAGAAAAGGGATTAAATCAATTAACTCCTTATTCCACTCCAAATTAAATTAGTTAACTCCTTTTTACACTCAATAGCAACTAGTTAACTTGCTTTTCTTAAGGAATTTTCCATTATGATTGAGTCTCACCTTTAATTTGGATCATCCATTCTGATTAATCTCAACTGTCAGTTGATTCTAGGGTTCAATTTAGGAAGCCTTCAATTCCTCATTATAGAGGTTGATTTGAATATTCATCGAGTTTATGTTGGAATATCTGCTCATTTGCTCTTGCATTCTTAGCTGAATATCCTTTCATATCAATGTCGTATAGCTTAATAATGCATCTATTTAGATTAATTGTTCTTTCTTATTCTTAGAATAATCTTGCATACATTTAAATTAATCTTGCATATCTCATATAGCTTAAAATCCTTCATTCTAGAAGTCTGGTTATCTACTTCTCATTCTGAGAGCAAAGGAAAAATCCTTCCAGTTAGAAGGCAATAGGTTGAACTGTTAGATTATGTGGATGAATAATCTCATATTCATTGTAGGATGATCTTTAAAATAATGACAATATTGAAGTTTGTGTGAGGATCTGAGGCCTGCATTTCACATATACAAGTATTACATGCTATAATAATCAACAAAATAAATAAAATATAACTAATAATGTCAATATAATGATATGAGCCACCTAAATATAATAATGATAAGTTAATAAGTAATCATTATTCAAATAAAAATATTAATAAATTATCTATTATTATCTTATATGTCATTAGTGTAATCAATACTAAGCATAATAATATAATATAAGTATTTTATTATAGTTGTATTTATTATAAGTATTATTATATTTAACTAAACTATAAATATATATTACATCAAATAAAATTACCAAAAGTTACTAAATGAATAGTCATGAACCTTTAACCACTCACATATATTAGAGGGAAACAATGTTTCCAAGAAGGCATCAAATAATTTTGTTCTTCATTTGGAATGATCCAAATTGGGTCATCAAAAGTACTTTAGTTGGTTCATGTGTATGTCTATGGGCTAATGCATACACTTTTTGTTACTAGTTGGAGGTGTTTTTTTTTTTTGTTGATGACTTCAGTCATAAAACATGGGTATACTTTTTGATAAAAAAATTATATGCATTTATTGTATTTCAGAAGTTAAAGGCCTTTGTATAAAATAATCTTGGTGTTGTGTAATCACTCTTAGGTCAAATAATGAGGGGAAATTTTATTCTATTATATTCTCCAACTTTTGTGACACATGTAATGTAAAACATAAGTTAACCACACTCCATACTCCTTAGCAAAATGGTGTTGTAGAGAAGTGCACATGTATTATTGTTGAGATGGATCATTCCATGGCATGGAACATGATTGCTCCTAATAAGTTATTGGCATAAGAAAATTTCACTACGATCTATCTCCTTAAAAGATCCCCTATACAAGATTTTAAGGGAAGGACTCCTAAAGATTTTTGGACTAGTTGCAAATCTAGGATGAATCATCTCAAAATATTTGGCTCTTTATCTTATGTATGGATTCCAAATTCCCAACACTCCAAGTTGGATTCCAAGAGTCAAGACTCAAAACCTTATGTTCATAGGGTATAGTGACAACCATAAGGCTTACTAATTGATAGATGTAGACACTAATCATCTTCTCTTTAGTAGAGATGTTTTCTTTGATGAAGCAAGTTGACCTTTTCACCCATCTTGATCCATGTAGAATTGTGAGGATCAACATTTGAAGGCTTTTAATTTGGGTGTTTGTCTTTTGATGGGGCTACTTGATGGAAGAGATGATGCATATTTTGAGTTTGAAGATGCTCAACCCAAGTTTCCTTTGGATGAACCTATTCTAGATTGAGTACCATTTCTAGCTTTTATATTTTGATATTTGTTCTTCTACTCTATGGCCTAAATGGTGGGATAAGACTATTGGTGATCTTCATAATGGTGAGCTCATAAACAAGATAAAATAACATATAGTTAAATTTTCTCTCATGGCCAACATTCATAGTTTTTATAAGCTTCAAACATATTTAGAGGCTAAAGAGATACTTGAGGGTGAAAATGCTATTGAATTTGAATATCAAAGTCTTTGGAAGAATCACACTTGGGTCATTTATGATCTTTCTTCAAGGAAGAATCCTAGTAGATTCAAAATGGGTGTATAAGGTGAAACACAAAGCTAAAAAAACCCTTGACAAGTACAAATCTCATTTAATTTCTAAGGTTTTTTCATGGAAGGAATGCATTAACTATGAGGAGACTTTTTCTCCTATAGCCAAGGTTAGTACTTTTTGGCTTGTCCTTTCCTTAGCACCCTAGTTTAGTTGGAAAGTTTATCATATGGATGTTAAGAGTGCTTTCCTCAATGGTGTGTTGAAAGAAGAAGCTTATATGACTTAGCCTAGGGTTCAAGGTTTTCAGTCAAGAACACAAGATGTGTAGGCTGGTAAAAGCACTCTATGACCTAAAACATGCTCCTTGGGCTTGATACATCAATAGTGATAAGTACCTTACAATTCATGTCTATCAAAGATGTCCATTTGATCCTAATTTGTATATCAAACAAGTTGGTACTAATATTTTACTAGTTGTCTATGATGATGACCTAATCATTATTAATAGCTTAAAACAATTGAGTGGTGAGATCAAATAGAGTTTGTGTAGCTCATTTGACATAATAGATTTGGAAATTCTCCATTGTTATTTAGGTGTTGAATTTTGGAAAATATAGAGTAGTATCTTCATCTCCCATTCCAAGTATGCTCAAAGTATTTTGGATAAGTTTCAAATGCAGAATTGTAAACTTGCCTCTATACCCATGGAAAAAGGGCTTAAGTTGTCAGTTAAGTCTAATTTACTTGTAGTAGATGAATCATTGTTCAAGCAACTAGTGGGTAGTCTCATCTATCTCACTGACACCAAAGCTAACCTTAGTTTTATAGTGAGCTACACTTCACTCTTCATGAAATCCCACAAGGATAATCATTGGGTAGAAACAAAGTATGTATTGTGTTATGTAAAGGAAACTTTTGATTTTGGACTCTTGTATGCTCAAAGTCAAGATTCTAGACTTCTTGGTTACATAGGTTCAAATTGGGTAGGTTTAGTTGATGATAAAATAACATCTGGGTATTTTTTTAGTTTGGGATCTAGTGTAGTCACATGGAAAAGTAAGAAGAAAAAAATTGTGCCTCTCTACTTGATAGATGGATGCAACTTGAGAGGCAGTTTGGCTTCAATGGATGCTTGTGGATGTACAAATATCTCAAGTAGGCCTCACTCCTTTATCTTGTGATAATCAGGGAGTTCTCAAAATTGGAAAGAATCTAGTCTTCCATGAAAGAACCAAAATCATGGAAACTCATTATCACTTCATTAAATATCTTGTTGAAGATAAATGTATTCAATTGATGTATTTTGCAACAACAAATCATAGAATATATATCCTCACCAAGAGTCCCAGTCTAGGCTAGTTTGTAAAATTAAGGGGGTCTAGTGGTGTTGTTGATAGATTTAGTATTAAGGGAGGGTATTAAAATAATATTTTATTATTTATTTAATGCACAATAATGTACTTTATTGTAATTTTAGGTGATAAGATCATCTTTGATCTTATCTACAATTTCTTTTTAGAAACTTGCTTATTTTGTAAATACTATAAAGTTATTTATTGAGCATCTTTACTCATTGTTTTAGATTATGGTAAAAGTAGGTTTTGAGGGGACTTGAAACAACTTACAACAAAAATAAGGATTAAACGTTAAAAGTTCCCTAGATTTTACAAGGACTTGGAACCTAAAGAGTCAATACGACAACAAAAGACCACATTTTACAAGGACTTGGAACCTACAAAATAATTGATCACAGTTCAAAAAGAGGTTTTACAAGGACCTAGAACCTAAAAAAATATTAGAAAAATAAAAATTGGAAAAAGAAACAAAGACATAGAGAACCATGACCAATAACCAACCCAACAACTAGAACCAACAATTAAGATATCTCTTTGATTTCCTTAGTCATCTCATTAAACGTTAAAAGTTCCCTAGATTTTACAAGGACTTGGAACCTAAAGAGTCAATACGACAACAAAAGACCACATTTTACAAGGACTTGGAACCTACAAAATAATTGATCACAGTTCAAAAAGAGGTTTTACAAGGACCTAGAACCTAAAAAAATATTAGAAAAATAAAAATTGGAAAAAGAAACAAAGACATAGAGAACCATGACCAATAACCAACCCAACAACTAGAGCCAACAATTAAGATATCTCTTTGATTTCCTTAGTCATCTCATTACTAGTAGTCAGAGTCCCTTGAAGGATTTCCTCCACCAACAAACTAGGAGAAACGTCAACAAATTACTTTGTGCTTTTTTTGGTTCTCATACTAGGGCCACCAATCAACTGAACTGCAACAGATGAAATGATTTCCTAGTTTCTTCTTCTACCAATGGTTGTAACAACTACACACAAACTCGAGGTGACCATATCCATCCTTGACCACTGTCCTTAACCAATTGACACAACTCCATTTCATAGGCCTTTAGCTTCTTTGGGATATTTCTCACTTGCTTCTCTAGCTGAATTCTTTTAGCTCTCTCTTCATCCAAGTTATTCTAAAGCTCCCCCATCTTTTTCTTGATAATAATAATCTCATTATAGAACCAAGAATCAACTTGGAGAGAAGTATTAGCTTTCAATTTAGCTTTGTGGAGGAAAATTAGTTTCCCCTTGTTACTCCCATCTTCATTGACCTCATCTTCAAAAAAATTCTTAGGATTGTAGGTAGCATCCTGGGTCTCATTTAGCTTTAACAATTTTTTCTTGTTTAAACCGCCCTAGCAAGTCTTTTCCTCTTGGTTTTCCTTATTCAAATTTTGATTATTAATCACAAGGACATTTTTATGAGCAAGATTTTCCTTATATGAATTAATCAAGAGCTTCATGTCTTGAGTCTCCATCTAAGTAGGTCCTTCTCCTTGAGTCATGATGCCTTTATCCTCATTAGGGTCCAAAGAATTAGAATGAGTCTTGATCACCATTTTCATGGACTCATCCTTACTACTTTCCCCATCATCTTTAGCCGAAGAAGATCCCCAACTAACATAATACCCATCAAAGTTGGAGATAAGATCATCAATCTCTATCTCACCCTTCTCTTCTTCTTCATTCCTAGAATCTATTGTATCCTTATTAACCTTCAAAATATTTTCAACCTCGATATCCTTCTTATTACCCTTCTTATTCTCACTATGAACCTCCTAAATTTTCACATTATGGATTTTTGTGTTTTTGGAACTCATTTTATCTAGAGGCTCTTTCCCAAAAGACTTCCTCTTCTTATCCACAATAGGAAAAAGTTTCATGACATTCTTTCTACAATAATCTTTAATTAACAAAATAAGACCTTCATGAAGAACATGCTTACTATCTTTCTTTCTATGGGGATGAAGACTATTAAGCAGTGAGTACTTCAAATAAAAGGAAAAATATACATCTTTTCTCATTGTTAATGCATAAAATAATTTACCAATTACTTGTGTAATATTTAAACCATCAAAGAGGAGGAAGAAGACGCATCATTTATTGGAGAAGATGAATTTATACTATTTCTTGGTGTTTCACTTGATCTAATTTAAAATTGTCTTGAATTCTTGTATATTATGTCTACACTTCTCACATATTCACCCATTTATGTTATTTTTATTTTTTTAATAATGTTCACATCCTTGCATGCTTTTTGAAAACCATTATCATAATATATCCTCATCCTCATAATACATTTTACTTCCCTCCTCTTTTAATTTTTTTGTGTAAACCCTTGTCATTTTACATCCTTAGATCATGTTTCTATTTTTTTCCCTTATAGTATTAATAACCAATCCAATTACCATATTACATTACCACACATAACCTTTTTGGTTCCTTAAAAATCTTTATTATAATTTTAATATTCTTTGAGTATTAGATGTATGAAAGAGTTGTTCTTTTTATTACTCAAATCATGTTAGTTTCATTTTCAATTTTGTGTCCTCTCATTTCATATCCTTGGGGATTATTTTGATGCATTTTTCTCACACTCATTTAATAGGTAGCCCACTTACTATTTCCAAGTGAGTTTCTTTACTAATAGCTAATTCAATCACCAGATTACATATCCACACATCATTATTTTGTGTTCCTTAAACACTTAGTTACTATTTCACATCCTTGTGATTTTACTATATTTATTTATAGCACTTACTTAATGTTTACAGGATTTCAAATTTTAAGTATTCTCATTGTTTGACATCCTTGTGGTTAAATTTTATATTATACTATATTACACCCTCCTCACTATTTTACTATCCACATGTTCATGTCAAACATGACAAAAAAAAGTTGACGTATTTAAATGGAAGCATACTACTTTTGTTCAAGAATCATTTTCATGTTACATAATATATCAATTTTACATGAAATTGCATATTTATCTCATTATGCATCACTATTAATATTCACTATCAATCATTATCCTTAAATATAACATACTTAATTTTTTCCAACCACTTTTATCCATATTCTACTAAAGGATTTGATCAATACAAATCCACAAAGCCCGAAGAATACCTACATGTAAAAAACCTATCACAGAGAAGAAAAAGACAAGAGGAGGCAAGGGTTTTGCTCTGAAAAAATGCAAATTTTATTCTCAAAAATGAAAAATATGTAAGATAATACAAACAATTTATCCTTATAGAAGGAGATCAAAACTCAAAAATTGTAACCTAAAAGGTAAATGCTAGTTAATAATTACTAATTAATTATTAAATGAGAATGCAAAAGGTACATAAAGTAAAATCTTAAGAAGGGAGTAAAGCACATTTAATAAATGAAACTAAATTAAAACTTTAGTCTAACACCCCCCTTAGGATGAGCAAAAATCTAGCTACAAAAAATGTAGAAAGAGCAAGGAAACTACAATGCAATGCTGAAAGCAATCTTGGGTCCCAACAACAAGGCTTGATGAGGTACCCAATCACAACCAAATCTCTATGAAATGGAGAAATAGAGAAAACCCAGTGGAAAAAACTCTACTCCAAAAGGAGATAACATGAAAAAGAAGGAAGGAAGGACTCATCACTGAGACCCTCCAAGTGAAACTTCCTTCACCCCAAGTATAGAATGCAATTCAAGATATCACAAGGATGCAAAAGGTTTAGTGAAGATATCTGCAACCTGCTAAGTAGTAGGAATGTACTCTAATCTCAAAGTGCCATCCTAAATTAGGTGTTTGATGAAGTTCATGTGAAGCTTGATGTGCTTGGTCCATTGATGCTCAACTAGGTTACATGAAATGTGTATAACACTCTAATTGTCACACCAAAGAAAGGTGGGATTATCAAGAGAAAATCCAAACTCTATCATCAACTATCGAAGCCACAAAACCTCTTGACTAGCCACTACAACTACCCTATATTCTACCTCTATAGATGATAATGATTGAGCATGTTTCTTCTTGCAAGACCATGTGATAGGACCAAAACCAAGACAAAATACAAAACCAAAAGTAGACTTGTGATCATCAATATCAACAACCCAATCTAAATATGTGAAACCAACAATGTGAGGATCTCCTAATTTGTAGTGAATGCCATAACATGTTGTACCTCTAGTATACGTCAAGATACATTTGGAATCTTTCCAATGACTCCCACAAGGATCATAGAAGAATCAAGAGACAAGTCCAATAATAAAGGAAATATCAAGATATGTGTGTCAGGTACAAAAAACTACCCACAAGCTATCTATATAAAGTGGAATCCATTGTAGGAGTAGAGCAAGTGGTAGATACAACAACACTTGACTGAAGAGGTGTGGGAGAAAACTTGCAATCAAGCATGCCAAATCTCTAAAGCATATAAAGAGCATACTTCTATTGGAGTATAGCTATCCCATTTAAAGATTGAACAACCTATAGGACCCAAAAATAGTGTAGATGTCCAAGATCTATTATCTCAAACTGCTCTCAATGCTTGCTAAACACTCTGTATCATGGAGACTAAGCTTCCTATGATGATGAGGTCATCAACATAAAGCATAAGTATCGATAGGTTAGCCTCATGATGTTGAATATAAACTATGGAATCAGAATGAAGCTGAGTAAACTGTGAAGCAAGCAAGAAGGAATCCATCTTCTCATACCAAGCCCTAGGGTCCTATTTGAGACCATATAAAGACCTCCAAATTCAACATACTAATGAAGAGTCATACACAAAACCATGAGGTTGATCCATATAGATCTCCTCATGAAGGTCTCCATGCAAAAAGGCACTCTTCATGTCCATCTAAAAAATTGTCCATCCCTATGAAGTTGCAAGAGAGAGTACAAGGTGAATAGAATTCATCTTGCCAATAGGGGAAAAGGTCTCAAAGTAATCAATACCCTCAACCTATGAAAAACCATTTGCAATAAGATGTGCCTTGTACCTATCAATATAACCATCTATAACATACTTGGTATAGTATAGCCATCGACACTGAACCAACTTTCTTCCTTTCAAGAAGAGGACAAAGATCCCATATGTGGCTCTTCATCAAAGAAAAATAATCTTCGTCCATAGCCCTATCCCACTCTGAGTGTCCTGTCACCTATGAAAAACTTTGTGGATCATCAAAAATGGCATGAATCAAGAGGCCACTACCTACAGTCTAAGCAAAAGTGCGACGAGCATCAGTAGGGTCACCTGCTAAAGGTCCTATTGCATTAACAATATTATGAGCCCACTTGGGCACTCATGGAACATATAGTGGAGGTGGTGAATGGGGATCAATATCTAGATCTCACTTAAAGGATTATAATCCTATAGAGGAGTAGAGGAAGTACTAGGTAGTGAGGAAGAAGCTAGAGATGGAGGATCCATTAGATGATAATGCTCATCAAACTAGACATCTCACTAAAACAAGACATTTCTGGAATCAGAATCAAACAACTTGTATGCCTTCACATCCTCACATTAGCCAACAAAAGTGAGTGGTCAAATCTTCTTCTCTATGGCTTTTCATTGAGCATCTAGAATAAATGCCCAAGCCTCACTGCCAAAAATGTAGAAAGCAGAAACATCAGGCTTGACATGAGTCCGAGCCTCAGGAGTCATGTGTCACAATACCTTATGAGGCATTTGATTCTAAATATAGTTGGCATAATTGATAGTTTCATCCCCAAATGAAGAACTTGTAGATCTAGAAAAAGTCATACAATTGACCATCTCTCATAATGTCCTATCCTTTCTCTCTACAACCCCATTCTGCTAAGGTGTATAGGGAACAAAGAACTAATGCTATAAACCATGCTTAGTGCAAAAATAACTAAAATATTAATTCACATATTCGCCCCCATTGTCAGTGCATATACACCTAATAGAAAGACTAGACAGCATCTCCACAAATGTCTTAAAGATTTGAAAGGAATCAAAGACATCAGACTTGTACTTTAGAAAGTACACCCATGTGCATCTAGAGAAGTCATCTATGAAGGTGAACACATATTGAGCACCTAAAAAATATGGAGTAGGAAATGACATAAGATCATTGTGTATCAACTCCAATGGTTCCTTAGCATGTGTGGATCTACCTATTGGGAAAGGATCTCTATGATGTTTGCCAAGTGCACAACCTTGACATAGATCGTCAGTACAAGAGATTTGAGGCAACCCAATCACTAGCTCCTATGTACTTATTTGTTATAGATATTTGTACTTGACATGGCCAAAACACTCATGCCAAAGATTTACCATTGTGTCTACATGAGCAATGAGAGAAACACCTGTAGAATTAGAGCTCTAGAAGCCATCACATTGATATAAGTGAGACTGAAGATCAACACTTCCTATAGCAATAATGAATTTAGGATCATGGAAGTCTCAAATAACCACATCATGTGGTGAGAACTCAATTATCTTTCTAGATCCTGAATAACAAAAATGAAAGATAGATAAGAGGATCATAGAAATGGTTGTAACCAAGAGAACATCCTATAGTTAACCACCTTCTAAAGAGATAGTTCCTGAACCTATGACTAAAAGTTGAGATGAATCACCAACTGTAATCTATATAGTAACACTCTAAGCAAGTGAGGTAACCAAATTAGGTGAGTTTTTCATATGATGGGAAGCTTTGGAATCAAGAACCAAGAAGCTATAGAAGATAATGCTCATGTAGAAAGAGCATGCCCTTTCCTTATAGGAGGAGGTGGAGGCTTTAGAGAAGCAATATTGGAATGTTGCATGGCCTCCTCTAATGCCTCAAGACATTTCCAACTCTTGGAAACTGGATGCCCTTCCTTGCCACAAAAACTACAAGGATCATTTGTGTACTTCTTTATCTTGGATGAAGACTCACTAGAATTAGAAGAACTACCCTTCTGAGAGGGCTTCCGAGCATCTAATTTGGGAGTAGGCTTGGAGGAACTCTCATTATCTACTAAATTTGACTTATGCTTTAGTTTCTACTTTAGCTTTCCTATAGATGTTTGAGCTACAAATGCCTTTGTCTTAGAACTAGCCATAGTATCTGTAAGCACCTAAAAATGGTTACCTAGACCATAAACCCACTTCTAGAATTTCTTGCTAAAGTTATTAAGTGTTTGATCTAAAATTATCAAAAATAAGTTAAAATCAATTTATTTGATTTTAACCTAAAGTTTGACCACTATTTTCTAAACAAAAATATTTGATTAAAATAATTTGCCCCTTTTAATTCAAATAAAATTATCAAAAATTCATGTACCCATTTATGATCATAAAAGGAAAAACATTTTCCATGTGTAGCCTTCTATTTGGAAAAAATCATTTGTCTACACATGAAACGTGTAATTTTCCATGTGTAGAGCCTCCTATTTGACAAAATCTTTTGTCTACACATGAAAGGTGTAATTTTCCATGTGTGGAGCCTCCTATTTAACAAAATCTTTTGTCTACACATGCAAACTACATTATTTTCTATGAGTGGAGCCTCTTATTTTGACTAAGCACATTTTAATACTATAAGTTAGGCAAGGCTCATTCTCCACCCTTGATGATGCATTTCTTGTCTTTTGATCTCCACCATCCATTTCTCTTTAAAAGAGAGGGGTCTTTCCTCATTTAAAAAAGGATAGAAAGCTAAGGTTATGCCATTGGAATATACAATAATTCTCAAGTATTGAAGGTTATTTTCACATCAAGAGGAGATGATTTGATCAAGATCATCATGAAGCTCAACCATTGAAGACATCACCAAAGGAGGCTTGTAAACTCACTTGTTAAGATTCATTCTAACTACATTTATGGCATTGTAGTTTTGCATAGTTACATTTCTTCTTGTATTTCACCTCTCAATTCTTCATTTCCCATCTTCTTTCTTCTTCCATTGCATTTCATTTCATATATTGTTATTTTACATTCATAGTTCATATTTAGTTTGCATTCATAGTTTAAATCTAGTTGCATTCATCTTAGAATCTTCCATATTGTGGTTTTAATAGTGAAGATTTATATCTTGAGACTTGTTTTGAGAGCACCTAATTTCATTTCTTAATCTTTGCACTCCACAATTAGGAAGATCTAGATTGTAATTTAGGAGTTAGATCTTAAATGGAATGATTTAGAGAAGTATACAAATTTGTAGTGTACATTTTTGGCACCCACCATGGGGTAGAAACCAAGTTTCTAGCTCCATTTTTCTTATTTAAATGTTAGTTACATTCTCATTTATGATTTTTACAGTAACTCATTAGATCTAATCAATTGGTTTTTTGTAGGATTCTCATTTTGTTATTAAGGCTAACTCTTGTGCATGCTGGTTGAGGGTCAAAATAATAGAAATTTGAAAGATTTACTCATATCTTTCAAAATATTTGTGATATGAATCTGAATTTTGTTTTGTAGGGTGAAAAAAATCTAGAGAGACTTCAGTTCGAAATTCAAACTTATTTGAATTGATTTGCATGATTTGTAATGATTTCTTTGTTTTTCGTAAAAACACAATTTTGGGTGCAAATCAATGAATTTTCAAAAAAATCTACATTTTTGGATAGGTCTACGAATTATAGAGGGGGTTATTTCTTTGAATTTTTTATTTTTATCTTATATCAATGCTCAAATAGTTGATTTACTAAAAATGGTCTATTTTGACAAAGTGGGTCCCACATGAAAAAATGAGTAGATACAACTAACATTCTTACATTTTTAGAAATCTCTCTCATTTTTAGCAGGGGTCCCTTATTTTTACTTCTATTTTTGAAACCAAAATCATAAGAAATAAATCAAATCTTGTTGACTAGTCAAAAACAGAGTGGAAAAGAGATCATTTTGTGATTAGCTTGCAATTTCTTGCATACACTTAGTGAAAAGGGATAACTTGAATGTTTGAGGAAACTAACCACTTTTTATTTCCAATCTTATTTGGTTACTAGGCCTTAACTCATGTTTTTTTGTAGGGATTCTCTCATAACTTGCTCATTAAACACAAATCAAATCAACAAAAAAAGGAACGCATGCCAAAGAAAAACTCTTAAACAAATTTGCTAAATATTTCTTGTAGAACGCATGTCAAAGATGAAAAAAATAAATAAACAAGGTGAAGACCCTTAAAAATGTGCCTATCCTTTTCTAGCTTCGAATAAGGTAAGCCTAAAATTTTGTTCTTTGCTTAAATTGTGGCATTCATTTTTGAAATCTAGCCTAAGTTAGGAGGGTTAATTCACTTTCATGTGCGACACTCTACTAGTTGTTTTCATTTCCTAGGCACATTAAACTTTTTATTGAGGTTCTTTGGTGATAGGAGAGTATGCTCTTCACCCTTGTGGTGAATTAGAAATCTTGACCCACCTTTAGATTTTCAAAAGCAACGGATAATTAAATCTTTTTGGTGTGTTTGAGAGAAACAATCGAGGTAGGAGAGTATGCTCTTCACCCTCAAGGTGAATTAAAAATCTTGACCCTTGAAAGTGGATCCAATGTATTATAGTTAAGATCATTTAGTGGGCCTACTCTTGGGCAACCAAGAGGAACAACCCAAGTGGAGACAAGTGAACTTGGCTATTCTAATTTACTATAAACTCAAGGCTATCAAGGACACAAAACCTTGGTAGACGTATAACTTGTCTGACCTAGTGTGATCACTTGTGAGATTTCAACCATGAAGAAATCACTAGGGAGAAATTCTTAAGGTACTCTTATGGTCATGATACTGGTTACTCACCATAAGAGGAGGTGCCTTGTATCAAGGACAATAGGAGTGCTATGAATAGAAATCTTTTCTAAACACCCTAAGCTAGTAGCTACCCTATTTATCCACTGAACTTCTTGGTGCAAGGTTGATCCTAGTGGGTTACCTAGATTCCCCAATATTTTACACTCACCATTTGTGTCCCTTGAGGGCACTTAGCATGGGCCAAGTTATTGAGTAATGAGTCGTGACCTTTAGGTAGATCTGCTTGGCATGTATTTTTGATTGTGAATGACCCATGTAAATGTTCTTGAACATAAAACACAATGATAGCATTCATAGGATTTCTTTATTTTCAAATATCACAACTATGTGTTGGC
Organism: Cupressus sempervirens; assembly: GCA_028749045.1. NCBI lineage: Eukaryota > Viridiplantae > Streptophyta > Pinopsida > Cupressales > Cupressaceae > Cupressus > Cupressus sempervirens. The sequence goes on along the minus strand of CM053792.1, from coordinate 249,185,496 downwards.
AAGGTTCCTTTGTCCCTTGTTCAACTGATTGAGACATGTAATTACCCCTACTATTTTTAAACCAAATGCTTGTTGATTACTGCTTGGTGTTACTTTATGTCTGGATACAAAAACAAAACAACCCACTAGAAAAGTATCGTTCACAATATCATTCTATAATACCTAAAACTATTGTTTGGCTACTAAGTGTAGACCTTCCATTAAGAAAAGTGTCAAAACAACATTTTGTTGATAAATTGTCATCCTAATTCCTCACTATACTTGATCTTGATTCCATGAGAGGCTATTTTAGGGCATTTCCTATCACTTGGGTTCATAATTACTGTGTTTTAAGCCAATCTAAGCTGAAAATACTCCCTCAATGCATAGATTACACACTTAAGTTGAGGAATTGTTCACTTGTTGTTCCACTTGCCTGCTTGGCTACATGACTATCTTGCTACTCCTTTGGCTCGAGCCCTTAGTGTCGTAACTTGCTTGGATGCCATTCTCACTGTTATAATTAATTCTCATATTAAATGAACATTTTTCTCTTCTTGGTGTGGACTTCTAGTGATATTGTGTTGTCCTATTAGTTGAGCATTGCACTTTTTACATGCCAGCTACAACTAGGTTGTAGATTAACCAAGGAAACCACCCTTCCTTTAGCTTTATAGAGTTATCTTTTTCTACTAGACAATCATGCAAACAAAATTCTGATTCTCAATCTATTTTTGACGTAGAAGAGGATAACCACTCTTTGAACTAGTTTGATCCCCTTGGTCACTTTGATAGTACTCTAGACACTCCTCTCACTACTATTAGGTCAAAAAATAGTGTGTCTCTCACAATGAGTAGGGAGGAAAGGAATCGATGACTCAAAGAATTTTTTGCAAACAATGAAAAGTTACAACGATGAGAGAGAGAGAGAGAAAAAAAGGCTTATATGGATGAAAAAACTTCTCTCTTTTCCACAAGATTTAATGCCAACATTTTTGGAGGGCCAAGTACTAGTGAGCTTTGAAATAATGACAACATAAATCCTTTTGGTAATCATGGGGATGATGGAGAAAATTCTCCCCCTATAATTCCACAGTCACATCATGGTGGTTTCATATCACCTCCTAAATCATTCCAACATGGGCATGAATCCCATAAATTCCACCATGAAAGTAATATAGACATGGAGATAACCAATGAAGATCTCATAAAGTTTCAACAAGATGATTTCTTTCAAAAATTGATGCTCAAGTCACTAGAACAAAATGGTGATCAATACTTCATGCATCTTGCTTCCAAAGGGTTCAAGCTACTGCCTAACTTTGATGTGAAAAATCTAGTTCAAAAGAGGTAGCACACTCCCCTTAAAATGGCTATGCAAAGAATACAAGACTTGGAAATACAAATGTTAAAATTAAAGAAAGAGCAGTGGAAACCAAAGACCTCTTTAACTATTGAGTCTATATGTGCATTGCCATTTGATAAGAATCTATACATGATATTGTTTCAAAGAGATGTCAACATCCCTAAGTATGATAAGTATGATGGTAATATAGATCCTTATGATGATATAAGATAATTCTATGCACTTAGTATGGAATTTATTCATGATGATACATATCTCATGCAATTATTTCCAAGAAGCTTAAATGGTCAAGCCATGGATTGGTTCACCAAGATCACACCTCCTCTTAAATATTTTGATGAGCTAGTGAAAAAATTTATCCAACATTATTCCTATAACATCTCACATTTTATTACTATGCTAGACTTGTGCAACATGAAGCAAAAGGTGGGAGAACCCTTTGTTACTTATTTACAAAGGTGGAGAAAGCTATATTCAAGTTACCCATGACAACTGCCTGAGAATGAGAAGATTGATATCTTTGTGTCTAGTCTTGTTCTAGAATTTCATTATGACTTGAGAAAACAAATCTACCTCACTTTTAATGATATGGTTGAAAGTTCTTTTTGTGTAGAAGATATTGCCATTAAAAAGGATGAGATTATTATTAACAAGGATAAATCTAATGGTAATTGGAAAGATAAGAATAAACATTGAAATAAGAACACATATGTGATAAATGATGGTGTTGTGGATGTTCCACAAACTAAAGAACCCATTTTCAACTTGGCTAGTGATCTAATCGCACCAAAGGAATAAGGGGTATCTACAAAAAAGGATTCTAACAAGGACAAGCTTATTAAAAAAACCCAAGCATGTCTTGACTCCTCTCAGAGATTCATATGAGATCATCCTCAAAATCCTACTTGCACATAGAATCATCACATTACTTGACAAATCTAGACCATATGACCCCATTGTCAAACCTCCTTGGTGGAGAGATGACCATTATTGCAACTATCATAAAAAAAAAGGCCATATAATAGATAACTATTTTAAACTAAAAGACATTATTCAAGATCTCATTGAGGATGAGAAGGTTGGTGTAGATGGACTCATTAAAAACTCAGATCATAAGGCTTTCAAGGAACCTTTACCTAAATATACTCAAGGAGAAAGTTCAAACACCAACATGAATGTAGGAAAGAAGAATTATGATGCTAAAATCAACTATACATATGCTAATGCCAACAATCTCATTGCTATGCTTGAACCTATTTGTGAAAGTGTTAATACAATGAGGCCTAGATATGATGACTATGACACTAGCTATGAAGGACCAAAACTTATCTTAAGAGGTGTTGGTTCTATTGATACACAAGATTCTACTAGACATGAACCCTTGATCATACTTGGAGGGGCTACTCCTTCATCTCATGGTGATAAACTAAATGTTGTTACTAGAAGTCATCCAAAAGTTGTTCTTAGAGTAGCTAATATTTCTAAGAAACCAAGTACTAAGCCAACCAGTTTATCAACTACCTCTACATTGACTTATGACCTTGTCAATCAATTATAGAAGACCCCTATGAAAATTTTTATTTTTGAGTTGTTAGAGATATCATCCCTCCATAAGAAGATTCTAGAAAAAGCTTTATGTACCACTCTTGTCCCCAACAACATTAATGTAGATAAGTTCTAGACCATGGTCAACCATATCTCCACTCTACACTACCTTTCCCTTTTAAGTGAAGATGATAAGACTCTAAGTCACCTGCATAATCTAGCATTGCACATTGAAGTTCAAATTCGAGGTACTTGAGTCAGGTGTGTACTGATTGATAATAGTACAGGGTTAAACATATTTTCTTTCAACATTGTTAAACAGTTGAGCAGGTCAGAGTTTGCTATTGACCCTAGGTGCAAGATCACTATAAAAATCTATGATGAGGTTGAAAGACCTTCCAAGGGTCTAATTGTGCTACCAATTAGAGTTGGTCTAGTGGAGAAGGATATTGTTTTCCAAGTCCTAGATATAACCCTTGCATATAATTTATTGTTGGGATGACCATGGATTCATGAAATGCAAGTGGTTCCTTCTATGTATCATCAGTGCATCAAGTTCTCTTCTAATGGTACTAAAGTAGTTGTCCCTGGTGACAACTCAATTTCTATCAACACATTTTCTACTGCTGAAACACTGGTTCTACACAATTTCTCTTCTCATGAGACAACACCATCTTTTATAGAGTGTGAATAGAAAATGGAAATGATTAGTCTTGGTATGGGCAAATATATTTTAGACTCTATTTCTTCTCTACCTATTTCCCCTCAGTCTTATGGAAAGTGTTGGTGTAAATATGTATTTACTATTTACACTTACTTAAGTTTACTTAGTTTAATGAATTATTTTATTATTTATTTAAGTAAGACACTTAGGAGTTTGTCTACTCTCATGAGTTTTCATCTTGACAACACATAAGTATGCAACTCTAATTCAGCACATGGTGTCTACAACACTAGAGTTTGTATCATTCACTAAGTTGTCATGTAGACAACATAGCTATTCACACTCATTTTTAGCACATGTTGTCTACAGCATTAATTTGTGTGCTACACCATTGTAGGCTTATCCTCTCATCATTTTACTCACTTTCGTGCTTAATGGAGGATAAACCATATCTAGTGGGCATGTGCTTGGTTGTATGACTTATCATGATGTTGACTTCTATGCATTCTAGAAGCTCTCTAGAGGCCTTTATATACAAACATTCATAGTGTACTTTAATATGGAATATTGAATGAATATATTGTCATTCTGATCATACTCTCTCTTTTGATCTACTGTTGTGCTTGTTTTTGAGTTCCTTGGTCTTCGGTGAATTCTGGCTTAAGCCAAATTCTTACATGGTATTAGAGCTTGGGGAGATTCTCTACACATAGCCATTCAAGACCATTAATTCTTCAACACCTCGACCCAAATCTAGAGAATATGAAGAAATTGGGAGCATCTAGAGCCAGATCTAACCTCGCTATTACGTTTAGAATGTCGATTCTATGAAGATCGACTATAAATATGCCTATGTTAGGCCAAAGTTGATCATGAGGCAAAATTTTTTACAAACTAGCACCCAAAGGCATTGATTTGCAAATCGAGTATGATTGTTTAATCGATCTAATTATTTATTTTGTGATTTGAATTTAATTTAATCTTTGCAATTTATTTTTCCATCTAGGTATTTTCAATTTTTTCCTAGTCAAAGAATTTTTTTTTTGTAGAACTGAGCAGTCACACCCTAGCTCTGCAATTTGGATATTTTGTTATTATATTAACACAAGGAATCATTATTTATTGGTAGTGGTATATTCTATTCGATGGGCTTTGTACAAATTTTTAGCCACAACACTACCATAATCGAGCATGAGCACATATTTTCGGTGAGTCCACATATTTTTCCATAGTGAGTGGGCCACAACTCCCACCGATGGGTAGCTTTGTTTAATGTTATCATAGATTTCAATTTAAAACTATAGAGGGACTCACACGATGGATGTGGGATTTTAAAAATCCCAATTTTTGGCATACAAAAGGTTTCCAATTCTTGCAGTGATAGATCCAACCATTGATATTTGTCAAAGTTAGGCAACACATTCATTAACCTAGCACAGTTATTGTGAATTTTCCAATGTCAGCAATATCTCCCTCCAGCACCCATAAAATGTAGTCCAACAATGCCAAATTACATGTGAACTCGATTTTGGGCCCCTTTGCAACATCACCACATGGTGCAATAACAAGTTGATAGGAAACCTCTGTAGTCAACTCCCACCATGCCATAGGGCATTCATATTCCTACCCACATGGCTTGATTTGGCCAAACATCACATGGAAAAACAACCAATAAAACTCTAACACCTGGCATACCTACCTAGTGAGAAAACACCTATGTCAGTGCCCACACAAGCATCTAGTCAACATCTAACTAAGCAGACATGTAAGCACTTCATAAGCAATTTATACAGCCAACTTAGCTAAACACCTCATTCCTGTCCATACAGTCCATACACTACAAACATATGATTTTGTATGTTGATGTCATCATTCGTACGATGCTGACATCACCAGAGGGCCCAGGTACACTAACGTCATCAAGTTTATAGGCCTAAATTTGATAGTCATATGACCATCATTCTATCCCAAATTTTAACTGTTGTTACTGCCATATGACCATCAAATTTAACCTCATCTTTTGCTAATACAACCCCTCTCCAGATTGATTTTTAATTTTACTATCCAACTTTGGGAGGCCATATCTCAGTTATCCAGACTTCAAATTAGGTCCATTTTTTGTTGAAATTGGGTAGAATTTCCTAAAAATTTTAGTGGTATAGCTCTTTTCTAGTTTTTGTACAAGGATGTTTTAGAAATTGCATTTTTTGGTGATTGTACCTGTATAATCTTGCATTTTACAACTTCAAATGCTTTGTATAGGCACATGTAGAGTAAAAAATAGGTTCCATTTTTTTTGAAAGTGTGTTATTTTTCATCTAATTTGTAGATATATACTCAAATTGTAGGGTTATGTGGACACAAGTGTCAATTTTAGAAATATAGCCTTTCTTTGCTTTGTATTGCTTTAGAATTGTAGCACATTGTAAAGTTCCAAATTTGTAATCATTCAAGAGGTTGTAACGGATCTATTTTGGGGGGATTTCGTGATTTAGTGAAGGGCGGGGGGGGGGGGGTGTTCTTGGTGTTGTGTTCCTTCTTTTCTACAATTTTTTTGCATTTTTTGCATTATGGGAAATTTTAAGTTTTCAAAATTAACTCCTCATAACTATGTTACATGGTCCATCAAAATGTGGTATCATTTAATGCACAATAGAGTTTCTCAATATGTAGATGGTACTCTTCCTAAACCAACAAGTGATAATGTATTAGCAAGTGATATTTCAGCTTGGGTAGCAATGGATAGGAAAGACCTAGTTGATATATGTTTGGGGGTTGATGATAAGATCATGTATTAAATTAAGAAGTGTTTTACATCCAAGGAAGCTTGGGATACCCTCAAAAGCCTATATGGTAAAGTGTTTGAAGAGGATGTTTTCAAAATTGAAGATGAGCTTGTCTTCTTAGATCCTAAGTCATTTGATTCAATGCATGATTTCATCATTAAGGTGAATAAACTAAGGACAAAGCTTACTGATTGTGGGAGTTCTATAAAAGATGACAGATTGATCTATCTCATTCATAAAAAGTTTCCATCGAAGTATTTCACATTTGTTTCTTCTTTTAACACCTCAAATACTACATTAGGGTTTGCCTATAAGAAAGTCTCCTTTGATGAATATGTTGATCTATTGGATACTAAAGAAAAGAAGTTGAAATCAATGGGGGTTCTCAAATTACCTAAGTCTAAAGCATTGGTGGCCAACAATGAGGGTTCTTAGAATTTAGCTAGATAGTCTTCAAATAAAGGAAAGGGTAAGAATAAGAAATGGAAGAAGGAAAAATTAGAGGATGTAGAAAAGACAACACCATCATCTAATCAACAAGGCAAGTATTCCTTGAATTCCAAAAAGGACACCAATAAGGAGAAGAAAAAGTGTGCCTATTGCAAGAAAATGGGTCATGAAGAACATGAGTGTTATCTTAAAAAGATTGATGAGTTGACCAACATCATGAAGAAACATAATCTTCCACTACCTAATTCTTACAAGGAGAAAGAGTCTTCTTTAGATTCAAAGGGCAAAGGGCAAGCACTCATGGAAAATTCAAACTCTTCAAAGGAATGGATTCTTAACTCTGGTGCCTCCTATTACATGGGTTCTTCAAAGGAGGATTTTTCTTCAATGAAGCAGTCAAAGGTACTACATATCTTCATGGAAGATGATACTAAAATGGAATTTGAAGGGAAAGGAAACATGGAAATGGAAAATGAAGAGTTTTAAAATGTTCTCTATGTTCCAAACCTAAGTTCTAATCTCCTCTCAATTTACCAAATCACTCACCTTGGAGATGGACATAGAGTTGAGTTCCTTCCAGACTTACTACAGGTGCACAGTCTAAAAGATGACTCCTTGGTTGTAGTGGGGAACGTGAATCATGACAAGAGGCTATAATCTTTCTCCCATTTTATGCCCAAGTCTCCTTCAAAGGCCTTGTTATCACAATCAAATTCAACAATGCAATTATGACATGAACCATATGGACATGTTTCCTTCTGCTATCTTTAGCAACTTTGCACAAAAAAAATGGTCAAAGGTCTACCCCAAATCAACTTTTCCCCCAATGAATGTTCAACAAATTTAGTGGATATGCATCTAGAGGGGAAGTTACAAAAAGGTAATTCTTCAAGAGTACCAGGTGTTCTATAGATGGTTCACATGGTATTAGCAGGTCCTTTTGCAGTCAGCCAGGGTTACTACATACTTACTTTCATTGATAAATTTTCAAGATACACTTGGGTCTACTTTCTTCATAATCAAAATGAAGTGTTGGATAGGTTTCTATCCTTCAAGAATCATTTTGAAAAGAAATTTGAGAAATATATCAAAGTTCTAAGAATGGACAATGGAAACATGTATATGAACACAAGACTTAAAGACTTTTGCAAGCTTGAGGGAATTGATCTTCAGAATCCACCAACATTTAGTCAGCATAAGATAGATGTTGCAGCTTTGAGGATCTAAACTCTTAAGTCTATGGCAAGTTTGATGATATAGGCCAACTCTCTAGATCCATCATTAGAAGTCAAAGCAATCATCAATGCCACTCACATTCTTAATCAATCTCCTCAGTCAACCTTAGATGGCAAGACTCCTTTTGAGGCATGGTGCAGTAGAAAACCTATTGTGAAACACTTTAGAGTATTTAGTTGTCCTACATGAGCAAAGATATCTTCCAAGGAATGCAAGGCACAATTACCTTGGCCTTGTGCTTTCATTGGTTATGAAGATGGTGTCAAGGCATATAGACTATTGGATCCAAAGACACATCAAATTTTTGTGGAGAAGGATGTGCACTTTGAGGATAGTTCACCTAGCTTGTCCTCTAATCCTGTTTGCACATTATACCATGTGGAAATTGATAGTGACACCAATGATAGTTCTTCAATAGATTCAAACATGTGGGGTTCTATTGATAGTTGCAGTAAGAGGTCACTACATTAGTCCAGTCCACATGCATATATTGCCATAGTGATAGGTCCAACACAACAGGGTACATTCAGTCTTCTAGGTCGAGCTTCAGTGATAGATTTGGGGGATAGTACTAATAATCTGCCTCTTCTTCTAGATACAAAAGCACCTTCTTGAGTTGTCACAAGGACTTCATCCAACTCTCTTATTCATTCTCTACATGATCAATCGTCATAGGTTAAAGTGATTGTGGATACTTATGATCAGTAGTTGCAGAGGGGTTCTTCATTGGTTGTAGTGGTAGACAGTTCTTTGAGATGGGTTCTTCAGCTAGTTGAGTAGGTTTTAGAGACATCACTTACCTATGAGATTCTTTCCACATATAGTGGAAGCATCTCATTTTTACCCTTGGCCTTGTTTCTTCCTAAGGGGAGGAACACCATTTTGTAGCCTTGGACCAGCTTCTTCATCAAAGCAGTCACTAGCAGGTATTCTTCTTTGGGGGGGGGAGCCTATCCTATCTCTCTTCCTCTTCTCATCATTCTCTTATGTATATACTGGATGTATGTTGTAATGGGGGGGTCTTGATTACTCCATCCATCCATATATCATATGTGTTTTTCATCTCTCTTTTTGGGGCAGGTTTTTTCCCATGAGGTTTTCCCTCTTTCTCTACTTTATGAGAGATTGCATTTCATTATGTACATGGGTACCTAACATGGCCTAGTAGCTGGGACCCATCATGCACTTCATCCTAGTTTTCATAAGCTTAAGGGCATTCCCCTAAGTTGCACTTAAGGGGGGGTGTTGGTGTAAATATGTATTTACTATTTACACTTAAGTTTACTTAGGTTAATGCATTATTTTATTATTTATTTAGGTGAGACACTTAGGATTTTGTGTACTCTCATGAGTTGTCATGTTGACAATATAGAAGTACACAACTCTAATTCAGAACATGGTGTCTACAACACTAGAGTTTGCATCATTCACTGAGTTATCATGTAGACAACACAATTATTCACACTCTTTTCTAGCACATGTTGTCTACAACACTAACTTGCATGCTACACCATTATAGGTTTATCCTCTCATCATCGTACTCACTTCCATGCTCAATGGAGGATAACCCATATCTGGTGGACATGTGCCTAGTTGTATGACTTATCATGATGCTAACTTCTATGCATTCTAGAAGCTCTCTAGAGGCCTTTATATATAGGCACTCCTAGTGTACTTTAATATGGCATATTGAATGAATATATCATCATTCTGATCATACTCTCTCTTTTGGTCTACTGTTGTGCTTGTGTTTGAGTTCCTTGGTCTTGGGTGAATTCTAGCCTAAGCCAAATTCTTACAGAAAGTTGTCCACAAAAAAAAACCTTTTGTGTCTGCCATGACACTTTTTGGCACTTTTGTGTAGTCCTCAGTTCCCCTAGAAGTATAAAAAGAAGAACAAGCTATTAAAGATTGGATATATAGGGGAGAGGAGGATGAAGAGGATATTACAGTCACCACTCCCATTTCTCCTAAATGATATGGAAAAGGATATAAGATTCTTGCAAACATGAGATATCAACGTCATGGGTCCTTAACTAGTAACCAAAAAGCTCTAGCTAACCCTTTAAGTCATACTCAAGGTCATGATGCTCGAGATACTATTGGCCTAGGATTTGGGCTAGAGGATAATATGCTAGTGTCTACTCAAAATACCCCCATATCTAGTGAATCAGAGGATGATGATTCTCTCTTTGTTTCTGCCACTTCACAAGATGAAGACTTTATACCTATAAATTCTCTTTTTTGGGGAGAAGAAACATTCACTACCAATAATGATGATGAGGCTTCCACCTCTAGACAGCTAGAATAGGATGAAACTAAGCTTGAAGATTTAAATAAAGGACAGATCAGACAAAATATTACCTATCTAATTGTTAGAGATCAGAGTATAGACTCTCAAGAGTATGAATGGGAAAGTTTATCAAAGGCCTCTTGTGAACTTGAGGTTGATGTCATTCACACATATGAAATCCAATTGAATGTGGTAGATGAGTCTAGTATAGGGTCTAATGAGTTTGGCTTGCAAAATGCTTTAGTGGGCCACACTAGTCCCTCTAGGACTATTCCTGATTTGGATACCTTTGCAACATTCACCATAGGATCAAATTTTCCTATCACCAGAGATGACTCCTTTTGCATTAATAACCTTGAAGCTTCTAACTCACTCTCATTGATTCATCCTAATCTCATAGATTGGTCCATTCAACATCAAAAGCCAAAAACACAATCTTTCCAAAATGACTATGAGATCACCTATTACCTAAATGCCATTGAACCTATCACTTCTTCCACTAGTGAACTCATGATTCATATGATGGAATCAGATATCAAGTACCTTAGTCATAAAATCAAAAGAAAAAAAAAATGGTCAGATGGAAAAAACCACATTGTGGCCTTATCTAAGCCTAAAAATAGTAAAAATAAAGATGTATCTAATGGTGAAAACCTCTTTGAGGCACCTATAGATGAGGTACTTGGTAGTCTCCTTAGCTATTTTCAAGAGAGATTTTGAGTTCTTATTGAACCAACATAGCCCATAAACCTTGGTACTAAGGAAGCTCCTAAAATCATATATCTAGCTCAGTCTTTGTCACAAGAGGAAAATGAAGAATTCACTAAATTCTTTAAAGAGAAAAAGATCAATTTTGCCTAGACATATGTTGTTATGCCTAGGTTATACACTAATCTTATTATGCACCATCTCTCCATAGCTCCTAATGTTAAGCCTATCAAACAAAAGTTGAGGAAGATGCATCCTCATATTGCACTATTGGTTAAGGTTGAGTTAGAAAAACTTTTGAGTGCAGGATTTATTAGAGCTATAGACTATGAAAATTGGATATCAAACATTGTACCTATCACTAAACATGAAAAATCTATTCAGGTTTGTACTAATTTCAAAGATCTCAACAAAGCTTTCCCTAAGGATGACTTTCCACTTCCAAACATAGACATGATAGTGGATATGACTATGGGGTATGAAATGTATTCACTAATGGATGGATTCTCTAGTTACAACCAAATTAAAATTGTCCCTATAGACCAAGAGAAAATAGCTTTTACATGTGCATTGGGTACCTTTCACTAGAATGTCATGTGTTTTGGACTAAAAAATGCTGGTGCAACATACTAAAGGGCAATGACTACTATTTTTCATGATATGATGTACCATAAAATGGAAGATTATGTCGATGATACCTTGGAAAAATCAAAACAAGAGAAACTCACTTAGATGATTTGAGTTTGATATTGGACTGCATGGAACAATTTCAACTTAGATTAAATCCTAAGAAGTGTGCCTTTGGTGTCACGTTAGGCAAGCTCCTAGGTTACATAATCTCAGCTAAGGGAATTGAGGTTGATTTAGAAAAAGTACAAGCTATCATGGAAATGCCTCTACCTCACAACATTAGTTAGCTAAGAAGTCTCCAAGGACATCTAAAATCCATAAGGATGTTTATTTCTCAATTGGTTGATAAAGCTCAACTTTCTAAAATCCATAAGGAGGTTTATTTCTCAATTAGTTGATAAAGCTCAACCTTTTAATAAGAATTTGCACAAAGGTTCTACTCATATCTGGAATGACAAGTGTTAACAAAGTCTAGGTAAAATCAACCCATAGCTGACCAATTAGCTAATTTTCCACTAGAAGATACAACACCTATACAAGCTGAATTTCTAGATGCCGCAATTATGTACATCACTGAGAGAACTTGGAAAATGTTCTTTGATGGGTCTCATACACAAAATGGAGCTGGAGTAGGTATCTTGTTTGTTTCCCCTCATGGATATATGATCCCCAAATCTTACAAACTCTTGTTCCCTTGTACAAACAACATGGTAAAATATGAAGCTTTAACAAATGGGATCAAAATGGCTCTTGAATGGAGATCAACTAAATTGCATATCTATGGAGATTTTCAACTTTTTATTAACCAAGTGAATAATGACTATCAAATGCAAGATGACAAGTTGATACCTTACAAAAGGTTAATAGATGCTCTAAGGAACTACTTCACTTTTGTGACATTTCAGCAAGTTCCTAGAGTAGAAAACAAGGCTGTTGATGTTATGGCCACTCTAGCATCCATTCTCTAACTATGAGAACATGGATCCCAATTTGAGTTCCTAGTGGAAGAACTACATCATCTCACCTACGATTCCTTTGATAATCACGTAATTTGCACTATTGTAGATCATGATTCCTCCCACTATGTGGCCATCTTCTTTTACCTACATGATCATGTTCCTGAGAACCTCATGGGAAACCAAAAATGCCAATTCCTCTGTAATGCCTGATATTGCATTTTGGACTTTGGTAACTTGTATAGGAAGGGTCTAGATGAAACATTTCTTAAGTTTTTAGAGCTAGAAGAGTTTAAAATGACACTTGTTGAAGTCCATGATATCATTTTTGGGGCACATTTTAATGACCTTTCACTTGCTTGAAAGTTGCTTAGGGTAGGTTATTACTGGCCAACAATGGAAGATGATGCTGTTCGTTATGCCAAGTCTTGTCAAAAATGTCAACTCCATGGTAATTTAATTCATGCTCTTAGACATGAGTTGATTCCTTCTATGACATATTGGCCATTTCAACAATGGGCCTTTGACTTGTTAGGAAAAATTCACCCAAGTTCATCTAGTGGTCACAAGTTCATCATTACAACAACTGAGTATTTCACCAAATGGGTTGAAGCTGTGCCATTATCTGCTACTATAGGCAAACATGTTGCCTTTTTTATACTAAATCACATCATTTTTTGGTATGGTATTCCTTCCTCTATTATCACTAATACTGGAAGACAATTCAAAAAAAGGACCTAAGGTAGCTATGCATGAAGTTTTAGATCAAACAACATTGGTCTTCTATTTATTATGCTCAAGGGAATGCCCAAGTAGAGGCCTCCAACAAAAAATTTCTAAAAATATTGCATCACACAATTCATAAGTTTGGGAGAGATTGGCATCTACAGATAAATCTAGCACTTTGGGCTTATAGAACTACCATCCATACTCCTATAGGGGCCACACCCTTTTCTTTAGTCGATGGCTCTAAGGCTGTTCTCCCATTAGAAGTAGATATCCCCTCCTTGCGAGTCTCTTAACATGGGTTGATAACTAATAAAGACCATAGAGCTATGCGAATATAGGAATTAGAGACTCTTGATGAGCACCGTAAGGTATCTTTTGATCACATGAGGGCTTATTAGAAGTGCATGACTACACAGTATAACAAGAAGGTTCATCCACATGAGTTTCAAGTTGGTGACCTTGTGCTTAGAGAAAATTCAAAAAATCAACAACATAGAGAGCAGAAAGGAAAGTTTGAACCTAATTGGTTAGGCCCATACATTATAAAAATAACATTTGGGTCTGGGGCTTATTGGTTGTCTACTCTTGAAGGTGAAGAATTGGTAGAACCTATCAATGTCCTATAGTTGAAGAAGTTCTATGCTTAAAGGCTTACTACTCAACTATCTTGTACATATCTATGATCCTAAAAAAATCCTAAAAATTGTAAAAAGTCAAAAAGAAGAAGAAGAAGTCAAGACAGCCCTCAAGCAATAGCCCCTAGAAAATTTTGCTTGTTTGTGGCTTACCTAGTTAATTTCACACATTCCCAATTGAGAAACACTTGTGGGTTACAATTCATTGGTTCTTTGGCATTAGATGTAGTTCACATCAGCAAAGATAGTTAGTATGTCAACAACAAAGGGAAAATAAACAAATCAGGAGAAATAGGGAGTCAAATTATGTATTGAGATACCATAGACATAAATTATAAGAAAATCAATGCAAATCTTAGCTATCCACCATGACTAATGATTCCCAATGTTTATTTTAACCCTCCTTTGACTCATTTGACATACCAAACTCTTTTCCTTGCCTCCTGCATCCCAATCATAGCTATCAATGCCCAATATTTTGCCTTTTGGCCCACTTTTCATCTCCTTGCTTCTTTAGGTGCCTCCCACGGTCCTAATTACCCCTATATTGCAACAAATCTCACTCACATCCAAAAATTACTATAAAAAAATCCAAAAATTGCCTAAAATTACCCAAAAAACTCAAAAATTATCACAAACTATCAAAAAAATTCAAAAATCACCAAAAAAAAATTTAAAAATTGTCCAAAATCACCAAACAAATCCAAAAATTGCCTAAAATTAGCAAAAGGATTCAAAAATTGTTAAAAATTGCCAAAAAAATCCAAAAAAGGGGTAATAATTGCCAAGAATAGACAAAAATGCTCGAAACATTAACAACACCCCAAAATTCCTGTCAATTCTTGGCTCATTTCAGCTCACATAGGGTACATCACATTTGAAATGACTCACTTTTATTAAGAAGTAGTGTAGTTATGTCTTGAAAGATCTCACTAGGCTTTGGAAAATTTGGCACAATGTGAATAGAACAAGAGGCGTCAGCAGAGTCCCTTCTTCCTTCCTCTTGTCAAGAACAACAATTCCCAATGGATCATTAGTCATATTTAAGTTGCAGTGGCCATGATTGGTCCAACCTCCTTCAGTAAATCTATCAATGCTATCCTGAAACCCTGGATATCCATCAGACTCTTTCATCATCACCTAACTAGGGGCACAAAATAAGTAAGTGTAAGCATGAGAGCTCACCCCCCCTCAAGTGCCTTTTTAGGCCCAAGCACCTTTTTCAAGGCCCCTCAAGTGCCTTTTCAAGGCCCATCAAGTGCCTTTTTAGACCCAAGTGCCTTTTTCAAGGCCGATCAAGTGCCTTTTTAGGCCCAAGCACCTTTTTGAAGGCCCCTCAAGTGCCTTTTTAGGCCCCTCATGCTCCTTTTTAGCTCAAAACATCTTTTTCAGGCCCCTCAAGCACCTTTTTTAGGCCCAAATGCCTATTTCAAGGCCCAAGCATCCTTTTTAGGCCCCCAAAACACCTTTTTGTGTTAAAGCTCCTTTTGCAAGGCCCAACCATCCTTTTTAAGCCCCCAAAATGTCTCGGCACACACTTAGAGAAACATCCCAACATTGGCCTTATAATCATCTATAAGGGCTATTAGTATACATAGAATTACACTTTATACACCACAACTCTCCAAATGTTATGCAAATCTATACTCTTCTTTCATTACAAGCCCACACGGATATTTAACTCCCCACATATAAGTAAAGGTTTTCCTTACTCTACGCATTATATTATTCCCACTTTTACAAAAATTAACTTTCCAATATTCTTCAAAAATTCCAAAAACACTCACATATTTTTTCAAAAATTCCAAAAACATCCAAAAATTCATAAAAAAATTACAAAACATTTAAATAATTTTCAAAAATTCCTAAAACATTTAAATCATTTTCCAAAAAAATCACAAAAACATCCACATATGTCATGAGATTACCACAATCCACTTGGACAAATACTTCCTACCACACAATACACAAAGTCACAACATTAGTACAATGCTCATCAATGTCCTCCTCATGGAGGTGGGGTATTTGGGTTTCCAGTTGGGGGTATTCCTATTTGTGTAGTCTTAGATGATGAAGCTCCTAGCATTAGTCTTGCACCTTCCCACATTGTATCCATCAGAATTGGGATATGGGCACATCTCAACAAAGTATTCATCTGAGTAATAAAATTCCTATCCAAGAAGGATATTTTTCTCCTATACTTTGGGGGGATTATTTGATGGTAAAATCTCATGTAGTATGCTGCCTCTTGTGCCAGCTTCTCTGACTTCTCCCTAACTTCATTCATATCCATTTGCAATTTTTCTGCCTTAGGTAGTGTCATCACCTATTGAGACATGTCTCATTATACCTTATATGTATTCATAGTCATTTTCCATGATTCTCTCTCATTCTTTACTTCATGCATCTAGTTCATGAAGTGGGTGATCCTTGTGTTGGCAACATTTAATTGATCTTGTGATCGGTACACTATGGCATTAGTCTTTGCCATAGTTTCTTTGAAAGCTTCCACCTGAGGTTGTAACAATACCATCTCATTGCAAATTTTTTCCACCACCACCCACTCTACCATCATTTTTTCCCATGCTCATTTTGCTAATAGTGCTACTTCTGCTCACTTCACCTCCTCCTGTGCTCCATCTTCTTGAGTTCTTTCAATCAAACCATGAAAGAAATTTGCATCTTTCTCTACATTATCAGCCCACTTTGTCTCTACCACCAGTGCATCTTTCTCTATGTTATTAGCCTAATTTTTCTCTACCACTGGTGTTTCCTTTAGCTCCACTTCCATCACCTTGATTTCATCATGAACTGGTGGGAAAACCAAACTAGGTTGCACTTCTTTAAATGGATGAAATGGACACTTAAGAATACCACTTGTGTTCTCCTCGAGGATATTGACTATACCCCCTAGGATTCTTTTTACCCACCTCCATGGTGATACAATAGGCTTTATCATTGGTCCTTGCTCCATATCTTGGGAAGGCTCCTCTATCAACATTTTCTCCTCTGCTTGGCTACGTGTGAAACTGATATGCAGATCCGCAGTCTCACTAAGTCTTTCCATGCTTGGTGATCTTGTTTCCTCTACTAGTTTCTCTTGCTCCATGAGCTACATTTCACTCTTTGCTAAAAATTGAAGCAAGATAGGGTCCTTTGCATTTTCCTCTATTGGACCCTAGATTGGTAGCTCCACTTAACTTGTTCCAACCACTTCTAGGTTGAATCTATGAACCCTTTGATGACACGATGCTCCTCTTGGTACTAACCACTTGTGCTTTTCTCTTTTCTATCCCCTTTTCCATATTCCATCCATCAAGCTATCACTTCCCTCATCTTTCCATCCCCCCTTTCCAGTATCTACCATTTCTAGTTCTTGAACTGCACTTTATCTTGAGCACTAGCCATGACTATAATAATTCACAAGCTCTATTTACTTCACTCCAATTTCTCAAGACTACTAATAATCTTACAGATTTGTGAATTGTTTCAATTAATGTAGTTGCTTATTTATAGAATTTTTTTAACATACATTGTTGTCTCTACATGTCATTTCATTCATCCTGTCATTGCAATGCATCAAAGTAATATTGGGAGTAGGTGAAGTTGTCTATTGAATTATCAATATTAAATTGGATAGTTGTAGATAGGTGTCTCACACATCCTTTGTTATTACACTTTTCACTCAATTTTTTCATTGGAAACTAAACTTTTCATGATACAACATGATGTTTGGATTTCCACTATCCTTTACTAGTCCAAATCAACTCCCACTTTTTCTTTATTAAACAAGATAAGAACAAACTGCACTGTTAAACACTATCACACATTATTATGCAATAAACAAAGACTATGTGATGTTTTCTTTTCTTCAATCACATGTCTATTGCAACTCGATGATGTTCAAAACTAGAGGAGGAAGGATTGTAGGACATGATCTTTTCTTTGTTTTTTTATTGATGGTTTAGTTCCAATGATTTGAAGAATCCATATAAAAGGGTTGTCTACTATAAGACCCTCTATCTCATGTTGGATGGTCATGTATACCTCGACTCATTTTATATGGATGCTTTAGTGAGGTTGGTTCTCATATTTGTCTATTTGAGTGAGTTCTTTATGCTATAGTACATATTGATACTCTTCCTCTTAGTGAACATATGGGTCACTACGAGTATCCATTGCAAACTTTTGTCTCAGGTTACAAATGTAAGGGTCATTGCGGACAACAAACTTTCTGATTACTTAGCATGAGAAGGATCTCTCATGTGTATGGTGTGATTGCCTCCAAGAAACATTCTAGTCATCCTAGCCTTTATGCTTTGATGCTTATGTTCCCTTGCTAAATTGAAAGGGATAGGTATTTTGGTCATTTTGGCTTCTTGTGCCTTAATGCTTACACCTCATTTCGACATCCCAATAAGGTCATATTCATATCTTCATAAGTCATGCTAGTGATGATTGTATGATCTTATAAATGCTCGATGATGAAATTAGAGTCTAAATGTTTTGTGTTCCTTGCTAGTAAACCAATTTGCACATTAGTTTTCATAGTATTGCATTCTTGCTTTGCCTCTTTGATATTCTATCATCAAAAGGGTTAACCCTATCATCACATCTATCTACCCTTTTGTATCTCTTATCATTTTTGACCCTAGCTAATTTTTACATCTTAGATATATTTTTAGGATCAAAATTGAAATATGAGTTTATCTTTTGGGTCAAAATCACATTTTCACATTCTTCCTTCTTCTCTACAGTTAGCTGACTTTTGGAGGTCTAGTCTTTGAATCTCCACTAGGGCATCTTCATTCCTCCATGTCTTCACTATTACCATGCTTCATTTCTACTTCAATACCTCTACATCATTATTTTTGATTGATTTGACCTCATTTTCATATTTTATCATTCATGGTCAACTCTTGTCAAATTGGGCCATTCCATCACTTCTTTATGGTCAATCTTTGGTTCTAATCATCTATCTATCATTATGGACTTTACTATATCTCAATTTTCTCATATCTTGCTAGTTTCTACACTTCCTCTCTATCATTTCAATTTTGATCCTGAGGGGGCAGATGATATCATTGCTATGCTTGATAACATATACAAGATGTACATTTGCTCTTGATCCATCTACTAGTGTTCTAGACTATCACTATTAGTCTGGTCACTCAATGCTTGCTATACCCATTGCTATTATAGTCTTTTTTTCTTTGACTGCATGTGTTCCCATATTGATCACACATTAGTTAGAGAATGGCTTCATTCTTTGAAGTTAGAGCTATCTATCTATTTGCTATCATGGCTTCTTCATTTAATGTGTTCCCATATCCATCACATATTAGATGAGGAATGCTTAGCTTCTTCTATTCTTTGACCTCATGTGTTCCCATATCGATCACACATTAGTCAAAGAGGGACAAATGTAATCAACTAAAAATGGTTACCCAGACCATAAACCCCCTTCTAGCATTTCTTGCTAATGTTATCAGGTGTTTGATTATAAATTCTCAAAAATAAGGTAAAATCAATTTATTTGATTTTAACCTATAGTTTGACCACCATTTTCTAAACACACATTTTTTATTAAAAGAATTTGCCCCCTTTTAATTCAAATAAAATTATAAAAAATTCATGTACCCAGTTATGATCATAAAAGGAAAAACATTTTCTATGTGTAGCCATCTATTTTGACAAAATCATTTGTCTACACATGAAAGGTGTAATTTTCCATGTGTAGAGCCTCCTATTTTGACAAAGTCTTTTGTCTACACATGCAAAATACATTATTTTATATGAGTAGAGCCTCTTATTTTGACTAAGCACATTTTAATACTATAAGTTAGGCAACACTCATTCTCCACACTTAATAATGCATTTATTGTCTTTTGATCTCCACCATCCATTTCTCTTTAAAAGAGAGGGGTCTTTCCTCATTTCAAAAGGGATAGAAAGCTAAGGTTATGCCATTGGGATCTACAGATTTTTTTCAAATATTGAAGGTTATTTTCACATCAAGAGGAGAAGATTTGGTCAACACCATCATGAAGTTCCATCATTGAAGACATCACCAAAGGAGGCTTGTAAACTCACTTGTTAAAATTCATTCTAATTGCATTTATGCCATTTTAGTTTTGCATAGTTACATTTCTTCTTGTATTTCACCTCTCAATTCTTCATTTACCATCTTCTTTCTTCTTCCATTGCATTTCATTTCATATATTGTTATTTTACATTCATAGTTCATATTTAGTTTGCATTCATAGTTTAAATCTAGTTGCATTCATCTTAGAATCTTCCATATTATGCTTTTAATAGCAAAGATTTATAGCTTGAGACTTGTTTTGGGAGCACCTAATTTCATTTCTTAATCTTTGCACTCCACAATTAGGAAGCTTTAGATCATAATTTAGGAGTTAGATCTTAAATGGAATGATTTAGAGAAGTATACAAATTTCTAGTGTACAATATCCAACTATGTAAGCTTCGATTGCTCTCTAGTCAAGTGATCACAAAAGACCTCAAAAGTAGGCATAAAAAATCTATTGCCCAAAGCATCTTTGGTGGAATAGAAGGTTGAAGCCAAAATCTAAAAATTTCATTGAAGCTTAAAGAGAATTAGATAGATACACTCAACAGTAGTTTCCATCTTTCCAAAACCATACAACATAGATCTCTATTGATTAGAATTCATCAATAATTCATCAATAGTTGGGAAGGAATCTAGTACAAGAGAGGTAATCTCTACCTCTATGTGAAGTTCCTTGAACTCATTCACAGTACCAAACAAGCCATGAATCTTGGTCCACATAGCTAGAGTAGTATTGCACCCATCTAGATGAAATTGTAGACTATCTAATACCTATAATGCAATCAATCTGTTTGCCTCATCCATCTTGTTTTAGTGTTGCATGATCTCATAAGGCCTCTAAAAAATAGTTTGTGCAAAATCTAAACATGACCATAACCCTTTTGATCAGAGAAACTGATTCATCAAGGTCTTCCAAGTGTGGTAGTTGTGAGGGGTCAGAAGTTCTAGACAATAAGATGTCTCGACCATTGTTTTAGAAGGGGATTTTGAAGTTGTTTGATATGTTGATATAATAATAAAAAGTAATATAAAAATACCCCCCACAATGCAAATAACCAAACCCCAGCTTACAAAAAGAATGCATAAATGAGTGAATAGAAAAAAAGCTTCAGAAATGAATCACAAATACGTTGTACAAACTATTGGTGAAATGACATAAAATATGGAAATTTCTCAAGGAGATCTTTTTGACTCTTTTTTTAGATTGGAAAATGGAGCTATAATGAAGAAGTTATGCCCCTTAGAAAATAGAAGTCATTAACCGACTTCAAGCACAATAATAGGTACCAAACTGGAAAAAATTCCTAAAATTACCTATGCCATCATCTCTATCTCAAAACTAACTTTCTGACACTTCTTTTGGATTGAAAAAATGCATCTATATGCTTAAGATGTCGCAAAAAAGATAGGCCCCTTGGAAATTCTTGAAAAAAAGAATTTATTTTTTAAAAATAAATAAATAAGTAAATAAAATATTAATAAAAGATATCACTGAGGAATGTTGGAGTGGTGGTTGAGTGGAGCCACCAATGATGGTGATGGCCGACTAGTGGTGGGTGAGAGTGTGGAGCCGTTGGCAGAGGTTGCACAGAGCTCGCTATGTGATGCATGACAGTTGACCGCTAGTGGTGCAAAAATCATTTAAATTATTATTTTTTTGCAATTTTTGAGAAAAATATGACCTTGAAATGTGTGCAAAGGTCATATACCCTTGCTAGGAAATTTTTTTTGCCTCCTAGATCAACATTGTTCAAAATGGATGAACTTTATATGAAAATGGGGTTTTGATGCCTTCTGAATCCATCCATGAGGTTTTTTTGGCCTCAAAGTGATCTAAAAATCAAAGAACCCCCTCTTTTCAAAAGAAATACCTAAAAAAATCCCAATCTATTCTATCAAACCCTCATTCTCCTTTTTCTCCAAATACTGAACAAGCTACAAAAAATCTTGCTATGCTACCATGAAGGATTTGAGCAATACAAATCCACAGAGCCTGAAGAATACTTGCTTGTAAAAAACCAATGAAAGGGAAGAAAAAGACAAGAGGAGGCAAGGGTTTTGCTTGGAAAATATGCAAATTGTATTCTCAAAAATGAAAAAGATGTAAGATAATTACAAATGATCTATCCTTATAGAAGGAGATCAAAACCTGAAAGGGTAACCTAAAAGGTAAATTCTATTTAATAATTACTAATTAATTATTAAATTAGAATGCAAAAGGTGCATAAAATAAAATCTTAAGAAGGGAGTAAAGTACATTTAATCAATGAAATTAAATTAACACTTTACTATAACTCCACTACCCTTCAATTTTAGAGCTCACATATCAAATTTATAATCTCGACCATTATGTGGATTATTATCTATATTAATCATTTATAACATATATAGGCAAGTAATAATGATACAATTCAAATAACAAAGATGGACATAGTTATGTTTTGACATCACTCACAAAGATCAATGCAATCAAATTATACAAAATTGTGAAAGTGGTGTAGCATAAACTATTTCAATGTTCATCACACTCATAGGTCAACATGTTATTACACCCTACTATTCAACTTTTGCAAATGAAAATATCTCAAGATTTATCAAGTTATTATTCAATACATCATGTAGACCAATTCCCATCACAAAGTGAACCATCAAGATCACACACCCACTACTTCAAGTACCTATAACATGGATTGGGAACACATGCTCATATTTTTGACCAATACCTTGTGGGACCAAATCCTTGTTATGCTCTTGTGTTCATAAAAAAATATTCCTTCTTCTCAAAATTATGCAAGGTTAACCTCAAATCATAAAATACTAAATATTTCAATATATATAGTCCTTGGTTTGAGAAAGCATTGAGAATCTATTATGGAAAAAAAGGGTTTGAGTTGTGAATGAAAATATTCCATCTTGGATATTTACCAATGTATATGGTATACCTCATGATCATCTCAACGTTGTGTCTCCTAACATATCTTGTCATGTCTATAACTAAAAAATAATTTAGAAAGAGTTTTCTCCTACAACACCACCATATTTGGTTGATGAAGAGGGATTTAGCTATGAATATATGCCAGATAATTGTTATATGTCATAAGGTGTTACACTTTCCTTTCCGCACTTTGTATTTGTATGACACTGACTACCTTGTTCACACCTCAGTATAAAAAAAATAAAAAATCATGTTATCATAAACATACTACTTCTATTTAATCAAGTTTCAATCTTTAATATACCATGGATAGTTTCTTGCAACTTTTTGGGGATCATTCTATACCATACTTTAATTTTATGAAGCATTGTTGTCTTTGCTAGCTAGTCAAAATTTAGTTTCTTGCTTCCTTTGCTAGCATGCATATTTTCCATAATGCATGTAGATGGAGGAGCTAGATAGAATTACAACTCATGCCAAAAAGAAAAGAGCATAGACAAGGTGGTCTACACATACAAGATGAGCCATCATCCCTCTGGATCCTAAAACCTATCCCCCTACCATAAATTCCTAAGTTGCTCCACTAATAGTTGAGGTAATTACAATTGTAAGGCCACAAAAAGTTATGTTGCCAAAAAATATGTGGTCTTGATTTGAGATAGAAGGGGAACTGAAGATGTATAGTAAAATATCATTTTAGTAAGTGACACATCTAAGAAATGACACATCCCAATAGAAATAGTGTCCAAATGGTTGGGTGGTCTTATTACCACATCCAAGAAAGGTCCCTTAATGGTCTTAACAACTAGTGAAGAAGAAAAAAAATGGTTCAAAGAGATTGTAGGATTTGGAAATGGATTATTAATTATTAACTATAAGGCAACATTTACTTAGATTTTGTGAAAGTAGACCCACCTTTTTCAAGGATAAGTTATTAGATAGGTCTTGGTAGTCTATTTTTAAGGTCCATCATCCAAAGTTGGCATTTCAAACAACTAGAGGCCTGAAAAAAGATATGGAGCTTAACCATAGACTGAAAATTATCTTTTCCTTTTATGACACATTTTATTCAATATATCATGAAAATCCATATTGCCTTTCTCACATTTGGATTTGTAATTAAATATGTGTTTAGGTGGGCGGAAATGGGGCAATGAGGTTACTATCCAAAAATGGGAGTAGGAATATTTCATACATCACACCTAAGAGTTGAGAATGAATTACCATTGTGTAATCCTAATGCTTCTAAGAAAAGCATTCTAGTCTTTTACTTGTTTAAGGGGAAAATGTCATTAAGAATTGCATTTCCAAATATGAATTATGTGCTTACATGGAAACAATCTACATGTGTGTAAGAAAAAGGAGCTCTTTTTCAATTGGTTCCACCACTTCATGTGATTTTTTCTAGATGATGTCTCACCCACAAATAAACAATTACTTATTTTTTATAATCATGGAAGCCATGTTGTATTCATAACCATCCAAAAGGAAAGAATTATTAGGTGTTAACCTAATAAAAGTGTTAGCTTACACTTCCCACAAATTGTAGACCAAATACCTAACTATGTTTTCTCCATTCAAAACATAATTCAAATCAAAAAATGCATCATGGCTAGAAATATGCCCCAATTTAGCAAAATAGGAGGACAAGACTTGAAAAACTACATAGAAAATCATTAACAAAATTATCGACAATTTTTAACATTGTGGTAAGATTCAAAAAGACTTAAATATGACCCCTTAATCCCAAAGAACTCATAGAGGACATGCATCCAAGAAAAAATCCCCAAATTAATGAATTCAATGGGGCTCAAATAGAGAAAAACATTCTTAGCCCATTCAATATTGTTCACATTTCAAGAAAAGACATTCAAGAAAATATTGCTCAAATTAGTCAATAACATCCAAATGCCAAACCCTCGTATGATCCCCCCATACAAAACATGTAGGAAGGCAAGGTAAAAAAAATAAAGGAGAATCTTTCTATTCATTCACTACAAATACTGCAAACCTGATTGTTAGATAAGGTGATGGATCTCACTATTGGTTTGTATGGTCAATAAGAAGGCACTTTCACTTTCCCATCACCACCCATGATTGACCCAATGAAAGTGGTGCATTAATATGTTGATTATATCCTATTAGATAGTGTAATTAATGAAAATTACACACAATAATTAATAGAAGGTGGAAATAAGGAAGAGGAAAATTTACTCTCCCAAATTTTGGACTCCTAAGGTTTTCAATCAAAAATAGAAATCAACAAATTCTTAGAGTTGTCACGAGACAAAAAATTATGGTTATTGATAACAAAATCTAGTTGAGTCATCAATCTCAATTATTAACATTAGATGATTACATGAATTATTTGATAAAGTGGTATAAGAGGAATATATAAAGGAGATAAAGTTTGAAAGAAAGAGAAGAGGAAAGATAATATGACATAATGCCTATTGGAAAAGAAAAATGACACATATATAAAATAGAATATATTAAGAGTAAGAGAAAAGGAACTAAGAAAAGAATAATAAAAGAAGGAAAAAAGATGATAGAAAATAGAAATTTAAAGAATAAGAAGGATGACGATGGGAAACTAACCATTTAGAAGAATCTTATGGCTTTGTTAGGAAAATAATGTTAAATAGTACACCAAATTTGCTCATTTCTTTTCATAAGTCTAGTAGCATATTGAAGGATATGATCAAAATAAATATCCCTACCTATTGAGCTACAATGCATTGTTAAATTGAATCACCATCCCTTGTCTTCTCTACTTCTAATAATTCATTGCAAGGGTACCAACATCTATTACAACCAAGGGATATTGCATCCCTATTATAAGTTAAGTAGCGCTCATAGTGAAACATCAAGAGATGAGAGCATGGGCCCCATTTTATATTCTACAATAAAATATACCTCAACAAGTGTTGGTTTTCCTATTTGGATGTCCTAGTTATTTTATTAAGAAACTTACTTAGGAAATCTATACACTCACACATGTATATTTCTTTCTTTTTTATTTGTACTACCATATATGAACAATAATAATGTCTTGTAAAAATATGGACTGGACATTTTTTATATATTTCTAGCTATGTTTAATTAATCTAACATATATGTCATTGCATTCCAAAATTGATAATAGGATGACTCAATCAAGGTGTTAAAAAGTGCATGCACTTAGGAATAGGGTAGTATGTGTTAATAAACACACCTTTATTTGTAATTTTATATTCTATTATCCTCTTATTCAAGAAATGTACATCCTAGGTTTCTAAATTTGGACCATTTCGTGTACTAATTGAGACATGCACAATCCCACCTTTTCAAGTTGCTTGAGATGGAAAGTAAAAGCATGATGCATGTATGTATCTATGTAAGATAAAGGTGTATTTAATGATAGTGAAAGGAGTATTGAGTGGTCATGGTCCATATAGTTTCTTTGCATATCATTATGAGGCAATGAATTATATAAACATCACTTTTGAATTTGTACATATTATGTGTACGTGTGTGAGAGAGAGCGTAAGAGTGTATATATATACAAACACACATAAGTGTAGGTACATTGTGTAGGTAGTGAAAAAGATTATTGGTGGGGATTATTTGCATACTAACCATTAGTATCATCTAATAATTGATATTTGTGTGGTTTTTTTGGAAACCAGATTATGTTTTTGGACAAGTAAAAGGTGGCTACCAAACCGCACTACAAACTAGTCTTTAAGGATGACTATTTGGGAGATTTGGATTTGGTAGTAGCCAATGTTGATAAAGGTATGTAGATTCCAAGTTTGCATGACCAATCATGGCAAAGATATTTAAAAATAACCAATACTAACTATGTGAGATTATATGATCATACTATTCTTGAGATATTAAGGAGTGTGGACATTCCAAAAAATTGTGTAGATATTAAAATCATTTACAAGCATGATTGGTGGGAAAAATACAAAAGAGATGAGGGCATTGATGAGAGGAGGATGTCTCTAACTATTTTGGACTAGTGATTCATAAAGAACTTTCAATTAATGCAACAAGGTTAGCTTGAGTTCCAACTAGTGGTCATGCAAGATGGGCGTGGTGGTATGTGTTTAATATATCACTATTTGGTTATATTGAATAGGGTTGGGAGGTTGTTACTAAAAGATTTTTTTTATTCTGCCAATTTTGATGGCACGTCAAGACAATTTTGAAGTGATGTAGTCATCAATGTAAACCATATTTTTTTGATAAATATAATTACCAATATAGCTATTAAAATTACACACTATTCATAAAATTGATACTTCTTGTATAAACTTAATTATTAAGATCAGTATGCATTTCAAACTTATAATATTAATGTAAGATTTTCAAAAATAACATTATGGTTCTCAAATTCATTGTGACTAAAATTATTTCATAGCTAACATTACGGTTTAACATTCAATGTTACTATTAGAGTTTAAAGGCAACTAGAGAAATATTTTCTTCACATAATTGCATTGATACTTAGAACTATTGAAATACTTTAGGAATTGTGAATTTGAAATCACAATGTTAGTAGTAAGCCATAATAGTAAATTTGAAACACTCATTTAATTACATATAAGGGTTTTCATATGATTGTATAATTTTTTCAGTGATACACTCATATGAAAACTCTAATATTAGCACAAAATATTTAACCCTAATAGTAGCAAGGAATATTACACCATAAATATTCAACCAGACAATGTATATTAATAGTGATGTAAAATAAAAAATATTTTACACTCCCATAAAAATAGTAGTGAGGCGTGAACAAAAGAGTGCATTTCCCTCATAGATGTAATTGTGTTAATGAACATAGATTGTTGTATTCATAAATACAAATTTAGCTACAATGTCCACAACACAAAAATAGGAATGGAGATTACATTTGAGGTTGAGATGAACACAAATCAAATAAAATAGAAACAAAAGTCCAAAAATAGAGAATGGAGGCCTTCGTGAGGATTTATTGTCACCTTCATCAAATACTTGGCATGGAAAATCCCAAAAAAATTCCTCTCCTCACCTTTGAACCCTTGTCCATAGTATTGCATGTTGAAAAATGAAAGAAATAATTGTGCAATAAAAGTAGTATCTTGAAATCAAAGCATGAAAAAAATGACATCTTAAAACTAAAACCATGCCTCCAAACTGATGAGAGCCATTTATGACCTATTTTATCCCATATTTTAATTCATTTCATGTACTTTCATACTCACTTCCATATTTTATTACCATTTAATTTCATATCATTTCACTATTTTATGCTACATGTGATTTAATATAATTTTGAGATTAAAATATAGAAATTAACTATTGATTTTTTTTACTAATTAGAATTATTATTTTACATTGTGGAAGATATAGTTTGCAACATGCTAATTTATGGGTAATGATCTTCTTATCACTTATTTTTTAAGAACTTCTTGTAAAATTTTGGACAAGAACTAGTCGATTTAATTGTTAGCATGAATGTTGATGATATTCCTATGGGGAGAGTATGTTAGCATTGCTAGAGATATAATTTAGTACCCATGTGTTGCATTCATGATATAGTTTGTCATTGATGCCAACATATGTGTTATTCTATGAAGATTACCAGAGTTGTAGAGGAAGATCAATTTGGCATGGTCAATGGTCGATGAGTTTGGTCATGCATAATAAGGTATATATTAAGTGATGGTTACAAATTCTTTAGTTATATTCATAGAAAAAATATGATGATATGAAAGAGTTATGCGATGCTTTTTGGAGGCATCTTTTAGAGAGAATATTTGGAAAGCAGGTAATGGTAAATTGAATATATATTTATGTTTTAGTAGAGATGAAATTTGGTTAAGAAATCTTAGAGGATGGTTAGAGACATGTTGAGGATGTTATGTTCTAGATGGAAAAAAAAGATGTTCATTATGTGAATTCTAAAGAAGACTATTCATAATATATTTTGTGTGAACCGACCATTACAAATATCTTTGAAGGAAGAGTTTAATTGTAATGTAATGTGTATTGTAATATCTTAATGTTGTCCTATGTTATTATTGTAAATTGGGAAAGCCTCAAGACTGACTCAATACTTGTTATTAGGACTTGTTATAGAGGAAATATTGTTTCCTTGGTTGTAATTATTAGTGAAATCATATGCATTGTGATGCTTGGTTATGTGAACTTGAATGAGAATTTGGCTATGATAAGAATAGAGATTGATGTTGAAGATATAAAATGAGATTCAAAGGAACTTTATTAGAAAATGATTTATTGTTTAGTTAGTTTAGATCTTGGATATACTTATCTAAAAGATTGTCTAGTGAAGGTTTCTTACTTAAGGAGATACATGGCTTATTTAAGAAAAGAAACTTTGAAGTTTGATGGAATTAATTATGAGAGTTGGAAATAAGAAGACAAGAAGATATATGGAGTAAGAATTATTTTTCTTGTTGGACTTGCAAAGAATTTGGTCATTTTTCATCTAGTTTTCCTAAAAGAGAGAAGAAGATAAAGCCTAAGAAGAATTATAAGTTAAAGTTTACACAATATTGCTTTCATATTGATGAGGATGGTGAACTTGATTTAAGATGGTGAATTTCCTAGATGATAGTGATGATGAGGATGCTGAAGAAGTAGAAGAAATAACCTTAGGAACAATTGTTGAAAGTACTAGTTTGAGAGTTGATGAAAGGTTTAGAATTCAAGAGAGGAAACTTGATTATGATTCTAATGGAGAGACTAATCAAAGAACTAATAATCAAAATGTCGTGCAAGAATTAATTTACGAAACCAAAACTAAATTAAAGATTGAATTACAAGAATAAAGAGACTAGTAGAGAGAAGAACTAGATTATAACCACTCGGCTAATCAAATCATTGGAAGCATGAACAAAGGAGTTATGAAAAGAAACAAGTTTAGTGAAGAATTGTGTTTAATTTCTCAAGTTGAGCCTCAGAATGCTAATGAAGCTTGTAAAAATGACTATTAGATTAAAGCTATGAAAGAGGAATTAGAGCATATTGAAAAGGACAAGACAATGGAATTGGTTCCTAGACCTAAAGATAATAATGTTATTGGAACTAAATGGGTATTTAGAAACAAGATGGATGAACAAGATGAAGCTGTGAGAAACAAAGAAAGATTAGTTTGTAAAGGATATTCATAGTAAGAAGCAATTAATTTTGAAAAAACTTTTGCATATGTTTCTAGATTAGAAGTAGTGAGGATGTTTTTGGCATATGCAAATAACAAGAACTTTAAAGTCTATCAATGGATGTTAAATAAAACTTTTTGAATGGAGATCTTGAAGAAGAGGTATACATTGAAAAACTTGAAGGTTTTCCCTTGATAGATAAAGAAGACATGGTTTAAAAATTAGAAAAGGCATTATATGGATTGAAACAAGCCCCTAGAGCTTGATTTGCAAGATTGGATAAACACTTGACAAATTTGGGATTGTTAAAATATAATATTGATTGTAATTTGTATTTGAGAAATAATGAAGATAATTTATATATTGTTGTGGTATTTGTGGATGACATCATTTTTGGAGGTACTGATAAAGCTAAAAAAACATTTTTGTAAGAAATGAAGAAAGAATTTGAGATGATTATGATTGGAGAGATGAAACACTGCCTAGGTTTTGTTAGTTTGTGGTGACTGATCAAGAAAGTACTGTACATACTTCATAAATTCTTTAGGGTTCGAGCCATGGCTGACGTTGTGGTTGACATATGGCCGACATGTTGTAACCCTAAAATAGCATAAAATACATGTATAAAAGGACTTAGGGTTAGATATTTTTGATTATTATGTTATGTTGTGATGCAAAGTTGGTTTTTGTGATGGTATTGAGCTATAAGGGATTATGGATTGTAATTAGGTTGTAATCACTAAATTGTAATAAGATTGAACTTGTTGTTTGGTGGACATAGCCCAGGGATTGGGTGAACCACATTAAATCTTGGTGCCTTGTGTTCTTTTTTGTATGTTCTATTATTTTCTATTATTGGTTATATTTGCATGTAATTGTTATTTTTGTCTGTGGTTTAATCCTAACAAGTGGTATTAGAGCGAGGTTGTCTTTTAGTTATCCTCTGTAGGAAAGTCTCATGGTTAAGTGGGAGTCTCATGGTTAAGTGGGAGTCTCATGGTTAAGTGGGAGCAATGGTAGATGAGAGTAAGCTAAGGGTTGATAGGTTTAATGGGTAGAACTTCCAATTATGGAAGATACAAATGGAAGACTATCTTTATCAGAAGGATTTATGAAAGTCATTGGATGACAAAGCCAAGAATCAAGGATCTATGTCAAATGATGAATGGGATCTTTTGGATAGAAAGGTACTTGGAAGCATTTGGTTATGCTTGGCACCATTGGTGGCATTTAATATTGCAAAAGCGAAGATGACAGAAGAGTTGATGAAAACCCTAGTGACACTGTATGAAAAGCCCTCTGCTTCAAACAAGGTATTTCTCATGAAGCATTTATTTAATATGAAAATGGTAGAAGGTAGATCTATTGCAGATCATTTAAATGAGTTTAATACTATTACTAGTCAGTTATCTTCTGTGGGTATCAATTTTGATGAAGAGAGGGCTCTCTTGATTTTGTGTTCTTTGCCTGAAAGCTAGAATGGCTTGGTAATGGCTATGAGTAATTCTATTCCTAGATCTAGTAACCTAAAATGTGAAGATGTGATCGATGTTGTTTTGAGTGAGGAAACTCGTAGGAAATCCTTAGGTGGATCTACATCAAGAAGTGCTTTGAATGCACAAAGTAGGGGCAAAATGACTGAGAGAGGAAATAACTCTAGAAATTATGGGAAATCAAGAGGAAAGTCAAAGGGGAAGAGGTCTCAATTGAGAGGACCGAATGATGGCTTGTATTGTGGGAAACCAGGTCATAAAAAGAAAGATTGTTGGAATTGAAAGAAAAATGAAGGAGATAAATTAGATGGAGAGGAGGCAAATCTGGTAAGTAACAAATCTAAAGAGGATGCTTTGCTTCTGTCTTTAGAAAGTGTTGATGATTCATGGGTTTTAGATTCTGGTGCTTCATTTCATGCTACACCTCATAGAGGTTATTTCATTGATTATGTCCAATGGAATTTTGGGCTTGTTTATTTGGGGGATAATGAACCCTGTCAGATTGTTGGAAAGGGAAAAATTAAGATTAAGTTACAGAATGGGAATCATTGGCTACTACATGAGGTAAGACATGTTCCAAGGCTAAGTAGGAATTTAATTTCAGCAGGGCAACTTAGTGATGAGGGTTGTGTAGTTACTTTTAATGATAAAAATTGGAAGATTTCAAAAGGTTCCCTTGTAGTAGCGAAAGGTGTGAAAGCAGACACCTTATATCTTTGTACAGGTTATATTGTTCCTTCTACTTTAATTATTTCAGAGAAAAATGATTGTTTAGAAATAATTGTTGTAGTTGAGCAGGGAGAACAAATAGGTGATGTATATTATGATACAATGCTATGGCAAAATAGACTTGGGCACATGAGTGAGAAATGTATGAAAGTACTTCATTCAAAGAAAGTTTTACTAGGTTTGAAATGTGTTAATATGGATTTTTGTGAAAGTTGTGTGTATGGAAAACAAAAGAGAGTGAGTTTTGTAAAGACTGGGAAGGAAAACAAAAAAGAGAAATTAGAGCTTGTGCATACCGATGTATGGGGACTAGCTTAGGTATCTTCCCTTGGAGGCTCTCATTATTATGTTACATTTATTGATGTTGCAACAAGAAAGGTATGTGTTTATTTCCTTAGATAGAAATCAAATGTATTTCAAACTTTTAAGAAATGGAAATGCTTGGTTGAAAATGAGATTGGCAAGAAATTAAAATGTCTCAAATCTGATAATGGTGGTGAGTATTATAGTCATGAATTTGAAGATTATTGCTCCACTAATGGTATTCATAGACATAAAACTATTCCAAGGACTCCATAGGAAAATGGAGTGGTTGAACACATGAACATGACTATAATGGAGCATGCAAGGAGCATGAGGTTGCATGCTGGGTTGCCCTTACACATTTGTATAGAGGCTATCAATACTACTATATATTTGATTAATAGAGGTCCCTCTACTCCTTTGGGCTATGGAATTCTAGAGGAAGCATGAACTGGTAAGAAGGTGAGTTATTCTTTTCTCAAGACCTTTGGTTGTGAAGCATTTTCTCACGTAGATTTTGAAAAGAGAACCAAGCTAGAAGCTAAGTCAAAGAAATGTGTATTTTTTGGATATGGCACTAATGAATTTGGTTATAGGCTTTGGGATTTTGAAAATAAATTTTTTTTAAAAAAGCAAGGATGTCATATTCAATGAGAAAGTGTTGTACAAAGATCTGTTGTAGCAACATGAGAAGAAAGAAGATGATTATGTAGTGTTGGATGATACTCCAAACGTTGATGTTCCAGCCATTCCTCATGATGTGCAACAACCGCAACAACAAATACCACATACACCGGTGAATGTTAGAAGATCAACAAGGCAAATTAGACCTCCAAAAAGATTTTCTCCCTCTTTGTATTCTATTTTACTTATTGATGTTGGTGAACTTGAAAGTTATGATGAAGCTATGTAGGTGGATACTAAGATTCAGTGGGAGTCTGCAATGAAGGATGAAATGGACTCTTTGCTGAAGAATAAGACATGGGATTTATGCAAGTTGCTTGCAAGTAAAAAGGCTTTATAGAATAATTGGGTTTATAGGTTGAAATAAGAGGAAGGAGGTAAGAAAAGATTTAAAGCTAGGTTAGTTGTCAAAGGATTTGCATAGAAAAAGGGAATTAATTTTGATGAGATATTTTCTCTTGTTGTTAAAATGACTTATATATGTACTATTTTAAGTTTTGTGGCTACTGAAGATTTACATTTAGAGCAGCTAGATGTTAAAATAGGCTTTCTTCATGGATATTTGGATGAAGAGATATATATGGCTTAACCACAGGGATTTGTAATCAAAGGTAAGGAGAACTTAGTTTGCAAATTGAAGAAAAGTTTATATGGCTTGAAGCAAGCACCTCGGCAATGGTACCTAAAATTTGACAATTTTATGCATGAGCATGGATATAATAGGTTTCATATAGATTACTGTGTTTATTTTAAGAGGTTGGATGATGATAGCTACATTATTTTATGTTTATATGTTGATGATATGCTTTTCGCTAGGTCTAACATGGATCACATTAAGGGGCTGAGATGCTAGTTAGCACATGCATTTGCTATGAAGGATTGGGGGCAGCAAAAAAAATCCTTGGTATGAAGATTTCTAGAGTTAAGAAGAACAAAACATTGATGCTATCTCAGGCTGATTATGTGGAGAAGGTGTTGCAATGTTGCTCTATGGAGAATGCTAAAGCTGTCAGCACAACTTTACTTGGTCATTTGAAGTTGACTAAGGAGATGTGTCCTAAGACATAGGCAGAGGAGGATAAGATGTCCAAGGTACCCTATGCTTCAGCTATAGGAAGCTTGATGTATGCTATGGTATGTACTAGGCTAGATATTGCACATGTAGTGGGAGTCGTTAGTAGGGATATGAGTCATCTAGGAATTGAGCATTGGAATGCAATCAAGTGGATTCTTAGATATTTGAGAGGAACATCTAATAAGTGTTTACACTTTGGGGGCTCTACTACTAATTTATAGGGCTATGTTGACTCAGATTTGGTAGGGGATATTGATACTAGGTAGAGTACTATAGGTTATGTCTTTACTATTGGTGGGGCAGCCGTGAGTTGGGTTTCTAGGTTACAAAAGATTAATGCTTTATCCACTACAGAGGTAGAGTATGTTGCTACTACAAAGTCAGCCAAGGAGATGATATGGCTTTAGTTCTTCTTAGAAGAATTGGGACATCCTTAATAGGATAATTATTTTTTCACAGATAGTTAGAATTCCATTCATCTTGCAAATAATTCAGCTCTGCATTCAAAGACCAAACACATACAGTTGTAGTACCATTTCATTCGGTTAGTTTTGGAGGATGGACAGTTAAAGCTGGCAAAGATACATACACATGAAAATCTAGTAGATATGTTGAAAAAGGTAGTAACAAGGGAGAAGCTAACTTCCTCTTTAGCTTTGGTTGGTCTTCTAGACTAAACATGAATAATAGAATAACAGAGTCTAGGGTGGTTTGATCTAGTGGGAGCCCCATGTGGTAGCGGTATTGCTATAGGATCAGTCTCCAAGTGGGAGATTTTTGTTTAGTGTGGAGCCTAATCAGTCCCCAAGTGAGAGATTGTTAGTTTTTAGTGACTAATCAAGAAATTACTTTACATACTTCATAAATTCTTTGGGGTTCAGGGCACTACCCCAAATTTTTCTTTTGGGCCATGGCCGATGTTGTTGCTGACATATGGCCAACATGTTGTAACCCTAAAATGGCATAAAATACTTGTATAAAAGGACTTAGGGTTAGGTATTTTTGATTATTATGTTATGTTGTGATGCAAAATTGGTTCTTGCAATGGTATTGAGCTGTAAGGGATTACAAATTGTAATCAGGTTGTAATCACTGGATTGTAATAAGATCGGACTTGCTATTTGGTGGACGTAGCCCAAGGATTGGGTGAACCATGTTAAATCTTGGTGCCTTGTGTTTTTTTTTGTGTGTTCTATTATTTTCTATTAATGGTTATATTTGCATGTAATTGTTATTTCTATCTGTGGTTTAATCCTAACAAGTTTGTAGATTGTAGAGAACAAAGGTGGCATTTTCATATCACAAGATAATTATCTTAGAGATTTTTTGAAAAGATTTAGATTGGATAATTTTAAACCCATTAGAACACCTATGGTAATTAGATGTAAGCTATCTAGTAAAGATGAATCCCCTTGTGAAAAATAGAAAAAGTATAGATCTATGATTGGTGGACTATAGTATTTGACACATATTAGACCTAACATAGCTGATGCAGTTGGAATTATGCCAAGATTTCAAGTAGATCCTAAAGAGACACACTATGCAAAAATAAAATAAACTTTCAAATATTTGAAAGGAACACCTAATTATGGTTTATGGTATGATAGATCACATAATTTCACATTGTGTCCATATACTAATGATGATTGGACAAGAAGTGTAAATGATAGGAAGAGTACTAGTGGTGGAGTATGCTTCTTAAGAGGAAGATTAGTTTCTTGGTTGAGAAAGAAACAAGTTTGTATTTTATAAAGTACAATGGAAACATAATATGTAGCAGCAAAAAATAAGTTTAATCAGATTATTTGGATGAAGAAAATGTTAAGAGACATTGGAATTGAGTTTATAGAACCTGTTAACATACATTGTGATAGCACATGCACAATAAGTATATCAAACAATCTAGTTTTACACTCAAATACAAAGCACATCTCACTCAAGTATTATTTTTTGAGGGAAAAGGTAGTAGAGAAGGAGATCATATTGTAATATGTTAGCACAAAGGAGTAGATATAAGACATGTTTACAAAACCTTTGGCTAAGGAAATATTTGAGTATTTGAGAGGTATGCTTGGGGTTATGCCCCAACCTACTTCAAAGTAGTTGATGCAAAGATTGCATCAGTCTAGTATGTAGCAGATAATTGTATCTTTTGTTTGGACTAGATTTTTTATGCTTCTATTATGGGGGAGTATCTGTGTATTGAGTTGATTCATCAAGTACTCCTAGTATTGATATTTGACAGTGTCTTTAGACACTTGAGTTTGAACATATTATTTTAGAAATGATTAAACTTAGAGAATTGGAATAATGACACTTCTATCATTTATGTCAATGGGAGAAAGAGTAGTAAATGAAAAATATTGATTAATATCAATCAGAGAGAGAATATTGATGTATGAGGGAGATTAACACCTTCCTTCTGCATATTGATTGTATGGGGGAGTAAAGGTCAATGAGGAAGAAATGTACTTGGTATTCATGGTACTTATATGTTTTTCATCTATGTTACCATCAATGAAAAATGGGGATATTGTTAACATGAATGTGATATTCCTATGGGGAGAGTATGTTAGCATTCTTAGAGACATAATTTAGTACTCATGTGTTGCATTCATGAAAGAGTTTGTCATTGATGTTAAAATATTTTTTATTTTGCTAAGATTACCGAAGTTATAGAGGAAGATTCATTTGGTGCAGTCAATTGTAAAAATGTCTGGTTATGAATGGTTAAGAGTATATTTAGTGATGGTTATAGATACTTTAGTTATGTTCATGTAAAGAAATATGAAGATATTGATGAGTTATGTGATGTTTTTTAGAGGCAAATTTCTGAGAGAGTTTTAGCAAAGATAAAATTTGGTTAAGAAAGCATAGAGGATTATTAGAGACATGTTTAGGATGATGTGTTTCAGAGTGAATAAATAGATGTTCATTATGTGAGGTTTGGTGAAGATTATTTAGAAGATATTTCCTATGAGTCAACTATTGCAAATAGCTTTGCAGAAAGAGTTCAATTATAAGGTAACATCTTAATATTGTCCTATATTATTATTGTAAATTGGGAAAGCCTCGAGGATGATTCAATACTTGTTATTAGGACTTGGTATAAAGGAAAGATTGTATCCTTGGTTATAATTATTAGTGAGATGATATGCATTGTGATGTTTGGTTATGAAAACTTGAATGCAAATTTGGCTTAATAAGAAAAAATATTGATTTGAGGAGGTATTGTGAGCTTCCAAGGAATTTTATTGGAAAAGGAGTTATTATTTAGTTAGGTTAGATCTTGGATATACTTATTCAAAATATTGTCTAGTGAAGACTACGTGAGGCTATTTGGACAATGAGTTCAATTGTCCTCCTTTCATCTCCTAATAGGGTTGGCATAATTCCTAATAGAGTTGTCATATCCTAATAGGGATTCAATTTCTAATGGGGACTCTATGTACTAATTATATTTCATTGAATCCTAATAGGGTCTATCCTTTCACAAGGAAAGTTTATATTAGTACATTATCTTGTGGGCATCATTCCCACTGGGGTTTTCCCTCTAATCAAGGATATCCTTAGTTAACATATCTGGATTTATTGTGTATGGTTATATTTACATAGTTGTTGCATCTATTGTTTACATGTTTCATATTTAATAAAGACATTGGGGAATTTTTAAATGTATAACTGATTCATCCCCCTCCCCCTAGTTATCTTGGTGAACTTTAATTTAAAACAATAACTAGTTGACTAGCACATTATTTTTAACTTTTCCAATGCCACATCCAAAAGGATTTCAAGAAAGAGATTCCAACTTTCTATATTTACCAACCAAACCTTTAATTATTGCTATATGTCTTCTTTCAATTATTTACTAAACCATGAGAACACATGTTTAACATGTGGAGGAGAAAGTATAATGGGTATCATCAATTCCTTCGTTGGATACATATTCTCTAACCATATGATTCCTATCTTACATCTCTTCATTTCCACTATGAAATCAATCTTGTGGTGGTGCATATATAACTATATTTTTAGTTGTTATCACTATTATTAAAAACTTCATGATAATTGTTAAAATATACCC
This sequence comes from Cupressus sempervirens, assembly GCA_028749045.1. NCBI lineage: Eukaryota > Viridiplantae > Streptophyta > Pinopsida > Cupressales > Cupressaceae > Cupressus > Cupressus sempervirens. Next base: position 249,146,971 of record CM053792.1, on the reverse strand, counting down.
ATAAACCTATCATTTTCCATTTTTGCATGCTATTGAAATAGAGAGTATTTTTCATATGTGGTTGTGAATGATTTTATATGTGAATCATCATGTTATTTATTATTCACAAATCATAATAAATAATTTTGTATTTATTTAGACTCATGTTGCTTACAACTTGCGAGCTATAAATATGTATACCACCTCAACATAGGGGATAGTTTAAAAAATGAATGCAACTTAGATGATATTGATCTTCCATTGTTATAGGTATGTACAAGATTTATTTATATATCTTAACAAGAGATAATAATTGATGATTTTTAAAAGACAATGTGATTTTAAGAATAGAAATTTAACTATTTTTTATAGGAAAGATGCTAAGTATATATGCCGCAATAACCATGAGAGCATGGGAAATGAAATACAAGATATTTATGGGCCTCATCATAATATGGATGAAAGTGATGTACAATTTCAAAAAAAAAATCAAGAAGATCAAAACATGTATTATAATGTTAATATGCACATCCCTCTATTGCATTGCAAAGACAAAATATATCTTCAAAATATTTTTTTTCACCTAGCATGCATGATGAATGAAATCATGAATACTCACAACAACCACTATATCCATCTTGTATGTTACCATGTCCATTATTCCCATCATAAACAAACCTACCCACTCTATATCTAATGCAACCTTTTCCCTTGTCATTCTTCTACTCATTCCACACATCATCCACTCTAACATATCCATGAAGGGAAATTATAATTCTCAATAAAATATTAAATAATAACATAGTTCAAACTACTTATAATTGCACCATCTTAAAATGGACATACTTTACTTTTAAGACATTTTAGCATTCTTTCCATAATGCATTTCTTGGAAAATGGATGGAGCTATGCTTGATGTCCTCTTTTCCTATCTTCTTCCATTTTCTCCTCTTTTTCTTATGGTAACAACTTGCTCTTTTTATGGCTCCCTTGACCTAATCTCTAGGACACGGTCAACTCAGGTCAATTTTTTCTAGAATAGGTCAACCTTGATCAACCCAATCCCTAGTGATTTTGGGGCTTGAGGCCCAAAAGGATTTGGGGGTTTAATTAGTTTAATTTTGCTCTTTGATTGACTTGTATTATTTTCCTGCTCAAAAAATCATATATAAAGAGACTTGGAGGCTGTGTTTTCATACATCACATTCTCAAATAATTCAAGATTATACAAGAGTAATATTTATGTCTTTTGCATTGAAGGAGTTCAAGGATTTTCAAACATTCAAGAAAGGAGATTTCTATCTAGCATTGAAGGATCTTTTGTTGCATTTGCTCTTCAAAATCTAGCTTATTGTTGGCCATTAGAGGATGATATCTATATCAAAGCATTAATTATCTTCTACATTGATGTAGATTGACATCCATGGTACCATCATGAGATTATGGTAGGTCTATTGCAAATTTTGGAGATACCCTACATTCCTATACCTAATTCAAGATCTACAACACACTACAAATGAAATCCTTATTAACAAGGGTTTTAAACAAGGTGAATCCTATCATTTATATTATTTTTAGTTGTTTACAATTATATTTCTCATTTATTTTTAATTACTTAACCTAGGGTTTGACCAAGGAATGCCCACATCCAACCCAACAACAAAAACACTTCATTTTCTATGTGTACAAGCATGGCAACATAATTTTGCATGCAGATCTAGAAATAATTTCTTGAAATCTTTTTGGAGAATTCCATTCAATTTGGTTACAATGTCATCAAACTCATCAACTTTGTGGAAAGGTGTCCTTCCTCTAGTTGATCTAGTCCTTTTTTCTTTCTTGATGAACAATTTATGGGTTTTATTCCTTTTGTTGAGTCATTTAGGAATCCACAACCAGATATTTTTAAAAAAAACTCAAACCCACAAATTTTAGAGCTAAAATACATCTTTCTCTACATATTTTAAGATGATTCTTTCATATTTAATTTCCTTTAATATCTTAATCTTAGATATATATCTTAATTGTGTTGATTGTATACACATAACATCTAGATCTATATTATTCAAGAAATTAGTTCAATTTTAGATACACATTATCCTATAAGGAGCAAAGAGTGTATTTCCTTGTATCATTCTCTTTCATAATTCAAATTTGGCATTGGGACCCTTTATATTTGGGGTTCTAGAGAATCTAATTTGGATTAAAAGTGGAATCATATTAGGGGATTTCTCTCTTCCCTCACATACATATTTGAATAGTTAATATCCTGGATCAACGAAGATCTACAATCCTATTAAAGTGCCTCTCTTTCCCCCATAAATATTTTGGTGAACTCAACTTGTCCCCCCCTTTTTTTTTGTGTTAGATAGTTTTATTGTAGATTTTTACCTTCTTTTGGTGAACCCAACTTGTCCACACTTCTTTTTGGTGTTAGATGGTTTTATTTTAGGTGTTTAACTTCTTTTGGTGAACCCAACCTTCTTACCTTCTTTCTTGGAATTAGATCTTTCTTTTTGGTAATCTCTCTTCTTTGGCATTAGCTTCACCCAAAATTTTTGGTGAACCCAACTTGTGCCTCATTATTTTTGGAATTAGATTGTTTGATTTAGGTGTTTTCTTTGTTTTTGGCGAACCCCTTAAATTCCTCTTTAGTGTTGGATTTGGCTATCTTGTGTGTGGCAAGATATCTCTTTTATGCTCTTTCTTAAATTTATATGGTTAGATCTCATTAGATACCTCTTTTTTGATCTTCACTTTTATGAGCTGAATTAAACTAAGTCCAACCTATAGCATTCATGTTAGGCAACATTGTAGACTCATGGGCTCCTTTGATCATGATTCTTATTTTGTTCCTAGGACTCATGATGCAACTAACATCATTTCTCATGATCTTAATCCTATTATAGAGAATAACTCTTCTCACTCATTCCATGATGATGATGAAGCTTTAAGAGTTCCTCCTTCACAAGTTGATAATATTTCTCATGAATTTGATAAATGTGAAACTGGCTTGCACAAGAAAATTAGAATCCTGATAGTGTTTCTTATATTGAAGCTCTTAATAAGACTATTAAAAATAATGATAATAAAATTTTTATCTTACATGATTAATCTCACCTTATTAATACTCATGATAAGTCTTTAATGAAATGTGCTCAAGAGTTAGGATATCCTCCTCCTTCCACAACCATTGAACCTTTTATCCCAATTTTCACCACTCTTTCTAGGATACCTACATATGCTTCACTTCTTATGAATACTTATATACAAGTGTCCACTCCTTTAAGTTTTGGTCTTCATAGCCTTTCAATTCCCATGAATGTTCCTTCTACTTCCATTCCTTCTTCATTACCTTCATTTAATGTGGTTCCTTTTACTTATTCAAACCCTTTACCTATTCCTTCTAATCCTCCTCTAAAATCCTTACATATTCCTTTCGCTTCTTATAACTTTCCTTATACATCTATCATACCTATGCCCATTATGAGATCTTTTGATCCTACCATTAGTGGCTTGGTTCAAACTATCACTTCATTGCAATAACAACTAGCTCATTTAACTCAATCTAAGTACAACATTCCTACATGCATCATTACTAATCTCATTTTCTTAGATATCCTTCATGTTTTTATACCACAACATGTTTAGGTACGTCTTCCTAAGACTTATAATGGTAAAGGAGATCCTATAATTAATGCTGAAACTTTTCAGACTATATGAAGTAATTTTTCTCATGGCTATAGGCTTATGGCCAAGTTGTTTCTATGTAATTTTAGGGATAGAGTCTTGCAATGGTATTGCTCTCTACCTCCTTATTCTATTGATTCCTTTCAAACTCTTGTTAATTATTTCATCCAACAATTTCAAAATAATATTGGTCTACAAATTTCTTTAACTAATTTAATGCATTGTAAACAAGATGTTAATGAGAAAGTTACTAATTTTATTGGTAGATTTAAATATTTGTATGCTCAAATTTCTTATCCTATGTGTAATCATGATACTTAATGTATATTTATTTCTAATATATAGAAAGACATTAAAGATAATATTCTCCCTACTAAGTATACCTACTTTTCACATCCATGTATAGGGCTTCACCATTACTAGTTACAAGTGAGTCAAATTGAGAGTTCTACTCTAATGGCTCCTATTTCTAGTTATAAGAGTAACACCATAATAAGCTCAAACAAGTTTTCTAAACCTAAAAATTTCCTCAAAATCAAGTCAAGAAATATAGTATTTGATCAAGTGGCTACTGTATCTAAAGGTATGACTACTTCTTCCTTTATATATAATCCTAAGTATAAGTACACTCAATTATCTTAACCTTTTTATGAGGTGATGACTAAATTGATTCATGTTGGACTTCTTAACCTTCCTCCTATTTGTTCTATTGATACTACTAAACTGTTTCCTAAGTCTTTTATTCAAATTCTTTCTATCAATACCACTATCAACCTAGTCATGATACTCAAATGTGTTATGCTTTGAAGAATGCTATTTAAGACCTTATTTATTCTAAGGCTATATCTATTGATTATCAAGTTAATAATACAAATAATATGTTGTGTCTCCTAATCAAAATTTAAAAATTTACACTAATCCTTTTCTTTCACACTTAGTCAATTTTATTAATCAATCTTCTTATTTTGACTGCTATATTAATAATGATGAAAAGATAGAAGAAGTGAATCAGGTCAAGTTTGAACCTCAAATTTTAATTTCTCCTCTATCTAAAAAAACACATCTTATTAGCTTTAGTTAGGCTAATATGTTTAAGGCACCTAATGGTCCTTTATACATCACTGCTAGAGTTTCTCACATTCCTTCTCATGGTACTTTTGTTGATCCTTCTTTTGTGAATGTTATTACTGAAGAAGACCTTTTTAATAAAGGGTTGCATAGAGATACCTTTGATAAAACTCATGTATAGATTAAAACTTGTAATGGTTTTATTTATTATCCCCAAGGTTCTAAAACTTTTCTTGTTTTTGTTTTAGGGAAAGTTATTTATACTACCTTTTTTGTTATTCCTACTTCTGATCGATTTCAAGTGAAGCTTGGTATTCCCTGGCTTTCTTCCATGCAAGTTGTAGCTCCTCCTATTCATAAATGCTTTAAATTTTCCTCTTGATGGAGACATTATTACTCTCAATCATTCCCTTTATAAGACACTATATACTAGAGATTGTGCTAAGATTAATTTTTATTGTCAGTCTTGTCCTAGAAAACACCTACTCGTCCCAATCATCTCGATAGAAACTTTAAAAAACATAAAGCAGCCAAGATCATGGAACTTAGTCTTCCTAAGGGTTTTTCCCTTGCTCTTATCTTGTCTACTCTAGTTGTTTCTTCTAATTTTAACATGTTTTACCTTCTACATATGTTCCTTCAGCAACTATATATGAACTCATTCCCTCTTTGAAACCTATGGTAGTTGATCTTATTTCTTCTAGTTTATCTCGTAAGACTATTTATAACCAATGTGCCCATTAGCATAGTAGGGACTGTCAAGATAAAGCTAATGATAAATCTCATTCTCTTTCTTCTCAACCTACACCTTCTTGACCTTTAAACATGCATAAATCTTTGGAGGAAGCTAAACAAGGCAACACTATATGTATAGATAAACATGATGATTTTGTTCACATTTTAGATTATATTGATCTTGATATGGAAGATAATTTAGATGATGAACATATTATTAGTGATGAATAATTTATTGATATGGGTAATTCTTTTCATAATATGCTTTCTATTAATCTTACAATCACTCCTAGTAATGAGCATAGTGACTCTCAAAGTCCTTGCTTAGAATTAGTTCTAATTTCTATTGTGATAGATGTTGTTCCTCTTGCGAGTGAGTCACCATACTTCCCTTAGTATTTTGGACCAATATGGTGGGGGGAGGGGGATGTGTGGGGGTGGGGGTGAGAATACAAAACCATGGTAGTCTTTGTGTTCTTTTGTTGTGTTTTCTTGAGAAGCTCCTTGTTTCTTTTTTCAGCACAAGAGGATAAAGTAATCATCCTCTCATATCCATTCTCTTATCTGTATCTTTTTTCTTCTATATGTTGTTATATGTTATGTTGTACTTGTGCTATTGTTCATACTAGTGATTTTTTATTGTCTTCTTGGTTGCTTATGATATGGTAGCACAAATTCTTTTTGGTCTCCATAATATAGTATTTCCTTGCATTGTGATGTAGTTCTACTTCCTTTGGGTAATGGTATTTCATGCTTGATATAATATTATATATTATCATATGATCTTACTCAACCCAAATTTGGTAGACCCCTTCTTATTTTATCTCTTTTATTATGTGCTCATTTCTCTTGAATTTTTTCTCTTCTTTGGGGACATCTAATAGTGGAAATGTTCTTTAGTGGATTCATGTACACTTTCATTAAAGCTATTGCTCCTATTAAGGTGTTTCCAATCACTTTAACACAATGGCATACACTCCACTTATCCTTTGACCATGAAGTACACATACATATTTTACATATAGCTTGAATTACTTCAACCTTAAGTGCTTGGTATGATTTCTAAGTTATTCCAAATCTATGCATTATTATTTCATGTTTATCTCTCTCTCTCTCTCTCTCTCTCTCTCTCTCTCTCTCTCTCTCTCTCTCTCTCTCTCGCTCTCTCTCTCTCTCTCTCTCTTTTCCTTCTAGTTTTAGAACTATTGTCAATTCTTTGGACCTTGGTATCTTTTGGATCTCTCTCTAAACTATTGACATTTTGGGAGGCATGATACTTGTTTTGGACCCCTCTTTTGATAGCTAATAGTTTGGGAAGCTTGATCTTGTTTTGATCCCTTAAGGACACACACATCCTTATGCCTGGGTCACTTTCAATTCTTCTTTTTGGGACATGGAGTTCCCTTGAAGTTGGATCCTTTGATGGATTGACTATCATTCCACACACACTTGCTAGACAATTTGATTCATCTTTGATGGGCTAACTAGCATGCCACACACACTTGCTAGACCGTTCAATGCCATTCTTGTTTGCAAAGACCTTTCCCCCTCCTTTTTTTCTTTCCCCTTTCTTGTGTGGTTCACAATAAGGAACAAAAACATTATTGGGTGAGTAAATACACCCCTTTTTAGTGCTTATCTCTCTTATTACAATTTTGGATGTGACAAAGACTCAAGTCTCTTTGGAGATTGATGAATTCTTTGCTTCCTAGACCATGATTAACTCTTTTCTCTTGATCTACTTTACCATGAGCTTGAGGAAACTCATACTCCTACTAAAGTGGGGGCTAAATGTACCATACTAAAATGGCTTCACTTTCCTTTTACAAAATTTTAGCACCCTTTTCATCATGCCTTTCTTGGACCATGGATGGACCTGTGCTCAATGTCCTCTTTTCCTATTTGTTAATCTTAGATTGGTTTTGACAAGGCAGCGAAAAAACACTTAGTCATAATCTAGTAGAATTATAGTGCAAGCTGAGCACATAGTGTATGCAAAGAAATTAGTGTGAGCCAAGTGATTAAGGCATGCCAAGCACAAGTTGTCAACCAATACATGTTGAGCAATATGGATAGTTAGTACTAAGTCACTCAAGTTTTGAGAAGACTATACATGTTGAGTGATTTAGGTGTCAAGTAAATAGAGAGTGTTGAGCTATTCAAAAGCTAAGTTACAACATTAGGAGCACAATGAAGGTTGAGCATCAAATTCTTTGGATGCCAAGTGAATGATTTTTAGTATAGTTGTTTGCAATGGCACAATATTCTATGTAAACCATTTTTGGACTGACATAATCATATTTTATGGTTATGAAAGATAAGTATGGAGGTATATTACAAATCCCTATGTAGTACATGTAGCCAATCCAAAAAAGGGAAGCTAATGCAACAATATGGATCAACCACAGTCATTGATTCTTACCTAATCCATCCTCACCAATATTAATTTAAAAAGGAAAACCCTAAAGAGTTTGTAAGTGTGTGTGAGAGACAAATGTTAAGTGCAAAGAGAACATTCATGGTGGCTAAGATGGCTATGATAGAGCTATGCATTTAAGAATGAATTTGAGAAGAACATAATATATAGGTGAAAGGATAAAGAAGATATATCTAATCAAGAGGATCAAGTTTTAATCAGTAAAGAGGAGATCTGACATCAAGCAGAAAGGTGCTAACCAAAGGATCATGGTGTTGAATCATTCTAACAGGTGATACAAAGAAAATTTCTTAACTGAGTAGTCCTAATAGGATTTTGTAAATCTCTGAATTGAGTACTTGCTTTATTGTAAGTTCAAATCCTTTAACAAGGTGAGACCTAATAGTCTTTGTAAGCCTTTAACATGGAAAACCTTTCATAGGGTAGATCATAGATTATGATCAGATATATTATAGCCATAATAGGCCACACTTTACAACTGTAGTAGTGAAATTTTTTGGGTGTCATCCCCACTCTAGTTTTACCTTCTCATTAGAGGGTTTCTAGGTAACCAATTTACTATGTTACATGTTATTTACATTATGCTATAGATGTGATGCATGTTATGTTATTTTAGTTTGCATGTTAAGTTATAGATGGATGTTGGTGATATGTTTTATAGGCAAAAATTTTAAGTATTGATTCACACCCCCTCTTAGAACTTATGCTCCCATTGTTATTTTCAACAATTGGTATTAGATATTTTTATTCTAGAAAGGAAAATTTTACAACTTTGGAGGTAAGATCATGAAGATGGAATTCTAAAAGTTGGGAAAGACTATTGAGAATCAAAATATTGAAAGAAAAATTACTCGACATCAACTCAAGGTGGCAAGAGATGAATTGCAACATTCATTTTAAAGAAGAAAGGAATTATCTATTCAAAAAAATGACACTCAATACCAAGAATAAGGCACTATTGGATTGTTTAAGGATGGAAATTCAAGTGAAATTTATGCAATAGTTGCACATTTGATGGAAAAGAATAATGCCCTAATAGAAGAGGTTGGTAATCTTGAGATAGAATAAGAAGTCCAATAAATATTGCTATGTGAGGTGGCCGAACAAAAAAAGAAAGCTAAGGAAGACAAAGACATGATTGAAGATGACAAAATGATACTGACTAATAGACTTGAAGAGAAGACATCATATGTGCAAAAGCTTGCTAACATGAAATTGGATGCAATGAATCAATTAATGCTTGCAAACCATGAATTGAATGGAAAGGACATTGAGATCACAACCTTGAAGTTATAGAATAATCAACTTAGAAATGAACTAAGAGAAGAGAAGAAATTCATTGAAAGTTTCAACAAACCAAGTGAAGCCATCAAACACTTTGAGAAATTGATAGAATCTCCAAGACCTAACAATGATACTACTGGATTGGGATAGACCAATACTGAGAAAGGAAATTATCTACATATGGTGAGCAAAGGAATAACAAAGGTAAGAACTACAAACCTACTTGTCATAATTGTGGAAAATTGGGTCATACAACAAATTTTTGTAGGAGCAAAATTGTCAATTAGAATGCCAAGTATAATTATAGAAGATATTGCTTCAACTACAATAAATAAGGACATTAGGAAAATGAATGCAACACCAAGACCATGATCACTCAAATATTTGAAGGATAATACTATAATTGCCAAAATTATGGACATAAATCATATGAGTGTAGATCTAAGGCCAAGTGGACATCAAACAAGAAGACAAAGGTACAACAAAATGGAAAATCCTATGATTAGGATTACAACACAAGGCACAATTATCACTATTGTCAAGAATATGGACATGTTCCTAAGAATTGCATTGGAACACATTTTAGAGGAAACTACAATAGATGGTTAAGTGAGACTACATACTTTAGTCAATAGAAATTATCCAACTAGGTCACCAACACTGAGTAATGGAAACAATAAAGAAAAATAAAAGGTCAATGTTGAGAAGGTAAAGGTGCAGATGAACAAGACATGGAAGAAGAAGGAAGAAGGTAGTACATCAAGCTCAGCTGAGGTCACTTCATCCAATGGATTATGTGATCACATCACCCCCAACTAGGAAATAAAAGGTAAGTGTGGGACTAATATTTGAAAAGTTAAATTATACATCAGTTCCAAGAATTTAATATCTGAAAAGATCATATATGCATGAATTAATATGCAATGTAATGATTAGAACCTAGAGGAAATCTATAGTTTTTCTTTTAGTTTTCTATGTTGATGTTGAACATAGAAGATTTGACTATTGTTACCAAGCAAGGAAAGGAATAGTGGTTATAGCCAAGTTAAGAAGACATGGTAATAAGAATCGAGCTCAATATGTTGACTGAGTGTGTTGAAAGTCCTATCATAGCTAAGCTTATATCTATGCAAGCACTTAGCATTTATTTCTGAATATGGAGGGTTATTTAGTCAATTTTTGACTCATTTTCACTTACCAAAGTTTATAGAGCACATGGAGATCATGAAGGAGAATTTCAAGAGAAGATTCCAGTGTTTGTGAATTGAATTCAACTGCTACTCAACATTTTTTATCAGAGTTCAAAGGTATTTAGCTATTGCCAAGTTTTGTTGTTTTATTTCTTGCAAATGCTAGGTAATTGAAATGCTAGCTAGCTCTTTTGAAACTATTAGAAAAGAGGGGAAAGAGTTTTTCAATGTTCAATTGATAAGTAGTGATGTTAGACAACCCTAATTTTGTGCTATCCCTAAAATTTCTTACAAAGGAGATCCATCTAGTGCACTATCTATGATACCACCAAAGGTTCTCATGATCCAAGATATTAGATGTTTTTATATTGGAAATATTAGAGAAGTAGGAGATATGGAGATAAGAGATGCCTATAAAAAACTATATGATAATGGAGTCTTGAGGGAAGAGTACAAAATTGTTGAATGGAAAGGGTTAATACATGCCCTAGATTTTCCTCAAATGTTCAAGACCAAGTGGATTAGAATTGTTCTAAGTTGCATACATGATAACTATATTTGGGTTGAAGGTGGACCAATCAAGATCAATAAGATGATTATAAATTGAGTATCAAGGTATCCTACCCTTGATCAACCTAAGAGTATGAGAAGTGATGCCAAGGAAACAATTGAAAAAAATATAGGTGTTGTGTGGAATAAGAGAGGGATGTCTATTGACACTATATCATATTTCCTAGTTGTGCTTTTAGTGAGAGTGATAGCTCACAAGTTTTCTTAGTCTAGCTGATTGAATAGTGTTTCGTGTATGGCTATTGATTTGGCTTATGAGATAGTAAAGAGAGACCATTCCTATGACCTTTCCGAGTTACAACTGCAACAACTATTAGAAAACTTGGAGGCCATTAGGAAAGTTAAAAGTGCATCATGCAAGTTTGGTTCTTTAATTTTTTGCATATTATTTTATGTACAGAACACCTTCCCCACCGTTGGTCAAGTTGCTTAGAAGAGAAATAGGTCAATTGCACAATAGATTTTAGAATTTATTGAGTAGCTTGGAGATAACTTTGAGTTAGTAATGATTAGTTACTTTGAGTATTTCAAGAAATCCGTGAAGCAGAGATTAAGGATTCCTATATGCTTGGTGGAAAAACATTATGATGATGTTTATTTCCTAGTAGATGTAGACCACACATATTTGCAAGTAGAAATACCCAAGGTCAGATGGTTGAAACCCTTTCCATATTAGATTAGTGTGGATGAAGCCTCTACAACAATTACAACTCTATTTGCAAAAGATATTGAAAAGAGTCCAACCTCATTTGGAAACCATGAGGAAGCCAATTCTCGGATCATAATTGATTTGAAGATAGCTACAGTGATTAGGAAGAAGAACAAACTGGTTTAGAAGCTAAAAGAGGGATTTGGTGAAGGAGGCGAAGAGGAAAGAGAAGAAGATAATGAAGAGGAAGAACAAGGCCAAGCCCCATTAGAATTGACACAAGGCCTATGTGAATACCAAGGTGATGATGTAGAAGGTTTCGAGGAAGAAGGAGATGAAGAAGCATCTAAAGAAAAGACTAAGAAGAGGAAAGCTAAGGAGTAGACAATGGAGAAAAAAGAGAAGCCTATGAAGAAGCCACATCAAAAGCCAACTATACCTATGACTAGGTCAAGCACAAGGGAAGCCACTATTAAAGCTACATAAGTAACAAAGCGTAAGGGCAAGAGAGAAGTTGATACAATAGAGTCAAGTGAGCCTACTAAGAATACTTAAAAAAGTATGAAGAAGAAGAGCACACCTCATAAGGATTTAGATGAGGAGAAGATCGAGTCAAATGACTTGAGTAAATACAAGGTGGTAATCCACAATCCCCCTTCTGATATTGATAATTTATGTGAAAATATTACTACAAATGCAAATTTATCTAGTTTCACACATGTATATTTTGATAACTTAGGAAAAGTTGATAAGAATGAAGTTGAGGAGGTCATATCTGAGATGGTGGCTACATTCAAGACAACTCCTCTAGAAATTTCCAACTCATTACCCAAAAGTCTATATAACAGAGTTGAGAAGAAATGACAATATAGCTTGCAAACTAAGGGATAAATTAGGGAATCAATATTAGCACAAGTTATGATAGAATTAGATAGAAGGAAGATTGTTAAAGTTATGGAAAAGCATAAAAGTAAAATTTTCCCAAAATACACAGCTTTCCATGTTTTGAAAAGGAATAGTGAAGATGTTAACAAAAGTACACAAATTTGGAAAAAAATATGTGGGTTATCCACTTCGGAAATCACAAAGAAAGATGAGCAAGAAACACAAGAACTTGAGAAGAATGTGGAAGGAGAGAAAGAAAAGGATGAAAACAAAATCAAGGAAGCTAATGTGGTAGATACTAAGGAACCCTAAGGAAACAATAGAAGAGGCTACAATTGAAGATGAGTAGCAAGATGTACAAGTTGTACAAGTGCCAAGTACTAGTCAAAGAGGGTCAATATGACTAAGTTGTTATTATCAAGGATGTTTCTAATAATTTAGAATAGAATGTGAATCCTTTGACTGAGGATGACTTAAAGAAAATCCTAAAGGACACTACCAATGCAGCAATGCTATGCACAAATCCTATATTGGTGAGAGTTTATGAATTTCAAAAGGAAAAACTTGTATATGTAGGGTAGCAACAAAAAGACACATCAAATGTGGCCCCACCATCTATAGAGGTGAGAGAAAAAGAGTCACAAGATCTTTCACAAGATTAAAGTATAAACTAGGAACCACAAGAGGTTACACAACTGATACCATCTACAATACCCATAGTGGTATTCCAGATGAAAGAGGCAGAAGCACAACATGTAGATACATCAGTGCCAAACCTAAAAAGTTTGGGTTTATTAGTAGTAATAACTATTCAAAAGGATGGAACTAAAGTATACATAGGTCAAGAAGCAAGTGATGTACTTAATCCACCACAACAAGGTGTAGTACATATGGAAGATATCTAAACTGATGAGTTGGATTTGACTACTAGGCATGAGGAACATATTTCTATATAGACACTAGTCACATTGCTAGTTTCTACATCTCCTCTTAGCAATCAAACTCTTCAACAATCAAGTACACAGGAAACTCCATTACAAATATCAAGGTTGAGTACCAGCACAAATAAGAGTGTTGAAGTTACATCATTTGAGGATGTAATTCTAGATGAAGTGATTGAACTCCCAAAGTTTGATTTAAACACAATCACTATTGAACAAATGAGTATACTACAAGAAGCTATTCAAAGGAAAAAGAGGCAATAAATTTTGAGGAGGGAATACAAGAAAAAGAAAGTCTTACATGACATTAAAGACATATTCTTTGATGCTTTCAACCTCCCAGAACTAAATGAAAATAAGCTTATCATAGACCAAATTGTCACTATTGTGGATAAGATAAAGGATGAAGACGTGGATTCTAATGTTCAATTATTAGACTAGTTAGACAAAAAGTTTCATACTAAGGTACTAGAAAAGATATCTAGTGTTATTACAATTAGATAGACTAACCTAGCAACCAAGATGGAGAGTGTGAAGATAGTGTTAGAGAATGTCTTCTCTCTATACACTAGTTTATGCAATGCTGAATTATACACACAAGAGACCCACAGGGTAATTGACCAACTACAAGGAGATCTACAACTTATAGGTAGTATTATTAATTTGTCTCTTGGTCAAAGTTAGATACATTTCTAGAGGTTACTAATGAGTCAGAGTAGGCTTGTTGAGTTACAAGCACAAGATGCTAATATTTGATCTACTCTAATTAGTATCCAATTAATGCTAACTCCTCACATCGAAGTGTTGCATAAGGAACTAGCCTATGTTGAAACTTTGATAAAAAAAGATTATCATCTTTCACCACATGATGGCTTAGTTGACCTTATTGCCTAGCTATACATTTAGTTTAAATCTCTAGAGGTAGCACTCAATAATTGGGATGCAACTTTGAAGATAATCATGGATCTTTACAAGCCATTTTTGGACAAACACACAGTAAGTGTACAACCCAAATAACATAAGTGTCAAAAAAGAGATTATGAAATTTTGAAGGAAAATGTTTGTCAAGGTAGATATCTACTCAATAGAAGTATTAGAGTAGAAAATAGAAATGAAGCATTTACTCAGGGGGAGTAATAAAGTATGGGAAAAACAATAATTTTGCAAAATTTTGAAATTTTAAAGTTTTGTATTTGAGTCGAGTAATAAAGAATATATTTTCTAACTTATGCATAATGTATGAATACATATGCCATGAAAATGTTTCTTTTCCAATCATGTCAAAGGGAAAGATTGTTAATCTCATAGTGGTTTTTATAAGGCAGTGACAAAACACTTAGTCATAATCTAGCAAAATTACAATGCAAGCTAAGCAACCAGTGCAAGTCGAGTGATCAAGGCATGTCAAGCAATATGGATAGTTAGTGTTGCATCACTTAAGTGTTGAGTAGACTATAAATGTTGAGTGATTAAGGTGTCAAGTAAATAGAGAGTCTCAAGCTATTTAGAAGCTGAGTTAGAACATTAGGAGCATAGTGAAGGCTAAGCATCAAAGTCTTTAGACGTCGAGTGAACAATTTTTGGCATACTTTTTTTCTAATGGCACAAACTTTTATATAACCATTTTTGGGCTGACATAATCATATTTTATGATTACGAAAGATAAGTATGGAGGTATATTGCAAATCCCTATATAGTACATGCAGCCAATCAGAAAAAAGGAATATTAAGGCGGTAATATGGATCAACCATAGCCGTTGATTCTTACCTAATCCATCCCCACCAATGTTTATTTACCAAGGAAAATCCTAAAGAGTTTGTGTGTGAGAGAGATGAATGTAAAGTGCATAGAAAAAATTCATGGTGCTTGAGATGGCTATGACAGAGCTATGCATTGAAGAATTAGTTTGAGAAGAATAGAATATAGAGGTGAAAGGATAGAGAAGACATATTTGATTAAGAGGATAAAGGTTTAATCAGTATAGAGAAGATATACCATCAAGTAGAAAAGTGCTAACCAAAGGATCATGGTGTTGAATCATTCTAATAGGTGATACCGAGAAAATATCTTAACCAAGTAGTCCTAATAGGCTTATGTAAATCTCTTAACTCAATGCTTGCTTTATTGTAAGTTCAAATCCTTTATCAAGGTCAGACCTAACACTCTTTGTAAGCCTTTAACAAGGTAGATATTTCATAGGGTAGATCATAGATTATGATCAAACACATTGCAACCATAATAGGCCACACTTTACAACATCAATAGTTAAGATTTGTGGGTGTCATCCCCACCCTAGTTTTACCTTGTCATTGGAGGGTTTCTGGGTAACCAATTGACTATATTATGTGTTATTTACATCATGCTATGGATGTGATCCATGTTATTTTATTTTGGTTTACATGTTAGTCTATGAGATCAATGTTTTAGAGGTAAAAAATTTAAGTGCTGATTCAGCCCCCGTCCCCTCTTAGGACTTACTTTCCCATTGTTATTTTGAACAATTGGTATCAGAGCTTTGTTCTCTAAAGAGGAAAGTTTTACAACTTTCGAGGTAAGATCTTGAAGATGTAGGTCTGCAAGTTGGGAAAGACTATTGAGAACCAGAAGATTGAAATATTTAGAGGAACAAATTGATCAATTCACTAACCATCAATTTAGTTCTTCTCATCTACTTCTTGAATAAAAAACTATAGATATATTTCATACCATAAGGAAATAATATACTAAGTGTTATCATTTTAAATATATATACATCTTTTAATGTGGAATCAAGGATATTTATTGAGCTATTGAAATCTTAATTATTTGTATTGCATTAAGATGACCATTCCTTAACAAAAGATGTTCTTATATTTGTTGATTCCTTGGATTATCCTAATAACCCCATACTTTTGTAATGTCAAATCAAGGATATCTATTGAATTATTGAAATAATTTATTGATTGATTAAGCCACAAGGTATTCTTGAAGGTGTTAAACTCTTTATCTCATTATCTTAACGTTCTTATGCCCTTGCAGTATGAATTCAAGTTTGGGGGAAATCCATTGACTTGTGTAGTTCTTGATTGATTCCTATTAAATCATCTTTGAATTTTTTATTGGTTCCTTTGATATTCCTAAATGGTGTGACACTTGGACCAAATAAAGGTATGCATTCTTCTATTGATTATATTAACCTTATGGCATTGTCAATTAGTGCCAAAATACTTAGTCATTATGAGAAGTCAGTAGTGATCAAGCTACCAAATAGAGGTGTTAAATGAGCTCATGTATGAACCAAGTCAAGAGTGTTAACCAAGCAAGTAGTAAGTAGTATCAACAAATTCGATAGTATCTACCAAGTTATAATGTCAACTAAGTTGACAGTATCTATTGAGTTATAGTGCAGACTGAGTTGACAGTATCTACTGAGCTCTAGTGCAAACTAAGTTAGTTTAGAATTCTAGTTTTAGAATGATAACCAAGTAGAAAGAGTAGTGTGAACTAAGCCAACCAAGTTTTTTGAGTGATCAGTGTTGTCCAAGTGTCTGCAGTATCGCCCAAGTAAGCTATTAGATTCAAGTCTCAACATTGATCCGACTTGGTAATTGTTTTTGAAACTATTAAAGTTGTAGCCAACTTGTTAATGCAATTATTAGGATGGATATAGATATAAGATACTTTGGTTATCCAAATAATGTACAATCAATTGAAGAACAAAGCATATAAGTAAATATGAAAGAGCACAATATTTAGAAGGCTACAAATAGCATAGAGGAAAGGCAAAGACTCATCTATCACAATCAAGTGATCAATTTACTTCAAAGGATATTCATCAACAAACAAAGTTGCATAGAAGAGATCAATCCACTAATTCATCCTATTAGGTGCATCAGTCTCAAATCCTCTAGCAAGGTGGACCCAACAATCCTTTGCAAAAACTCCTAACAAAGTACACACTTAATTGTACTATATTGTTGGTGTAAATATGTAATTTACTATTTACACTTATTTAAGTTTACTTAGGTTAAATGCATTAGTTTATTATGTTGCATTATTTTATTATTTTTATTTGTGAGACACTTAGGAGTTTGCACACCTTTTGAGTTGTCATGTTGACAACACAAGAGTACGCAACTCTATTTAAGCACATGGTGTCTACAACACTGTTTTGAGTGTCCCATCCTTGTAGGCTTATCCTTTCATCGCCACACTTAATTCCATGCTTAATGGAGGATAACCCATATCTAGTGGACATGTGCTTGGTTGTATGACACATCATGGTGCTAACTTCTATGCATTCTAGAAGCTCTCCTGAGGCCTTTATATTCAGGCACTCCTAGTGTACTCTTATGAGGATCAAGTTATTGAATACATTGTTATTCTGATCATACTCTCTCCATTTTTGGTCTACAGTTGTGTTTGTGTTTGAGTTCTTAGTTCTTGGGTGAATTTTTCCCTTAGGAAAATTCTTACATGGTATCAGAGCATAGAGATTTTCTCATCACAAGCTGTTCGAGACCTCTTTCTTGCTTCATCACCTCAGCTTGAATCCAGAGTGCTACAAAAATTGGGAGCATCCAGCACTAGATTTGACCTCTCCGTTGTGTCCAGAATGCTAAACCGGTGAAAATTGACTATAAACTCGGCTACCTTGGCCCATAGTCGACCATGAGGCAATTTTTTTTTGCAAATCAGAACCTAGAGGCCCTGATTTGCGGTATGAGAGCTTATCTTTTAATACACAAGCGAGCATACCTTATAAATCAGAGGAATTGGCAGCGAAAATTGAATTCAAAGTTAAGCAGACGGGCAACACCAATCGGCGGTGCACATTTTTGGCCACTGTCCGCATCGGGAGCATTGAATTCTAGTGAAACCCCACAACAGGCAACCCCACTCACTGGCCGCTTGTTTTGAATCTACAGTGACTATCATTTAAATAGCTCGTAGACCACTGCACCCACAATGTGGGACCAATAAGCAAGAAACCCGTGCTCGATGCAAGTTTTTTGGGCACAGCAAACATTTTTCAACCTCCAACAGCAGTGAATTTTGTTCTTTCAGTGCAAGATATGCCCTTTTTTGACACTTGCGACAGCGATCCAAATCTTCTCATCGAACATTGTTGCATTTTTGCCTGATTTCAATTTCGACACAACTTGGAGTTTACCAATGACTGCTGCAAATAACCTTTCGGCCCATTGTTTAAACTCCCACTCACGTAGTAAAAACACGACAAGTTTTTTTAAAATTTGGCGACAGTTTCTTCTACCCGCTGCAGTATGTAGACGTGGAATACGCCTAGCCTCCCATGTGGTGCTCTACACCTGTGACTCAACTACCGACCTACCCACACATTGAAAACCACTGGTACTGCCACGTTGTCACATAGAAACTAACCTTTTACCATGTTAGCCACCAGTAGGCTTGACACGTTTTATCCATACAGTATAGATTGACACCTCATCCTCCACATCACCCAAAGGGACTTTTCCTTGCTGACGTTATCATTTTTCTATGTTAAATTTGATGCCCATCTAGATGTCATTCCAGGGCATTTTATAACTATGTTAATAGCTATTTGATCATCAAATTTAGTCTCGCAATTTCTCTCCAAGACCCCTCTCCAAATTGCTTTTTAGTTTGGCAGCCTGACTTTGCGAGCCGATATCCTGGACATCCAGACTCCAATTCAGGTGCAAATTTTTTTGAAATCAAGTAGAATTTCCTAAATTTCTTAGGGGTGGTGTTTTTTTCTGGTTTTGGTTCCCAAATTTTGCAAAAATTGCATTTTTTGGCCACTGTACCTACATAATCCTATGTTTTGCAACTTCAAAAGCTCCGTACAGGCACATCTGGTCACATTTTCAGGTTTTTTTTTTTTTTGAAAGTGCATTTTTTTTGTCTACTTTCTAGATCTAAAGTTAGGTTCTAGGGTTGTGTGGACAAATTTCTCAC
The DNA here is from genome assembly GCA_028749045.1 of Cupressus sempervirens. NCBI lineage: Eukaryota > Viridiplantae > Streptophyta > Pinopsida > Cupressales > Cupressaceae > Cupressus > Cupressus sempervirens. The sequence continues at coordinate 249,127,602 of CM053792.1, read as the reverse complement.
TTTCAGAATTAGGGCTTCTTTGGCATTGTAAAGCTTTCATTCTTTTTTAGAATTGTTGTAAAACTAAGCTACAATGCTTAAGTGACAGATTTTAGCCTTATAAGGTAGTTGTAATAGCCAAATTAGAAAGTCCATTTTGTTTATTTTGACAAGTGGCCGATTGTAAATGCACTACTTATAAAGTGCCAAAGCATCTTTTTTGGGGGGGTCTTTTGATTGAGTGAAAAGCGGGGGTGTGTACTGTGTTCTTTGTGTCTCTCTCTTGTGCTCTTTTCATTTTTGCATCATGGGTTTTAAATGTCCTCCTTTAATATCACACAACTATTCTACATGGAAAGATATTGCATGGAGTAGATTAATGGAAAAAGGATATAGTCTTTATGTTGATGGTACAATTACCAAACCTATTGATGCTAAAGAACTCATTGATTGGACAAGACAAGACTGACAAGCTTATCTTCTCTTTCACATTAAAAATTGTTGAGAATCTAAAGAAGCTTGGGATAAACTTGAACAGTTGTATGGTAAAGTGGATGAAGAAAAGGGATTTTAGATTGAAGATGATCTACTTCTCTTGGATCCTAAAAATTATGACACAATTCAGGATTATATCATTAAAGTCAATGAGTATAGGGCACTTCTTAAAGATTGTGGAAATCCTATGAAGGATGACAGGTTGATTCATCACATCCTGAAGAAGCTACCTTCTGAGTACGCCAACTTTGTTTCAAGTTTTAATACTCATAGGTTAACCATGGGATCTGCTTACCCCAAGCCTTCCTTTGATGGATTTGCAAACATGTTGATTGTTGAATAATCTCACTTGGTGGATTTTGGACTTCTCAAGTCATCTAAGACCAAAGCCTTAGTGGCTAGTGATGCTCACAAATCTAGTCAAGGGGGAAAAAGTAACAACAAGAAGAAGCAGTGGAAGTAGAAAACACAACCTAACTCCTCTCAACAAGGCTATTCTTCTTCAAATAAGAAAGGAAGTAATGAAAAGAAGGAAAAACTCTTTTTTGCAAATTTCTAAAAGACAAATCATGACGAGCATCATTGCAAGAAAAAAAGAATCAATGAGTTAGAAAATCTACTCAAAAAGAACAAGATTCAAGTACCAGGTACTTCCAAGGATTCAACTCCTACCTCTTCAAAAGGTAAAGGTCAAGCACTTATGGCAAACTCAAATTCTTCTTCGAAATGGATACTTGACTCAGGTGCCTCTTACCACATGGGTTCTTCAAGGCAAGACTTTTCTTCATTGAAGCAGTCAAAGGTACCACACATCTTTGTGGGAGATGATGCTAAAATGGAAGTTGAAGGAAAAGGAAATGTTGAAATGGAAGATGGGGAATTCAAAGATGTTATCTACATTCCAAATCTAAGCTCTAATCTCTTATCAGTTTACCAAATCACTCACCTTGGAGATGGTCATAAGGTTGAGTTCCTTCTTGATTCAGTGATGGTGTGAAGTCTCAGAGATGATTCATTGGTAGTAGTGGGAAAAGTCAATGATGACAAGAGGCTTTATTCCTTCTCCCACTTTGTGCCTAAGAGTCCTTCCAAAGCCTTGTTAACTCACTCTAACTCAAATGACAACCTATGGCATGAGCGGTTTGGTCACCTGGACTTCCACTCTCTTCATCAACTTTGCTCAAAACACATGGTCAAAGGTCTACCCAACATCAGCTTTTCTAAGGGGGAGTGTTCATCTTGTTCAGTGGATATGAATCTCAAGGAGAAGTATGATAAAGGAAAGTCTTTTCATGCTTCAATTGTTCTTTAGCTAGTTCACATGGTATTAGTAGGACCGTTTGCAGTGACTTCAGTCAGCCAAGGCCGCTACATACTCGCATTTGTTGATGACTTTTCAAGATTCACTTGGGTCTTTTTCCTTCATCATAAGAATGAAGTAGTTCACAAGCTTCAAGACTTCAAGACTCATGTTGAACACAAGTCAAGGAAAGCCATCAAAGTACTTAGAGTGGACAATGAGAACCAATATGTAGACAGAAGACTTAAGAACTTTTGCAAAATTGAGGGGATTGATCTTTAGAACTCACCAGCATTCAGTCTGCACAAGACAGATGTTGTAGCTATGAGGATAAGGACTCTCAAGACCATGGAAATTTGCATGATAAAGGCCAAGTCTCTTGATCCTACACTTGAAGTTGAAGCCATTAGCAGTGCTACTCACATACTTAATAGATCTCCTCATCCAACCTTAGATGGCAAGACTCCTTTTGAGGCATGGTGTGGAAAAAAATTGGTTGTGAGTTACCTTAGAGTCTTTGATTGTCCAACATGGGCAAACCTTTCTTCTAGGAGTTGCAAGGCACTGGCATCTAGGCCTTGTACCTTTATTGGTTATGAAGATAATGTGAAGGCTTACAGACTGATGGATCCAGAGGCACACGAGATTTTTGTGGAGAAGGATATTCACTTTGAGGAAAGTTCACCAAGCCTATCCTCTACTCCTCTCCGCACATCATACATAGTGGAAACTGATAGTGACACTAGTGATAGTGCTTCAACAAGTTCAAAAACGTGGGGTTCTATTGACAGTTGTAGTGAGAGGTCACATCAGTCCAATCCATGTGCTTACATTGCCACAGTGAAAGGTCCAACAAAGCATGGTACATCTTGTCTTCCAACTCCAGCTTCACTTGACTTGGGAGATAGACTTGAGGACTTACATCTTCTCATTGATGATGATACTTCTATAATTTTTGCGAGGGCTCACTCTGACCCTCATGTCCATTCTCTACATGATCAATCTTCGTAGGTTGGCATGATTGTGGATCCTTATGAACAAAAATTAGTGGAGGTCTCTTTGTCACTTGAGGAGATAGATGGTTTAGTGGAACAGGTTCAACAGACATCCTTGCCAGATCTGCATTCATTCTTTTTAGCACAGTTGGAAGGGGTGAACTTGTCTTCAGGAGTGTACCTTGGGCATTGTTTCTTCCTAAGGGGAGGAACACTATTTTCCATTCATGGACCAGCTTCTTCATCAAAGTGGCTTTCACTTGTTGGCATTCTTCTTTTGGGGGGGGGAGCCTATTCTGTCTCTCTTCCTTCTCTTATTCTCTTATGTATATACTAGATGTATGTCGTAATGGGGGGGTCTTGATTACTCCATCCATCGATGCATCCTTGCTTTATCTCTCTTTTTGGGGGAGGGTTTTTCCCATGAGGTTTTCCCTCTTTCCTCACTTTATGGGAGATTGCATCTTCATTATGTACATGGGTACCTAACATGGCCTAGTAGCTAGGACCCATTATGCATCTTCATCCTAGTTCATAAGCTTAAGGGCATTCCCCTAAGTTGCACTTAAGGGGGGGTGTTGGTGTAAATACGTACTTTACTATTTACACTTACTTAAGTTTACTTAGGTTAAATGCATTAGTCTATTATTTTGCATTATTTTATTATTTTTATTTGTGAGACACTTAGGAGTTTGCAAACCTTTTGAGTTTTCATGTTGACAACACACGAGTACGCAACTCTATTTAAGCACATGGTGTCTACAACACTGTTTTGAGTGTCCCACCCTTGTAGGCTTATCCTCTCATCACCGCACTTACTTTCGTGCTTAATGGAGGATAACCCATATCTAGTGGACATGTGCTTGGTTGTATGACACATCATGGTGCTAACTTCTATGCATTCTAGAAGCTCTCCTAAGGCCTTTATATTCAGGCACTCCTAGTGTACTCTTATGAGGATCAAGTTATTGAATACATTGTTATTCTGATCATAATCTCTCCATTTTTGGTCTACAGTTGTGCTTGTGTTTGAGTTCTTAGTTCTTGGGTGAATTTTTCCCTTAGGAAAATTCTTACATATATAAATCCTTTCACAAGGTGGACTTAATAGATCTATTTACTCTTAATTGAGTAGATCACCAAAAGTGATCAATTGTAATCGCTAACAAGCCAAGTTTATCACTACAGTAATGAAACATTGTGGGTGTCATCTCCACCTAAGTTTTAGCTTCTACTTGGAGGGTTTCTTGGTTACCAAATATTGTGTTATGGCCTTATTACTTTATTGCTTTATTTTCCATGCAAGTAGATTAGACAATATAATAAAGTGTATTAAGAACAAGAAGTTTAAAGTGGTTTCTAATCTACCCCCAGTTGCATAGCTTGCATCACATTTCCAACAATTGGCATCAAAGCAAGGTTCTCTTATCAAAAGTTTAATAGCTTGAGATAAAAGATCAAAGATAGTGGAATTATACAAGCTAGAGAAATCCATTGAAAATGAAAAGACAGTTCTACATGTGGCCATGGAAAAAATCAAGAAACTAAAGAATTAAATCTCTCAATTCCTGAAAAGAAGAAAAAAATTGGAAGCAAATTTATACAAAAAAGAAATAATTGAAGATATTTGTAGAGAAAGAAGTTTAGATCAAGAATATGCAGCTATAGAAGATCTCCTTGGAAGGAACCTAATTCTGCAAGAAGAAGTCAAGAAAATGAAAAGAGAATAGGAGATTCATTCAGTCAGTATATGTGAAGTTATGGAAGAAAAGAACAAAGCTAAAAATGATAGAGATATGGTAGAAGAAGAAAAAAGACTACTCACCACAAGACTAGAAGAAAAAAAAAAATCACTAACTTTCACTACATCAGGCATATATAATAAATTAGCTTAATAGTGGAAATCAAGAAGTCATCAATTTAAGGACATAAAATGATAGACTCATGAATGATCTTAGATTAGAAAAATAAGATCTCAAGAAAGCATGGATTAGTTAGTTGAGCTATCTTAAATAGACATAAAGGGAAAACAAGATTGGGCTACACTAAACAAGGAGAATCATCACAAGAAGGAGCTCAAAACAACAAAAGACTTATATGTAATCATTATGGAAAATTAGGGCATACATAAAAAAAATGTTGGAGCAATGGAAAGTCAAAGTTTAACGGTAAATGTTATAGTTGTAACAAGCATGGACATAGAGAAAGTGAATGCATAGAGAAAACTAAGTTTGAAGGAAAATGCTTCACATGTAACAAACAAGGTCATAAATCTTCAGAGTGTAGAACCAAGAAATTTGATCCTACTAAACAACTCACTAAAGAAATATTTGGTTAGGATTATAACACTTGGTATAGATGTTATCTATGTCGGTAATATGGACACATTTGAGCTAATTATATGAGGACTCACTTTAGAAAAATAAATCCTATCAAAAGATGTTATGTATGAAAAGAACTTGGTCATATAGAAAAGAACAATATGAATTGAGCTATAGTTGAAGACGAAAAGAAAAAAAGATGATAAGATCAAGACTCAAATGAAGTAGAAATGGGTAAGGAAATCTCCAAAGAGCTCAATTCAAATCAGTGAAATTATTGACACCCAAGGAAATGAGTTGGGTGATTCATTCACCTTTGTATAAGCATACAAGGAGACCACTAGAGCTATGAACAAAATCATAGTTCCAGTCATACAAACAAGAAAGTCCAAATTAGTATAATAGATACACTAGATAGATGGAAGAATTAGGTTTAATGAAGCAAGGTAAGACTCAATCGAGTCATTGACTCAACTGGGTGACATTAGGTAGTCTTAACTAAGCTTCATGGTGCAATCAAGTTTTGAAGACTTAACTGACCCTTCTTCACCTACCTAAGTATGGAGAATTAATGAAACCCTAAAAATTAAAAATCTAATAAAAAAGAGGAATTAAAGATTCATTTCTTCATTGAGAATTTAGAGATCTAACAGAGCATTGCATTCTTTGAGTCCCCAAGTGATTTAGAGTGAATTTGTTATTGAAAAGGGTTGTAGAGGAAGCTATCATCTATAGTTCTTCATCAACTGAGTGATATGGAAACCTCTTCAAGCACAAAGGTTAAAAAGAATTCTAAAATGTTGATAGAAAATGCAAACTTTATTCCATTCAAGTTCAAACTATATCTTACAATTGATTAAGAGAAGGATCCACAAGGAGAACATTCAACCATTCCTTCCATTGTACTACTTATTCATGATGTAATATCATTTTATCACTTTTCAATTTAAGAATTGGGTAAATTTGAGTTGGATCAGACATACAGTGCATTGTGTGAGAATGAAGTATTGAAACTAGAACACAAGCATCTAGATGTTAATGGTTTGACCCACATCATTCATATGCCAAGAAACTATCACATAAAGTGGATTAGGTTTGTATTGATTTCAGTTGATGGAATGAAATTTTGGCTCGAGCAACCTTTTCTCATCACCAAGAACATGATCCATCAGATAACTAGTTACCCAATGTTAGAGAAGTCTAAGTCAACCAAAACCATTGGACATGTAGAACTAGCTAAGATAACCCTAGCTAAATGGGACGATAAAGACATAAAGTTAAACAATGTGACTAACATGGAAATCAAGTTCAACATTCATGAATAGCTCACAAGATTTATAGTTCAAGCCAACCAAACAACATGCCTTGTGAAGTAGTTGACTTGGCATATAGAGTCATGAAGAAGAACATGTCTTTTTACTTTGCCAAGATTCAATGCATTGAGTTAAGAAAGAACATGGAGAGCATCCAAGCCTCCAATAACAATTCATGTAAGTTTGGTTCATTCTTGGTCTATTTTTTCTTTTATGTGCAAAAATTATTTCCATCAAAAGGAACTATTATATAGTAGAAGGACCTTGAGTTATATTAGATCAATGATTTCATAAATGAAATGGGTGAGAATTTTGAAGGCATGATGGATGCATATTTTGAGAATTTCAAGGAGAGTATGTAGAGTATGTTTAGGATCTCTAAACATTTAGTTGATGATTATGAGCAAGACACATCCTTCTTGGTTGACTATAATGAAGTGCATATTTAGGTAGTCAAACCTAGGATTGCATGGGTGAAACCTTTGGCATATCAAGTGAACATTCATGAAACCAAACATATCATTGATGCTCTCATCAATAAGCCTATAGATCCTAAAGCTACCTATTTTGGAACTTATGAGGAAGCCAAGACTAGAATCTCACTTGAGATTTAGATTCCTAAAATCTTGGAGAGAGGAAAGAAAAGGTTAGAAAACCTTGAGAAAAAGTTTGCCAAATCAGTTTCCCCTCTCATGCTTATTGAGGATAAAGGTGGTGATGTAGAAGAGGAAGAAGAAGGGGAAGGTGATAATGAAGAAGAAGAAGAAGAGGTAGAGGAACCTCCAAAGAAGGCAAAGACACCATTAAAGAAATCAACAAGATCCTCTACTCCTATTGTCACTACCACCAAATCTAGAAAGCCAAGAAGGAAATTGAGGCTTGAGGATGAGGATAATGATGAAGATGAAGAAAACATTCCAATCATCTCTCTAAAAATCCACCACCTACCTTTGAAATAAGACTAAGAGCACTAAGGGAAGGTAGTGGGATGAAAAATTTAAAATATCTAAAATATGAAACTAGAAGCAATGATGAGAAGAAGAAAATTGAAGATGCAATGGTTGAGAAGATGGAAAAGTGGAAGTACAACCCCAATTAACTTAAAGGGAAATATTCTGATACCCTACTAAAGGCTATCTTTGATCATTGGGCTAATCCACTCAAGATAGAGAAAGACATCATAGAGTAGAATCTCTCTAAGAAGGAAATAAAGGAGGCAATATCTAAACATGAAAGCATATAGACTGCTAGATTTTAAACTTTTCAAATTTTGTCAAAAAAAATAAAGGATGTTGTATAGTCCACATCTAATATGTGGAAAACCATTTTTAATATTATAGAAGAGAGAGACCTACCAGAGGTTAAAACTATTGAAGAGTCTGATTCTAAGATAGTTGCAGTAGAGGTTATGGCATCTCTCCCAACCACTCCTCCTAAATCTGCACCAAAGCTATAGTCTACCAAGTTGAACCCAATTCAACCAATTAGTAAAGTGAAGATTATTACATCTTCACCAATTTCCCTTCCAATGGTAATCGAACAATAGGCTTAGGGTATCAATTAAGCATTAGCAAAAGGAGTATTCAATTGACAAAGGAAAATAAATCATACCTTCATTAGGGGCCAAGGAAAAAGGTAAGGGGAATATTGTTGATGATATTGATCTTGATGAAGAGATTGTGATTCCAAATTGGGACCAATATAATCTATTTGCTAAGAAAATGGACATACTGGGAGAGCTATGGAAGAAAACAACCAAGTAATAGATGCTTAGGGAAGAAGGAGATAGAAGAGAAGTCCTTGAGGATATCAAAGAAATATTTTGGATGCACTATCTATTGAGGTAAATGAAAATGAACACATCATTGGAAAATTGATTGAAATTGTACATAAGCACAATGAAGATACAAATGGATAAGACAAACTTCTTCAAAAGGTTGAAAGGAAGTTTGAAATAAAGTGCTTGAAAATATAGCACATAAAATAGTTATTGATCAAGTAGAATTGTCTACTTTAATTTATATTTTAGAAAATGTTGTGAATAATGGTGTATCTTTACATGCAAAGTTGAGTGATACAACAAAGTTTACCAAGGAAATCAAAGATATATTAGCTAAGATTGATATGGTCTTGAAGGATAGTGTCGGTCAATTGGCACTCAACCCAAGTTCTAGTTCAAATCATTTTGTAAAATTCATATTTTTGATAGATCTTTAGGTTGGACTATTAAGAGACTAGGTTAGAACAAGGGAAACCTTGGTAGACATTCAGAGTTTGATGCTTCCCCATATGGATATTATGTAGAAGAGAATGGATTATGCAAAGAAACTAGTTAAGGATAGAAACCTTTTAGTGGCCGAACACATGTAGCTTGAGATTGATCCGCACATATTAAAGGTATTGAAAGATAGTTGGGATAAGACTATGTCTTTGATTTTGAAGGTACATCATGATTTACTCTCTCATTTTGGTACGACCTTGTAAATTTTTGCCCTTTGGAAAAAAGCAAGGGGGAAAGTATATATTATACATATAAAGGGGAGATATGTATAGAGTGGAGGAAATGTGTATAACATAAAGATATGTAAAAAGTAGAGGTGAACAAAAATAATTTAAAAAAATAAAAAATAGAGTTTTTAGTTCTAACTGACTTGTAGAGTTTTCAGTACAAGCCGAGCTATAGAACAGAGCACACTCAAAGAAGGAGTTTGACTAAAGAATTTTGATTTCAAATTTTGTTTATGATAAATATTTTTGTCAATAATACCAAAGGGGGATACTGTTAACCTTATGGCAAGACATATTGTCAATTAGTGCCAAAATAATTACTCATTATGAGATGTCACTAGTGATCGAGCTACCAAATAGAAGTGTTAAGCGAGCTCATGTATTAACCAAGTTGATAGTGTTAACCAAGAAAGTAATAAGAAATTTCAACTGAGTTGATAGTATCTACCAAGTTATAGTGTCAACCAAGTTGATAGTATCTACCAAGTTATAATGTCAATCAAGTTGATAGTATCTACTGAGCTCTAGTACAAATTGAGTCAATTTAACATTCTTGTTTTAGAATGATAACCAAAGCAGTATAAACTGAGCTAGCCAAAAATTTTGAATGATTTTTATGAATTGAGTGTCCCTTATCAACTAAGTGCCAAAGTTAGCCAAGTTGATAGTGTAGCCTAAGTGTCTATAGTATCACCCAAGTAAGCTATTGGACTTGAGTCTCAGCACTGAGCCACCTTGGTGATTGTTTTTGAAACTATTAAAGTTGTAGATGACTTGTTAATGTAATTATTTGGATAGATAAAAATATAAGTTACTTTGATTATCCAAATAATGTACAATCAATTGAAGAAAAAAGCATGCAAGTGAATATGAAAGAGAAAAATATTTATAAGGCTACAAGAAAAATAAAGGAAAGGAAGAGACTCATTTTTCATAGTGAGGATATTGGTTTACTTGAAAGGGTCTACATCAATAAAAAAGTTGCATTTAAGAGATTTATCCACTTATTCATCCTAACAGGTGCATTAGTCTCAAATCCTTTGATGGGGTGGACCTAACAGTCCTTTGTAGCAACTCCTAATAGAGTACATACTTAATTATATTGTATAAATCCTTTCATAAGGTGGGCCAAACAATCCTATTTACTCTTAACTGAGTAGATCACAAGAAGTGATCAATTGTAAGCCTTAACAAGCCAATTTTATTATTGTAGTAGTGATGCATTGTGGGTGTCATCCCCACCCCAATTTTACCTTCTACATGGAGGGTTTCTAGGTTACCAAATGTTATGTTATGGTGTTATTACTTTATTGTTTTATGTTCCATGCATGCAAGTAGATTATACAATACAATAAAACAGATTAAGAACAAGAAGTTTTAAGTGGTTCCTGATAAAATATAAAAAATGATAAAAAGGAGAGATTGAAGATTCATTTCTTTATCATGAATTCAAAGATCTAATAGAGCATAGAATTCTGAGGGTCCCTAAGTGATTTAGAGTGAATTTTGTTGTTGAAAAGGGTTATCGACAAGGTTATCATTTATAGTTCTTCATCAACCAAGCAATATGGAAGCCTCTTCAAGCATAAATGTTCAAAAGGGTTCTAAAATATTGATAAAAAACCTAGACTACATTCCACCCAAGTTTAAATTATATCCCACAATTGTTGAAGAGAAGGATCCATAAGGAGGACATTCAACCATTCCTCCAAAGGTACTACTTATTCATGATGTAATGTCATTTTATCACTATTCAATTCAAGAATTAGGTAACTTTGAGTTGGATCAGGCATATAGTGTATTGTGTCAGAATGAAGTGTTTAAACTAGAACACAAGCATTTGGAAGTTAAGGCTTTGACCCACATCATTCATATGCTATTGAACTTTTGAATAAAGTGGATTAGGTTTGTATTAAGCCAAGTCCATGACATGACCTTTTGTCTTGAGCAACCTTTTCCCATCACCAAGAAGATGATCCATTAGATAACTAGTTACCCAATGTTGGAGAAGTCCAAGGCAACCAAAAATCCTATGATGTGTAGAATTGGCTAAGCTAACCCTAGTTGACTGGGATGAGAGAGGTGTTAGCACGAATCCTGATGATATTACATTGGGGGAGTATCCTAAGCATTGAAGAGTACTGACATGCTACATTCATGACTATGTTTGTCATTGATGTCAACATAGTAGTAAGTTTGTGAAGATTGGTAGAGTAACAAAGAAAGATCTTAGTTATACAGACAAGACTTTTCTTGCTTGGTGGTGCACAATCATGGACATGTTTAGAGAAATGTCCTAATGATGAGATTCAGTGCATAGTATGTAGGTCAAAGATGTGCGGAAGTTGTACCTAATTTATAGAGAGTAATTCAAAGATAGAGTTCTTGGAAAGAAATTTTTGATGTTTGTATTATATCTTTCATTTGAGTTGTAATAAAGAGGTACACAGTCAACCAATGATAGATGAAAGTTAGATGATGATGTCAATGGATGTGCAAGCCATAGTATCACACGTGTGATGTTTTCTATAGACTGTGAGCCAACAGTGTTATTGTAATTGTAATTAATTAATTATCTTATTATAATTAATTGGGAAAGCCTCAAGGCCAACTCAAGGAATTATTTTGAAGATATGGTATTAAGGAAAGATGTTTTCCTTTTTTGCAAAGTTTACTAAGTATTGTATGATGTGTGAATTTCACAAAAGAGAAAAGTTTTTACCGAATACACATAAGTGATCTAAGGGATTATTGGATGTGAGTATTGTGATCTAGTTACAAGATCAGAAGGAATAGAGGTCTACTTGATAGGATAGAGGAAGGAAGTATTACTCAAATCTATTATTCTACAAGGAATAATACAAACATCATTTGGACAATAGGCTCATTGGTCTTAACCTTGAAGATATTTGGGTAGTGAGTCTAGCCACAACTCCTAATAGGGATAGAATCTCCTAAAAGGGATTCAAAGTCTCCTAACAAGGACTAATATGTATTGAATATTGTTATAGATTCCTAATATGGTCCATCCTCTAATAAGGAATGTTTATATTAGTATATCATCTTGTGGGTACCATCCCCACCAAGGTTTTCCCTTTGATCGAGGGTTTCCCTAGTTAACATATCTGGTGTTATTGTGTATGAGTATCTTGTTGTGGTTTCTAATTACATTGCTCATATGGTTAAGTTTGATTAAGGTTGATAATTATGATATAGTTGGATAAATAATTCCACCCCCCTCTTAGTTATATTAGTGGACTATATATTCTAACAATTGGTATCAAAGCATTAGGTCCTTGAAGGATAAGCTTAACAACTTTGGGAGATTGATGGAAAATATTTTTAGAGAGAATAGTCCTAGATTTATTGGGCCAACTATGAAATTTGGAAGGAGAAGATGAAGACTCATTTATTGTACATGGGTCTAAGTTATTGGATCTTGACAAAGAGTGAGAAGATAATTATCAAAGAAGGGAAACTTGAAGAATGTAGTGAAGCAGAGGGAGATTTGCTCATGTGCAACATCAGAGCTAGAGAGGCTCTATTATCAAATCTTCTAGAGAATGAATATAGTAAGGTAAAGTAACTTCAAACATCTCATGAAATTTGAAAAGAATTATAATTTTGAAGGTGATACACATACAAAGAGAGTAAGATTGCAAAATTGGATATGTGCATTTCAAGATGCTAAAATGATGGAAGATGAAAATGTAAGAAACTATATTAGTAGGATATCAAATATTATTGTAAGAATTATTCACATGGTTCAACCAAGAAAGAAGATGAGGTTGTGTGGAAGATCTTGAAAACTTTGACACAACCATTCAAGCAAGTTGCTCAGATGATACAACTACTAATACCCTGCACTAAGGAGTTTACCAAGGAAACATTGCTTGGAAGATTGGAAGTAACAGAAGTAGATATGAGGCAATAAGGAGAACTAACAGGAGTTGAGACAAATTTTAATGCCTTGAATATTTGGCCAAGCCTGTCTAGAAGCACAAACACGTATGGAGATTTTGCTAGTAGCAACAAAACTAGATTTGATGAAGACAAGAATATTGAGGAAGGTATAACACTTCTTGTGAGAAGAGAAAAAGATTGTAAGAATATATTTAAGTGTTGGAAACATAATGATTTTAGTCATTATGCATCTAAATGTCCTAAAAGAGAGAAAAATTATAAGGGAAAGTTTAAACCTAAAAGAGATAGAAATTGTTTGTATGCCAATGAAGATGAAGAATCTGATGAAAGATCTGAACATGAAAGTGATTATGAGCTAGGATTTGTAGCTATTAAAGAAGATGATCTTGATAGATAAATTAGAGAAGAAAGGCTCTATTTTCCCAAGTTGAAAAGAAATATAATTACATTAGATCCATTACTTTAGATGGAAGAACTAACACTGACATTCTTTATTTTGTTGATGGATTGAAGCATAATTTGTTAAGTGTTGGATAGTTGGTGGAAAAAGGGTATCAATTCAATTCATAGAAAAGACTTACACTATCAAGGATAAGGATGGTAAGATGATTGGAACTAAAACTAGGTCTAGAGGTAATGTATTTTAGTTGAATCCCATAGAAATGACTTGTTTGGTTGGTAAAGTGGATAATAGTTGGTTATGGCATAGGAGATTCTATCATATAAACTTTGATAATATTGTAAAGGTTAGTCGCATGTTTCTAGTTAGAGATCTGCCTACAATAATTAAGCCTATTAATGTGGTTTGAAAATAATGTATTTTGGCTAAGTAGAAGAAGGTATCTTTTCCTAACAAGAATTTCACTACTATAGAGAAGATGGAGATTGTTCAAACAGATATGAGTGGTCCCTCTCAAACAAGAGGATTCTATGGTGAAAGGTATTTCATGATTTTTGTTGATGATTTCACTAGAATCATGTGGGTAGCATTTCTTAAAGAGAAGAATAAAGCTTTTGAGAAATTTAAGATATTTAAGAATAAAGTTGAGAATGAATATGGTGGTACAATAAAATGTTTGAGATTAGATAGAGGAGGAGAATTCACCTCTTAAGAGTTCAACATATTTTGTTAAGGGAATGGAATCAAAAGCTGGCTATATTCACCTAGGATACCTGACTAGAATGAGATTGCAAATAGAAGAAATATATCAGTAGCAGAGGCATCAAGAGCGATGCTATTTGAAAATGATGTATCCAAGACATTTTGGAGAGTAGTCAATACAATAGTGTACACTATGAATAGAGTACAAATCAGAAAAGGGTATGAGCAAGACACCTTATGAACTATGGTTTGGTCATTCACCATCAATTAAGTATTTCAAAATATTTGGTAGCATGTGTTATATTAAGAGAGATGGTGATCTTGGAAAGTTTGATCCAAGAAGTGATGAAGGTATGTTTCTTGGTTATTCATTGAAAAGCAAGGCATAGAGATGTTTTAATCATAGGACTAAGAAAATAGTTGAGTGCACAAATGCCAATATTGATGAAAAATTTGGAACTAAGGAAAAGACATAAGATTACAATTCAGATGAAGAAGAAAATAATTCTAGAATTGTTAGACAAAATGAAGAAGTTTTCTTTGAGACTAATAATGATCTACATAATGATGCATTAACTATTGAGAAAAGTGGAGAGAAGAGATCTGAACCTAGAGATGAGATAAGAGTTGAGATGTCAACTCCTACCACTAACAAGAATCAGACAAAGAATCACCCTCTAGAGCAGATAATTGGAAGTAAAGACAAAGGTATAATGACAAGAAACAAAGTTAATGAAGAGATATGTTTGATTTCTCAAGTTGAAGCTAAGAGTGTAGATGAACCATGTAAAGATGATCATTGGATTCAAGCAATGAAGGAAGAATTAGATCAAATTGTGAAGAATGAAACATCAGAGTTAGTTCCTAGACCTAAGGAGAAGAATGTGATAGGAACTAAATTGATATTTAGAAACAAGACAAATGAGCAAGGTGAAGTTGTGAGGAAGAAGGCTAGACTTGTATGGAAAGGATATTCAAGAAGGCATAGTCTATGAGGAGACATATGCACCTATAGCTAGAATGGAAGTACTAAGAATTTTCTTGGCTTATGTAGAGAATAAAAAGTTCAAGGTATATCAAATAGATGTTAAACCAACCTTCCTAAATGGAGAACTTGAAGAAGAGGTATCTATTGAGAAGCCTAAAGGTTTTCCTTTGACAAAAGACAAAGACATGGTATACAAACTAAATAAATCTCTATATGGTCTGAAGCAAGTACCTAGAACCTGGTATGCAAGGTTGGACAACTATTTGGCAAAACTTGGATTTGCTAAAGGTATGGTAGATAGTAACTTGTATTTGGAAGAAATTGAGAATGGATTGCTGATAATGGTAATATTTTTTGATGAAATCATATTTAGAGGAAATGATGAAGCAAGTAATAAATTTTCTAAAGAAATGAAGAATAAGTTTGAAATGAGCATGATAGGAGAAATGAAGTTTTTCCTAGGATTGTAGATTATGCAGAATAGTAATGATATTTTCATGTCATAAGATAAGTACTTGAATAATTTTTTGAAAAGGTTTGGTTTGGAAAGTTGTAAACATATTGGTACACCTATGGTAATTGGTCATAGGTTATCTAGTAAAGATGAGAAACCTATAGTAAGGTAGAGTATAGATCCATGATTGAAGGTTTGTAGTATCTAACTCACACCAAACCAGATATAGAAAATGCAATTGGGATTGTAGCTAGATTTCAAGTTGATCCTAAGGAGTATCATTATGCAACAGTAAAGAGAATATTTAGATAGTTGAAAGGGACATCTGACTATGGAATTTGATATGATAGATCAAGTGATTTCATTCTATGTACATATACTGATGTGAATTGGGTAGGTATTGTGGATGATAGAAAGAGCACTAGTGGTGAAGCATTCTTTCTTTGAGGAAGATTGGTTTCTTGGTTAAGCAAGAAGCAAAATTGTATTATGCAAAGTACTATTGAGGGAGAGTATGTTACAATAGCAAATAACTATAATCAAGTTATGTGGATGAAGCAGATGTTGAAGGATATTAGAATTGAGTTTGAAGAACTTGTTATCATTTACTATGATAACACAAGTACATAGGGTATGTCTAAGAATCCTATATTGCATTCTAAGAATAAGCATATATATATTAAGTATCATGCATTGAGAGAGAAAGCAACATAAAAGGAAATCAAATTGGAATATGTAAGTACTAAAGATCAGATTGTAGATATCTTTATGAAGCCTTTGCCTAAAGATACACTTAAGTACTTGAGAGGTATGCTTGGAGTTAAGCCCCTGCATACTTCTGAGTAGGTAATGCACTAAGTGCATCAGTCCAGTGGTACATAATGCTATTGTTGGACTGGATTGAATTCTTATGCTTCCCATATGGGGGAGTATTTGTGATAATCTGAGTCACCGAGGAATCTTGGTATTTGGTATTTAATAGTGTCTTTGGACACTCAAGCTAGTTGAAGACTCGGTACAACATATTAGGAATTTCACAATTGGGATGTTGTAACATTGAGATTGAGAACTTTGACATTGGTGTCAATGAGGGAGAGTATGCATGAAAAAAATATCCTAAGTAATGGGGGAGAAGAACTCCTAAGCAATGGGGGAGAAATATCTCTTTAGGGAGATTTAGAAAGATTCATCAAAGGAAGAAGGAATATGCACCTTATGTATTGTGAATTGTTTAGTGTGAAGTAAATAACTGATGTCTAAGAAGAAGAAGTATGCACCTATTGTGTTAAGATTTATTTAGTGTGTGAATAGTTGATGCCAGTCCTAAAATCCAAAGGATTTCATACTTGCTTGATGAAGATGATTTGAGAAGATGATAGTAGCAGCAACAACAATAGAGTATTACTTGCTATTCTTGGAACTTAGATGTTTTTCATCTATGTTGCCATTAATGCCAAAGGGGGAGATTGCTAGCATGAATGTTGATGATACTACTTTGGGGGAGTATTCTAAGCATTGGAAAGTATTGACATGTTGCATTCATGATTGTGTTTGTCATTGATATCAACATAGCATGGTTTTCGTAAAGAATGATTGAGTAGCACAAAGAGATCTTAATGGTACAAACAATGGTTTGAATTTCTAGTGATGCATAGTCATGGAAATGTTCTATACTATGTCCTACTGATGTGGTCAAGTACACAAAGTCTAAGTTGAAGATGTATGAAAGATGTACCTAGCTTATAGAGAGTAGTTTAGAGAGAAAGTATTGGGAAAGCAGTTCCTAATATTTGTTTGCTATCTTAAATTTTAGATGCAATGAGAAGATGCATAGTTAGGCAGTGGTAGAATACAATTAGTTGATAATGTCAATGAGTGTGCAAGCCCTAGTATCACATGTGTGAAGTTTTGTATAGACTATGAGCCAGCAATGCTATTGTAATTGTAATTAATTGATTATCTTATTATAATTAATTAGAAAAGCCTCAAGGCTGACTCAAGGAATTATTTTGAAGATATGATATAAAGGAAAGATGTTTTTCTTGATTGTAAGATGTATCCATTATTGTATGAAGTGAAAAGTTTGAAAAAGATCATAGTGCTTGAGAAATGTGTGTAAGCAATCAAAGGGATTATTGGATGCAAGATTTATGATCTAGTTACAAGAATAGGAGTAGAAGTTTGGTTGATAGGATAGAGAAAGAGGAACGAGAAGTATAGTACAATTCTATTATTCTTCAAGGAATAATACATAGCTCACTTGGATAGTGGGTTCGTTGGTCTTTCCTTAGGTAGTGGGTCTAGCTATCTTCCACAACTCCTAACAGGGTTGGAATCTCCTAACAGGGATTCAAAGTCTCCAAATAGGGACTCAAATGTATTGAATGTTGTTATAGACTCCTAACAAGGTCCATCCTCTAACAAGGGATATTTATATTAGTACATCATCTTGTGGGTACCATCTCCACCAGGGTTTTTCCTCTGATCAAGGGTTTCCCTAGTTAACATATCTGGTGTTATTATGTATGAGTATCTTGTTGTGGTTTCTTATTATATTGCTCATATGATTAAGTTTGTTTAAGGTTGATAATTGTAATAATAGTTGCATAACTAATTTACTCCCCTTCTTAGTTATATCAGTGGACTATATATTCTAACAATCAACATGTCAAACATAGCTTGTTCAAGTTTCTCTTGGTCTTCTTTACTTAAAGAATCAAAATTAATGTCTTTGAATCCTACCTAAGTTGCTAATTCACTAATCTCTTATCATACCTTATCCATAGTCATTAGAGGTGATCATGCTACAATTTGAAGTTTTCTCAAATCATCAAACTCTATTTCTTCATCGGCATCCTCCAGTTGTGCCACAACCAATTTTCTCCTCAGCCTCTTAGGTAGATTTTTCTTTGGTATTCTAGCTGACTTTCTCTTTTCTCAAGTAGCTTTCTCTTTTATAACTAGGGGCTAAGTTTCCTTTGATCTTGTAATTCTTTTTGGCTCTGAAGCAGGTGTTGTGAAAACTTTGTTCACAACCTTCTTAATACCCTCTTTGACTTTTGGATCCACAATTGCTATTTTCTTCCACTTTATTTCCTTGGGCTCAGTAACAACTAGCTCTTTTCTCTTAGATGACTTAGTTTGGGTTTCTTCTTCAAATTCGTTATCCTCACCTTTTCCTTCAATAATCTAAAGTTGACCTTTGCCAAATTTTCCCTCAAGATCCTTCTTCCTTTTCTTATCTATTTTGGGATCTTTTGTTTCTAGAGTCATTCTTCCCTTGGTAGTGTCATATGTACTAAATTTCTTGGCATTTACATCAATTTCTTCAGATAGAAGTGTGGTCACTACTGTTGTTACTTCATCAACATTAACTTCATATTGTATTGGCCTCAACCATGAAACTCTTGGTATTACTACTTCTACATATATAAAATCTATGTCTACTATGAAGTATACATCATCAAAAGAATTATCCACAACCAACTTAGTTGTCCTTATTTAGTTCTTCATTTTATTCTTGAATTCCTCAAAATAGTTATCCATGATTGCCTCAAAATTCTCTCCTGACTTATCAATTCACTTATCTACTATGTTGTTGTTCTGCTTCAATCCCATGAATTTGTTCCTACTATAGGGAATGAGTTTTCTACATAGAAAAATATACATATGAGTAGGGAACCAAACTTACATGATGTGTTATTGGCTTTCCTTATTAATTCAAGATTCTCTCACAATTGTTGTAGTTGCATCTCAGGTAGATCATAACTATGATATTTCTTTACAATTTTGTATCCAAGGTCCACTACAATGCAAGGCATGTTATTCAGTTAGCTTGACTGATAGAACTTATGTTCAATCACATGGACGATAAATTCAATGGTAGGGTCATTGATCTTATTGATTGACATGCAACGACCATTCCACTTCATCTTTGTTTGCTACTTGACAATGTTCCTTGTGACACTTCTTATTGACTTGATCCACAAAGTAGGATAACTAGTGACTCAAACTATGTAAGACTTGTTTATATTAATTAGTCCACCTTATAACCATATCTTCATATCATGCACATGGATCAATACAATCTTTATCCACTCGACTTTGACAACCTTCAAAAAGGCTAGGACATGTGTTAGCTCTTTCTTAAAAACTATCTTGTGTTCACCCTTCAATACTCCACTATCACACAAATTGGCATATGTTGTATCAAGTTCATAGTCTCCAATCTCTCCCACTTTACACATATAACATGATCATACATCATGAACCATTAGTGCCCTTGGTGGAATTGATGATAGGGTGCCAAATTCATCACCATTCAATGCAATATTATGATGTTCTTTGAAATTTGATAGGGGACACTAGTCATTCCTCGCAATTTGTGCATTACTTTCCTTCAACATTTCTTTTGAGATATAGATGTAGATTATTCCATATTTGTACTAGGGTTCACACATTTTTTCTTCAAATAAATTTGAAAACAACTTACTCAACACTAAAAACTTGACTTACTATGATCCCTCAATTTTATAATGGTGCACTATGAGTCACTTGCTATATTGCTAACATTTCCTTTGAATTACTTGAGCTTTGAAAATATCTTGGTAAATATATACCTTCAATCTATCCAATTAGGTCTATAATAAATGTGTTTGTACTCAGGTAGGTGTACAACAACTATCTTAGCTTTCACACATCTTTTCATTCAAATACTAGATCACTATCGCCTTGCTTGGTCAATATCAATTTTCTCAAAAAATACATCAGCTTGGTTGATGTAAGATCTCGATCTATATTGCATGCCTAGTGAATACAGACTGTATTACTAATGCTTGAAACTTGATAGTAAAACATACTCAACAACCCAATACTTCTTTCTAATTTGTCCCAATGCATCTTATTCATGCTTATATGTAATTTTAATCATGTTTCTTATTAGGAACTAATGTATGATATTACATTGTAGTCTATAGTCCCTTACATACATCTTTTTCTTAGTTGGATGTGTTATCACGTGATCCATTGGATAAGGTGATCTCAGCTTTTCTTTCTCCACTACTTCCAACTTCTATTGTCTCTTTCCATAATTTGATCATCTCAAGTTTCCCTTTTCCTTTATTGTTTTCACTATTTGGTGTAGGTTCTTGGGTCTTGTAGTTCTTACTAACATGTCCAACTTTGAGACAACTAAAATAGACTAGGTTTCCATTCATTCATTTCTTATAGTTACTTCTAAAATGTGTCTTAATGCAATTCTTTGGAGTGTGCCCATACTCTCCACAATAATGAAAATTATACCATGTGTTGTAATCCTAATTGTAAGAGTTACCTTGCTTAGGTGCATGTGTTTTCTTTTCAGATGTCCAGTTAGATTTTGCTTTGGATCTGCATTCATGACCTCTATATCCATATTTTTGACAATTATAACAATGTCCTTCAAATATAGGTGCATCACTTTTCTTTGACCTAAATTCATGTGCTTGGTGGCCTAGCTAATTGTAATTAAAACAATTACCAGTAAACTCAAGTTTAGAGTTTTGCATACCATTCTTTCTCCTGCATATGTTAGCAATGTGCTCAAGTTTACCAAATTAATGAAAAGTAGGTTTGTCTTTGGATTTTTCATTTCTTTGCTCACCACTCTTTGATGATTATCCTTCCTCAGTAGATGAAGTGTGCTTAACATGTCCTAGACCATAAGTATCACTAAATCACCTTGGAAATCTCATTACTTCTTCAAAGTGTCTGATAGGTGCACTTGGTTTGTTCATTCTTTCTAGAAGTTCTTTATAAGACTCAACTCATTTCTTAGTTAGTTAGTTTGTAATTTCATGTTTGTGATCTCCATGTCCTTTCTATTCAACTTTTGAATTGTAATTAAAACTTGTTTCATCATATCCAATTGATTGTTTGTAAGCTTCTATACATCAAATGCTCTTTCTTCAAGTCTACTAGCAATCTTTCTTTTGTCTTCTTCAACCATGATTTTGTCTTCTTCAACTTCCTTCTTTCATTCAATCACTTCACATAATCTTAATGATTGAATTTCTTATTCTCTCTTGAGTTGATTGATTTCTTTGTTGAGAATGCTATTCGTCTCCAATAGATCTTCTAATGATGCATCATTATCATTAGTATTCTCATTGTTAAACAATCCTTGTGTATCAACTTCCTTGTAGAGTTTGTCATTCTATTGAATGGCCATATCTTTCCTTTTCTTTAAGGATTTCCTTAACTCATCTTTCTCTCCTTCATGTTGTTGTAATATAATATGGATATCACTCATATGGTTCTCAATGATTTTTCCCATTCTATATTCCTCCATTTCAAGATCTTATGCTCTCAAGATGTTAGGCTTCATTCAAGAGAACTGAGCTTTGATATCAATTGTTGGAAATATTAATGAGAAACAAGATATTGAAGAGGATGAATCAAGATCTATAAAACTTTTCTTTGATAAAACAATTAATTGTATTCATGCCTAATTGTTAGAAATAGATAATACTGAGAGGGGTAGGGGTGAATCAGTATTCTACAAACTTTTTTCCACAACTAAATATTGTTAATTACTTTATAACTTGCATATGAAAGTAAACCAACAATGTTGAATAGTAAATATAACCATGCAAAAAGAGACCTCATAACACCATTATTTGTTAACTAAGGAAACCCTAGCCAAGGGAAAATCCCAGTGGGGATGGTACCTATTGTCCTGCATTTTGTCCTCACAAAATGTTGGTAACAACATGAAACTTTTTAAAGCTTAGTTTCACATTTCTCTGAGTTGAGTTTTTTATTTAATTGGTCAGTATTGATCAACCAATCAATAACAATTGATATAATGAATCCTTTTACTAAAGGCCTTCATCAAGTTTTTTTTGTTTTACTTTTTGTCGAGCATTTGCTTGTTTTTTGAAGCCTTCACAGTCTGTTCTTTGCTTTTGATTTTGTGTTTGTTTATTTTTAGTCCTTTGGTTTTGCTTATGTCATGCCTTTCATTTTTTCCTTTGATTCAATCTAACCTAGAGATCAATCGAAGTTGTCAATCAAGAGTTATGTCTGTTTTAGTGCCTCAAAAGTGGACATTTTAGGTGCAACAATACGAATTAAAAATATGATGTTATATTTTCAAATTGACATTCACTTTTTGAAAAATATAACATTACATTCACTTTTTGTTATGTTTTTAAGTTAACTTTTACTTTAAATTTATAACTTAAAGTGACTATAGTGCACTTAATGTTATAATTTTAAGTTGAGTTAGTTTTTAATTTTTCACTTAAAGTAACTATATAACTATATAGTTTCATTTTAATTTCTAGTTTTAAAAATCAAATTCTTATTTAAATGTTACTTTAAAATGATTTTTATGTATTATATGTCATAATATGATAAATAAATATTGTTTATAACCCATTTTGTAACATTTTGATAATTTTAAGTGAATTAAATAACTTAAAATCTTCATAAGTGGACATTTTATATGCAATAACATGAAAAATCCATCAAAAGTAGACTTTTTACATGGCATTGCATATAAAGTTTACTTTGGTGGACATTTTTGATGTCATTACATCAAAATTTTATCATATGTGAACCTTTTTGATGCTATGACATGAAAAGTGAATTTTTCATATCTTTGCATCTAAAAAGTGAGATGTAACTTAAAATAGGCAAGTGACCCAAAAAGGTCCAATTTTTTTTTTTGATGAATAGTCCTTTTAAATTAATAAAATTTACTAAGATTACAATTCACAAAAAAGGGGCCGGGGGATACAAGATCCCCGTGAATGAGTTCACACGATCGAAGTCAAAAAAAACAACATGGCCTTAGCCAGAAACTATTCACTATTCATCAAAAAAAACTTTTAACAACCTTAGGCTGCCAAGGTAGTACCAGTAGAGGGAGGATCATCTTTATCAAGAAATCCCCACGCATAAGTGAGATTGTGGGGCAGACTGGGAACAGTCCAGCTATTAGCAGCATTAGCAGGATCTGGGGTAGTCGCAGTCTCCACATCCTTCTTGTCTGGCCATGGAGGAGAAATTGCCAAGGCCAACTGAGGAAACTTGCCAGAGTGCACCTGTCTAGGGGGAGGAGTCAGGGACCAGCCAAAAGCTCACCCAGGGGGAGGAGCCGGGGACTAGCCAGAACCACCATGCGGTGGGGAAGTGGAGCGGCACCTCCAACTGCCATGTCCGGTGGCGGGGACCCTGGGAGCGCAGCATGTGTGAATGGCAGCCAGAGGATTGGCATCGAGAACGGCACCCATGAGACGAAGAGGCATTGGCCGAGGCATCGGGAGGCACTCTAGCAATGGTGCATGAAGCATTGCCCCAATGATTTAACAATTCTTGTAAGTACGCAACTTCCAAGGCAACTTTATTAGCTTTCACCTGTATCTGCATAATGACATTGTTACAAATGCATGCCTTAGTGTACATTGCAATGTTAACATCCAAAAAACTATGAGTGAATAAAACTGCATTCCTATCTTTCCACAAAGAAAACAAAATTTCCATCCTGAAGGTATGCCAAATCTGGGAGAACTTTCAAGGAATTCTGGGGGATTCACCCAGCAGGATCATGTGCCATGAAAATGGTTTGGGCATGAAAGGCTTGAAAAAATCATGAATCCAGTGCCAATAATTTTGAGCACGCTTGCAAAACCAAAAAATATGCAAAAAGGACTCAGGTTGACCATAGAAGGGACATCTGGGATTAGGAACCCCAATGTGCTTGAGTCGAGGCCCCAGGGGAAGACATTGGAAGGCAAGGCACCAAACAAAGTGGGCAATCTTAGGTTTTGTAATGGCACTCCAAATGGTGTTGAAATGTTTTCTCCATTGAGAAAGTGAAGATTGTAAATGCCACCGTTGATTAAGCATGTCCACCATTGGAAGGTGGGGAGAAAGCCATCTGTACCCCATATTGGGTTTATAATTGGTAAATGGAGTGGCAAGATACCATTTCCAATCATGCCACCAAGGACGAACAGACTGAATCCCCACTTTATGAACTAAGTGCACAGGGATGGAAGACAATAGAAGGTCATAAGTCTAGCGATTGGAACTAACAAGGCGGTATTGAACTTGCATATCCTCCCATGACCTAAAATTCATGGTGACTCTTGAAAAAATATCCTTGGTATTGTGGATGCCATGTTTAAAGAAATGTAGAGCACTGGCACCTTGAGTCTTGGCAAGAGGAGTACCCTGGATGGCAAACAAGGGAGACCAACAAATGTTCTATTGATTTAAGGATAGCCCATTGCGAAACTCATCACCAGCCCAACGAAGCCAAGGTTTAATAGCTTCCCAAGCTTTCCAGATGCTCTTTATAACAAAAGAGCCCTGTATGACCATTGGTTCATGCATAGTGAGAAGGGTCTAAAAACCAATCCCCTTCCACGCTGGTCTGTTAATAGGGAAGCAGGAAGAAATGCAATGCCTTACCAGTATCTTCCAGGTTTTATGTCCAGAAATAGCTCTGATAATCCATTTAGCACATAGGGCAAGGCCTTTCTTTCGAGTGGAAAGCCGGCCGAGACCCCCAGATTCTCTTGGGAGACAATAGAAATCCCAAGAAACTCTGTGAAAACCATGATGGTCAGAACCAGAGGCCCAAAGAAAATCCTGAGCAAAAATTCTAGTTTGAGATAGAAACCTTTGGAGGGAGCCCAATAGGAAGAATAGTACACATGGGTGGAAGCCAGAATCTTAGAACAAATATGGAATTTACCGGGAAGAGAAAGTGGCTTAGTGATCCAATAATCAAGCTTTTTGCTAATCTTTGCAAGCACAGCATTCCAAAGTTCCACAGGGGAAGCTTAGAAAGCAAAGGGAATGCCAAGAAAGTGGAAGATTTCTCCATGAGTAACCTATTTCCATTGAAACTGGCTGAGCCAAGGTGGAGCTGGCAAGAAAGACTGGCAGTAATAGAGCATTTTATGCCATTGAATGGCAGAGCCAGAGGCTTGACAAAAAGTGTCCAGACAATTTAAAGCATTTTTTATGTTTTCTTCATCTTCAAGAAGAGTAAGAAAAGAATCATTAGAAAAATGACCATTAACTGACTCAGGCAAGAAAATGCCACGGACCAGTCCTAAAGACATAGAGTGAGCAAGTAAATAACCAAAACCTTCAGTAGCAAGGACATAAAGCGCTGGAGCTAGTGGACAACCTTGCCTGATGGAGCAAAAAAGTCCAAAAGCTTTAGATTGCAAATTATTGATGGTGATGCAAGCATTAGCATCACCAAAGAGCATCTCCATGGACTGAAGGAAATTGGGACCAAAACCCAGAGCCTGAAGCATAGCCAAAATGAAAGGCCATTCAATGCGATCATAGGCTTTAGTAAAATCTATCTTTAAAAAGATAGCCTATTGCTTGGACTTACGGGCCCATTCCATACCTTCCCAGACAACAATGATGTTGTCAAGAATATATCTGGATTTGATGAAGCCAGTTTGTTCAGGCCACACAATTAAAGGTAGCATATGGTAGATTTTGAGAGAGAGCACCTTGGCAATGATGTTATAAGACACATTCAGGAGGGTGATGGGCCTCCAGTTGCATATGTCCTCAGGATCACCAACTTTAGGTATGAATTTAATAGTTCCTTTATTTATGATTGCTCCTAAGCTTTTAGAATGATATGCTTCAAGATAGACTTTGTGCAGATCAGGACCAATTTGCTGCCAAAGATGTTTGTAAAATTCATAGGGAAATCCATCACACTCAGGGGATTTGTCATCCGCCATGGAGAAAACTGCCTCTTTAAGGTTTTGAAGGGAAAGAAGTTGCTCACAAAAAGTGCATTGCTCAACCACGAGGTAGTTTGGAGTAACAGTGATACACTTTCTAAGAGCCTCCTCCTAAGCAACCAAATTGCCCTATGAAGCAAAGATGTTCTCATAGTGAAGAAAAAATGCTTGCAGGATGTCGGGCAGACTGGAAAGAACATCAGTTCCCTATTTTATCTTTTTAATCCCAACATTGGTATGACAGGCTCGGAGAGCCTAGAAGAACTCCTTCGAGGCTTTGTCACCTCCAACTAGTGGAGATGGGCTTTGATTTGGGCTCCTCATGCAGCATAGTTATCAGCAATTTTCTTATCACGGAAAAGCTTGGCAAGCTAAACTTGTAAATCCACATCAAATGGGTTGAAGGTGAGAGCTTCAAAGGCTTTTTTGAGGGCAAGGGTGTTAGCTTCATAAGACCATTTTCTGAAGATTGCCAGCTGACGCCTGTAGATGCTAAAAAAATGAGCAATTCTAGTAATGGCATCATTCCACCATTGAATCCAACCTCGATCGGAATGCGGACATGGCTCCAAATTCTAGACACGTTGGATGTGGGAGATGGTGGAAGCATGCAACAACACATACATTTTGAGGAAGAATTGAGACTTGGCCACCTTGGGGACAACTGTTTGCCAAGAAATGCCAAAATAAATGGGATAGTGGTCTGACAACATCACATCTGTCAGGGGAATGACAGGTAAATCATGATCTTCAAAGAAGGAGAAAAAAGATTGTGCCGAGATCATAGCATGATCAAGATGTTTCAAAATGCTGTCAGGACCAGCTCAAAAATTGGACCAAGTGTGCCAGGCCCCACGACCATGGTGGCAGTTTGTATTGGGATCAAAAAGGCCCAATTTATTTCGCATGCAAAACCAAGCTTCTCTTTCCCCAGCTGTCCAATGGAAAGGCAAAATGCCATCTTTTTCAGAGGCTACTTCAACCATATTGAAGTCCCCACACAGGACCCAAGTAGCTAGCAGCAAGTTGTCAACAAGCCAAACCCACATTTGTGCCCTTTCCACAACATCATTGGAGGCATAAACATTAATGACTCCAAAAGAATGATTGTTAATGGAAAGCAAAAGCCAAATAATATGGTGCGTGGGGTCAAAACCGTGTGAGATAATAGTAGAATGAAGGCGAGGTGACAGGAGAGTAACTACACCACCTCAACCAGCTTCGTGTTGAGAAGAAAACATAATGCTATCCTGCCAAATGATGCAGCATGCAACAGAAAGCATGAAACCAGAAATCTTAACTTCTTGTAGGCAAAGAAAATCTAAATTCCCAAGTCTATGACAGGTATCCCAGACATAGAACTTTTTGGGGAGGTCTGTAAGACCTTGAACATTCCATGAGAGGAAGTTCATGAGAACTCTTCAATATCATCCTCATCCTCTAAAGAGGAGTAGCTATTCTGCAAAAAGGTAGAAACCGAGTGGAAGTCAGACAGGAAATCCTCTGGACTTACAGCCTACCATTTTACCCCCGATATATTCGCACGTCCAGGAGGACTATGAGAACACCTTGTTGCTGGTGGTACTATGGAAGAAATTGCAAGAGGAGTATGAGCCCCAGCCAAGGGTGAGGCCTTGGCAGCTACCTTGATCCCCTGCAAACCAGCAGGGTTTGAAACCAGCGAAACCCCCAGAACAAGTGCAATGTAAGCCGCTGGCGTCTCCACGCTAGCAGGCATTGACACTTCTATGAAAGTAGGAGGAATCATGGTAACCACTGCATAGGATGGCTTAGGGGCCAAGGGATTCAAGGTAGGCTTGCCCTTGTGCCCAACAGTAACCCATTCCTCTTTTTTTCCTTTGGCCTGTTTGACAGGTGCCGCTTTAGGCTGGGGTTTGACCCTAGGCATAGCCAAAGGGAAATCCCTGATCTTATGTTCTATAGACTGACACCTAGAATAGGTTTTAGGTAGGTTCAAGTAAAGCACCTTCTGTGAGAAGGTTCGAGTTCCAATCTAGATTTCCACAGAATCCTTGAGATCTTTGGAAAGATCAACTTCAATGCAAACACGTCGCTAAGGGCGAGCATTAAAAAATTTCTCAGGCTCCTTGGTAACAAATTTGCCAAGGGCTTGGGCAATAGACTCAATGAAAGGCTAGCAGGGCAAGGGTAGACCTGGGAATTCAACCCATACAGGAACCCTAAGCTTTTTATCATCCAAGACAGTGAAGTTTCGGGACCATTTCTGAAAAACAAGCAAAGAGGAACACACAAACCAAGGGCCATTGTTAAAGACTGCGACTGCTTGCGATGGGTTAGCAAAGCAAAATAAAAAGAAACCTTTGGTAAGGTTTTGTACAACATCAAGGCAGACTCCATGAGGAGTCCAGCATTTGTTGACCCATTCTCTGAG
This sequence comes from Cupressus sempervirens, assembly GCA_028749045.1. NCBI lineage: Eukaryota > Viridiplantae > Streptophyta > Pinopsida > Cupressales > Cupressaceae > Cupressus > Cupressus sempervirens. Next base: position 249,099,041 of record CM053792.1, on the reverse strand, counting down.
CATAGCTTCAAGAGGAGTCCTACCAACAAAATACCCTATCAAGGTATGGTGCTCTAACCAGTCACATGCAGCATCAAATTCTTGCAAAGGAAGGATAATATCAGGATTACCTTGTGGAAAACCTTTGGGACAAACTTGTGTGGATGTTTGTTTGGTGGCGGTGCCATGGCAGTCCGAAGCAGTAGCGTGAACACCAGAAACATCTGGTTCACCGCTGGCTAGAGCTATTATATCCTAACCTAAAGCTCTGACAGTAAATGTGGTATGAAAAGTGCTGACAGAAGGGGAGTGTAGGTGAAGGGTTGTACGCAAAAAAAATTGAAAGTTCGCATGTAGCAAGAAAACCCTAGCAGAGCTCAACGGCGATCAAAGGTCCAATTTTGATGACTTGCATGCTTTAAAACATGTTATGCACCCAAAAAGGTCTGATTTTACTTGGATGCATATTTTAAAACATGTTATTGATCCCAAAAGGTCTAATTTTAACTTGTTGCATGTTTTAAAATATGCTATGCATCCCAAAAAGTTCAATTTTGAAAGGAAAGCATGCATTTGGCCTCCAAGAACCTGATTTTGCTCATAACTTGAGATTTACTTGGTGGATTTGCATGAAATCTTCTCCATTGAAGATGTTTTTCCTTGGAAATTTTTTTCTTTGCATCAAGAATGGATTTAACATACTAAAATTTATTTTTGGAGCTCAGTCCTAGGGCATGTTTTTAAAGAAAACTCCAATTACCTCCATTTTTTCTCATAACTTGAGTTTTTCTCAATGGATTTGCATGAGATTTTCTCCAATAGGGTTGTTTTTGCTTGGCAATGGATTTTCTAACATCAAAAATGGATTTATCTTGCTAAAAGACATTTTTCCAAACTCCCTCCAAGGGCACATTTTTAGAAAAATCTTCAAATAAATCCATTTTGAGTGATTTAAATCACATTTTTGCAAGGAAAAGAGGAGTTTTGACATTTTTTATCATTTACAATACATCATGGCTCACATTTTTACACTTAGAAGCCAAAAAAGAATTCATTTCGTGCCTTTTATGAATCACGTTTTTGCTAAAAATGCTTAAAAAATTGGAGTTTTTATCCACTTTTTTGCATTTTGGAATCACTTTTTTGCATTTGAATCCATGTATATCCATTTGTGAAAGTCATTTTTGCATTCATAAGTCAAAAATGACTCAAAAACATGCATTTTTTGGCCACATTTGTGCTAATTTACAAAGGAGAGTTTAGGACATTGATCGAGAAAAGTTGCATTACATCAAGTTTTCAAATGACAACAAACAATTCATCAAAGTTGGAAGTTATCAAAAAATGTGACATCATGGTTATCAAGATGAATGCAATAGTACAAAGTATAGGAACTTTCAATCTTGTGATCATCTAAGATTGCATCGTCAAGTACAAGGCCCTTTAGGATTGTTTCCTTCTCTTCTATCTTCTTCTTCTTTCATGTTTGTAGTTGGACAGGATGCATTATATGAAGATGTGTAATTACATGTAATGTGAGTTACATGTGTATGTAAAAGATGTAATGCAAGTTGCATGTACAGTTGCATGCAACCTATGTTTTCTCCTGTAGTTAGACTAGGTCAAAGTTGGTTGAGTTGCTCCCACTTTTTCCTCCACCTTTTTCTCAACTCTTGTGCCTATATAAAGGAGTGCCCCCTCATTTTAAAAATCATATCTTTTTTATGCAAGAAAACTCTACCACATTTTTGCATGAATAGCTTTGATTGCATAGTATGAATTGGGAGAAAAGTGAATAAAAGAAGCAATTGGATTTGAAGCTTTGACTAGAAACAATTGTAATAGAGAAAATTAGAAGCTTTGAATGTAATTTATACTTATTGTCTTAATTCATGTTATTATTATGTGTTCAATAAAAGAGCATAGTGATTTAGAAGCAATCGGAGCTGAAGCTTTGACATGGAGTGGTTGTGGAAATATATAGCTAGAAGCTTTGTCTATAGCTATACTTCTTTCTTAATTCACAAAATAGTTAAGTATTCTTACTTTTAGGAGTGTTTGTGCCCTAATTGTAAAGCTCTTCATATAGAAATACAACTAGACTTAGATTCAAACTAGTACATTTTTAGCTAGCCTTTGAGTTAGTGAAGGTTTATTGATATCACAATTTCTAACTCTTGATAGAAGTGTAGTTAGAGATTCACTCTGTCGATTACTTGTTCCAAGAGTAAGTGGATTTTTTTTTTTGAAAGCTAAGATGAAAGGATATTGGTAACATCCATTTTATAAAATCTCTCAATTTCTTGCTTACCTTGAGTTGATCCAAGGAATAGTGAGAAAGGGGAGCCTTCCCTTTAAGATAGGAGAGACTCTGTCTCACATGTTGTGGCTGGTCATCCTATTTTGTGACTAGATTTTTACTCAAAACTATCAGTTACAAAATATCCACCAACAGTACCCACAAGATGATTCACTAAACAAAAAAATCCTATTAAGGATATTGACCCTATTAGGAGTCTGTGAAATACATATAGTGTCTCGAGTTCTTGTTAGAGGACTAGGCCTTGTTAAAAGCCTCAAGCCTAGAAGGAGTTGGTAGAACAAATATAATGTATGCAAGAAGAGCCCACTGCCCTAACATGCAACTATACAATTTAGTTTCTCCACAAGAGTAGGTATACATACAATACTATCTTACTATTGTATCTTGCACTTGCTTTGATCATACATCATATTTCACATCACATAAGGCTCGCATATCATTTAATATTTCTTCTCAATCATTTGCATCACATCTACATCACTTTATCTATGCAAGATATGATCTTTACTTATATCTCACAAACTAATAAATCTTAGCTCTATTGGCTTTAACGCTTTCACACACTTGACTGAATATAAAAATGACTTTGGGTAAACATCTAAGATGTCAGCTCATCATGACTTAGTAATTATTTTCTCACCAAAATAATTCCTTAAGTTGTACAATCCAATACTCTAATATGCTTTGTTCTATTCTATTAAATACTTGAACTGGTATCTTGACTGTAACTTGCATTGTATATTTTGTATAGGTCTGCACACTGACATAGGACATCACCATCTTGTCATCTATTGATCCTTAACTACACATGTCCTAACTTGAACTCAGTCATCCATACATGTTGTATCTATCTTTGTACTATTGCAATCTATCTAACACTTAGACAATTTTCTAATTGTGATTGCATAAATGACAATAATTTAGATATATAACTAGTCATATTGTCAACAATCTCTCCCTTTGTCATTGATGGAAACATTTGGAAAAATTGGCTAAGTCCCAAAATGATGTCATACAAAAATGAATACAAAAGTTAACTACACAAAATTTCCTTCAAAATAGAAAATATTTTATTCATGTTCTAATGGATCATTACATTCCTTATCACTCCTTACAATGGTATATAGGTAGACTCCCCCTTACATATACCTACTTCTTTTTACAAACATATGCAATTTTTCTTACTTATATTTCTCCCCCTTTGATATCAATGGAAAATGTGTCAAAAAAATGTATACAAAACTGTGTTTCCTCTTGCTAATCAACTTGTCATTCTAGATAAACAATCTGCAAAACTAAGTTGTAGTCTTTCAAGGTCCTTCTTCCAATTTTTCTTGACTATTTCAGATATACTAATGAGTGCATAAAGTGTATAGGATGTCTATTCGACCATGCTCAAGTTAGTATAGGAAAACATGTCATAGTAGGCCTTAGGTGCAAGACACTTCTCTAATTTCCTTGGTAAAATATCAATTTTAGATGTAATGCTTACCTCTAGTTTACTTTATAGTTATTACTGCCAAACTCTTTTAGGCCAGCTTTATGTTTATGTTTGATGATCAATGACAATTTTTTCTAAATTGTTGGATATTATTTCATACTCAATTGATTATATGATGAGTTACTTATTTTATGTATGTATGATTGTTCTTCGATGATGATGATAGTATACATTGATTCCAATTATTTCATGATGATAGCTAGATAGATTATTTATATGTGTTTTCTATGGATACTTACCCCATACTTGCATGTGTATGGTGTACCTATATGTTTTATTTTATGTATGATATTTCTGATGTGGTTGAGGGAGTGAGTCGTAGTCACCTGCTATTCAGGATCTACACGATGCACCACTTCCCACCATTGCTTATTTAGTTTAGAATATATGTGTATGTATATGTGTGGATTTTATGCAGATTTTAGGTACTAGGTATCGACTTCCCTGAATTGTCAGGATGAGTGTACCCTATCATAGTATCACAATGGTAAAAGAGGGGAGACAATTCTTGAGTCCAAGTCCTAAACTTAAACCAATTGTCCTAGAAAGTAGGACAAGTATCTAAGTTGTCTACCCTTCTAAATTCATCAAGTGACGTAAATTCATGATTTTAACCCTTGAGCTTGATTTAGTATTTTGTACTTTATTATGGATTTTTATATTCAGTCTCGTGGATATGTGATAATTTTTTGTTATAATTAAATTGATTTAAAAGAATAATTAACAATTTACTTTTATAGAAATTTTATGAAGGATATTTTATATTTAATTATATTTAATTAACTAAGAAATTAATTAAATAAAAGAATGAAATTTAAAGATTTAGTTAAAGTCTAATTTTGGGTGTAATAATATTTATTTAATTTAATAATAAAATATTTATGAGTTCATGTTTAAATAAATGCTAAATATTGTTATTACTTAAGTTAATAAATATTTTTATCAAAAATTTCTCAAGAATTTATTGAAGAGAGAATGAAATTAATTTAATAAAGATATTTTAATTAAATGGCAAAAAGGTTGTGCATGAAAATTAAGATATAAGTAAATAATAAAAGAAAAGGGCTTTTCGCATGATTCCACAATCAAAGCCCTAAATTTGGGGAAAAACTCTTTATTAGCAATTTAGAATTCATTTCTCCATAATTGGGTTTTGAAGGAGCAATTTCAGAGGAAGATGTTTTCAGAAGAAAGGGGATTACTCGCATGCTCCATGCATTTGTCATATGAGCATCAGATTCAGGTAGAATCTTGTGGATTTATTTGTGCAGTAGTTTTCTATTGTTCAAATTTCTATATTCTTCATGTCTAGATAAATCTATTTTCAGAGTTTTAAATTGGGTTGGAACCCTTGTTGTAAACTTTAATTGTTCTTCATTTTGAGAAGATCTGTATATGATTTGATAATTAGAAATCCTCATTGTAAAATTTTAGAGAATCATTTTTAAATAACAAATAGGGTTTGTGGGAGGAATCCAAATTGTTTTATACAAAATTGATTGATTTTATGCATTCCTTCTATTAGATTTAATTTTGGTATATATATATATGTATATATATATGTATATATATGTATATATATATGTATATATATGTATATATATATGTATATATATGTATATATATATATATATATATACATGTATACATGTATATATATATATACATCTATGTATATATACATGTATATACATGTATATACATATATATATATATATATATGTTTTAAACAATATTGACTTGAGGAAAAAAAATTTAAATTTGAGGGAGGTGGAAATTGTTTGTTCTTATTTAAACAAATCTTTTTTTAAAATAGTGTTTGAACACATGAGTGGGAGGTGGGCCACCACACCCCACCTCCCCTCCTCTTCTTCTTTTTTTGGGTGACATTTGTTGTACGTCATAGCAGACCCTACGGGGAGAGCAGTAGGTGTTAGGATAAACCATGGACAAAAATAAAAAACTACATGCAAATATAACCAATAACAGAAAATAATAGAACACACAGAAATGAACACAAGGCACCAAGATTTAACGTGGTTCACCCAATCCCTGGGCTACGTCCACCAAACAACAAGTTCGATCTTATTACAATCCAATGATTACAACCTGATTACAATCCGTAATCCCTTACAGCTCAATACCGCCGCAAGAACCAATTTCGTATCACAACATTATGAAAAATACCCAACCCTAAGCCCTTTTATACAAGTATTAAACCGCTTTAGGTTTATAACATGTCGGCCATATGTCGGCCATAATCGGTCACCACAATCTAACAATCTCCCTTCATAGGAAATGCATGTGCTAATTGGCGTTTCAGCCCCTTAATATGATCCATGTTAGACCCAGCTACAAGCATATCATCAACATATAAACATAAAATAATGTAGCTATCATCATCCAACCTCTTAAAATAAACACTGTAATCTGAATGACACCTATTATATCCATGCTCATGCATAAAACTGTCAAATTTCAGATACCATTGCCGAGGTGCTTGCTTCAAGCCATATAAACTTTTCTTCAATTTGCACACTAAGTTCTCCTTACCTTTGACCTCAAAACCCTGTGGCTGAGCCATATATATTTCTTCATCCAAATCACTATGAAGAAAGGCTATTTTAACATCCATCTTCTCTAAATGCAAATCTTCAGTAGCCACAAGACTTAAAACAGTACGAATAGAAGTCATTTTAACAACAGGAGAAAATATCTCATCAAAATCAATTCCCTTTTTTTGTGCAAATCCTTTTACAACTAACCTGGCCTTAAATCTTTTCTTACCTCCTTCCTCTTCTTTCAACCTGTAAACCCATTTATTCTGTAAAGCATTTTTACTTGCAGGCAACTTGTACAAATCCCATGTCTTATTTTTCAGCAAAGAGTCCATTTCATCTTTCATTGCAGACTCCCACTAAATCTTAGTATCCACCTGCACAACTTCATCATAACTTTCAGGTTCACCAGCATCAGTAAGTAAAATAGAATACAAAGAGGGAGAAAACCTTTGTGGAGGTCTAATTTTCCTTGTTGACCATCTAACATTCACTGGTGTGTGTGGTATTTGTTGTTGCAGTTGTTGCACATCATGAGGAATGACTAGAACATCAGCTTTTGGAGTATCATCCAACACTACATAATCATCTTCTTTCTTCTCATGTTGCTGCAACAGATCTTTGTACAACACTTTCTCGTTGAATATGACATCCCGACTTCTAATAATTTTAAGATTTTCAAAATCCCAAAGCCTATAACCAAATTCATTAATGCCATATCCAACAAAGACACATTTCTTTGATTTAGCTTCTAGCTTGGTCCTATTTTCAGAGTCTATATGAGCAAAAGCTTCACAACCAAAGGTCTTGAGAAAAGAATAACTCACCTTCTTACCAGTCCATGCTTCCTCTGGAATACCACAGCCCAAAGGAGTAGAGGGACCTCTATTAATCAAATATACTGCAGTATTGACAGCCTCTGCCCACATGTGTAAGGGCAACCCAGCATGCAACCTCATGCTCCTTGCGCGCTCCATTATAGTCCTGTTCATGCGTTTAGCCACTCCATTTTCCTATGGAGTCCTTGGAATAGTTTTTTGTCTACGAATACCATTAGTGGAGAAATAATCTTCAAATTCATGACTGCAATACTCACCACCATTATCAGATCTGAGACATTTTAATTTCTTACCAATCTCATTTTCAACCAAGCATTTCCATTTCTTAAAAGTTTGAAATACATCAGATTTCTGTCTAAGGAAATAAACCCATACTTTTCTAGTTGCATCATCAATAAATGTAACATAATAATGAGAGCCACCAAGGGAAGATACCTGGGCTGGTCCCCATACATCTATATGCACAAGCTCTAATTTCTCCTTTTTGTTTCTCTTCCCTGTCTTTACAAAACTCACTCTCTTTTGTTTTCCATACACACAACTTTCACAGAAATCCATATTCACACATTTTAGACCTGGTAAAACTTTCCTTGAATGAAGTACTTTCATACCTTTCGCACTCATGTGCCCAAGTCTATTGTGCCACAACGCTGTATCATAATCTACAGCAACTATTTGTTCTCCCTGCTCAACTACAGTAATTGTTCCTGAATATTCATTTTTCTCTGAAACAATCAAAGTAGAAGGAACAATATAACCCGTACAAAGATATAAGGTGCCTACTTTCACACCTTTTTCTACTACAAGGGAACCTTTTGAAACCTTCCAATTTTTATCATTAAAAGTAACTACACAACCCTCATCATCGAGTTTCCCTGCTGAAATTAAATTTCTACTTAGTTTTGGAACATGTCTTACCTCATGTAGTAGCCAATGATTCCCATTCTACAATTTAATCTTAATTTTTCCCTTTCCAACAATCTAACAGGGTTCATTATCCCCCAAATAAACAAGTCCAAAATCCCCTTGGACATAATCAATGAAATAACCTCTATGAGGTGTAGCATGAAATGAAGCACCATAATCTAAAACCCATGAATCATCAACACACTCTAAAGATAGAAGCAAAGCATCCTCTTTGGATTTGTTACTTACCACATTTGCCTCCTTGTCTCCATCTGATTTATCTCCTTCATTTTTCTTTCAATTATAGCAATCTTTCTTTTTGTGCCCTGGTTTCCCACAGTACTAGCAATCATTTGGTCCTCTCGATTGAGACCTCCTCCCCTTTGACTTTCCTCTTGATTTCCCACGATTTCCAGAGTTACTTCCTCTTTCAGTCGTTCTACCCCTGCTTTGTGCATTTAAAGCACTTCCTGATGTAGATCCACCTGAGGATTTTCTATGAGTTTCCTCACTTAAAATAACACTGATCACATCATCATATTTTAGGGTACTAGATCCAGGAACAGAATTACTCACCGCCATTACCAAGCCATTCCAGCTTTCAGGCAAAGAACACAAAATCAAGAGAGCCCTAATTTCTTCATCAAAATTGATACCCACAGAAGATAATTGACTAGTAATAGTATTAAACTCATTTAAATGATCTACAACAGATCCACCTTCTTCCATTTTCATATTAAATAAATGCTTCATGAGAAATACCTTATTTGAAGCGGAGGGCTTTTCATACAGTGTCGCTAGGGTTTTCATCAAATCTTCTATCGTCTTTTCTTTTGTAATATTAAATGCCATCAATGGTGCCAAGCATAACCGAATGCTTCTGAGTGCCTTTCTATCCAAAAGATCCCATTCAACCTCTGACATAGTTCCCTGATTCTTAGCTTTTCCTTTCAACGGCTTCCATAAATCCTTCTGATATAAATAGTCTTCCATTTGCATCTTCCATAACTGGAAGTTCTGCCCATTAAACCTGTCAACCCTCAACTTACCCTCATCTGCCATCGCTCCCACTCAACTGTGAGACTCCCACTTAACCATGAGACTTTCCTATAGAGGATAACTAAAAGACAACCTTGCTCTGATACCACTTGTTAGGATAAACCACAAATAGAAATAAAAAACTACATGCAAATATAACCAATAACAGAAAATAATAGAACACACAGAAATGAACACAAGGCACCAAGATTTAACGTGGTTCACCCAATCCCTGGGCTACGTCCATCAAACAGCAAGTTCGATCTTATTACAATCCAGTGATTACAACCTGATTACAATCCGTAATCCCTTACAGCTCAATACCGCCGCAAGAACCAATTTCGTATCACAACATTATGAAAAATACCCAACCCTAAGTCCTTTTATACAAGTATTAAACCACTATTTATGAAGTATGTACAGTACTTTCCTGATCAGTCACCACAATCTAACAGTAGGTACTACTACTGATGCAACAATACACTATTGTGGTCACATCAAGTTGTTGTGGTGGCCTTTTAAAGGCAGGCTAGCGGGCCTCTAAACTTGTATTTTTAATTTTGTTTAATTTTATATAATTAATTTTCAATAATTTTTATAATTTATTAAATATTTAAAGTTAGATTTAAATTAATGATAATTAATATTAAATAATATTAATTATTAATTTTTTTAATTAATAAAATTAATATTAAATATTATTTAATAAATTTGAATTAATTTTTATTATATTATTAATTAGTAATTATGTTTATTAATAATTGTATTATTTTATTAATAAATGAATAATTATTATTTAAGTTATTTTATAATATTTAATAGAGACATTATTATTTTTGGAAGTTAGTGGTAATTGTGCGATCAAATTTAAAAGAAAATGGGTTCATTTATATGGGAAAATTATAAACTTTATCAAACCAAAAAATTACAATGAAATGAAAACTTGAACCTTACTGTTAACTCAAGCTGTATGTTTTCAAAACCAAATAGAACTATGAAACTACATTGTCACTTGTATGTTTTCTTATGTGTTGGGTTTGGGGTTGACTTAGTTCTTTGACCAAATCAAGATGTTTACCAAAGGCTTGGGGGTTTGTTATGTGATGTCATGATGATGTTTTGTATACAATCTTTTATACCCAACCTTGGTGATGTGTCACATTTTTCTATGGTGAGTTTGATCTATTGTTGGTTATTGCTTTCTAGTGTTCTTGTGTGGAATTGAGGTGAATGGTGTGACTTTTCTAATATAACTTTTGAGTCTTCAATCATTTACCTTTGGATTGCTTCTCGCACAAAGACTCCAAAATAAATCCCTCTCCCCCCACCCCCATCCCGGTCTTCTGAGGCATAAATGCCCATCTCCCCTAGGCCTCCCGCTACTATGGATAGGGGTCGGGAGAGGGCCCCCATGCAGGGTGGGAGAATTCTAAGGGGCGCCCCCCCCACCCTGACTATGCCCCCTCACTCATGGGTTTGCAGGGTGGGCCCTACCCCTACCATTTTATAGGACATATAGAATATGGGTAATAATTGGCGTGGTGAGAATCCATTTGCCTGCCACGGTCGAACCCCCTTCCTAAGACCCTTGTGGTGTGGTTTGCCTCCTCCCTTCCTCCGCGGCGGCGGCCCAAATCATATCACTCACACTGGGCTTGCATAGGACTAAGGTGATTATGTGATTTATTTTTAGTGATGTCATGTTATGTCATGGTTTGGTATATGTGTACTTGATTTTGGATTAGTCTTATTAAGATGATTGTATTGATGAAATCTGTAATTTTGATAAGTGATATTTCAATACTTTCCAGTTACATTTTTAAGAACTTATGTCTGGTTTATGGTCATATGATACCTTTTTCTTTTAATAATATTAGGGTAGGTTATCTATATGTTATGTTGAGAAGTGGCTTGCAATGGAGGCCAAAGCCCTAAAGGGGATACTTGGGTAACCAATTGTAGGTTACTTTAATGATTGATAGCATTTTATTAAATGTGAGTAAAATGAAATAATAAGAGTCATTTTTTTCCTCACCCATGTCTCTAGTGCTATTACAGACTAGGATGGGAGAAGGGAGGATGCTTGGTTGTGATCATGCTTCATTAGTATGTCTTGTTAGTACGAAAAGATACTAGTGCCACATAGAGTCACTAGGGGGGCAGAGTCTAGTGAGGCTACCAGGGTAACCTTAGAGTTGGCTCATGTGATGACACTTGTCCACTTACATAGTAGATTTCTTATGAATCATTGTTGCCTCTAAGTTTAGATGTCATTTGTGTCTTCGTACCTTTAAGATAGCTTACTTCCAGGATTTTCTTGACCTAGATGTTGGATTTGACTTTTGAGTTTGTATCTTGTTTGGGACTTGAGACTATCTCCTCATCATAGTGGGGGTGGACCATTTAGGTTTCATAAGGTCAGGTGGTAGTGCTTTTTACTTTTACCATTGAGATCTGATAGTTTGATGTCATTGTCGGAGTTCCTTATTCCGTATTATCTTTCATTTTGTTCTTATGTATTATGATGAATGGTTATACTATATTGTATTGTATTTGATTTCATAAATCTTATGAGATGATATAATCTATTTTTATGATGTATATTCTTTCAGCCTTTCATACATTGTGACTTGTACATTGGATGATTGTGCATTTTGATTATTGCCAAGTGACATTTGAGATAATTGTATATTATTTATATGGGTTCATACTTGTAGTTATTCTTTGATGTGGATTTGTTATATATTATTTTTAGTATTAATTAAACTTAAATGTGATTCTACATCATGGGACCCTTAAGAGATGTAATATGTTTATGTGTCGCTTATGTATGAGTGTATGTTATTGCTTCCACTATTTTATAATTGTCATTGCATATTATCTTTCAAAAAAAATTGTTTGGAAAATTTAGTAAAACTTTAGGTTAATTTCTTTTAGGTTTCCTGGCAAGGTATTGCATCTACTATCAGAGCCCAAGTTTCTACATTGGGAGCTCTGGGTATATTGGAATGCCACTAGTTGTTAACTAGTTGAACTGAAACAAAACTTAAACTGTGATATATATTTATTACAAACTTGAAACACTTGAACTTCAAACTAAAATATACTTAAACCTAGTAGTAGGTAAAACTAAATGGGAATCTTATACTATCTTCAAAACATGTTTCTTGTGTGTATGTTTTACAGTAGTATATTCTTATGGTTATTATAGCATCTCGTTATCTTGGATATTATTGTAGGATGGTATATGGGACATGATCTATAGTTAGAGATCATAGCTCAAATCATAGTAGAGGTTGAGGATGAGGTAGGGATACTAGTATGAATGAGTCTATTCCAGATAGTCTTGTTCAAGAGGAAAATAGGGAGGAACATAATGGGGAGAATTAGGTAGATTTAGAGGAAATTGACTTATGATAGATGATGAGGACCATCATGGATTTCTTACCTCCTCCTTGAGGTGTTGATCATTAGGAGTCACACCATGTAGGGAATGAGGAAAGGCATATGTCTAGGAGTTCTTAGAAGGACACTCACATTGATAGATAGAGGTCAGTTGTAGCTGCTCATATGAAGGACCTTCAAAGGTCCAAGGTCAAATATTTTAATGGGCTAGGTTCACGTTATGTGGCTAAGTAGTGGGTTATTTATCTAGACATGTGTTTTTCTATATAGGACTTTGACTCTAATGTCAAAGCGAGGTTTGTTGTCACCCACATGGAACTCTTTGGAGCCACATCATGGACTATCAAAGAGAAGAAGCTAGGTATAGACATGAACATAGTTACATGGGAGTTATTCCTTAAGAACTTCCATGAACACTTCCTACCAGAGGAATGGCACCAATAGAGGGCTGATAAATTTCACAAACTAAAACAGTTTACTTTGACCATAATAGAGTGTAAGCAGAAATTCTATGAGCTCATGCCTTATGCCGAAGCTAGTGAGAATTCACCACTAATAGTTCAACACTTCATTTGAGGTTTGAAAAACCATATTATTGGGGGTGTAACCCTCAACGATGTGGTACATTAAGCTATCCTAGTAGAGAAAAGTGTTACCTTAGGACATGGTGGTTTTGTGGGAGCACCTATAGCCTTAGGGTCCAAAGGTAACCAAGGATCGAGTAGCAATAGAAAGCCTACTTATACATAAGGCAATCAACAACAACATTAAGGAGGATAATATCCTTTAGTGTAGAGTGGTGGTGGTAGTCCACATTCTAGGAATTCTCAATGCAATATGTGCAACCAATATGACCAGCCATTAGAAAGTACTTAGTCTTTTGCTAGTGGGGGTAGTTTTCAACAATCCAATGCACCTAGAGTGCAGAGGAGTTTCGATGGAGAATTTTTTTCATGGGGAAAATGAGGACACAATTCATCTCATTATCCTCAATGTAAATCATAGTTCTTAGATTAGAGATGTGCAATATTGGAACCCATAGATGGAGATTTGGGTAGATCGCAGAGAGTGTCCTTAGTGGAGTCTTATCCTCATATAGGGGGAAAGGGTCCAATGGGACCCACAAAGTGAGTGCTTTAGTTTCTTCTTTCTTGTGGGCTTTTAGGAGTAAGCCCGAGTCTAGGGGTAGTGGATGTAATGGCTACCCTAATTTTCTTTTCAGTTATTATTGTCGAACTCTTTTAGGCCATCTTTATGTTTATGTTTGATGATCAGTGATATTTTTTTTCTAGATTGTTGAATATTATTTCATACTTAGTTGATTATATGATGAGTTACTTTGGTACTAGTTATTTCATGTATGCATGATTATTCTTTGATGATGATGATAGTATACAGTGATTTCAGTTATATCATGATGATAGTTAGATAGATTATTTATATGTGTTTTCTACGAATACTTACCCCATACTTGCATGTGTATGGTGTATATGTATGTTTTATTCTATATATGATATTTTTGATATGGTTGATGGAGGGAGTTGTAGTCACCTACTAGTTGGGATCTACATGATGCACCACTTGTTGCCATTGAATATTTAGTTTAGAATATATGTGTATGTACATGCATGAATTTTATGTAGATTGCAGCTACCAAGTATTGACTTCCTTGAATTGCTAGAATGAGTGTACCTTATCATAGTATCTCAATGGTAAAAGAGGGGAGATAATTCTTGAGTCCAAATCCTAAACTTAAGCCAATTGTCCTAGAAAGTAAGACAAGTATATGAGTTGTCTATCCTTTCAAATTTGTCAAGTGATGTAAATTCATGATTTTAACCCTTGAGCTTGATCTAGTATTTTCTACTTTATTATGGATTTTTATATTCAGTCTCGTGGGTCTGTGATGATTTTCTGTTATAATTCAATTGATTTAAAAGAATACTTAATGAATTAATTTAATGGAAATTTTATGAAGGAAATAAAATATTTAATTATATTTAATTAATTGAGAAATTAATTAAATTTAAAAATTTAGTTAAAGTTTAATTTTGGGCATAATAATATTTATTTAATTTAATAATAATATATTTAGGAGTTCATTTTTAAATAAATGTTGAATATTATTATTACTTAATAAATATTTTTCTCAAAAATGTTTCAAGAATTAATTAAAGAGAGAACAAAATTAATTTAATAAAGATATTTTAATTAAATGGCAAAGAGGTTGTGCATGAAAATTAAGATATAATTAAATAAAAAAGAAAAAGGGCTTTTTGCATGATTGCACAATCAAAGCCCTAAATTTGGAGAAATTCTTTATTAGCAATTTAGAGTTCATTTCTCCATAACCAGGTTTTGGAGGAGCAATTTTGGAGGAGCTTTTCAGAAGAAAGGGGATTACTTGCAAGCTCCATGTGTTTGTCATATATTAGCATCAGATTCAGATAGAATCTTGTGGGTTTATTTGTGCAATAGTTTTCTGTTCTTTGAATTTTTGTATTCTTTATGTCTAGATAAATTTGCTTTCAGAGTTTTGAATTGGGTTGAAACCCTTGTAAATTTTAATTGTTCTTTATTTTGAGATGATCTGTATATGATTTGATAATTAGAAACCCTTGTTGTAAAATTTTAAAGAATCATTTTTAAATAATGAATAGGGTTTGTGGGAGGAATCCAGATTGTTTTATACAAAATTGATTGATTTTTTGTATTCCTTCTATCAAATTTAATTTTTGGAAAATATTACACACACACACACACACACACACACACACACACACACACATATATATGTATATATATATACACACACACATATATATATACATATATGTATTATATATATATATATATATATATGTGTGTGTGTGTGTGTGTGTGTATGTATGTATGTATGTATATATATGTATATGTATATGTGTGTGTGTGTGTGTGTGTGTGTGTGTGTGTGTGTGTGTGTAAATAAATATGTTATTGATTTAAGAAAAAAAATTAAATTAGGGGGAGGCAAAAATTGTTTGTTTTTATTTAACGAAAATATTTTTAAAAAATTAAAATGGTGTTTGAATGTGTGAATGGGAGGTAGACCACCACACCCCACCTCATCTCCTCTTCTTATTTTTATGGTGGCGTTTGTTGTATGTGCGCATTAGGCCCTACTTCAATAGTAGCAGGCTACTGCAATAGCCTTTTAAAGGTAGGTCAACAAGCCTCTAAACTTCCATGTTTTTAATTTTTTAATATAGTTTTTTTAATAATTTAAAATTAATAATTTTTTTATAATTTATTAAATATTTTAAGTTACATTTAAATTAATGATAAGTAATGTTAAAGAATACTATTTGTTAATTATTATTAATTAATGAATTTAAATTAATTTTCATTATATTATTAATTAGTAATTATGTTTATTAATAATTGTAGAGTTTTATTAATACATTGATAATTATTATTGTTAATAATTTAATCATTATTATTTAAATTATTTTATAATATTCAATAGAGGCATTGTTATTTTTAGAAGTTAGTGGTAATAGTGCCATCGAATTAAAAGAAAATGGGTTCATTTATATGGGAATATTGTAGACTTGATCAAACCAAAAACTTACAATGAAATGAAAACTTGAACCTTATTGTTTACTCAGGTTGTATGTTTTCAAAACTATGAAACTACACTGTCAGTTGTATGTCTTCTTACGTGTTGGGTTTGGGGTTGACTTAGTTTTTTGACCAAATCAAGATTTTTGCCAGAGGCTTGGCAGTTTATTTTGTGATGTCATGATCATGTTTTGTATATGATCTTTTATACCCAACCTTGGTGATGTGTCACGTGTTTTTGTGATGAGTTTGATCTATTGGCGGTTATTGCTTTCCAGTGTTCTTGTGTGGAACTGTCATGCCCAAACTACAAGGGCAAAAACACAATTTTTTTTTTTAAATTATAATTAAAATGCTCTAAGTCTTAATCTGATTGCTTACAAGAGAAGTGAAGGTTCACTACAATTCATCTAAGGTTTAACCAAGAAAAGGAAAAGAAAATTGTTTTAAAAATTTAAACTCTTGCTATCAAATTGTTATCAACACTTGTGCATTATCTAATTAACAATAAACTTAACCCTTTTTTTTTTCCAAACTAGTTTCAAAATGAAGTAAAGATAAGTCAAACTCTTTGAATCTTTTGAATTCAAAAGAACCTACTAATTAATGTGACGATACATTCATAATTAAACTTTATTCAAAAGTTATTCAAATTGCATTTTTATTTAAATCTATAAATCATTAAAACATTTCTAAACTTTAAAGTAACTAACTACTAAAATCAACGTCAATCAAAACTATTAATTAAGCTTTAAGTACTCTTTATTTTAAATTAGTTGGGTTCAAACATATTAACTAAGCATCATAATGGTTATACTGACTAATCTTTTCTAAGGTCTAACGACATTAATAACTAATACTAATCTCTAACTAATAAAATTACTAACTCAAAAAAAAACTAATTTATACTAATTTATACTATTGAAACCAACACTACTATACAACTTTATAACATACTAATTTAATTTATTACTTAAATTAATACCAAATCTAATTTAATTAAATTAATAACTAACTACACATACTTTTTTACAAAAATCTAAAATAACAACTACTTTAAAAAAAATACATTTTAAAATATAAAACATACTAAAGACTAACTAACATAACATAACTTAAATAATAAACTAACCTACATACTAACCTAACACCACAACTAAACATATAAAACTAATACTAAAATAATAAAACAACTAACCTAAAATTAACTACTTACTAACTAAATGAATATAAATTAACTTTAACATATACTAACTTTTTTGTTTCCTAAACTAACATATTTATTAACATAATCTAAACTTAAGTTAACCTATCACTAACCCCCTTATAACCGCCCCCCCAACCTTGCACATGCTACAACCCTCTGCAAACTCCAGTGCTTTCGAAAGTGGCGCACTACCCAATACACTGCACTGACCAAGGTGGGAGCGATCCAAGGACAAGTGGGGAAAAAAAATTTAACATAAATTACATGTAGTCTCATCACAATAAAGGTAAAACCCAGCGCATTCCCAAATGAATTTAACCACTGCACAAGGAATGAATGGGGTACAGGGTGATGTACAGGGGTGACATCACCCTAAAACAGTCATCCTTGACTTTGGTTAAAAAATAAAACCTTTTAAATATAGTTTCAGATTTGACATCCACCAAGGAAGATGGAAAAACATTGATTACATAAAGTTTTATGGGTAGCAATATAGATATTTAGTTTTAAATTATATTATACACTTTTTAAAAAAAAAAATTAAATATCATTATCAATTTAGTTTTAATTTTCAAGATTTTACAATTGATTTAAAAGAGAATCTTGAAGAAAATATTCTCTGTTTCAAAGGGCAATTAATTTGTTTTCCCCATACAAAAGATAGAGAATTTTTACTCTCTTGAAACCCATTTTTAACAAAAAGATTCTAAGTAAGGTTTACAAGGCAATGTATATATTTTTTTTCAAGGGGTATTTTCTTTGAATATATTTAAAACATTGACACAATAGTTTGTGTCACATTAACACCATAGTTATTTGATCTTCTATACAACTTGAATTGAAATATGTCAACCTTAGCCATTATTTTCTTTCCTTAACATAACTTTCATTTTTGAACATACAAGGCAAACTTATAAATTTTGCTTAATTGAACCATCATCATATCATCCTATTTTTTTGATGTGCATCCATCTAATTGAAAAATTACAATTAAATCCCACAATAAGCAATTATACTCAAACACCATTTTAATTGGCAAACCTGATTCAAAGGCTCAGCGGGGAAAGAAACAGGAAGAAAATTCGACGTCATTGCCATTACAACAAAGTTTTGAAACACAATTACATAGGATTTCAATCCCAAATTACAACAATTTAATTTAATTTTTTTCATGACCCTCATCAAGGGATTCATAACATTTTCTGCAACACATTTCTAGAACCATGGAGGGAACAAAATCTGATCAGGTGACCACAAGCATGACCAAGAAACAAATCAAACATGCATATTCATACAAGATTTTTACAATAAGATTCACAATGAATCAACACTAGGGAAAGGTGGATTTTTCCAAAAAGAGATGTCAAACACAACACCAAACCAGGTGCCCTATTGGGGCTATAAATCAAGAACTTCCGTTCTTCCATTCTTACATGCCAAAACTCATACGTGGTTTATGCTGACAGGTAGGGGGCCATAACACCCTACCCTCTCTCCCTCTTCTCATCCTGAGAAGAGAGTCTATACTATTGGAGTCCAACTAAAAGGACCTTTCCCGAAATTGGCCACTTTTTCCCTCTCCAAGGGTGAGTAATGCCAAAACACCCATGCAAGAAAATCTCAAAATTCAAACATAACAAGAAAAGAAAACATAGTTTTCAAATCTTCCCAACATACCCACAATCATACAAGCATTCAAACATCAACAAGGTAGCATAAGCATGAGACAAACATGAAAATCTGAACAAGGGAGATGAGAATTCCTACCTACACAAAGAGGTAATAGAAAATGAACAAGTTTGAGTAGAGCTTTTCCCTTCCTTGCTTCAATCTTCCAAGACTCCTCTCTAAATGTAGAGATTGGGTAACAACCTAAACTACTCCAAGAAGGGCCTCTAAATAAGCCTCAAACTCAACCACCAAAAGGATCAATAACTTCTCCCACCCACCTACAAGTCTAGAAGCTCCTAACTCAACCCATACTATGGTTAACCACTAAGTGGAGGTGAGGTGAGACAACTCATGGTAGCCATAGTCAATTTTCGCACAAAGGCAAAAAGAGACTTTTTGAGTGATCTCAAAAGTCAATAATAGGGGCTTAGGGGTTGGAAAATACCCCCAACCCATACTCATACCCCTTGGGTATAAATATTTCATGTTTTAAAGCCTTACGAATAGGTTTAGAGCCAAACAAAAGCTAGGAATTAAATAGGACGATATAACAACTCAAAAATGCAGATTAAGCACTAATCCAGATTAAGGGTGAATAAACTCGATTAAAAACCCAATTAGCAAACTAACACTAACTTAATTCGACTTAGGTCCAGAGGTTACACAGCTAACCCTAATCAGCATGCTGAAGAGCATACATAATTCACGAGTGTCAAGCAACACTAAAAGAACATAGTTACGAACATTAACATTCATTGATCACAAAAAAATACATACATACATCTCACAGTACAATACTTGAGTTACAAACAACAAGGTTTCCAAAATTAGCACATAGGGATCAGTTTTGTTCCTCCGTCGGTTTCCTCGGCTAAAATATTTGCACACTTATTGCACACATCAGTAGTCCCAAAAATCACATGTACATATGTATATATACGTATCAGGAATCACATAAATTAAAACATCCATCTATAAAAAAAAATTAGGGTTCCTCTCATCCTATTCAATTCTTAACCATTTAAAATATATTAAACCAAAATGTTAATCCTACCTTTTACTTAATTCATCAACATACATATACATAAAACATTAAATGATGGACATCAAATATCTAAAAATAACATCACACAACATGAAATAATATGATATGTTCAAGTATCTGATAATGTCTCGACATCTCAAGTCATGAGTATCAAAATGATAAAGTAACAACTAAGGCTACGAAGGGTCAGGGTGAGGCCTCACAGGAACTGAGGTGAATGGTGTGACTTTTCTAATATAACCTTTGAGTCTTTGATCAGTTACCTTTGGATTGCTTCCCAATTGCTTGAATAGGATTGAGGTGATTATGTGATTTATTTTTGGTGATGTCATGTTATGTCATGGTTTGGTATATGTGTACTTGATTTTGGATCAGTTCCACAAGGATGATTATATTGGTGAAATTTGTAATTTTGATCAATGATATTTTAGTACTTTCTTGTTGCTTTTTTAACAACTGAAGTGTGTTTTATGGTCATATGAGACCTTTCTCTTTTACTAAGCTTAAGTTAGGTTATTTGTATGTTATGTTGCAAAGTGGCTTGAAATGGAGGCTAGAGCCCTAAAGAGGTTGCCTATGTAGCTCATTGTAGGTTATTTTAATAAGTGATAACATTTCATTAAATGAGAGTAAAATAAATTAATAAGAGTCATTATTTTTCCTCACTCATGCCTCTAGTGCTAGTATAGGCTAGGATGGGAGTAGGGAGGATGCTTGGTTGTGACCATGCCTCATTGGTATGCCTTATCAATATGAAAAGATACTAGTGCCATATAGAGTCACTAGGAGACCAGAGTCTAGTGAGATTTCCAAGTAACCTTAGAGTTGGCTCATGTGATGACACTTGCCCACTTACATAGTAGATTTCCTACAAGTCATTGTTTCCTCTAGGTTTAGATGTCATTTCTATCTTACTAGCTTTGAGGTAGATTACTTCCACGATTTCCTTAAACAGAAGTTAGATTTGACTTTTGAGTTTGTATCTTGTTTGGGACTTGAGACTATCTCCTCGGTATGGTGGGAGTGGACACATTTAGGTTTCACAAGGTTAGGTGGTAGTGCTTTTTTACTTTTACCATTGAGATCCAATAGTTTGATGTCACTACTAGAGTTCCTTGTTTTGTATTATCTTTCATTATGTTCTTACGTGTTATGATGGACGGTTGTACTATATTGTATTGTATTTGATTTCATAAAATTTATGAGATGATGTAATCTATTTTTATGATGTATATTCTTTTAGCCTTTCATACCATGTGTCTTATACAGTTGATGATTGTGTATTCTGATTATTGCCAAGTGGCATTCGAGATAATTGTATATTATTTATATGGATTCGTACTTATTCTTTGATGTGGATTTGTTATATATTATTTTTAGCATTAATTAAACTTAAATTTGATTCTATGTTATGGGACCCTTAAGATATGTAATATGTTTATGTTTTTCTTATGTATGATTTTATGTTATTGCTTCCACTATTTTATAACTATTTTTCTATATTATCTTTCAAAAAAAAAGTTTGGAAAACTTTATGACACTTGCCCACTTACATAGTAGATTTCCTACAAGTCATTGTTTCCTCTAGGTTTAGATGTCATTTCTATCTTACTAGCTTTGAGGTAGATTACTTCCATGATTTCCTTAAACAGAAGTTAGATTTGACTTTTGAGTTTGTATCTTGTTTGGGACTTGAGACTATCTCCTCGGTATGGTGGGAGTGGACACATTTAGGTTTCACAAGGTTAGGTGGTAGTGCTTTTTTAGTTTTACCATTGAGATCCAATAGTTTGATGTCACTACTAGAGTTCCTTGTTTTGTATTATCTTTCATTATGTTCTTACGTGTTATGATGGACGTTTGTACTATATTGTATTGTATTTGATTTCATAAAATTTATGAGATGATGTAATCTATTTTTATGATGTATATTCTTTTAGCCTTTCATACCATGTGTCTTATACAGTTGATGATTGTGTATTCTGATTATTGCCAAGTGGCATTCGAGATAATTGTATATTATTTATATGGATTCATACTTATTCTTTGATGTGGATTTGTTATATATTATTTTTAGCATTAATTAAACTTAAATTTGATTCTATGTTATGGGACCCTTAAGATATGTAATATGTTTATGTTTTTCTTATGTATGATTTTATGTTATTGCTTCCACTATTTTATAACTATTTTTCTATATTATCTTTCAAAAAAAAAGTTTGGCAAACTTTATGAAACTTTAGGTTAATTTATTTTGGGTTCCCTAGCAGTGCATTACATTAGGTGGTAGAACTTTTCTAAAAGTAGAGAACCCTTTAATTACCTTCTCCTTATCAGTTTCAATGCCTTTTATAGAATTGTGAATCTTCTCCATTTTAGTTCCAATATCTTTAATGCTTGCCTTAGGTTGCTACAATCTGTTAGTGAGTGTTTGAAACTCACTCATTTGGCAATTGATCTAACTATCAAAATTTGGCAGGTAATTGTATGACATTGTGCACTGTCCATACATCCTCTTACCTTCATCAATATTCTTCCTCAATTCTTTGATGGACATATCTAATGTCTTCAAAAAATTTCTTACATTTTTGCATATTGTATCAAATAGTGATGCATCATGCTTTGCTTGTGCTTGTACTAAAGCTATTTCAAACAAGGTTGTGAATTCTTCATCAAAATATTTCACCAATTCTTTCACCTTAGTCTGCAAATATGGATTTTTAATAGTTGTGAACCATCTTCTACATTATATCCAAGACTTCTATCAATGTTGCTTCCAAAGACTTGATTGATTTTTTCTTCCCAAGAAGTTTTCTCAAGGATCTCATTAATCCCTTATGATCATCATCATCATCAGATATTACTGCTAGAATAAGTGTAATTGATTTTAGCTCTAAACTCTTCTTATCTTCCTCTTTTTTTCTTTTCTCCTTTTCTTCTCCTCTCTTTATTTCTTCTCATCTTTCTTCCTTTCTTCTTCTAATCTTTCTTTTTCCTTCTCAGTTTTCTTTCTTTTCTCTTCCTCTTTCTTTAACTCTTCTTCTTTCTTCTTCCTTTCCTCTTCTTTCCTCTTCTCATCTTCTTCCCTCTTTTCTTGTTTATGTTGGAATGTTTAGAGTAACTAAGAGTAGGGAAGGGGGGTGAATTAGTTATCCAAGATCCAAATTTATATATAAAACATTTTAGTACTTCAACTTATGCTTTTGCATGCATTGATCATTCAATATCTTAAACATTTCATATTGATGTCCTAGGTCAAAATAACTTTGCATAAATGTAAACATGCAATACCACAAAATCATTACTAGAAGACCATTACTAGATGAGCATTAAGACCAAGCAATACTAGTATTACTTCTTTGTCTTGAACCAATTCTCTCAAGTAATGATAATTTATTGCAATGTGCTTTGTATTTGTATGCATCACAGGGTTCTTAGATATATTTAGAGCATGTGTATTTTCATAGCAAAGTACTATAGGTTCAATAATTTATTCCTTCATTACTTTGAGTAACTATATAATCCATACCACATTTGTGCAATTCACTACAACAACCACATATTTAGCTTCAACAATAGATTGTGAAATACAATTTTCTTTCTTGCTGGTCCAAGAGACCAATATTTTTTCTAAGAAAAATGCTCCACCACTTGTACTCTTCCTGTCATAATGTTTCCATCCCAATCAACATCTATGTAGGCTCTCAATTCAAACTTGTCATTTTTCTTGTAGTATAGACCATAGTCTTATATTCCTTTCAAGTATCTAATAATCCTTTTAACAACCATTAAATGATTCTCCTTAGGATTTGTATAAAATCTTGAAACAATCTCAACAACTAGTGAAATATCATCTTCTATGAACTACATATTTCAATTTGCCAATCATCGACCTGTACAATGTTTCATTTACTTCAGCAAAATCATCAGTTTTGGATAGTTTGTGTCCTATCACCATAGGAGTACTAACTAGTTTTGAATATTCCATACCAAAATATTTCTTTCACATACTTGGACTGAGTGATGTAAATACCATATTTCATCTAATATACTTGCAATCCAACAAATAACTATATTTCTCCAAACATAGACATCTTAAACTCTTTCATCATTTCATTTGCAAATGTCTTACGCAACACATTTTGTTCTCCAAATATGATATCATCAACAAATATTTCAGCTAGTAAAATTCCTTTACCTCCTTTTGTCTTCAAGTATAGATTATTATTGTCATCTGCCTTCTCAAAACCAATCTTCACAAGTTAGTTGTGTAGTCTTTCATACCATGCTCTAGGAGTTTTCTTTAAACCATATAAATCTTTGTGCAGTCTACACACCATATTCTTATTGTTAGGATCAAAAAACCCTTTAGTTTTTTCTACATAAACCTCCTCTTCCAATATACTACTCAAAAATGTTGACTTGACATACATTTGATAAACTTTAAATTTTTTGTAGGCAAAGCTCTTACTCCTTCCAATCTTGCAACTAGGGAAAATGTCTCTCCATAGTCAATTCCTTCTTCTTGTGCATATCCTTTGCAAACTAATCTTGCCTTAATCCTTGTAACTTTACAACTCTCATCCAGTTTATTTTTGTACACCCACTTGGTTCTAATAACATTCTTATTCTCAAGTCTAGGTACAATTTTCCAAGTTTTGTTCTTCTCAATCTAATCAATTTATTCTTTCATGGCTTGATTCTAGTTTTCATTTTCTAATGAAACCTTCACTTACTTAGGCTCATGCATGTTTAGAAAATATTTTTCATTTCTCAACCTATTACTTTTAATTAGTTTGTATTCTTTATCTCCAATAATTTTTTCAATAGGATGATGTCTTCTAACCTACTTTGACAACCTTGGCTCAGTTCTCCTTTCAATGGGTCTTTCATGAAGTTCAATTTTAGATTCATTATGCACTTCTCTATCAAGTAACTCGACATTCCTTTCATGTAAGTTGATCTTAGTATCAGAATGTACCTTGACTTCTTATTTCAACTCAGCTCCTAAATGTAAGTTGACTCTTGAGTTCAACTCAACATCCATTCTATGTGACTCAATAGTCACTGATTCTTGTCACTTAGAAACTTGGTTTGTAGAATTATCAGCATTGTTAGACATGTGTTCATAGTAGTGCATAGAGGTTCTATAATTTTTAGGTTCCTTCTTTGGTTCATCTTCATGCACTTCTATATATTCATCAAAATTTACATTTTCACTTTCCACAACTTTGTTAGTGTTAGTATTTAAACACTTATAAGCTTTACTTCTTGTGGAATAACCTAGGAATATACCTTCTTCACTTTTTGCATCAAGTTTACCATTTCTATTGTCCTTAAGAATGTAACACTTGCTTCCAAATACCTTAAAATATTTGACATTGGGTGAGTATCCATACCATAATTCAAAAGGTGTAGAATTTGTACTCACTTGATTTGTACTTAGTTAAAGGTATAGATAGCTATACTGACAACTTCTCTCTAGTATTTCAAAGAAACATTCCTCTCCATCATTAGTATTCTAGCATAATCCATTATAGATCCATTCCTCCTTTTAGCAATCCCACTTTGTGGAGGGGTCCTAGGTGTAGAATTTTGTCTCTTGATTCCTCTATCACTATAGAAGTTTCCAAACTCATTTGATGTAAACTCTCCACCTTTGTTAGATCTTAGACATTTCAAGATTTTACTAGTTTCCTTTTCACCTCTTGCTAGATACCATTTAATCATTTGAAAAGCATCAAATTTTTCTTTTAAAAATATTACTATCATCATTCTTGAGTAATAATCAACAAATAGGATAATGTACTTATCACCTTTGTAGCTTTGCACATCAATTGGTCCACATAAATTAGTATGAACTAATTCTAGAATTTCTTTTGAAGTATGAGTCTTACTATTAAAACTAGACTTTTTCATCTTTCCTAACTGACATTGTTTGAAAATGACATTATTAGGTTTCTTCAATTTTGGAAAACCTCTAACTCTTTTCATTTTATTGATATGAACCAAATTTTCAAAGCGTGCATGACATAACCTCTTGTTCTATAGCCACACATCATCAAATTGTACAACAAGACAAGTAGCTTCATTCATGTTAACATAAAATAGATTACCTCTAGTCTAATCTCCACTTCCAATTAGTTTTTCATCAATGTCATAGATCTTATCCTTCCTGTTATCAAATTCAACTTTACATCTAGAACTATTTAATTGTGACACACTCAATAGATTATAGTTAAGTCCTTCCACATAGTAAGAATTATCACACATGATCTAGTCTGTCAATCTTATTGATCCTTTTCCTTTTATCAGACAAGGTGCCTCATTACCAAATCTAACACTATTTCCATTGTAATGCTCAAGGGTTATGAACTTAATTTTGTCTCTAGTCATGCGATGTGAACATCCACTATCAATGATCCATCTATCACTTTTTTTCACATAAGATATCAATGCAATTGCCTCATCTTCATCAGAATCATCTTTTATAGAAACATAGACAACTTCATCATCATGATCTTCAGATTCATCATTGGATTCTTCTTCAGCAACATAACAAGCATTCTTTCTCTTGTCATTATAGCCTTTGTTACTACCAAATTTTCTACCTCTGAAATTTGTCTTCATTCTTGTTGTTTGATTTCTCAAGACATGTTGATGCAGTATGACCAACCTCATTACAATTAAAACATAACTTACCTTTATATTTTCCTTTGCCTCTATGAAATTTCCTAGCCAAAAGTGCTTCTAGTTCCTCTAGCTCTTCATCATCTATATCACTGTCACTAGCAGCATGTTTGACCTTTTTCATTTTTCTTATCTTTTGGTTATTTTAGTGTCATCTTAGCTTTGAAAGTAGATTCAACATTCTTAGATTTGAAATTATCAAAATTTGAAAGTTCAAAAGCAGCGAGTCTACCAACCAGTCCTTCAAGGGTCAGATTACTATCAGGAGTACATCTCAGTTCTTTTATAGATAGGTAGCAAGGTTCTCAATACTTTGCTAATCATAGTCTAATATTTAATCTATCCACCATATCTTCGAATTGTGTTAACAACATCTTTGAACCTTGCACAATATTAGACTATAGTCTCACCTTCTTACATTCTCATTTCATCAAATTTTCCTCTAAGACTTTTAGCTTTGGCTCTTAACACATTCTTGTCTCCTCCATAGATCTTCTATAGGGAATTCCACATCTTCTTAGTAGAATCACATACTTTGATATCATCAAACTCTGAATAGCTTAGGGCAGATGCAATTCCCAACATTGCCTAATTGTGTTCCTTCTTTTGTTTTAATTGTTCAACAGTTGGAGCTCCACTTGGATCAACATACTCAGTGGTGATAGTTGACTATGCATAATCTCCAAGACCTCTTGGATTTAGCTTAATTAGACTTTTCCATGTAGGAAAGTTTTCCTTATTTAAAATGGGCACCTCCTTTCTATACATCTTGATCTTTGGCTTTAAGTACCTTCAAAAAAAAATTATTCACAAGCACTTGATGCTCTGATACCAATTTTTGGAATGTTTAGAATAAATGAGAGGGAATGAGGGGAGGGAGCTTAAATCAGTTATCCAAGGTCCAAATGTAAAAATAAAACTTTTTAGCACTTCAACTTATGCACACATTGATCATTCAATATCTTAAACATTTGTATATTATTGTCCTAGGTCAAACTAACTTTGCATAAATGTAAACATGTAATACCACAAAATCAATCACACATTTTGACACAAGAGTTTTATGTGGAAATGTAATTTGGGAAAAACCACTAGTAACATGCTACCAATTTTCACTCTTCTGAAGTGAGCCCTATGAGGTGCCAACCCTATTAAAGGTTACAATGCACACTGCTAAATGTGACCTAGTTAAATGATTTCAATCACCCTATTAGGAGTGAGCCTTATTAGAAGACTTTAGAAAATTCCATTAGAATGTCACCTTGTTAAAGGATTTACTAATGACTACCAAGTCAACCTTAGTCAAAAGGATTCATCTAGACTGATATAATTTTTAGAGAGTAACAACATGACTTGATCTGATAATAAAATAACTCACTTGTAGATTATAGATCTCACATTAAGTCCTCCATTATACTTGTCGTTCATTCTCTTTATCTTTAATAAATTTTTCACCCTTCAAGGCTTCATCTCCTTAAGCCTTATTGCTTTGTATGCCAACTGTAGACTCTTTTATTCAGCCACCATATGAAGCAACACCCTAGACTTCTTGTCTTCCTTAGGCTCTCCCACATGAAAAGTTTCTTATGGCCTATTAAACCCTTACATAGATAATTTAGGCATTTTTCTACTTAACCACAATCATCTATTTTAGGGTTAGGTCAAATTCATTAAATCTACACTTCTTTCCATTTTATTCCCTCTAGAAACTTCCTTTACAATCCTCTTTGAATTCACCTCAAAATGGTTTATCTTGAATTATGTGCCACTATCTCATCATATTTATCTTCCACACACTTTATGCAATTCAAGAAATCAATTTTGAGAGCTAAGATTCATCAAATATTTGATCTAACTCATTTTACTATCACTCTACAATAACAAGTTGCTTGCTCGACATTGTCTTTTGATGCTCAATCAACACTGGGTTTTTTGACATACACTAAGTCTTTACTAGTGCTTGATACATACTAAATTGTCTTCACTTGACACCAACTATATTTCTCTTTGCTTGGCACATACTAAATGTATTGCTCTAGTTCAACTATCTTTTTTCTCAGCCTACACTGACTTTCTCAACTTCCACTATTTGCTTAGTCAAGCTTGGTAGACACATTTCTTTACTTAGCCTTCTTCTAGTCTTTGCTCAAGTATCCTTTCATTATAGCCTTAAGTACATAAAAAATAAACTATATCATCAATGTCTTGCTTGGTCTTAGTGCTCCTTTTATACACCATATAACTCAACCTTTCTCTAGGTTCTCTTGTTATCTTTTCTTTTCAAATCCTCTTCATCAATCAATCAAATGATAGCTTTCAGACCAAAGTAAGCAATTATCTCACCAAAAAGTAGCAGGTTTGACATCAATGACAAAATAATGATTATTCCATGATAGGTTTCATCAATCTTCTTTATTTCAACAATCTCCTTTCAATTATTTCTTCCTTTTCTCTTCCTCTAACCTTTTTTTTTCCTACAATTTTCTCTATTGTTGTATTATCTTCTTCATGTAAGCTTGAGTAGGAAGTGGTATTTCCAACAATGTTTGTTCCATATTTAGTAAATAGATTCTCTTTGACATCAACAATTATGTGTGTACTATCCACTTGCATGGATTTAGTACCAATAACTATATGAAGAGGTGAAATGGTTTGCTATGCTTCTTTAACTTCTTCTTCACCATCAGTAGGAGTAGTAACCTCCATATACATTAGACTGGGTGATTTTGGCTACATGCACTTCTTAGTGAGCTTGGGCACAAAAGTCGTATATTTCACTATGGCTTCCTTTATTTCTTTCCTGACTTCTTCATAGTTTCCTCCCATAAGAAGAATAGCTCTTCTTTTATTCCTAATTAGGGGTTCAATGCCTTTCAAAAAAATTTCCAAATCATTCTCTATGTTCACTTCACACAATTTATTAATCATGCTTTCTCTTAGTTTGGTATCTTCTTCTACCACTCATTTCTTCCTATTAAGTAATCTATTGTAGAGATCTTCTAGAATCTTATTTTGTAGAATATAAAATATTTTGCTCTTCAAAATCATATTCCTCACAATAGTGCTCTCTAGCTATCTTCTATCCATATTGCTATACAAACTATAATATTTATTCAATTGTACAAAATTATCATCGTTATTATCTTCATATTTATA
Source organism: Cupressus sempervirens (assembly GCA_028749045.1). Classification (NCBI taxonomy): domain Eukaryota; kingdom Viridiplantae; phylum Streptophyta; class Pinopsida; order Cupressales; family Cupressaceae; genus Cupressus; species Cupressus sempervirens. The sequence goes on along the minus strand of CM053792.1, from coordinate 249,069,123 downwards.
TTTTCTAACTTTGGTTTCCAAGATTTCTTGTTGGTTGGTGTCCTTCCTTCTTCATCTACTTGATCAATTGGCTTGTCTCCAGTTTCATCAAATTCCTCAGAATTACTAATTTGCAATGTTTTTCTTCTTTTCCTGGATCCTGTTACTAAAATTTTTACACATGCTAAAAATTTTACTTCAAGTAACATCACAGAAAGAATTGTAGAAGAAAACATTCATTTTTTATTTATTCACATTTCATCATTTTGCAATCACATATGAAATCATGAGCAAAATAGATATAATGTTCATTATATAAATCATCACTAATATGAACAATTTTCATTTTTACAAAGTATGAAATGAATGAAAAATGTTGGAAATAAAATATCTCACACAAGCCGTGAGTCTAACTATTGTCTTTCATACATATTGAGAATATGAAAACAATAACACAAGGAGGTAGAGTCAGAGGTAACCAATCATTTCCCTTCAACCTTTGACTAGTTAGGTGTTCTTGATTGCCACTCCTGGTCTAGCTCTCAATCTGATAGTTCTAAGTCTTTGTCCTCGTGCATAGGGAAAAAGTGGGGTTAGATCTTTTAAGATCTAAGCAATGACTGATTACCTATAACTATATACCCACACATGCTATATATTTCCCATTCTGAATACATATCAAAAATAGTAAAATGTATTATAAGTGTACAAGCATGTTGATTTCACAACAACTGCAAATCATAGAAGGATAGTTTATGAGTGTCACAAGCTTGTGCTCGAACCTCATGAAATATAGTCTCAAACATCATAAAAAATTAGAGTACCCCAATAGTTAGGAGATCAATATTTCAACATGTAAAGACAATGAGTTATTCAGATGAACTTCAGCATCTAAAGTTAGATAAGCAGATTATGAAAGAATCAAGGAATCTAGAATGATAGTTCTTGCAACAGTGTACAAAGAGAGTAGTAATGGCAATGCAATCCTCAATGCAAATGAACTATTAAGGAATTTGCAAAAAAGATTCATCTATAACATGGAAAAAGAGAAAACATAACATTGCTAATAAATGTCGTAATACTCTTTACTAGTGAAGGTTTAAGAAGCAATAAACAATGGAAAAGGTACAAAAGAGCTGAAAGTCATGATTTTGTTCATAGAAAAACTCTAGGAAGTAAGAAATGGAACACAAAGACAAGATGACTATGACATTTCCTTCTATAATAAGAAATAGCCTATGCAATCATCATGATCACTATTGTAACTCACACAATGTCCAAATCAGCAGATAAAATAATAATACAGTTTTCAATATGGCAACATACAACCACAAGTATTGAGTGGCCCAAGTTTTCATGTGAGATCTGATGCTATTATTGTAGACTCAAAAAAGGACATTCAACTTGCAAAGATAAAGGAGCTTACCATAGCACTGGTGAAGGGTTTGATTTTAAATGTAGCATGGATAATAAGGAAGATTGCTGAAGTGGTGTTTGATTTCTACAGAGGACCTATTCTTTGAAGCTAGTGTTGGGAAGTATATTATAGATGTATTGGAGGAGACATAAATTCAAGTTTTTCAAAATTTAAAGTTCCAGCTTTGATCATGGCCACCAACATAAAACATAACAGCAAAAATGTTAAACATTTTAAACATAAGCACCAGAGCTTCTTTCTTCATATATAAAATGGCTGAGTAGGAATCAAAAAGGAAGCCCTAGACAGTGCACATTTCATATCTCAGATAATATGTGAAAGACTTTGGTAGTTGCACATAAATGTAACTCCCAGCCATTCTTGATTGGCTTTGCAAGTCCAAAATACTTAGAGGGAGGCCAAGATTGCAAGGGTTTGAACTATGGGTGATTTGGACACCATTAGCATTCTAAACTCGATGGTTGTATCGACTAAGGCCACTGAAAATCTTGGGAAGAAGTATGACTAGTGTAACAGAGTCATATCCTTCTCTAGACCCAATTACTAGTCAGATTCACTACTTCAAATTACTTTTCTCAAGTACTTCGCAGCAGATTATGTCCTATGATTTGCCTTCATTGAGAAAAGTTCTCCACAATACATTTATGGAGAAACATGCTGCAATTATTGTATGGGTGAATTAATTAGCACCACTTCAAGCTGTAATTAAAAAATTTCTTAGAATAGTAGAGGAAAAACAATAAAAACTCTATCATATCGATTCCAACAAAAAAGAACAATGGCGGCTTCAGACCAGCAAGTTCAACTATGGAGTTTTCAAAACTAGAACAATAATGTATTTCATGTGCCATAAAACAATCAGCAAAATAGTTAACAAAACCCTTGATACACAAGTTTCCAGCTAGCAAAATCACAATGAGAGTGAGAAAACAACCAAATCTTACCTCTGTGATTTAACAATGGCATCTTCACAAAAAACTAGTAAATCATCCTCATGGTGGCCATACAAAAACAGAGAAACCCTCATTTTTTCCCTCACGAACATTCCAGATTGTTCAATATGCAAATATGAGAAACGAAGACATTTTTTTTAGGGTATTGAAACAATATGTTCACGCCCTTTATCATTTTTCATTAATTTTGGAGTCTGCAGGCATTTTTATGGGATTTTAATCCCCTTTCTAATATTTGTATTTGCTCTATGAGAGTGGGGGAGGGAATTGTTTTAAGTTAAGGGTTTATGTTTATGCCTTTGGGATTTTATGAGAGAATTTTTCTTTTATTTTTGCATAGGTATTATTGTAAATAAATAATATTAAAATTATAAATATAAATCATTTAATATTATTTTCTCATTGGAAAATGCAAAAGAAAGGGGAATATTGTTTTCATTATTTTCTTTTGCATAGGTCTTATTGTAAGGGATAAATATCTAAATGATGAATTATAAGTCATTGAATATTTTTCCTATTTTTAATGCAAAAGAAGATGAGTCGTTGAAATTCATATGTCATGGTCTTTAAGTAAGAAATTGGTTTGGAAACATGTGGAGGGAATATAGGCTTGTCTGCGATCAAATTTGATTTTGCTAAGGCAAATGAGAGGTCTTTATTGACTATTGGAGACTTTTAGGGGTGCTTTTATGTGAGTCATAGGGTTCCTAATGACTTAGCGGAACTTTCTCAGGGTTAGGACTTAGTTTTATGAGTTATTAAGTCCTTGTTTTTGTGCTACCTTTTTGGATTCGACCCAAAAGTTGGGTTTGTACTTCATGAGTTTTGCAACTCATTTTTTAGGAGTTTTGATTATGCAAAGAAGTGGATGTGACTACTATTTTGAGTCCTTAACCTTTTTTGCAAAATTTTTAATTCATCTTGGGAAATTCAATATAGGTGACAACATTTGTGTTCATCTTATCTTGGTGTTAATTGTTAAGCCTTCTTTCTTTTTGTAGTTCTGTGTGTGTATCAAAATGATTTGATGAAGTAATTTGTGAGCTATTATTGTTCCTTATTAGTTTGTCTCATTTCAGCACCTAGGTGTAGGAAAGTAAGTCTACCTGCAGGTTGTAGTTTGTGTTTTTAAAGGTAAAATTAGTTAAAGAGAGGCATTTGTATGTATTCCTCCTTTTATTGATTTACTTTCAAAACCTTGTTACAAATTATTTATGGAGGCCTTTACAGAAAGATGTGTTTTTTGCATGTACTCCAATTAGCCGTCTAATCTTCCTATGTCAAGTGTGTTTGAGTTTTCATCACTATTTTGGCGTATCACCGTCTCCTAGTTTAGGCTATAGGTTTAGGTTCATTTCCAGTAGTTTCCTCCCTTTTCTCTGAGTTTAAGTTAGGATCTTGGAAATATCACTGAATATCCAATAGGAGCTAGCCTAGAATCCAAACGTCTCATTTCATTTGCATGTTCCATGAAGTGAAGTGATTCCCATGTTAAGTCAAAATTACTAAAATTTCAAAAATTCAGTATTAGGTGCAAATTTTGATACTTAACAGATCCACTGGTGGTTTTCTTGACCCTTTTCTTTGAAGGTGGTGTAGGTTCTTGTTCAACCTTTAAAAATCTTTAGAATTTCTCTATGAAATAGGTGTATCAAACTCTTATTGCTTCTTTTGCTGATCACATTGTACTCTAACTGGTTGCACTTGCATAACTATTACATAAGGTGTAGTAAATCCTACAACTATTACATCTTCAAATGGTCTTGCAATAGTATTAGGTGCAGTTTCTAAAATCTTAGACTACCCATTGGCTTTCATCTCCATTTTTATCCCTTTGATTTCATTAAATTCTTCCCTTGACATACCAAATCCCTTAAGAATGTATTCTATTTTCTTCTCCACATTCTTCTTAATCTCCTTACTATGAAGTTCAGAATGATCTTCCCCAATCTTTTCCTCATAAGTGCCCCATCTAGGACATTCAATGTCCTTATTTGAATGCAATATGATCTACACATAACCTTCCATGAGTTCATTCATTTCATATCTCATGGGTTCAATGAATTTCACCCTAGGTTCAACGACTTCCATACATGTGGTATCATTTTTAACCATGAAACATATCTCATATTTATACATCTCCACCATAGAGGGAGGGATTCTATATCTTAGTTTCATCTCTAATTAAAATTTCTTCATCATTATATCAATGTCATTGTCTCTGACATTTGTTAATCTTTCCTTGTAACATTGTGTAACCATCTTCATTAACATTCATTAGTGTTCCAGTTCATCATACCAAGGAATCACTTGGTTGCCTAGAAGAATAGATTTGTTAACAAAGATAGAAATCTAAAGACTACATTCTTAGTCTTCTTCAGCTTCATAATTTTGTCTAATAGTTGTGTTTTGACTATCTCACACAAGTTTGCCTTCCTTTTCTCAACTGCCATAACATATGGTGCATGCATGAATCCTGTTGGCACGGATTTCACTCTAGAATTGTGATTCAACTTATATCCTAAAATTTTGCTCAACACTTTAACTCTTTTGTCCTGAATCATGTCAACTTTCATGTTCCTTCCATCAAACCTAGTATACAGATTTTTCTCAATTGTCTTTCTTACATTCATGTCATTCACTAGATTACAACCTTCATTCTTAGACCTGTGACTTTATGAACTAGGTCATTTTCAATTAGGACTAGTACATCACCTACCCAAAAATCCTCTTTGTGAACTCTACTTAGGATAATTCTGGTCCACTCATGATTATCAAATTCTATGTAAAACATACACTTAATCAAATTCAGCTCAATCAAGTATATGAATTCATACTTTAGGGTTAAGTCACTATTACAAATAACTCCTAAATCCTTATGGATGTCTTCATCATCAACACTCTCAAATTTACAATGAATGCAATTTCTAATTTCCTCTTTGTGAAGTACATTTTGTAAGATTTGAGAAAATGCTCCTAACGAATCATCTATGAGAGAAACAAATGGTTGTTTCTTGAATTTGTATCTGGGTTTATCACTTATATCACATACTGACTAGCCTATCACGCTACTTAAAAAATATACTAGAAATTCCAACAAAAGCTTCATAGAATACATTTAATGTTGCATTTAGGGCTTCTACAACTTTGTGCATTAAACACCTTTCTTCACACTTGAATTTTCTATCAAATTGCTAACTAATTTCTCCAAACACTTCACACAATTAAATGGTACTCACAATCTTGCTTGCAATCTTTAAGTTACTTTGAATCTTACTCCACATTAAATGCGCATCTACTTCAAAAAGTTGTCACTAATTACCAATGAACTTGTTTTCTTCTATACAGCTTACTCCTATCACACAAATGCTTGCATACTTCACCATAGCTTCTTCTCTATTTCCTCTACATCCTATTGACTAGACAAATTCTAATTCAAAATCTCTCATCAGTTCTGTTGAATTAACATTCAATTTCTATTTTAAATGCTTAATTCAGATAGGATGAGTCACAAACAATTTTTGACTTCAATTTCTCATGAGGTGCATCAAAATATTGTTCCTCCAAAAGTATATAAGAACTTTCTAGATCCTTAGCTTTCACAAATACTTCTTTAAATTCATCAACATGCTCTTTTAATGCTTCTTTTTACTATTATCATTGTTGTTACCATTTCTTCTGTCATTCATGTTATTGTTCCTTCTATAATTGGGATTTTGGTTGAAGTTCTTTCTATCCATTTTATAGAATCTTTTTGTGTGTCCAAAGTTATTACATAACTGACATACAGGTGCATTTGTTTTTTGATTAGTTCTATTCTGATTTTTAGGTGCTCTACAATTCCTTGCAATATGTCAAGGATTATTACACTTATAGCATACAAACTATTTCCTTTCACAGTTAGATGTTTCACCATCATTGGATCTACTCTAGGATCTTCCTCTTCCATTACCTGTTGGGTTAGTATTCCTAAACATTCTACTATTCCCATTATTACTATCAAACTTAGGTTTCTTACAATATAATGCTTTATGTCCATAACCATGATAATTATAACAATAGAAATTAGTAATAGGTTTAAAAGACTTACCTGTGCAATCTCTTTTCATATGACCAACTTCATTGCATATGAAACATCTACCTCTGAATTCGTCTCTAACTTCCTTGGATGGTTCATCTTACTTAGGTTTATCAACTTGCTTTGTTTCCTTTGGTTCATCATGTTTTATAGATAAATCAAAATCTTTCTTAAATACTTTTGATTCAATCTTGCTTTGATCACTTTCTTTAGGGGATACAAAAAATGGATCTAGTTCTTTCCTAATTTCAAACTTCTTTGTTGGCATTTCTTCAATAAGATATCCAAGACTTGTCTTGTCATATGAAGGTCTCTCGTGAAATATATGTTCATCAATTTTCTCACTAGTGGAATAAAGATTTTCTAATTGCTTCTTATCTTGTGTCAATTCTCCTTTCACAATGGTATTATACTTTCCTAATTCTACATACTCAATCTTGATAGAATCTAATTCAGATATTACTTCACTCAACTGGTATCTAAGGTTTGCATTCTTAGATTTCAAATTAGGTTCATTCTTACTATCATCTTTCTTAAGATTTAACTTAAGTTCAATAATTCTCAACTCATCTTTTAAAATCTCATTTTCTTTCATGAGAACTCCTACTTCATCATTGATACTAGTTTGCACATTTGATTCCTTACCAGATTTCAAATCATCAATCTTTTCTTTTAGTTTACCAATGTTGACTTTTCCTTCATTATACCTATCTTTTAGGATATCTCTGTCTTCTGTAAGAAGATCAATTTTTTCAAGAGCTTCTTCAAGGTTTCTCTTCAACTTTTTCATATCTATTGAGATCTTACTCAAGGTATTAAGCCTCTTCTGAGTAACTATACTCTGATACCAATTTTTAGAAATAGATAATACTGAGAGGTGAGGGGGTGGGGGTGAATCAGTATTCTATAAAATTTTTCCCACAACTAAATATTGTTGATTACTTTATAACTTGCATATGAAAGTAAACCAACAATGTTGAATAGTAAATATAACTATTGACACAAAAGTTTGCACCCTTGCTCAAGGTATGAACCTTAAGTGACCTCATGTAACATGGAAACAATCTCTAAGTTGTGGGACTTAAACTATGAGATTGAGTCTCGAAAGAAGGCCAACTTCCTTACAACCAGGATGCACCTAACTAGTACTTGAGAGGAAAAGAGAGAAAGAGATGTAGGAAAGTAAATTGTTGAAAGGGAAAGGGGGGTGATGCACCTAATTGAAATAGTTACAACTTTTCCCTTATATGCACAACACATCAATGAAAAGCCCAAATACACCGATCCTAACTCTATTCTACTCCCAAGAATCACATGTAGGTTTGGAATTGATCAAATGCTAAAAGGAAAGACATATTCATAGTTCAACAATCATCAATAGTTTTGAACACAACTTACAAATCTTAAGAACCGAAAAGGAAAACATTCAAAACAAGGCAAGATATATGCACAAATAATGAATGGAAAGAAGAAGTAAACAAGAGAGCTATTTCATTAATGGAAAGCAAGGAATATAGTTGCAAAGCATAAGGCTACTACAAGTAAACATGACAAAATATGGGCAAACCCTTAAAATATATTTACAACTATCTTTTATAGAGTTTAGGCATAACTCTGATATTACATTGAGTTCAAACTCCAACTAGGTGGAGTTGAGATTCTAGAGGTGAGCAATAAATGAGAATCAAAAATTAAATATGATTAGATTCACTTCTCCATGCTAAAAACATGATCTTTGAGTGAAAATTGAACCCTGAAGAGCCAGAAATGGCGACCACAACCACTATGATTGGGTAGATGGATAAACAGGGTAGAAAAAGGAGGAAAATTACATTTAATAGGCATGGGGAACACCAAAGAGTGGTTGCAAGTGATAAAAAAAAAAAATTTCCATTAAAGAGGTACTTGATATTGTGTTTGCAACCATGCCAAGTCAGCCATGTCATCATTCAACAAAAAAATCAGTCAACTTGCCACATGGCCTTATATCCTCTAAGTATTCTACCACCTCACATAGCTTCTATCTTTATGTTGATCTACTGACTACCTATGTTCACGGCTTCACAACCTATTTCCCTCATTAACTATTTGGCCATGCAAAATCACGTCCACTTCATCTTCTTTCTTTATCATTGTTCACAACTTCAAATTATTTTAGCCATCTAGTCATTGTGACCTTGCAAACATCATTGAATTGACCACTTCACCCTTGTAACCAGAAATCCTAACTATAGGTGAATCCATGTGAGGTTGCAAAAATAACCCTTTAACCATTGATTGCTCCATCATGAATGTTCACTACCCCTTTCAACTAACTGCTACAAAATGGTGACTAGCCTTCAAACTAACTGCCATTGCACCATCACAACTTAAGTTTATAACCTCAGTGTTAACCTGTGAGGGTGCAATCAATGATATACATGGCTTCACAACCTTAACCCTAGTTTACTCTAAACCTCTTGCAATAGTATGAACAAGGTATTTTGCAACCTCGCCACCCTAACCCTGGGTTTCCTTTAACCATGCACAATAATGTGAGACATTGAATTTGACTACGGCTATTTGACTTTCGCAACATTGTAACTTGGAATTTAAAAGCTTTCAAAAGAGTGACATCAATTAAAGTTGAGATGTATTTATCACTGGTAATTCCTTCAAAATTGACCCTTGCAACAATATGATGAAGGAGTCAATATGCACCTGACCCCACCATGACATGTGTCAAAAACTTGTATTCTCACTTTGGCTAAACTTTACACAACTTCAGAAAGTGGGATTATGCTAGTCATCAATTTAACAATATCTGATGGTCGTGATTGAACATTGGCCTTTGAGATATTTCTTCCTTTGATGCTCCATGAACTTCTTAGAATGTTGACACCTTTCTACCTTATTATGTCACCATCACCAAGTTCCATTGAAACTGAACTTAGGGAAGACATGCAACAAAATGCACAATTTAATATAAATGAATAGGGCATGGGGGTCAACACTTAGAGTGAATGAACTTACCAAGGGGACCCAACTTAAGTGACACATGGGTAATCCAACCCTTCAAAAAAGGTTATACAAAATTATACCATTGAATGGGATAACTAGGATTTTAGTTAGATTTTAGCCACATGCCTAGCACACTGTGCAACTTGACACCATCAATAGATATCTTTGATCAGATTTCAATGATGATGACAAAGGAAAAAAGGGGGGCTAAAATAGCTAACATTTTTGGCAACTCTAGGGGGATGATTGACTACAATGCATGGACTAGTGGCCTTAAGCAATCTATTGGGCTATAGAATCACAAAAAAATGAGCCTTATTTTAGAAATAACCATAAAATTGCAACCTCTATGACTACAAAACTCCAAAACTTTGTTATCTTAAGAAAAATAGCTTGTGCTCGTACACTTCTTGAAAAGTAGAAAACACCTAATCTACTATTTACAAAAATTTGTAGAGATGGGAGGTTAAACAAATCCATTAACTAGTTTGTTGAAGTAGCTACACTTTCTCACCAATTGATTTTTTCTTCCAAGTATGTGAGCAACTAAAAATAGGAGCAAGTATGACAATTATACTGCTACATGGAATACCTTCCTCCCAATGCTAAAAATAATGAAGCATTCCAACACTAGGAAACCTTGGTCTTGAGCAAGATCAACTTGCATTTTATGGTAAAAATCTCCCTCGTTCTCATGAGTAAGGATGACTAGGGGCAACTTGTTCATTTTTTGCAAAGCTAGGTGCTTGATAGGGCATCCTCTTGATGGTATAGGGTCAAAGGAATCATCCTTGACCATTTGGTTGTGCTCTAGAACCTTTGAATCCTCTTGGATAGTAGGGGCTAGCTCTAATGGTATTATTGGTGGTGTGTGTGTTTCTTCATGTTGTAGTTACAACATGTATTCCTCCTCAAGCCCATGTGAATCCTCGCAAACAAGAGGCTACACCTCCTGCACTTGTATAGGCTCTTTTGATGTAGGAAGGAGGGATGGTTGTGCCTCTTTTTCCTTTGATGTAGCAGTCATCATGCTCCTCGGGTAAAAGCACAAACCTATGTCACCTTTTATAAAAGAAAAGTGGTATCAGAATTTAAACTCTTCAACTTTAACGACATAACAATGGCATTTGTGTTTAGAATCTGAAGATGATGTAAACTAATAAAATGTGTAAAATTGGATGAAGTTTATGTCTATAATTTTTTTTTAAAAAATTGAGTGAAAATTCTATTTATTTTTGAATTTTTTAAGTGTATTTTTGAATTTTTTTAAAATACTAAAAATATAGAGTTTTTTTCCCATCAAACAAATATATGCAAATGTTGATATTTTGGTTTGATTTTGGAATATGTTAGAGTTGACATGTACACATAGTGCACCAAAAAAGAAAAATTTAAATTTGGCTAATATTTTTGTTGTTATAACTGGTCAAAGTCAAAGTTATCAAAAATTGACAATTTTTTCTCCTGTCAAACTTTTTCCATCAAATCTACATATTTTTTAAAAAAAATTACATATTCTTGAAGAAGATTCTCTCCTCTAGTGTAACATTAAAAAATAATAATTTTTTAACATGATTTACTATTTTTTTCTTATTTTTGAATAGACATCTTCCTGAATCTTAAGATACCTACTTGTAATATTTTCAAATTATAACATATTATCTATAATTAAAATAATAAAAAAATTATATGATCATAATTGTGACTCCGAGACCTACAAAAGTATATTTTTAGTTTTAAAAATAACTTCAATTTAGTAGGTCAAATTGGCCTTCAAAGTGAGATGTTTCCAGAAGTTCTAATTTTTGCTTGTTTGGCTACCACATAGGATGCCACACAAACGGTTTCAGCCAGAACCATTTTGGCCGAAACTATTCCAGTCAAAACCCTTGTCAGTCGATTAAACCACCAGTGGTTAATGTCTCTGTTTGATATAAAATAAAATAAAAATTTCTTTTAAAATATATATATATAAAAAAAAAATGAAAATTGGAAGAGGATTTTTGAAAGACAATTAATTTTGAAGCAATTTTTAGCAACTATTCTGCAGATTTAATCAATATTGCAAAGGATTGAATATTTTGAAGGTGCTTTTTTTTCTCGTCTACTTATTTTTATTTTTATGTATTCTATATTGAACCATTAGCTAATATTTAGTGAAATCTAAATTTATTTATTTTTGTTTCTATAGAGTAAAGTATTTGATGGGCAGTAAAAGGAAAAGATCAAATAAATATGATAGAATAAGAGATGATAAAATGAAAGGTCATACAAAACATAATGAAAACTAACCTACTGAAATTCCTGAACAGGATGAGATTCATGAAGAAAATGAAAGTAATGAAGAGGAAGAAATTAGCAGTTCTACTGATAGAGACAAATTAGAAGGCATAAAAAATTTGATGGATTTGGATGAAGAACTAATTTTAAACCAAATTCCATCTAAAGATATGATAAATGATAACACTATTAGAAAGCATTGTTAGAACATGTGGGATGAATATTTCAAGGATAAAAGTATATTTGGACAGGCACAATTATTTGTCAAGTTATTTAGGAGAAAAGATATGAGACCTATTTTGGAGTTGTTGGGTGATGATAACAAGAAAAGCCATGTGCATAATATTAATAAAACAATAGTTGAAACTTGCAAAATGCTTATAACAAAATTGACAACACAACTCGAGGAGGTGATTTGAGTAATGCACATAGAACATTGATGACTACTATATCTAGTAGAAAATTGACACATAGAGAATAGGTACGTGCAATTTATGATGTACTACATATATATAGAAGAATTGTCCAAAGATACATCAAGAGGAGAAATATGCTAGATGATAAAATTGAGAATAACTGGGTGAATATTTGTACAGTTCCTCGAAAAGACAAGATTTTTGAAGATGTAAAAAGACAAGTTATTGAATTTTGGACCACACATTCTTGTGTTTCTTCCAACAGGCATGATACTATACAAATTAAAGATCAAGAAATAGGGGTCAAAATTGAACATCTAAAACATTTCATAGATATAACTCAAAGTGAATTATCTCAAACATTCAAACAAGAATTTTCAAATGTCAAAATATGTCAGAGAATGTTTGAGAGTTTACATCCTTCCTTTGTACGCATAAATAAGATGCGTGAAACCTGTTGTTGTATAAATCATGTTGAATTTGGTCTACACTTGCAAGCATTTGAAAAAGTTATGGAAGTACTTGATCCTAATTTGGTCATCCCTAGTAGTACAACACAATTTGCGAGGTCCATATTATGTGATAAATTAGAAGAATCAAATGAATTCAAAGTGCAATGCATCAAAAATCAGTGTGAAGATTGTGGAAATTTATGTAAATTTTCTAAAATTATGCCAGTTGATAATATTAATGAATCCACACTAGTTTCATGGATGAGATATGAATATGAGACATACCAAAATAAGAGAGGAGATGAATCCAGAAAAATTGTATTGAAGGAGAGTGAATTGCATTATGATGAGTTCATGAACAAGTACCATCCATTGATATTTCCACATATCTAACATTATCATGGTGCATGATGGCAAGCTAAATAGTTTCGTGATTCCAAAAAAAATTTTCCACCTGGTTGTATACTTTCAGTTGTAAATTTTTCTGAGAATTATACATTTGCACCTCATACAGAGCTTCAAGGCCAATATTATCATTCTAAAAAAGTTGCAATATTTGTGCAAGTGACCTATAGACATGCATAATTTGAGGTGGATCAGATAGAAAGGTTGTGTTAGTCTCAGAATGGTTTTGACATTTGAGTGTCAACACACTTAACCACTTTCTACATTGGAGTCAAGCACACTACATATGTCGAGACACAACATGAGCTGAGTCAGGAAATCCAACAGGTGTCGAGTGATCCTCAGGTGTCGAGCAACCTTTAGGTGCTGAGTGAAGATCAAGTGCCAAGTGACTTTAGGTGTCGAGCATGATACAAGTGCCGAGTGATATTTGAGTGCTGAGTCACAGACGATACCTAGAAAAATAGAAATGCAACAGGAGCCGAGTAAGCCAGCTTGTTATATGTGCCAAGCATCAGGAATCAGCAAGTTTCGAGTAACACAAAATGCACATATGAGTTTGTAACTTCACTAATTCAGATGTAAACCATTTTCATGGCTGACATATTATGAATCTCGAAGGATTTAAGTTATAAGATTGAATCGTTTCTATTTCCTATGCAATCTACATGCAGCCAATAAGAAAAATGGAGATGGCATACAACCAATAAGAAAAGTGCAAGGAATAAGCGGGAAATAGAGATTCAATATGGATCGTAGATCCATATCTAACCCTAAGTCTTTGAATATCTTTATAAGAAAGACAAAATCTCATTGTAAAAATAGAGGATAAAGAAGTGTATGGAAAAACTATAGTGGAGTTCAGAGTGAAGAGTAAAAAGACTTAGAGGAAGAGAGCAGTAGTGAAATATTTAGTTGATTAGAACAAAGCAAGGGATACAAACGAGTATTAGATCTCAGAGGATCAAGATCAGAGTAAGCAGATCAAGTGCCTATATTCAGCAATCAAAAGATTGTAAGCTATTAGGTTTATTATGCCTAATACTCTCTAGCAATTGTATTAGAAAGGAAACCCTATGTTGATAGGTTAGTTTGACAGCTATTTTGTAGATCCTTTAAATAGGTGATTAAATCCTTTAAAAGGGTAACACTTCATGTAAAGTGTTTGTAAATCCTTTAACCAGGTCACTATTGACACAGTGTAAAGCCTTTAACAGGGCATGCCTTTAATAGGGCAGACCATCAAAAGTGGTCAAACATTATTGCTACAGTAATTTTGTGGGTATCATCCCCACCCCAGTTTTACCTTCTTATTCTTGGAGGGTTTTTGGGTTACCAAAATCTCAAGTGTTATGTGGTGGTACATGTTTGTTTTTCATGGATGTTTGATATGTTTATATGCATGCAATCTACTTTCAATTAAAAGTTTTAATGGTTAAAGTTCAATTCTTCTAATTCACCCCCCCCCCCCAAAAGCATTCTTCATATTTGAATATTCCAACAATTCGTATTAGAGCCAAGTTCTCTCAAGAAGAAGCCTAACAACTTGGAGGAAAAGATCTAAAGATGGAAGTTTTCAAACTTGGAAAGATCATTGAGAATTAGGTGATAGATGTGCATCTTGCTCTACACAAGGTAGAATAAGCTAGAGTGGAATTAAGAAAATCCTTGAAAAGAAGGAAAGAGATAGCCATAGCTGAAAATGATATAAACTATAGAGAGATTGATACCACACAAGTGTTTACCAATGAAGACACTAAAGAGTTTGATGTAGCAATAGCAGAACTGATGGAGAAAAACAAACTTCAAGTAGAAGAGATAAGATATCTTAAGATGGAACATGAATCATAGGCCATAATGTTATGTGAAATCACTAAACAAAAGAAAAGAGCAGTTGAGGATAGAGTAATGATGGAAGATGACAAAATAAATCTTGCAAATAGACTTGAATAAAAATGTACTGAATTAACAAGGATCTCAAACATGCAAATGGATACACTTGCCCAAATGATGAATCTTCATCATGAACTCAATATGAAAGATATTGAGATCTCTACTTTGAAGATGTAGAATGAATTGAACAGAGAAAAAGAAGTAGCAGAGAATCTCAAAAAGTTAAGTGAAGCCATCAAGTAATTTGAACAGTTGATGAAATTTCCAAGATCTGCCCATGATACATCAGGACTTGGATACAATAGCACTGAAGTTGGAGAATCATAAAAGAGTGGTGAGCAAAGAAGTGACAAAGGTAAGGATTCTAAACCCACTTGTCACTACTGTAATAAAAAGGGGCAAACTACTAATGTTTGCAGAAGTAGAAGAATCAATCATCCAAACACACCCAAAAATAAGGGTTACTGTCACAAGTGCAACATGCAAGGACATATGACACAAGATTAAAGATCCAAAGTCATAAGGACACAAAGATTTGATGGACATTGTCATAATTGTAAGAAGTATGGACATAGAGCATTTGAATGCAGATCAAAGTCTATGTGGACATCAAATCAACCAGCAAAAACAAAAGGGAATGAAAGTCAGTACCATTGGGACTATAACACTAGATATAGCTATCATTATTGTCAGGAATATGGACATATACCCCAGAACTGCATAAGAACACATTTCAAGGGGAACTATAAAAGATGGTTGAACCAAACCACATGTTTTAGTTGCCTGAAAACTGGTCATATTAGCAAAAATTGTCCTACGAGGTAAAAGGCACCCAAGACTGAAGTAAATAAGGGCAAAGAAAAGATTGATGAAGAACACATCAGAACAGACATGAAGAAGACATGGCAGAAAAAGAATGAATCAAGTACATCCAATGGAAGGGTCACTTCACCCATAAGGTCAAGTGATCACTTCTCATCCAATTAATCACAAGATAAGCCTACGAGGTTGATACATATAAGGAAGTATCATACATCAGCCCTAAACCATAAAGAAGCAATGCAAAGTATAAATCTGCATGAGACAAGATGCCAAGACAAAATTTTAAATGATGATGTCGAGCTATCTTTGGATGCTGAGTAAAATTCCAGTGGATGTCGAGTTCCTAACAGCGACCGAGTTAAATAACTCCAATGGAAGCTGAGTGAAGTGGAAATGCAGTGCAAGTCAAGTAATGTTAAAATCCTTCAAAAGTCGAGTGGGTAGTTACACATTTAATAAGATGAAAATAGGGTATATTATCACAATTTCAATCATTCTTCCTCATCGCGATCAAGAAGCAAAGAAGAGAAATAGAGCAGAGTGACTTCATAGCAGAGAATCCAACATTCCAAGTAGATTCCAACCTCTTACAATGCATTTTCATCGATCTTGAGGTATTTTCATTTGTGCCAAGCTACGCAGTTTCATATTTCAATGTAAAGGAAACCCTAGTTTGCACAAATAGCTTCGAGCTCTAAGAAAACCCATGAAAAAGAGTCATTTGAAGTCTAGCTAGTATCTAATGAGGTTAAGCAGCCTGATTTTCATCCCATCCCTAAAGTTGCATACAGAAATGATCCTACAGAAGCCCTTTCTCACATACCTCCAAAAGTTGTAATGGTCCAGGACGTAAGAAGATGTTATAATTGTAAGATAGGAGCCATAGGAGATATGGAAATAAGGGAAGCCTATGAGAATTTTTGTGTAGATGAAGTTTTGAAAGATGAATACAAAATTGTTGAAAGGAAGGGTGTAACACAAATTTTGAGCTTTCCCACCATATTTAAGACAGAATGGATTAGACTTGTGTTAAGCAAAATTCATGATGGTAGTTTGTGGCTAGAAGATGTTCCCACCAAGATCACAAAAAGAATCATTCATAGGGTAATTTGACATCCTACCCTAGATCGGTACAAGACCTTGAAAAGTGAATCCAAGGAGGTTATTGAGAAACACACCATTCAAGATCCTCTAGTTGAATTTGTTGTTAGAGTTATTGCTCATAAATTCTATCAATCCAGTAGACTCAACAGTGCGCCATGTATTGCAATAGATGTAGGCTACAAATTGGTAAAAAAGGATCATACTTATGATCTTGCAGAATTGCAACTACAACTGATTAATGAAAACCTAGCTGCTATAAGAAGGACAAAGGGTGCCCAATGCAAATTTGGAGCAATTTTGGTTTGTATATTCTTTTATGTTCAGAATGAATTTTCTTCTTTTGGAAAAGTTACATGGAGAAATGATAGAACTATCATATCCCAAATTAATGAATATATAGAACAAATGGGAGACAATTTTGACACACTGATGACAAGCTATTTTGAATACCAATTTCCTTAGTAGAAAAACATACTAATGATATATGCTTCTTGGTTGATATTGATTTCACCTATATCCAAGCAATAGTTCCAAGGGTGAGATGGCTAAGGCCATTTGGTTATGAGATCAACATAGATGAAGCATCTGCAGTGATAACTGCATTATTGGCAGAAGAGATAGACAAGAGTGCCTCACACTTTGGTACTTATGATATGGTAAGGTCAATGGTGAATATGGAGTTAAATACTACCTCCATAATGAAGAAGAAAGATAAATTGATGAAGAAAATTAAGAAGAAATTTGGTGAAGGAATTGAGGCTGAAGCAGAAGAAGAAGATGATGATGATGATGAGGATGATGAGGATGAACAAGAGCAGGGCCAAATGGTTTTAACTCAAGGCCTAGGTGAAGACAAGGAGGAAGGTGTTGAGGAAAAAGTAGTGGAGGAAGCACCAACCGAATCCAAGCCAAAGAAAAAAAGGCAACAGTACAGCCTCCAGCCCAGCCCAAAACAAAGAAGGGTGCCAAGACAACTCAAGCCAAGCCACAAATACCAGTCACAAGGGCATCTTCACAAAAGGCCAAGGAACAAATCAAAGAGAAGAAGAAGGCTATTGAATAGACTAGTGAAGTGCCAGGAAAAAGAAGAAAATATGTAGCACAACCAGATTCTGATGAGGAGGAAAGAACAGAGTCAGAAGACATCAGCCAATTCAGAGTGGTAAGTCATCCTCCAAAATCAGCCTTAGATAAAATTTGTGAAAATATTAATAATGAAAATTTTATTGATTTGAAAAGCATTGACTTTAACAAGCTTAGTAAAGAAGAGCAAAACAAAATAGAGGAATCAGTATATGCCATGATGGCTAAATTCAAAACTACACCTCTAGAGTTAGACAATACCATGCCTAGAGAATTATATGAGATAATTGAAAACAAATGGCATCATTGTCTAAAAATTGAAAAGGAGATAAGAGAATCTACCTTAGCATAGGTGATGCCTAACCTAACAAGAGGTCAAATAACAAAGGCCAATAAGAAATATAGTGGCAATTTCACACCAAAGCATAGAGCCTTTGATATCTTATAAAACAAGATTGAAAATGTTGTCAGTAAGTCAACAAAAATATGGAAGTTGATATATGGCTTGACTACTATCAAATATGGAGAAGAAGATCCCCTTGAGGGACAAAACATAGAGCATGAAGAGCCTAGTGAGAAGGAGGAGGAAGAAGCAAAGAAAACAGAGAAAGGAGAAGAAGAAAAGAAGGAAGAAGAAAAGAAAGGAGAAGAAGAGAAGAAGGAAGAAGAAAAGAAAGAAGAAGAAGAGAAGAAGGGAGAAGAAAAGAAAGATGGAGAGGAGAAAGAAACAGAGACAAAAAAGCAAGATGAAATGAAAATAGCTAAGCAGGAGTAGCAACAAGACCAAAGTGTGCAAGACACAAAATTGCCACCTTCTAGCCCTCCTCATGTACCCATCACACCTGCAGAAACTATAACAGTATAGGATGTTCCTGACACTTCTACTCAGAACATCAATCCATTAACTATAGAGGATCTCAAAATAATCCTTGACCAATCCACACAAAAAGAAAAATTATGTACAGATCCAGTATTGGTCAGTGTGGATGAATTACAAAAATTAGTAGAAAACACAGTTAGAGATATGGTGAATCCACAAGAACCACCTTCCATTATCTCTATAGCTACTAGTGGTTAACTTCAAATGCAAATAGTTGTTTCATCAGGAATAGTTGATACCGCAGTATAGAAGCTGAGTGAAGTAGGAGACAAAGAAGTAAGACAAACAGGACAGACTATTACATCTAATCCTATAGCACAAACACAAGGTGCACTTCCTAAAATTTCTATAATTGATCAAGGTAGTAGATAGCAGGAGGAGAAAGCAGAGGAAACCCCTAAAGAGTAGGAGGCAATACAAACATTGATAAATTTGCCTACCTTGGGAACTCCTTCACAACAACCAAGTAATGATGCAATGCCACTACAAATATCAGCACTGGGATCAAGTACTACAAAAGTTGCAAGGGTACTTCACTATGGAGACCCTGAATTAGATGAGGAGATATTCATACCAAGTTATGACTCAAAAATAATAAGCATTGATCAAATCAATGAGGTGCAGGAAGCATTGAATAGAAGAAAGAGGCAGGAGATACTCAAGAAGGAGTATAAAAAAAAGCAAACATTGCATGAGATTAAGGACATCTTTATGGATGCCTTCAATTTGCAGTCACCAGATGAGTCCAAGCATATAATGGAGCAATTATTAGATATTGTTGACCAGGTGACAAATGAAGACCAAGAAACAAATGTAAAACTTATGGAATGGTCTGAAAGGAAATTCCAAGGGAAAGTAAATGAGAAAATATCTAGTGAAATTGCACTTTCCCAAGTTGAATTGGCAAAAATGCTTGACAAAGTGAAAAAGGTACTTGAGAATATATTCTCATTGTACACAAAGCTGTGTGACTTTTCATACTTCACACAAGAGATGAGCCAAAGAATAATGAGCCTAGAGAGGAATCTAAATATTTCAAGCATGCAACTACCCCAAGGTCCAACTCAAAGTGAGAAGCACTTTAATCAAATGCTTCACACTCAGAAAGAAGTAGCTATGTTAACAACAAAAGAGGCCACCATCAAGGAAAAATTGATACAGCTCCAATCCTCCATTACCCCACATTTAGAAAGAACAATTCTATGTTGAAACTATTCTCAAGAAAGATCCTAATCTTTCTACTTTAGATGGACTTGTTCACCTTGCTACAGAGGCTGCCATCGAGCACAAGTCATTGGAAATTGCTTTGCATAATTGGGATGCAGCTCTCAGGATGACTATGGAGGTAAATAGTACATTTTTGGTGAAATATGGTCTTAACCCTTAGCACTCTTTCACATAAGTGTCAAAAAGGGGGAGATATTATAAGATGAATGGGGGAGACAAGATGAATGGGGAGACAAGATAAAAAGGAGGAGACAAGATAAAAGGGGAGCATGATATATAGCATAAAATTTTGGTTACCAAGATAGCACAGATAATGGCACAATCAACTTAGAGGGAGTTACAATAATTTTGAAGTATATATATTGTAAGTTACAAAATTTTGATCAAGTTTTCTTTAACTTCTGTATATACCGAGCAGATTAGTGAATGTACTCATAAGGTTACATAAATAATGCTTAGTTAAGTGTTTTTGTCACTCATGTCAAAGGGGAAGATTTTTAGTCTCAGAATGGTTTTGACATTTGAGTGTCAACACACTTAACCACTTTCTAAATTGGAGCCGAGCACACTACGTATGCCGAGCCACAACATGAGCTGAGTCAGGAAATCCAACAGGTGCCAAGTGATCTCCTCAAGTGTCGAGTAGCCTTTAGGTGCCCAGTGAAGATCAAGTGTCGAGTGACTTCAAGTGTTGAGCATGAAACAAGTGCTGAGTGATATTTGAGTGCTGAGTCGCAGACGATGCCGAGCAAAATATAAATGCAACAGGAGCCGAGTAAGCCAGTTTGCTATATGTGTTGAGCATCAGGAATTAGTAAGTGTCGAGTAACACAAAATGCACATATGAGTTTGTAACTTCACTAATTTAGATGTAAACCATTTTCATGGCCGACATATTACGAATCTTGAAGGATTTAAGTGATAAGATTGAATCTTTTCTATTTCCTATGCAATCTACATGCAACCAATAAGAAAAATGGAGAATTCATGCAACCAATAAGAAAAGTGAAAGGAATGAGTGGGAAACAGAGATTCAATATGGATCGTAGATCCATATCTAACCCTAAGTCCTCGAATGTCTTTATAAGAAAGACAAAATCTCATTGTAAAAATAGAGGATAAAGAAGTGTATGGAAAAACTATAGTGGAGTTCAAAATGAAGAGTAAAAAGACTTAGAGGAAGAGAGCAGTAGTGAAATATTCAGTTGATTAGAAAAAAGCAAGGGATACAAACGAGTATCAAATCTCAAAAGATCAAGATCAAAGTAAGCAGATCAAGTGTCTGTATTCAGCAATCAAAGGATTGTAAGCTATCAAGTTTATTATGCCTAATACTCTCTAGCAATTGTATTAGAAAGGAAACCCTATGTTGATAGGTTAGCTTAATAGCTATTTTTTAGATCCTTTAAATAGGTGACTAAATCCTTTAACAAAGTAACACTTCATGTAAAGTGTTTGTAAATCCTTTAACCAGGTCACTATTGACACAGTGTAAAGCCTCTAACAAGGCAGGCCTTTAACAGGGTAGACCATCAGAAGTGGTCAAACATTATTGTTGTAGTAATTTTATGGGTATCATCCCCACCCCAGTTTTAGCTTCTTATTCCTGGAGGGTTTCTGGGTTACCAAAATCTCAAATGTTATATGGTGGTACATGTTTGTTTTTCATGGATGTTTGATATGTTTATATGCATGCAATCTAATTTCAGTTAAAAATTTTCATGGTTAAAGTTCAATTCTTCGGATTCACCCCCCTCCCCCCTCTCAGAAGAATTCTTCCTATTTGAATATTCCAATAGGTTGGATGAAAATGAATGCATCATCATCAAAGAGGTTCATTTCTATATTAGTGATGATAGAGTTCATGATAGGAGTTATGTGGCTCATTGTTTTGCAATGTTCTCTAAAGATCTCATAAATCATGGAATAAATGTTTCAAAGCACTGGATTTGGTTTGATGGATGTGCAAGTTAGTATACACGAACTTGTAACACATTTATTTAACTTTATTTTAAGTTATATTTATTTGGACATGTCTATTCTGATTTGATATATGTATACAAATAATTCTAGATACTTATCATATTTCATGTTTACAGGACAATTCAAATCTGCAAAAGCATTTAATTGGTTAGCAACGCAACATGCTAGAACCAATGTTAGTTTTTTATGGAATTTCTTTGAAAGCGGACATAGAAAAGAGGAGCATGATGGAGCAGGAGCATGTATAAAACATGCGCTTTGACAACATGAACTTGCAAGTAAATATATGCATTTTTTATGTACATGTTTAATACTCTAGTAGTATATATTTTAAATTTTATATACAAATGCATATTGTATGTACATACAGGGAATAGGATAGAGAGCGCAAATCAAATTGTTGAATGGTGCAAAGTTTATTTTGCTAGTTGAGATACTGAATACAATATGTGTTACTTTTGGGAGGTGAAAGGTGAACTAAGTTATATTTATTTTTAATGTATTTTTCAAATCAAGTTGAGTTTTTTATTAAACATTTATTTTGAAATATGACAATTATTTTTTGTGTTTGTAACAAATATAGATCGATCTAATCCTTACAATTGTCAAACGATTCCTGGTATTAGAAGTTTACATCAAGTGATGACTACAGGAAACCATAAACCTCCAGTAATTAAGGTAAGAGAGAAAACATGTTTTTGTGATGACTGCATTAAGGACAATCTAGTGAGTGTATGTGAAAATATTGTGAATGGATATGTTTCACATTGGGATTTGAAGGAGATAGTTAGAAAGCCTCCTTTTGAAGATGCTAACATTGACATTGACATTCAAGATCTTGTATATTTAGTTGATTATGAGCGCATTTCTAATTTATTTATGGCAGGTTTGTGTGCATATATACATATATATAAACTAATATACATGTATATTCATTTTTAAATTAATTTATATTTATCTATATTTTTATATACATATAGGAGATATTTCTGCAGTACAAGCCTTACTAGATAATGCGAAAAATGTGGATTATTATCTTTTAAGATGCACAAAAGAAAAACACAAGTTGGCAGAAGGAACTATAGATGCTGATCAATAGTCATATCTAATTGGATCAGTTTTTTTTGAAGGAACATATTATCAACAAACAAGGGTAATTGATAGTGGTATTGAATTTATTGAATACAAGCCTGGAGGAAAGGTTTTGCATTACAGTAACCATGTTATAGCAACCAAATTACAATTTGAAGCAATACAAAGAAGAGGACGTCATGGAAATCAAAAGTGGAAATTTCCTATTGAAGAACATGAAAAACTTCTAGAGATAATAAAAAGTAGAGAGGATTTGTGGAGCTCTAGTTTACCTATGTACTTATTGTGGAGCTCTAGTTGAGCTATGCCTGTATAGCTTTTATACTTTCATATTTAATATTGACAGGATATTTATTTTATAAATTTGTGTACATTGGATCATTTATCTTGGATATGCAAAATTAGATATGTTTTGTTATTTTTATTTAAATTCAACATGGATATCTCATTTAAGACCACCTCTTAGGACCTCCCCTTAAGACAATCTCTTAGGACCTCCCCTTAAGACCATCTATTACAACATCCCCTTAGTACCACCTTTTACCTGTCCTCTCCTTAAGACAACCCCTTTAGTATTTGTATGTATTTATATGTACATTGTTTATGTTTTCTTACATATGATTGTTAATGTTGTTATGTATTTATGTACATATAATCTTGATATGTTCTTATATGATACATTCTTTATGTTTGTATATAATCGTTATGTTCTTGTATATATTAAATTTTATTAATTAAATATTGTAACATGCATTCTTTAGGTCATACTCTTTATATGTTCTTACATGTATATGTTATATGAACTATGTTACATATTACATACATTATATTTTATTAATTAAATGGTTTTAATTATAGTTAATTATAGTTAGATTAAATATAGTACATTAAGACATGCATTAAATAGAGTTAATTAAGACATTAAATATAATTAGATTAAACATAGTTAATTATAATTAGATTAAATATATAGAACTTAATTATACTTATATTAAGACATGTCATTAAGTATAGTTAATTAAACTTAAATTAAGGCATTAAAAATAGTAACATGTACATAAACATGAATATTGAAAACATATACATATGTATATTAACTTTTATTAATTAAATGTTGTAGTTCATGCATTCTTTCTAGATGATCATAGTCTTTATATGTTCTTATGTACATGTATATGTTATATTCTTATGTACATGGACCATTAAAATTATATAGTTAATTACACTTAGATTAAGGTATTAAGATGAATAACATATACAAAAACATGTTCATAACACATACATAAGTTACATAAAAGATAAAGACAATAAAAGATCAATAAGATACACGTTTACATTAAAAGATCAATAACTAACATACATGTACATATATCTAGAGAATATAATATACCCATATCAAATGTATAAAAATAGATCATGTATCAAATGTCTGGAAATAACATATATAAAATATCAAAATCTCCATATAAACATGTATCTGGAAATAACATATAAAACATCAAAGTTTCCATATAAACATGTATCTAAAAATAACATATAAAACATCAAAGTGTCCATATAAAATGTATGTATCTAGAAATAACATATAAAACATCAAAGTGTCCATATAAACATGTATCTAGACATAACATGTGTGTAATAAAATAAAAGGCCACATATGATAATCAGCTACATCCCCCCTCCTGATCCTGGGCCCTGTCCCCAAAAGGGTCTATCAGTTGCATCTGAACCCTATGTCAAATGATAACTTGGACCATTTAATTATGTGTACAGACAAATTATATCAAGATCTACATGTATATAAATCAAATATATATATTTAAATTGTAACATGGTGATAAACAGATTTGTCCTTCTTTTCCTCTTTTAATGTGCCCAAATTTATAACGAAGAACAACTTTACACAACAGTTGGAAAAATTTTTCTAAGAATATTTAGTTTCCCTTTGAATTGAGGTACAACTCCCTATGTAAATGATATTCAATGAATTATGTTTTATCTCTAATTCCTACCATGGGGTATGCTCTTAACCCAAGAGTAGGAGAGGAAAACCAAATTAAGCCTAACTAGAACTTAATTCAGGCAAGAAATTTTTTTCAATATCGAAATAGATCTATGTATCCACACTTCTTACAAATTCATAAGTCCATCTGAGCAAGACTAAAATAAGTTGAAATCTAAATCTAAACTACAACTAATGAATCAGGAAAACTAATAGAATCCTTTCGTCAAATGAAATATAATAATACTTATCACATCCATTTGAATTCCAAAAAATAGGGGAAAAGAAACTCTGTTCTTTCTTAGTTCTCTATAACACAGAAAGGAAATACTAACTAATTACAATACCTACTGGAACAAAAAATGATTGAAACGAAGTGCCATTCAATTGTCTTTGCAATAGATAGTACTTCACACCAAAAAATTTTGACCTTTGATTTATCATTGAATTTCGTACATATAGGATTTGAGACATGATCGTTACAATGGGAATTTCAATCGGTTCATCTTCTAAATATGACAAATGGCAAGATGCCAGTTTGTCAAATTTCAAAATTTACAAAAATTTGCAACATTTACATCAAAGAACAGAAAAGGAGTGTTAAATAAATCATTTAGACTTCTTTCCCTTTTCAATTTTTTCCCTATATGTTCTAGCAGCCACTATAATTGGGATCATCTCCTCGTGACTAGGCACATGTACATTGGTGAATCTCAAGAGCCACTTTGAATGCTCCTGAGCTAAGTCCTTTATTGCACCTAGTTAACTTGTTAACTCTCCAGCTGCCACATGCATGCATCCACTCAATGTCTACAACTCTACCACTCTGTCTTGACTGCTTGAAGTCATTCCATATAGGTTACTCAAGTATGTGGAGAAGTTATTCTTCATTACTTATATCTCAATGGGAACCTTTCCTTGCCCACTACTTTGTGAGTCAGTGTGTAATCCTTGCATGAGCTCAGATGCTCTGTCTTGGATCTTCTTCACCTTTTCCTTTGTTTCTTTGAGTCCTTCCTCTACTTCTTGAATCATCTCCTACTTGAATTGCATGTTTTGAAGCCATTCGAACAAAGGCTCAGTTCCCTTCTTCAAAATCTTTGCTTCAACTACCTCTTTTTCCATCATTTGGATGATCATATTTAGGAGAGTAATGCATTTTTCGCACCTTGCCTTTTCTGCGGCCAAAGTGTTATGATTAGAAGTGATGTTATCTTTCTCAATTTCTAATCGAAGGATAACATTCCCAATTTGATCAATTATAACAACTCCATCTAAATTGAGCTTCTCAATCCATTCTTTTCCAATCTATACAAAATGCCTATCTTTCTGGAGCTATAATATGAAGGCTTGTACCTCTTCTGCTAAAGGATTTTCAGTGGCAGGCACACCAGTGATAGTTGCCAATGGAACAACTAATTGTCAGATGAATCTTCTCAACTCCTCTATTTTTTCTTTCATTCTAACCTTTGATGACTTGAGATCCTCTAGTTTCTCTTCTATCACCTCATTACTCAATTTCCATAGGCCTACTTTTGTATCATGTCTAGCTTCTCTAAGATCAATTGAGTGTAGAGTGAAGTCTTCTGGTGTCATATCTTCAATTCTCTGTGCCTTGTTTGGTTTTGCTACCTCCATAGTTAGGTGTCCTATTTCTAGATCTCATCCCAATATTGATAAGGTCTTCTACTTTTTAGTTTTTACTAAGGCAGATCCTGAGCAAACCGCTTGAGATACAACATCCTTTGAAGGGAAATTTTCATCTTTTCTTTTCCTCTTCTTCTCCAAAGTATCCTCAATCCAAGACTCTATATTAATCACTTTGGAAGCTGTTTTGAGTGATTTAATGCTGAACATTTTCTTCTTTACTAGAGTCATTGTTGTTGTAGCTACAGAAAAGGGGGTCTTTGGATCTCGAGAAAGGAGCCAAGATGAACCTGGAGCTTTCTCTTCTTCTTGAGCTTTCTTGGCAGCTTCATTAGACTCAGTGGATTCACTACTACTAATTTTATCATCTCCAATCTCTACAATCTGAATAGGAGAACTAGCAGGCTTAAGAACAGGAGTGCTTACATATGGAGTAGGGCTACGACAGGGGGATAAGATAGGGGCAACATAAAGAGATGGAGTTGGAGAAGCTTGAGGAGATGGGGGAAGAGCAACATGCAGAGGTGAGACTAGAGTGGGAGATCCATCTTTCTATCCCTCCATTTCTTTTTCAACTTCAGCTTGAGCTCCAATGATTAGTAGTGTCCCCCTTGACAGGTTGGGGTTATTGGAACATGCTTCTCCGGGGTCTAGTCACCTCCTCCTGCAGATTGGGCTGGTCTTTGAGCAGCTGTGGTAGTAGCACTGGTAGTGGCACTTTGAGATGAATCAGGAGTAGCTATAGTTGGATAAGCTTGAGTAGCTTTGCTCTTGCTTCGGCTTTTCTTAACTATCCATTCAACCCACTTCCCAGTTCTTTTGATAATCCTTGCCATCATGACATCAAAATTTTCTTCTATGTCAACATATGGTTCACAGCTAATGGGAGTATTCCTCAATTTTGTCAAATATGTATTACTGTACATATTTTGATCGTCATCCTCTAGCCCTTCCACATCTAAATTTATTCCATATGTCTTTACCTGATCAATTGTAAATTTGGCAAAGGCGCAATCTTGAATCTCTAGCTCATCCTTACAATCTACCCAATAATCCTTCATGGTTGTCACATGTTTGATTATGTTTCCAATCTAGAGTACATCTCTGGCATATCCATTAGGATCAAACAGGGGCCTTACTGCTTCATACTCTTCCAATTTGTATTTACTTTCAAATGCTTTGAGTATATTCTTAGTATCTGATCTAGTTTTGCAACTGTATGCTCCCACTTTTATAGGGAATTCATACCCTTTCTTCCTCAAGCTGGGGCTCAACATGTTCACTTTTATTGCTTGTCTCACGATCTCCATGAGCATGATCATATCATCTGGATACCTGGGTAGCTTCAGTGGGAATCCGTCGAACGCTGCAAGATGCAAATAAGAAAATGATGAGAACTAGATGAAGTAACTGCCAAATTGGCTGATGATTGCCATCACTTCTGGACTGCATCTCTGCTCTGGGCACCCTTGTAGTTCCCTGCAAATCCTCATGGTGAATGCATCATTTACCCGAATGTATTCTACATAACTATTATGTAATTACAAGCATGGATAAAACTCATAAATTTTTACATTATCAGGGAAATTCTCAATTCTAGGGAGTCCCAGCCACAATTGAAGAGAAGCCAACATGTATATCAAGAATGAGGACATATAAAAAGAATTATAAAACTTAGCTACACTAAGAGCCCTAGAAAGCTGTTCACTGACCCCATGCACCTAGTCAATATACTGTGTGTCTGAGAAAATAACTTGCACCAAAAATAAGTATTGCTCTACAAAATTAAAAGCTTCTACCTCACCTTTGAGTCGATGCAATAGAACCAAAATGTCAACAATTTCTAGTTTGAGGTCTGTGCCGAAAAGAGTTTTAGGGACTTTACTCTTAGCTCCCCTTGGCTTCTGAAACCAAGACTGCATGATCTCCCTCCTCCAAACCATCTTCTTCAAAGAGTACTCAGACATGGCTCCACTCATCATCAAATCAGAGAACTCCTCCCATTCTAGAATATGCAAGCAATTCACCATTGATTGTCGATCGATTGAAATCAACACTGTCTGATTAGGGAATAGAATCTACCTTGTATCTAGGTTGTAATGATTGATGCATTCTAAAATCAACTCTAGGGCTTGTACTGCTATAGGGAACCCAACTGCTTCTACTAATCTACTTCCCCAAAGTTTCTCTGTTATGGGGTGGATTGGCTCTGCTCTCAATCTCCTTTGAAAATCTTGCATATCATAGAAATGGAGTGAAGTATCTGTGATAGTCGACCATGCTAACTTAATTCCACCCAATCCATCGAAACCCACAAATCTCGTTGCCATTTTATTTGGTGTATGATAGCAACAGTTCAAACAATTGCAATTGATACAAGGAGCAAACTCTATAACTCAAAAATTACTTGAAAGCACTATTTAGTACAACAATATAACAGTGAAACAGGAGTTTGAAAATCTATTACTTCCCTTTTTATAAAATAGCCTTAGATTTGCCTATTGAATTTCATAAATCGCACCACACGAGCAAAATTAAGGTTAAATCCATTGGATTGGTGGATGTAAAGGTTCTAACAAATTTATCTTTGTCTTTTCACTGTTTCTGTTGGCTCAACGGTAACTCTCATTAATTACCGATTTACTTCCCGTTTCATTCATCTTTTGGAAAAACACGAACGAATTACTTCCTTGGGAAAAATCCACTTAGGTCAATTCTACTTGCAAAAACCTAATCAATCCATTGATTTACTTCTATTTATTTGCCCAAAATAATCTACAACCAAATCACATACTTACCATGCTTGCAAGAATGACTTTCTCTGAAGTGCGGGAAATGGCCTTCGAGGGTAGAAAACCCATATCGGAGAAGAAAATTTTCAATTTTCCCCTTAAGCTTTTGTTTTACCTTTCAACCCTAAGCACTTTACTAAAAACATTCAAGAAACACCAAAGAGGCTT
Organism: Cupressus sempervirens; assembly: GCA_028749045.1. Lineage (NCBI taxonomy): Eukaryota > Viridiplantae > Streptophyta > Pinopsida > Cupressales > Cupressaceae > Cupressus > Cupressus sempervirens. The sequence goes on along the minus strand of CM053792.1, from coordinate 249,039,429 downwards.
CGCGAATGAAAAATGGGGCTCACCTAATAACTTTACGTTTCTATTTAGGCCTCTGTGGAAAGTTTACCTCTCATTTCAAAGTCTACCAAAGGAGAAGCTACTTCTGAGTTTTTCGTCGATGCTTATTCTTTCCTTGTTTCAGCCTATAGATAATGTTTATGGATCGTTGCAGAGTTTCACCTTCTGGGTGCGAAAACCTGCAATGGAGAAGAGGAAACTTGTTTTTTCACCAAAGCCCATCGTTTTACATCCTTTTCCCTATTCACTTTATTTTAAGCTTCCAGAAAACACAAAACTGACTTCAAAAGTGAGGGGTGGGGCCCATTGGATTTCTCAATTCCTTTACATAGACCTTTCTGGAAAACTAATTACTAACTTCGAAGTTCACCACGGAGAAGCTATTTTCTAGTTTTCTACCGATGCTTATCCCGATCATTTTCCAAGCTTTAAAATGGTTCTTGCTGTGAGATCATGACATCACTTGAACAATCTTTTCTTAACATGATTCACTTTACTTCAAGGAAGCTTACAAATAGCATTTGCCAGTCTTTTCAAAAATTTGCCTTCAAGGTGCAAAAACCCGCCGAGGAGAAGCCGAAACTTGATTTTTCGCCGATTCAATTTTCTCTAACTCCAGATCAAAGCTACATGGAAATCAAAAGATGTAGCACAAATCAAGAATCTCCATCGAGGATGGCTCTAAACTACCCAGATTCATAACAACCAAGAAATACCCACCCAGGCTAAATGTGATACGGGAGAAGGGAAAAGATAAAAACCCAATGGAGAAACTCAGTACCTTAAGAAGAAAGACCTATTGACCCGAATTGATAGAACATGACATTAGTTCACTCTCCACTTTGAAAATTTTTTATATGGTGAAAAGTGGGGCAACATAACATACTTGGAACTCATGATGTGTAGGATCTGTCAGTGTCTGTAGATCAGAAAAACGTAACATTCTATCACTCAAACCTTATAACACATACACAAACACACACACATATATAAATTTAAACATATAGACATATTATTTACCATAATAAAAATAAATTTAAAAATATAGAGATATTTACCATAGCATTATGTAATGCTCTGCCGATCTGACTGATATCTGAATCATGCAATGAAAAAATAGTATCAACGTCCAAGTCAATAGTGTGGCCCTGATCTGAAAGCATGGAGGTAAATAGACCAGGCTATCTAGCACTGACATCCTGAGTAGGGGGGGGGGGGGGGGGATTTGTAGGGTCCTGAGTAGCTGGGGCTAGTGCTATAGCCTGGGCCTGTGTAGTAGTAGGAGCAGTAGAAGGTGTAAGAATGTCCTCCTACCTTTGTGAATCCTCTAGGACTATTGTACGTGACAAAATATGACTAATCTGAGAGCTCATGTCATGAAGTGGAATCCCTATGAGTGTAGATAACTCTCGATATGCATCTAAAAGATCATATGCTAAATATGATCCCAAACAATGCAATGCATCCACCTCTAAGACTGCAAAAATGTCTATTGGAGAAGGTATGTCTGCAACTCCATAATCATCATCAACAGGTGCACTAGATGACGTAGCTATGGGAGAGGTACCTTGAGACTGTAGCATATATCTACCACATCGATTAGAAGAAATCTCATGTAACTATGTGGTGACGGTGGTGATGCTCGAAAAAATCTATGTCCTAATTATGTCATCAGGAACACTCTCACCTACAACAGCCATCTATGGACCTCTCGACATAACCAAAAGGTTTGGACCCACCATTGCCTATTTTTTAATAGGAACAAGAGTGTCCGTGGGTCTAAATCTATCAAAAAGTCTCCCTTGACCCTACCCAACATGCCCTAGATAATATGTATAGTCAACATCATAGTGTAAATGAAATTCTACAAAAAATTGTTTGCAGAAATATAGAGGGAACTCATCCTTCTGTGGCCATCTATGATGAGTGGCCAACCAATGAGGATACATCAATGGTGCAAAAAGTGGATTAGTACACTTCATTACAGAGTAGCCTCTGACTGTACGACAATCTATATAAGATGGAAACATGGGTTTCACCATGCCGGTGGAAACCTTAGTGTCAATCTGTCTATACTTCATAGTTCCAGTGACACTATGAGATAAAGAAGAATAAAATGCCTCAATGCTCATATCATCAAAAGGGTTGTATGATTCAATGGTTTGAATCATAAAAAATAACTCCTCTCACATTGCTATGACCTTCTCCCTATTAGGGAGGGTGGTAGAAGAGGAAAGTGAGGTATCCAAAACCTACATAGCACAAGATAATCTCACAACTCTATCTCTAAATAACTACTATCTATCCTAAGTGGAGGAGGTTGATCTGCATGCTATACTAGACTTGGCACTTTGACGCCCACCATGGACACTAGCATCACCTAAGGATGCGGGAGCACAATCCCCAGAACCAGATGCGATAATGTATATATGAATATAAATATGAGGATATGAATGTGAAGCTACAAGAGTGATAAATATCTAGAGATCTACACATGCATATATATACAAATATAAACATACAAGTGTATTTAAATTAAAATAATTTAAATTTAAATTTAATTTGAAACACACGTACATATAAATACACAACATTAAATATATGGTGCTATTCAAACATGTAACATGTATGTATTTTTAAACAAATTATCTTAGAGACCATATGTAATGTACATTGTAACGTGCTCATGCAAATGTGAAAAGTAAATATTCGTACATGTACATGTGTATATACAATAAAAAAAAATTTAAAAAATCTTGATTAAATGATAACTAAGTGTACACATGTATATGCAATAAAAAAATATAATTCTTGACTAAATTCTAGATTTTGATGTAAATGCTTTGATGATTATGGGGAGTGTAGATGAGAGTTGGGACATAGGGATAGAAAAATTAGTAAACTTAAACAAATAAACTACATGGATTAAGTATAAGTTATTAGGGAGTGTGTTAATCAGTATTGTAGTTATTACTTAATCAAAACTATATTTGTTACTAGATAAGTAAATGAGTTTAGTTAGCAAATGTTAGTTTACAATTTAGAACTCATGACTTAATTTAGTAGTTTGAATTAGAGTTAAGAATGTTAATAAAGTAAATGGGATATAGTTTTATTAAGGTTGATAGTAAGGTTGGTCTATTATGTGCTAGTAAACATATGAATACCTATTAGAACCTACAACAGACATAATGACCTAGTAGGAGTCCCTAGGTCCCCTTAACATATATATGGATAAAAATACCTAGAAATGTATCATAAGAGGTCATTATGTGTCATTTGGTAATGTAAGAATCATCATTACCTAATAAGGCATATTATATCCTAATAATACATATTAAGACTTATTAGAACCTATAAAAAATAGTATGACCTATTACGACTCCTACGTCCCCTTAAGACACACATGTATGGATAACGTACCGACAAATTTATCATAAATGATCTTAATGTGTTGTTTGGTAATTTAAGACTCATTATTACCTAACAATACCTATTATGTGCTAGTAAACATATGAATACCTATTAGAACCTATAACAGACATAATGACCTAGTAGGAGTCCCTAGGTCCCCTTAACATATATATGGATAAAAATACCTAGAAATGTATCATAAGAGGTCATTATGTGTCATTTGGTAATGTAAGAATCATCATTACCTAATAATACCTATCATATTCTAATAATACATATTAAGACTTATTAGAACCTATAAAAAATAGTATGACCTATTATGACTCCTATGTCCCCCTAAGACACACATGTATCGATAACATACCGAAAAATATATCATAAGTGATCTTAATGTGTTGTTTGGTAATGTAAGACTCATTATTACCTAACAATACCTATTATGTGCTAGTAAACATATGAATACCTATTAGAACCTATAATAGACATAATGACCTAGTAGGAGTCCCTAGGTCCCCTTAACATATATATGGATAAAAATACCTAGAAATGTATCATAAGATGTCGTTATGTGTCATTTGGTAATGTAAGAATCATCATTACCTAATAAGACTTATTATATCCTAATAATACATATTAAGACTTATTAGAACCTATAAAAAATAGTATGACCTTTTATGACTCCTATGTCCCCTTAAGACACACATGTATGGATAACGTATCGAAAAACATATCATATGTGATCTTAATATGTTGTTTGGTAATGTAAGACTCATTATTAGCTAACAATACCTATTATGTGCTAGTAAACATATGAATACCTATTAGAACCTATAACAGACATAATGACCTAGTAGGAGTCCCTAGGTCCCCTTAACATTTATATGGATAAAAATACCTAGAAATGTATCATAAGAGGTCATTATGTGTCATTTGGTATTTTAAGAATCATCATTATCTAATAAGACCTATTATATTCTAATAATACATATTAAGACTTATTATAACCTATAAAAAATAGTATGACCTATTATGACTCCTATGTCCCCTTGTATGGATAACGTACCGAAAAACATATCATAAGTGATCTTAATGTGTTGTTTGGTAATGTAAGACTCATTATTACCTAACAATACCTATTATGTGCTAGTAAACATATGAATACCTATTAGAACCTATAACAGACATAATGACCTAGTAGGAGTCCCTAGGTCCCCTTAACATATATATGGATAAAAATACCTAGAAATGTATCATAAGAGGTCGTTATGTTTCATTTGGTAATGTAAGAATCACCATTACCTAATAAGACCTATTATATCCTAATAATACATATTAAGACTTATTAGAACCTATAAAAAATAGTATGACCTATTACGACTCCTATGTCCCCTTAAGACACACATGTATGGATAACATACCTAAACATGTATCATATATAACTGATCTTAATGTGTCACTTGGTAATGTAAGACTCATTATTACCTAACAATAACTAGTTAAAATGAACATCATGAATATCTAAGTGTGGTTCATTCGGTTAGTAAAGTGCCTATGTTATGGTTAGAAAGTGGTATAGGATATGATTGTAGTTGATATAGGGTTATGTTAGAAGGTGTATTTAATGTCAAAATTAATTTCACCATAAGAGATTATTGTTTCACCTAGATCCATCCGGTTATGTTAGAAACTGAACAATGTGCCCTAAAGTTTTGCTACATTTTTTACTAATGTTTTTCTACATTTTTACCTTATGTTTTTCTACATTTTTTAACTAATTTTTTTGACATTTTTACCTAATTTTTTTCTACATTTTTAACGAATTTTTTTCTATGTTTTTACCTCATGTTTAACTATATTCTTGCTAACAAATTAATTAATAAAAATAATTTAAATATATTAAAAAATAAACAATTCTAAATATTTCACTCACAAAATATGTAAAAAAACAACTACTTTAAGTATGATTAACATTCACTAATCAAAAAACATGTTAAAAATATTTTTAAAAGGGGGAAAAAATCCACTAACCCGTTACGACCAAAACACCTAAACTACTCTCCAAGAACTTAGGAACCACAACAGTGAAAATGATAGCCGCAAGAGGTTTATGGCACTTTTATTATTTCACAAGGGTTTTAGCCAGAATTGTTCTAGCCAAAATAGTATGTGCCACATCGGCGTAGGAAACTACCATGTATGTACAATGTTCCGACCGGAACTGTTCTAGCTGAAACTGTTACGGCCAAAATACCTTTTGGTATCACGGAAGGTGACATAAGTTTGTGCTTTCACCCCCTCAACCTCTCTTGTAATTCCTCCTCAGATTGTTCCTTTTTTGCAACCAACTCCCTTGCAAGTACTGCCTCATATTCCTTTTGTTGGGCCTCCGACTACTTTGCAAGCTCTACCTCAAACTGCCTTCATTGTGCTTCTAGTTGCTACAAAAGTGTTTCTCCTTCTGGAGCATGTGTTGACTTATGAGTAGCAACCTGTACCTCATTTACTTTGGGAAGCATAGGAAATGTTTCTTCTTCCATCATATCATGGGAGACCACCTACTGCAACACATAATTTGGCTTTTCTTCCTTTTGCAATAGGCCCTTAGGCTCAATCTTAGGCTCAAAATCCAAACTTTATTCCTCAATAATAGGAATGATATCATTATCATTTGTCTCTTTCTCCTCCACCCTTGGTAGAAACTCAACATCATGTTGAGGAGCCACAAGCTCTTAATCATTGTAGCAAGGAATAGGAATCTAGAGAGGCTCACTTCTTCTGAAGCTAGCAAACTTGTGTTTGGGTAGCTCTTCTTCAGATGGATTTGGCAATGTTTCTTGTGAGTGGGCCTTTACCTCTTGTGCATTATTTTGTAGAATGGGAGAGCTGCTCTGCAAGAAGTGAGCAAATTTTCTTCTTGGAGGCCCTTGTACTTCAACTTTATGCATTTGAGAAAGCTTAAGCCTTGTCTCTTCTTCTGCAACAACCAATCTTCTTGCAAGGTCCTCATCAGATTAGGCTTGTCTCACCTCCCAATCCTGAGAGTGGAAGAGAGCCTGATAATCTAGTACTTGTTGTAGAGGAGAGGTCTGACAAGAAAATCTTGTCCATACTACCCCTGTTAGACCTCCATTTGCTACTGCAAATTGATCTCCTACTACATCTTAATCTTATCAAGCTACCTATCATAGGCCAAAAACTTCTCATATCCTTCATGAATCATCTTTTCTATCATTCTTTGGCACTCCAACATCATATCTTTAAGCTCCTTATATGGGGAGGTTCGGGCTAGTGGAGTAGGGGTAAGGGAATATGAATAATCTTGAGCATACTGGCTATAACCAACTTGAGGCTGAAACTGATATTGATAGAAAGAGGGCTGAGATATAGCACTTTCATGATATGGAGGGAAAAAATATGTGTTTTCATGAAATGGATCCATAGTTAAAACCTCATTAGATCTACAAAAACATAGAAAAAGCTTGGAACATAAAAGATCAGGGATGATCTTTACACATACCAATACTGGGTTTGTATGAAACTAGTAGATTTATACTTAGAGTCACCATGATGTTTGATCAAATGCCTCCAAAGGCTAATGCCACCAAGAATAACACCCAGATTCTTAGTGAATGAAATTGCAATGGCTACCAGTGGACTTACATAATTGAATCTTCTTGTCCCACCGAGCATGCTAGAAATTGTTGACAAAAAAGTTTGCACCCTTGCTAAAGGTATGACCCTTAAGCGACCTTGTGTAACATGGAAATAATCTCCAAGCTATGGGACTTGAACTGTGAGATTAAGTCTTCAGAGAATGTCGACTTCCTTACAATCAAATGCATCTAATTACTACTTGAGAGGAAAAGGGAGAAGGAGATGTAGGAAAGTACATTGTTGAAAGAGAAAGGGAGGTGATGCACCTAATTGAAATGGTTATAAATTTGCCTTTATATGCACAACACATCAATGAAAAGCACAAATACAAAAATATTGATTCTATTCTACTCCCAAAGAATCACATGCAGGTTTGGAACTAATCAAATGCTGAAGGGAAAGGCCTCTTCACAGTTCAACAATCATCTATAGTTTTGAACACAACATACAAACCTTAAGAACTAGAAAGGAAAACATTCAAAACTAGGCAAGAAGGAGTAAACAAGAGAGTTATTTCATTAATGGAAAGCAAGGAATACAATTGTAAAGCATAAGGATACTACAAGTAAACATGACAGAATAGGGAAGAATCCTTAAAACATATTTACAACTACATTTTATAAAGTTTAGGCATAACTTTGATATTACATTGAGTTCAAATTCCAACTAGGTGGAGTTGAGATTGTAGAGGAGAGTAATAAATGAGAATAAAAAAAAAAGAAATAAAAAATTGATCAAATGCACGTCTCCATGTTGAAAATCTGATCTTTGTGTGCAAATTGAGCCCTAAAGAGCCCAAAACGACGACCAAAACCACTCTTATTGGGTAGGTGGATAAAAAAGGTAGCAGAAGGAGGATAAATGCATTTAATAAGCATGGGGAATACTAAAGAGTGGTTGAAAGTGATCAAAAAGCTTGTTCGCTATTAAAGAGCTACTTGATTTCATGTTCTTGACCATACTAGGTATCCATGTCAACGTTCAATAGAAAACTTCAATCAACTCCCCACATGGCCTTATATCCTCTAAGTATTCTACCACCTCACATAGCTTCTATCTTTATGTTGACCTACTAACTTCCTCTATACGTGGCTTCATAATCTATTCCCCTCATTAACTATGTAGCCATGTGAAACCATGAACACTTCAACTTCTATCCTTATCATTACTTTGTATCTTGAAATCATTTTAGCCATCTAGCTGTTGCAACCTTGTGAACATCATAGAATTGACCACTTTGCACCCTCATAACCAGAAATCCTAACTACAGGTGAATCCATGTGAGGTTGCAAAAATAACCCTTTAATTGTTGATCACTCCATCATGACTCTTCACTTCCCCTTTCAACAAACCACTGTGAAATGATGACTAGCCTTCAAATTGACTACCATTGCACCATCACAACTTAAGTTTAAAACCTCAATTTTAACCTGTGATGGTACAATCAATTATTTGTGTGGATTCACAACCTTAACCCTAGTTTACTCTAAACCTCTTGCAATAGTGCAAACAAGGTATTTCGTAACCTTGCCACCTTGACCCTGAGTTTCCTTTAAACATGTGCGATGATGCAAGACATTGAATTTGACTACAATGGTTTGACTTTCGCAACATCAAAACTTGGAATTTTGAAGCTTTTCAAAGGAGTGACAATGATTGAAGCTGAGATGTATTTATAACTGGAAATTCCATCAAAACTATAACGCCTCACCAAGGGATTTAGAATAAATGTAACCTTTTATGTATGCTTTTAGTTGATTGTATGTTATTGCTTCCACTACTACGTGTTTGGTGTGTATGGTTTATCTTTCTTGTTTAAAAAAAAAATGTTGGCAAACTTAGTAAAAACTTTAGGTTATTTCTTTTGGATCCCTTGGTGGGACATTACATCTAGTATCGAATCCTAAGTTTCTACATTAGGAGCTTTGGGTATATTGGAACGCCACTAGTGTTAACTAGTTGAACAAAAATGAAAACTTTAAACTATTATATATATCATTTTCAAATTGAAACTTGAACTAGTTGAACTGAAACAAAACTTAAACTTTTAGTTGTATATTTTTCATACTTCAACACTTAGACTTTAAAACTAAAATGATGCGTAAACCTAAATATAGGCAAACTAAAAATTGGAACTTATTATGTTTTCTAAACCATGTATCTTTTATATATATGCTTATAGTAGTATGCTTTATGGTTATTATAGCATGTCTTGTATGTTTTCGTATGGATTAGGGATGTTGATTCTTGTTTAGAGTGTTTAGGGGATCTATTTCAGTATTTTTTAAAAGGATGAATGTTGGATCAATATGGTTTTTGATTTACTATTTAACCAAAATCATGTTGCTCTAAGTGATTGAAAGTAGTATGTGTATGGTTATGATAGCATCTTCTATCTTGGATATTATTGTAGGATGGTATCTGAGATGAGATCTTCTATTAAAGGTCATAGCCTAGACCGTAGTAGAGCTCATTGATGAGGCAGAGCAATTAGTGTACATAAATCTATCTATGAAGGCCCTATTCAAGAAGGGACTAGGGACGAACATGTCAATGAGCATCAGGAAGAGATCCATAGAGAGCAACAAGTCATCTCTAAGGAGGTTGATCTGAGGCAAATGATGTAGACCATCATTGATTGCCTACCTCTTGTTCATGATCAGGATAGAGCACATTGAGCAGGACCTGAGCATAGACCTAAGTGTACAAGCTATCATAAATCTCATAATGCACGGCATAATAAGCACCACTAGTTTCACCAGTCATCTCAGGGTATTCCTTCTTATGTTAGTGGGGGTAGCAGTCAGCAGTCTAATAGACCTAGAGTTCAAAGGAGCTCTGTCGATGGAGAGTGTTTCTCATGTGGACAATGTGGACACAATTTGTCTCATTGCCCTTAAGGGAAACCACAATTCTCAAACCAGAGACCTGTAGCTTCAGAACCTATAGTGGGCAATATGGGTAGATTCTAGAGAGTGGTCTTAGTGGAGCCATATCCTCCTACAAGGGAAAGGGTCCAATGGGGCCCGTACGGTGAATCCCTTAGCTTTATCATTCATGTAGGTTTCTAGGAGTGAGCCTAAGTCTAGGGGGGGGGTGGATGTAGTGCCTACCCCTAGTTTGCATTTTTGCTATCATGGCCAAACTCTTTTAAGTTAGTTTATGCTTGATTACTAGTAGTATTGTTTTGAGATTATTAGATATTGTTTTACATTCAATTAAATATATGATGAGATTACTTGGTACTCTATATTTCATGTATGCATGATGATTATTACAGTGCTTTCAATTATTGGTGATGATTAGTTAGATGAATTATCATATGTGCTTTCGTATGGATACTTACCCCATACCTCATGTGTATGGTGTGCGTGTTTGTTTCTTTATGTATGGCATTTTTGATGTGGTTAAGGAAGGGAGTTGTAGTCACCTGCTAGTTAGGATCTACATGATGCACCACTTCCTGCCATTGCCTGTTTAGCTTTATATGTGTGTGTGTGTGTGTGTGTGTGTGTGTGTGTGTGTGTGTGTGTACATGCATGGATTTTATGCAAGTTGAAAGTACTAGGTATTGACTTCCTTACATTGCCAGGATGAGCGTACCCTATCGCATTATCTCAATGGTAAGAGAGGGGAGATAAATTCTTAAGTCCAAATCCTAAACCCTTAAGCCATTTGTCCTAATTGATAATTAGGACAAGTATCGAGTCGTGTACCCTTTGAATGCATCGAATGACATTAATTTGTGATTATAATGCTTTAGTTTGATTTTGTATGTGTTTTGTTATGATAAGTTTTCATTTTTTTTTTTATGAGTCTTTGGTGGATTTTCTATTAATTAAGTATTATTAAAAGATTAAAATTAATGATTTAATTTAATGGGAAATTATTATGATATTTTCAATTAATTAAAAAATGAATTAAATAAAATGAATTAAATTTGAAGATAAAAGTTATAAGTTTAAATTTAGAACGTTATAATATTTATTTAATTTAGTAATAATATATTTAGAGTTCATTTTTAAATAAATGCCAAATATTATTATTATGTAAGTTAATAAATATTTGATCAGGTTTTGAAAATAAATTAAGAAGTGGAAAAAGATATTAAATTATTAAAGTTCTAAGTTTGCATGGTGTGTACATGAGATTAAAATATAAGAAATTAATTAAAAGATAAAACAAGTAAATTTAATAAATATATTTTAATTGCATGATGTGCGCATGAGTTTAAAACTTAATTAATTAACTAAAAGCAAAGTCAGGTGGAAATTAAATAAATTCATTTTATAATTCATTTAATGTGCATGTGAAGAGATAAAGAAAAAATAAATAAAAGTTAATAGGAGTTTAAGTCTGGTGAGCACGAAGTTCTCTTGGGTGAACACACAATTAGTGCCTCGATTTAGGGAGAGAACTCCTTATCACAACTAGGAGGGTTCATTTTTGGAGGACACAAATTTTGACTATGAATTTTGGGAAAAGGAAGAGATTTTCGAAAAGGAGAAGGTTCTGAGAGGATCGAATTTCTCTACAATTTTTTGGGACGTAGCAATTAGCATCAATGTCCAAGTAGATGCTTGTGATTTTCGCATATTTTAAATACGCTCTTTTCTTCCTATCTTCATCATGTTTGTTAAATGGCTATTGGACAAGTCTTGTGATGAATATTTTATATTGCAAAAGTTTAGTATGCATGTTGATTCTTTCTGTGTGCTAAAAGATCAAGGAAAAACTCACTTAGAAACCTTTGTTCTGTAGATGAAAGAAATTAGAATTCATTTGGGAAGGGTTTGAGATTTAAAAAGAAAATTTTAATTTATAAATTCAAATGGTTAATCGAATTGTTCCTATCAGGCTATGTTTGTAAATGTTTATAAAATATATATATATTAAAAATTGTATTAGGTGGGGGATATTTATTTGAATTAAGATTTATATAAAATAAAATAAATGAAAACATATATATATATATTTAAAAAAAATTTATATATATATATATTTGTGGGGGTGGGGAGGATTTATCCACCCCCCTTACCTATCTCCTCTTGGGGCAGCGTACTACGCCAGCATGTGCAGATTGAGCTGCTGGATGTAGTAGCAGTACCAACTACTGCTGGCAATAGCAGCTTAGCCTGTGGTCGCATGGCTGGGTTTCAAAGTTGGCGGGCTTTTCAAAAAACACATTATATTTTATATTTTTTTAATTTTACTTTGTTTAATTAAAGTTTCAATCATATGTTGTAAGATTTGTATATTAACATTTTTTATTATTAATTAATATTAAATGTATTGTATGTTATTAATATATATTAAAAGTTATTTAATATATATTAAATAGTAATAAGTTTTTAATTTATCAAATGTTAAGGAATTATAATTAGATATTATTTCGATTAATAAACTAGTAATTTTTTAGTAATAATTTAAATTATATTTAAATGAATTATTATTAATAATAATTTAATTAAGTACTTTAAATTTTAATAATAATTAATTGGGTCTTAATTAAGTTATTATTAAATGATTTGTGTTCGTAAATGACGATTCATATACTTTATTAATTAATCTAATTAAATTAATTAGAATTTATTAAATAGAGAAGTCATTTAATTAATTTTTTAATTTATTAAATTATTATAATACGGATTTAAATATGATCATAGATCATTTTCTTGGGAAATTGATAAGCATTATTTTATTAATTTAAATAAATAATCATCTTGGGATTATTTTAGAAAATCGACCTAAAACCAAATAGGGGTAACTTTGTAAATTATTTAAAAACAAGGATGGGTTAATTGTAAGGGTGAACTATATGACTATCTACTTTAAATGTACATTGAAAATAGAAACAAAAACCTTATTGTTTAACTCAAAACTATGTGCTTTCAAATCAAACCCAACTGTGAGATTGTCCTATTTTCTAGTGTGATGTCTATGTTTGGGGTTTGGGGTTGACTAGATTGTTGACCGGTTATAGGACATCTACCGGAGGCTTGGGAGTTATGTGATTGTGATGTTATGATGTTTTGACCTCAATCTTGATTACTTTTACTTAACCATGGTAATGTGATGGTATGTTCTATGATATGTTGTATTTATTGTTTGTTATTGCTTTCCAGTGATCTTGTGTGACACTGAGGTGAATGTATGAGATATTTAACTTAACCATTTTTGAGTCCTCAATTAGTGATACTTGAGTTGCTTTCTAGTCACCTCGATGGGATTGAAGTGTTTGATGTGTTCTTGATGATGTTATGTTGTGACATGTTTGACTTAATCATTGTGAGTCATTGATCGGTATTATTGGGATACTTTTTGGTTGCTCGTTGAGAACTGATAGATATTGTGATTTATCTTTGATGCTTTCCAGTTGCTCACAGAGAACTGATGTGATTATTATGATTATCTTTTGATGCTCTTCAGTCGCTTGTATAGGATTGAGGTGATATTTATATGATTCTTGATTTGTGATGTTATGAGCCTAGGGTAGGTTATCTGCATGTAGTGTCAGGAAGTGGCTTGCAATGGGGGCCGGGGGCACTAAGTGGCTCCAAGGGTAACCCATTGTAAGTTGTTTTAATAAGTGAAAACATTACACTAAATGAGAGTAAAATGAACCTAATAAGAGTTAATTATATGTTCTTACCCATGCCTCGAGTGCTAGTACAGATTAGGATGGGAATAGAGAGAATGCTTGGTTGTGACCTTGCATTTTGTAGTATGCCATGTCAGTACGAGAGGATACTAGTGGCCACAGTGGGATCACTAGGGACCCGAGAGTCCTAAGGGACTGCTTGGGTAACTCCGAACGTGATTCGTGTGATGACATTTTCCTACTTACATAGTAAGTTTCCTACATGTCTTTGTATGCCTCTGGGAAATAGATGTCGATCTATCTTAGAACCTTTGGGTTAGATTACTTTTAGGATTTTTTGGACTTAGAGAGTACTTGTTTTATGTGGTTGGATATCCTATTTGGGACTTGAGACTATCTCCTCAGCATGGTGGGAGTGGGCCATTTACGTTCCATGTGGTCAGGTGGTAGCGTTTTTTTTTTTACTCTTACCATTGAGATCTGTTTGTGGTCACCATGGCTAGAGCTTCTTGGGATACTTGTTTATCATATTTAGATGATGTTATTTATTAACACATGTCTTTATATTGATGATTAGCATGTGATAAGTGATGTTATCTACTTTGTAGGATCATCTTATGCTTTATTCTAGTATGTTAGATTTATTTATGCTTATGTTATATATGTTTAGTAGTGATGTCCCTATTACTATAGTACCAATGATCTATTCGGTGACTTGGGATGTTACACATGGGGGATGGCTAGGGCCCATAATGGTCTTATGATGCTATTGAAGGTTGGGAAGAACCGCGCACTTAGTTAGTTGTATTTTATGATGGATGATTATATTTCATGTTGGATGTTTATATCTTTTATGATGGATGGATGTATCATGTATGGTGGATAGTTTCATTTATTTTATTGTACTTATATCATGGATCCGAGGAGGATATTGTATTTATATTTCTTCATATGTATATTCTTTTAGCCTTTCATACATTGTGACATGTACAGTGGATGATTGAGCATTCTGAATTTTAATTTTCCATGAGGCATTTGGAACAAATGTATATTATGGACTTTGGACTTTCCATTATTCTTTCATGTGGATGTGGTAGTTGTTAGAATTAGTATTAATTAGATTTAAATGTAATTCAACGTCATGGGATCTTTAAGGAATGTAACCTGTTATGTATGCTTTTAGTTGATTGTATGTTATTGCTTTTGCTACTACATGTTTGGTGTGTATGGTTTATCTTTCTTGTTTTTAAAAAAAAATGTTGACAAGCATAGTCAAAACTTTAGATTATTTCTTGTTTTAAAAAAATAGTTAATTAGTTATCTTCTATCCTCAATAATGATATATGTATAATATAGTTAAAAATAAGTACAATAATAATAAAAACTTAAAATTAATCTTCTTTACATATATCCTCACAAATTATTCAATTAAAAAATTTACATCAATTTATGAAAAAACTAAAGATCAAAATAACAAAACAAATTCACTTACAAGTTTAAAAAACTATTTTCATATTCAAAAATTATAAATTCATTTAAATGAAATAAAAAAATAGTTAATCTAAAATTACATTAGTCCCTAAAATAATCTAGGTCACAGTATCTATTTTTCTTGAACAACTCAGTGACGATAGTGTACAGTGCACAGTGTACAAATGTGATTAGATGGACACTGTACATGCATCGTCAATTCCGTGGTAGGATACCCAATTCCATGACGGATGGCAGGTTTGGCAACGAAAAGCAGGAAGCAGTTTATTGTGTATAATAGATCTTAAGTTTCCTTGTAAAATCATTTAAAGATCCATAGATCCATATAAATCAAGTGGTGGAATTTTTAACTGTCTTACAGATGCTACAGACGATTGCAATTTAACATGGTTTTGCAGATGTCCATAGACACGTTTAACCATGTTTTAATTGTTGTTAATGCACCAGTATGCTATAATATGTCATTACCAAAGATACCCTTTAACTGTGGTCTCTATTGACGGAGCTTCCAGAAGATTACAGTAGAATTACAAGAAGCTTCTAGATAAATTTACAATTTTGTTTTGTTATTTTTTGGATTAAAAATTTGGTGAAACCCCTAGCTAAATTGGAATTAGTCAATAGAAAAAAGAAATTAGTGTTACTAAAATATTTTAAAAATAAAACTGTTATAAACAACTATTTCAGTTGCACAATTAATTTGAAGTGGACTATATATAAGCAGAGCCTAATAATAGTATTCAGACTTTGATAAATGTGTCCTTCCTCTTCCAAATATTTAACACCCAATTATTTCAAACTGAAAAGCCTAAATAACATTAAAAGATGCTCTTTTCTTAACTTATATAGAAATTGATACTCTACAAAGTTACAAACATATAACTTCTATACCCAATTTCAACTCATGACAACAAGAGGTGTAATGTCACCTAAGGAGACCAGGCCTTTTAGTGTCATAATGCTAAATAGACGGTTGGTGGAGGGAGATGGATTAGAGAGATAAAATGGCATTTGGTATGAATGATGATATTCCAGTATTGCAAAGGTTGCAGGTTCCACATTCACATGGGTTTATAGGTGGTGTCATTTTGTTCTTGTGCAGTGCACCATTCATTCATCTCTCACGTAGTATCAATTAATTCTCTCTTCGTGGGAGTGCTCTTGGAAGTACTCTTCCCTCTCCTCTCATTTTCCCTTTCCCCATTCATGGCTTCAGAGTTTGAGCTGCTAGACCATTATCACCGTTTGGAAGGATTTATCATTTTCTCCAAGCTCTTATGTATTGATATATAACAAATCTTAAACCAGCTCTGAAAACCCACAATAAGATACTTTTTGTGAAAAAAATCTCTCCCCAACATGTTTCCACATTGAATCAGTGGTCCTCACTTTGGCTGCGATTTCTCTATTTGGAGGTGATTCAATCGAGAAAAATGTCCACTTAATGGATCAGCTGAATGCTTTTTCTTTTTTCTGTCATGGATTCTTCACTTCTTTAATTCTGGCGAGGTCTATGGGTCAGTTAAACTACAGAGTCATTTTCTTTTGCAGCACTTTTGTGAACTATGTGGAGCAATCAAGTTGTAGAAGATTGAAAACGTCACAAACCATCAATTGATATTTTGTAAGCGTAGACAAGGTTTGCAGAAGAAAGCCCAAGAACTCGCTGTTCTTTGTGATGCAGAAATTGCTTTTGTTATCTTTTCCTCTAGTGGAAAGCATTATCAGCATTCCAGTCACGGGTATCACTGTTTAACCCTTCTTTTTCTCCCTCTTTGGTGATTATCTATCATTTAAGTAAATGTGTTTTGTCAAAAGGATGAATTCACTAATAGTAGTTCTTGATATTTATGTTTCTTCTGGTTTGAAGCATACTTACCAGAAACAAGAAACGAGAAAGGCAACCTGACGAGAAACCATGTTTTCTAAAGGTTGTGCAAAAGAAATGTGTGTATATTTGCGTGGTGTATTAGTATATGCCTATGAACATTTCATATATAATTTTACTTAATATATAACTTACATGTCTCTTTCTCACACACACATGATTTTAATTTAATATAAAATATTTTATTTCATCTAAGTAGATATGCATAAAATTAAATAATATATAGTTCACTTTTACATATTTTATATAACTTCTTAAATATATATATGTGTGTGTAAGTAAACATGTGTGTAAGTAAACATACATAATTTTAAAGTTTGTAAAATAAAAAAAATATTATTAATTTTATTTATATAAGTAAACATGCATTTGTAAAATATAAAATATAATCAAATAAAGGTTTCTTTTTTTAAAAAAATAAAAAATATTCTCAATTCTAAAGAGAAAATTCAATTATCACAATTGTTTGTGATCACATAAAATAACACATTAAGAAATAATCAAAATTTAAAAATTCTATTTAGAACCTAGCTCACTAAGGGCACCGGTAGGAAAGAGCTAGGTGGAGAAAACCTCTGGTCTCGCCCCAAAATTCAAGCAATATTTTTTCCTTGTCTCGCTCTCTCCATTCCAACATCAAGTAAATTTTCTTCTACATTATCTTCAAGTACTTCTATTGGCAATTCATCATTTCCATCATCCATTGAGCCACCATAATCCCACATCCTATGGGGCCCTGATTTGTAATCAATAGAAGCTCAAGAAACAATTCGAAAATTGTGATGAACATACACAAGGTCTTCTGCTTTTTTGCTGCCAAGCCTATTACGCTTCACAAAATGTATGAAGGCATACTGACTCCAATTTCTTTCACATGTAGAAGCACTTGAAACCTATTTTTGTAAAATAAAAGTAAATAACATTAACATTTTAAAATACATTAATAATCAAATGAATTTCATCCAAATCCTAAAACTAATGATGCAAAAATCTACTTGAGATAACACACAAATTGCAGTATTTTGTAGTAGTGGTGTTTTTGTTCCATAATTCTCCCAAAATGTTTTGGCTTTCATACTCAATCAGTCAAATGGAACATCTTTATGCAAAAAATCATCTAATCCCTTCAATATATCTTGATGGTTCCTCCTTGATTGTAGTATGGTCCTTTCTACTTGTATAAACTCTATCAATGTATGTTTTCCATCCTGTGGAAACCTCATCATCTAACCATGGTCTTTTGTGAGACCATTTTGGATTGAGTAAAAATCCAACTAAATGAAGAGGACTATGAAGCATCTTCCATGTTTTTAAACTACATTCCCAAACAATATCATGTGTCTCTTGATCAAATGATGGTGCCCCAATAATAAACATATCTTTTATCTTCTCCCTCATTTGATCTAGCTTCTCAAACACATCTCCCATGCATGGTTTATCATCATCAAAAAGATGAAGGACTTCAAGAATAGGCCAAGAAAGCATTAGAAGATCACTTGCATGTTGCCAAAATAAAGATGAACCACCACCAATTATGAGATTAGAAATTTCATCACATGTTTGGCTATTGATACTTGATCGATCCCTCCATCTCTCCCATTCCGTAGACACAACCATTTGCCTCAATGCTTGTTTTACCTTTACAATTCGGTCAACCATAATAAAATTTGAAGCAAAACATGTTTCAACACATCTAAGTAGCTACAAAGAAGCATGTTTCTTATAAATAGCATGTGACATAGAGTGATTTACAATAAAATGTTGGATTTTTTAAACCTTTGCAACTATATCACAAATTCAAGGAATCTTATTGTGCGAATCTTTAAGAAGCAAGCTCATGCAATGAGCTACACAAGGTGTCCAAAAAATATTTGGAAATTCATCTTCAATCCACCCTCCTGCCAAAACATTTTTTGAAGCATTATCAGTTATAATTTGTACAACATTATCTTTCCCTACCTGTTCAACTGCTTCTTGAAAAATTGTGGCCAAATATGTAGCATCTTTCACATGCCTTGAAGTATCATGAGATTTGATAAACATTATACCATTTGGTGAAAAAACAAGAATATTAATCAATGGTCGATGTGCAGTGTCAGTCCTTCCATCTAAAACTATGGAAACACCTGTATATGACCAACTACCTTGGAAATCTTGAAGCCTTACTTCAATGTGTCTCTTCTCATCATCTAGAACAACAGTACGAAGTTTTTCATAACTTGGAGGTACATATCCTTTAGGTGCATTATTGACCATACTTATAGCCTCTTTCCATAAAGGAGATCTAGCTATATTAAATGGCATTCCACAACCAAAGAAAAGTCTTCCAATAGTAGCATCTACATTCTTTCTATCAGTAGCATCAAACATTTTCCCAATTTGAGATTCATAAATAGAAGAACTAGAACCACCTAAAGATCGTGGAAACCCTACTTGAGAATCTTTTGATTTCGCCACAATAGGTTTTAAAGAGTCTACATAATTAAACTCTCAAATAAAATCAGCTCTTTTTTCTTGTCCAACATCAATGCAAACTACCACTTGTTCTTTCTTTCCAACTCCCAATAAATGATATCAAACACGTGCAATTGAGCCACACTTATTTCCTTACAAAACGAACACTTCCATTGCTTACTTCCATAGCTACCATGATCTCCTCCTAAATAATTTCCTGTTATTGTGACAAACTTCCACAACATTTGCTCAAATTCCTTCTTTGCTTTTTGATAATCTGTGGGCTTCATGTGTTGACTTTGGGTTTGAGCATGGAAGGATCTGATGAAATAACATCCATTGTACCTAAAAATCTGTGTACAAGTATAGACAATATAAAAAACAAATTTATAAAATCAATAGATTTGTTTCAAAAATTTAAAACACAAACTTTTTTATTAAAAAAAGATAATTCAATACCTGATTAGCAAGGTCTCCTTTTTTCTTTTCACCGTCTTCCTAATCAATATATGAATTATAATATCTATTACAATTATTTTATAACAAATTTAAAAACTAAATATAGGCATGATTATATTTAGAATATATAGATAGATAGATAGTTTTAGTTTTAGTTACAATAATATTTTAAATTAACTTAGAATAGAACAAATCTATAAATCATATCTATATTTTTTATATAAATCTTTTAGCAGATTAGATTTGTAAGTTTTTGTGTTCTCTTTAGTTCTCTAACATCCTCATAATAGATCATTTGTTTGTGGACTAGACTATGAAAGATGTTATATTTTCTTTAATTCACGGCCCTATTACTCTAATTATGAACTACTTAAGAGTATGAACTATTTAAGAGTGTGATCTGAAATGTTGATAAAGAAACTTACACAATCTAATTGAGAAACGAAGATCGACACTATGATCTAAAGTTTTGACCAAAAACCCAGAGAGTTTTATTTTGTCTTTCATTCTTTATTAGTCCCTTTTGTAAAGACAGGAGACTATAGTTTTTTTTCAGCTGCATTTTGATATTACTTGAGTTCTGAGAAATTGCACAAATTTCACTTATCCTATAGACTATCAAAATATTTCTATTAAATTGTATTTTATGTTTGTTATTTTTATTTTCCTGTTGATCGTACTCTTTTTTCCCGGTGGTTTTTTCATTTCTCCTTGCAAAATTTGGAAAAAATAAAATGGTGCTATGTAAATTTGGAAAAGTTGACAGTTACTTTCACAGCCCACGAGCCTAGTCTGTGAACTTACATTTTGCATACTCTAAGGCTCCGTTTGGTTGCTGGCATAGGAATAGAAAATTAGAATAGAAAAATGGAATGGGAATGGAAATGAGGAATGGGAATAGAAATAGGCAATTTCAATCATGTTTGGTGCACTTGGAATTCGATGGGAATATGTTAATCTATTGTTTGGTTGTACAAAAATAGAATAAGAATAAGGTTAAGTTTTGTATTTTTAAAAATATTTTTCCTAAATATTTTTTTAATTTATTATTTTTTTAGTTAATTCATTTTTATTTTCATTTTTTTAAACAAATAGATATAATTTTAAAAAATGTTATTAAAAAAAAAATTTAAAAATTTAACTAAAAAAATTCAAAAAAAAAAAAGTTAAAAAAAAAAATTCAAAAAAAATAAAAAATTCAAAAAAAAATAAAAAATATTTTTTAATGGAAAATCGGAATGGGAATGGAAATGGCCTATTCCAATAACAGATATTTTTTGGCATAGACATATGCTCATTTTAGGGGCAAAATTGGAATATGTCTTCCTATTCCCAATTCCAATTGAGCTTACCAAACAGCGAATATAAAACATATTCTAATTTCGTTTTCCTATTCCACTCATATTCCAGCAACCAAACGGGGCCTAAATATGTGGCATTGTGAGTTCATGCAAATTAATTGTTCTTGGGCAGTTATGTACAAATGTTGATCTTGGAAAATACATTGCTGCGAGCACAAGTATAAGAGGTGCCTCTGCTTTGTGGTGGATAAAGGATTAGGATTTTGATGGCTATTATATTTTCATAGTGGAATTTGCATGGATCTGCTCCAGTGACTCCATATGTATTTTGCTAATCTGAATGTCTTATGGAAGCTAAAACTATCAAACAATTTGTATGTGTTCCAATTCCCCTTTTCAGCACTATAATCACTTCAGCATTTTTATAATCCAGTGAGCTCTGTACAATTTTTGGATAAGTAATATTTTAAATCTCTTTTCTTTTATCCTATTTCATTTTCCAAGTTTAGATTTGTAGAGACTAGTTTGCGTTTATTATCAATTGTAGCATTTTATATGACAATTATAGTAACATATTTTAGGCCATTTTTCCCTTCTTATTCCATTTCTATAATGATAATAACCAGAGGAGTGCAACAAGAAATGACAAGTAAATTCCTGAAGCATTAACGAGCCAAAATGGAAACAATGTTAATTTTCATTTTCGTGATTCATGATAATTCTATAGGGAGATAGTTTACAATTTTTTATTTTATTTTTTTAAAAGGGGTAAACGCTTTGTCCTAGAGCTATGAATCAGTGAGACCACAAACGGGGGACCTCATCTCCATTAGATTTTGAACCTTGATGACAAAGATAACAACTTAACAACTTAATCATCATAATATGCCACTATTGACGGAAGATAGTTTACAATTTACTTAAATTAGAAAACATGAATTGAATGCCCCATGATATTATTCTGTTGACCGGGCAACTTGTATTCTTCAATATTTTCTATTTTTTGTGATAGCTGGGAAAATGTTGGCATGCCCGGTTGTTCACCAGAATTAATTAAATGCCACCAGATTTATTATAAAAGACCAATGTCTGAAGTGTGTTTTCTTTGAATCCTCCTTTGTTGGTTGCTTTTTATAGAAGAGCAGATTTATTGAACCTCTTGTTTGTTTCTTTGGCAGTGCACAACAACGAGGAAAAAAGACTAACTTTGGAGATCTTCAACTGGCTCTCCTTGAATCAAAATTTTAGGTATATTTTCAACAAATTTGGTTTATTCCGCATTTGGTTTCCAAATTAAATCAAAAGTGCGTTGGGAATTCATTTAGGATTGAATCATTATACCGAGCCTACCTATCAACCAAAAATTATTATATTACTTATTCTGATATACATGAAAACCTTTAAAACATCATAGTTTAATAGATATATCATAGATTAAATATATTTAACTATAATTGTATACATTTGTTTTTTTTTTTTTGTATTTGTCCAAATATATCAAATAGGAGTCTTATTTATGTATCATACTCTCAGTGTAAGACTCGTAGAAGTAGTTTCCTGCTAGCCTCCTCTTTAGTCTGTTTAGGCATTTCCATCTTGATTATTTATTGCTTAATGCATTGGCTCACTGCCCAGTAGTGCCCCCTGGTTCCTAAGGTTTACGAGGATCTATGATGGACGAGATGCACTAGATT
Source organism: Cupressus sempervirens (assembly GCA_028749045.1). Lineage (NCBI taxonomy): Eukaryota > Viridiplantae > Streptophyta > Pinopsida > Cupressales > Cupressaceae > Cupressus > Cupressus sempervirens. Next base: position 249,016,455 of record CM053792.1, on the reverse strand, counting down.
TTTCACCATTAGAAAGAATGACTATGAATTTCCTGAGATTTTTTAACAAGTACTTCTATGCTCCCAGTATCCTTTGCCTTTGATGTATAATTACTTTTAATGCAATTCCTCTACAGATTTAAGAGCTTGCTACATGGTAAAATATATCTAGTTTCCTAGATTTTATCCCCTCTCTTTCTCTTCAATGTCATCCTTGATCCCAGAACCATTAAAAAAGAGAAAAATTTGAATTTGTCGAGTTAGCATGGTCCTTACACTTTTTTTTGATATTCTCGAGTACTCTTCTGTCATGCCCAAAATTTACTGCAAAAATCCAACAATTTTTTTTTCCATCTTTTTATTATTATTTTTATTTCTCCTTATCATCCACCAATTTCTTAGTTCATGATTAAATAACTCAATGTGAATTTCCACGATTGAAATATGAACTAATTATAAACCTTTTTTTGAATTTTCCATTCATATCATGTTTTATTTGAAGGTCGATTCAACAATACATTCAACTAGGTAGCAAGGTACTTATCATAATCATTATCAAATAATCTAATCCTTACATTAAGGTTGTATTTAACCCATAATCAAGTAGTAAATTAATGTGTTTTCTAATTGTATATGTTAAATCATGGCCCCCTAAACATATTCACATTTACCTCTTATGATATACATCATTACAAGGCAATAGCAACTTCTTACATACATGGCAATATGAGGAGTTTAAGTAGGTTTTCTATATAGACTTTATATCCTTGTTAGGACAATATAGATATCTTACTAGTTTATCTCTCTTACTAGTATAAATGTATAATTGTATATTCTTAATGCATTGCTTATATATCCTTTTGTTTTTAGCTTTATGTATTTTATTATTAGTCTTATGTACACATCTCTTCACTAGTATCTATTAAGCAAAATAACAATCAACAATATACTCGTTGATGTGAATGACCATTCAAGTATTATAATTCTAATTCTTCAAAAATGTTGGGTAGACGAACTTGCTAATTAAAATAATTGTCTATCATACAATTAAATAACTTAATCAAATCTTTAATCTAAAAACAAATACCAATACTCAATTTTAAGTATACTATCATCTAATGGTAACATAATTCTAACTACCTTCATTTATTACGAAAATAAAAATTCTAACATTACCAAGACAATAATAATACATTTAATGACTAAAAATTTTAAACGTAATAATATTAATAAAATAAATTAATTAAATCTAATTCTAATGTGAACACACCGTTACAACACATTTTATTAACTTTTTTTAAAATAAGCATGACTAAGCCACTCATATTTAACATTATTATTTTCTAAATACTATCTACTACCCCTTAATCCTAACTACACATTCCACTACCCAATTTAAATTCAAATCCCCCTTTTCCCAAATTTGGATGATTTGGACATGGGGTCATGTGCTCCCTTCAATAATATTGCTAAGGCCACATTCTGAAAGGAAAACATGACAGCAAGTTAATCATAACAAAACCTACCTATGAATTCGCTCACCCATGTTTACTTTGCCCTCCACACTTTCCAACGCATGGTTCACATAGCTAGGCGTGAGGTGGTTGTTATGATGGAACCTTTTTAATATGTTTTGACAATAAACCTTTTGCCCTTTCCAAAGCATAGGCGACTAAGCAAGGAAGGTTCTGACTTGTGTCAGAAAGCTGGTCAACCTCAGCATCTTACTCACATGTGCCAAAGGAGGTGGGGATAAGGTGAGGACGCCAAGTGGGGACCACTGTCCGCTTGGGAAGTTTGGAACATGGTCTCCCTTCCCTATGCAAAATGGGCGCCTAGGTATGTTATGGATATATGTTAGTGCATTTATGTTTTCAAATCGTATTTATTTATTTTGTTTGTACTATGTTATTATTATATCATATGTGTCCCCTCTGAGAAATCACGTGACTTTTTTTTTTTGGAACAATTTTAGGAGACCTATTATTATTCATTTTATATTTTAACCTCTAAATTTATTGGCTCTTAGTATCAAAGCATATTCTTTTATTATTTTATTGACCTGTAATTGGAATGGGAATTAGTTGTCCCTCCCATACAATTTCCAGAGAGTAGAAGTGTAGCTACAGGATGGTTTTCACTATAAGTTTAACACATTGCTTTCCTTTCTCATATTCAGAGATCTTGTTTATTGATCTGATTTTGACCTCCTTACCAATTTTTAATTTGCAAGTTTTTTGTTACTAAGTCGTCTATCACATCTAAGGATCTATTTGAACTTGAAAGCAAATAAATTGATTTCCATGTATATGCAATAAACTATTAGAATAAAAAGAAACTTTCCTTTTATTGTATCTAATGCATGATATATGACTTCACAATTCAATCACCTATGTTTTCAAATTGAGCCAACCCTAACAATAAGGATCTACAACAATCATGAAATGCTTCTACCAATTTATTTATATACCAACATAAGGAAGAATGTCTCATTATTTAACCTTTCCGTATTATATCAAATCACAAAATATGAAACTTACAACAAGTTTACTCAATCTGCCTTGCATAGTTGATACTAGGATTATCCTACATAAAGTCCTTGTGAGGTTTGGCTTTAACTAACAAGAAAATTTCATATGTGCAGAAACTTGTGCATCAGATTTCAACATGTCTTCCTTCACAATCAATGTTTTCATACAAGAACATATTTCCATACAAGAACAACAGTATACAATTTTCTAATTGATTCCACACTCACAACTAATTACAATAGGAAGTAGCTTTTTTTCTCTTTTAACCACATTACCAACTGACATATTCCTTCCACAATTATCCAATGGAACAATGATGCCAAGGTGTTCTACTCTTCCATAACTCATGATCATTCCAAGCTTGTTTCCATTGCTCCCTTGAGCACAAAACCTGTAAATGCATCACAAATAAAAAACAAGGACCATGGGTGCTTTCCACCCAACCATAGGCCTCCATAGAGACCACCCCCATGCTAGGGGAACAAGGCTCGAACCAGGTTACACACATACATCAAAAAAAAATTTGCATGAAGACACAACACAAAACACAATCAACACCCTTCCAAGGCTTGCACAATGATTCACCATTGGAATCATAAAACATTGGGTGAAGGTGGGCTCTTCAAGGTGGAGAAATTCATAAATATCACATTGCCAATACATTTTTCCTCTCAAGGCCACCACAACATAAACAACATATTACCACTGCATTGCCTCTCAACGCTTTCAAAACAACCATCTTCTCCTCATCCACCAAACCTCCTTGTACCTCCCAAACAACAAGATTCATGGCCATGAAGGAGCCCATGCTCCATAATAACAACCTCATCATGAGGTAAAAACAAAATTTTCTTTCTCACCTACAATGTCAAGCCCAACTTATGCCCTTCACCCAATGCTTCTCTGCCCTCCCAAGGGTGAGTGAAGCCTTCACACCCATAATCACAATCAACACTCACATTCAAACAAGAACAACAAAAAAACAAATGAAGAACAACAAAACAAAACCAAGAAAGGATCTCCAAAAGCACAAAACACATTCACTTTCCATTCCAACAAAAACAAAACCAAGAGGGTGAAACAAGAAATTTACAAGAACATCACACATTCTCACATTGTCACAATACATAATCAATGCTCATAGTGCAACAAGAACACCACACTTTCACACAGTACCCAAAAATCTATATCACAAGATTTACAATGCAAATGCATACTCTATTAATGAACTCTCACACTTGCAGATTTGTTTAACCATGCTAAAAGCAAGAAATGAGAAAGAAACAAGTTTTGAGACACCAACCTTGGTCCAAGCTATGGTAAGGATAGTTGTAGTAGAGCTCCCTTAATCTCCCTCCAAAACCTAACAGTCTCTAAAATTAGAGAGTGGGTAGACACCCCACTAGTTTGGCCAAGACCCTCTAATAAAGCCTTCTCACTAACTTATTTTAGCAAAAACACTAAGCCACTACTTCTTACAAACTTGTCTCCTCTAACTTTTCTATTTTTGACTAAGTGGGAACATGGATATGACAACTCCAAATTCGAATTGATGGAAGAATGCATGGGTAAAGGGGCCCTCTAGACTGCTTAGGCACTCACATGGTCAAAAATAGGTTCCTAACTTGATATACTATCACATGGCTATCTTATTCTCACATAAAAGACACTTTGGGACCACCTAATGACCCCTAAAAACCCTAGCCAAGTACAAATTCGAATTTCTTTTGATTGAGACTCCTCATGGCATTTTTCTATGTGAGGTTAACTTAGGTACTACATTGGGGTTAGGTCTAGGTTAGGTTACTTCTTACCAAACCCTGAATGACATGGCATCTCCACATGGACAACACAAGTGTCAAATGACACACACAGAACAACACATTGCATTAAAAGTTACTTGACTCCAATAATACATGAACTAAGATATTACACACATACCTTTCACATACATGAAATAAAACACATTACAATGAGGTCTGAATCTTTTCCACTGATTCAACCTTGGCTATGTCATGTTGTAGTAGTTTGAGCCTTAATTCCCCGTTAATCCCATGGTCAAATTCCTGCATACTAAACTCAAGCATCAGTAGTCCAAGAAAATCATGTAAAGAATAAGTACATAAGTGAAATAATCATTATCTCATTCAACATTAAACTTGCATATATTTCATCATCTCAAATTAACTTTCCCTTTCTTAATCATTTCAAATATAACCTTCAAAATATTAAAATATCAAAACTTACATATCACATTCGACATTTGAGTTCCATACTTCATTATTTTTAATTAAATTACTTTTTGCTAGTAATTTCCATGTAAAATGATCAAAATACTATAACATCAAACTTTACTTATCATAACATGGTCAATTTAATATTTTGAATAGCTTCATAGTCTATTTTTACCATTGTGACAAGATGTTGAATCCACAACTATTGAATCCCTAGGTATGCGGGTTAGGTCTCAATACATAACAAAATTTATCTTTTAACTCTAATTTCAACTTTAAACATTACATTCTTACATTACAAGCATTTCTACCATTCAATTTCTATTAAAGCAATGTCAATAGCTTAAAACATGAATAGGATCATTAAATGCATCAATTAGGTCATACTATGCAGAAGTAATTGTGAATCATCAAAACGCAGATATTAAAATGACATAACCCTACAGTCTCAAAAGTGTATCAAAACATAGGATTAGAATCACCGTAATGCAATTATCTCATTGGTACTATGACGGATCGGGTGAGGCCTCACATCTTCTGTACAGAGAAGATCCATCGGACAAGCTCAAAGTGAACTATATTATTTTAACTTCAAAAGCATTTAAATATCAGATTAATTAGTTTTTCATCTACCTCCAGGCAAGCTCATCCCATTAAACTTATTAGAATAACCCATTGTTCTCAACTAAGTTTTCATAATGCAAATGTCATTAATTATTATAATTGATTTTCTTACTTTATTATTATAATTGATTTTCTTACTTTAGGAGGCCTCTTGGGGAGTCATATATGACTGAAATATTTTGGGTGTCTGCAAATATTCACTTACCTTATTTACCTTTAACATCATGCACATGCACATTTAGAGTCAAACCCTACAAGTATACTTCATGTTACAATCATTTATTGAAATTTGAAACACTTTTGGTAGCTATAGTTTTCAGTTCAACCAATGTAGATTAATCATTAGCAAGGGCTGCCATATTATTTCAATTAGTGCTGATACACAATTAAGATGTATCATGGTATTATACATAAACGAAGTTTTGGCTTTTTCAAAGATGGGAAGTCAAAACTTCAGTACATCATCTGGTGTAAAGACTGCCCCTACAAAACCAATGCCACATCAGCAATCTTCATAAGATGCAAAAAATTCAACGAGAGTCAGTCTTTTGAATATTGGTCAGTCAACATTAGTTGATTAACTATCATTAACTTCAACAAAAATGATACATATACATATATGCTCAAATCTAAAAGAAACCATAATTTTGTTACCATAATACCAAGATGTACCGATTATGTCGACCATGTTGACAGGAGTTCAAGAACCTGTCTAGGAACACAAGGGTGAGAATATTGTAGAAGTGTTTTACCACCCTACTACGAAGCTATGAAGCTTCCCTAGAATCTTTCCTAACATGAAAGATACCCAACCCGACATCAAGGAAATTTTAAACAAGCAAAACTAGGAGAAGAGCAATGGAATGTGTGGCAATAAGTGTTAGATTGCACAAGTGTCAAAAAACATAGTTTGAAAATATAACATGAATATCTTTTCCTTAGTTATCATCCTCTCTTCATGATCAAGTACTTTAAAATATACATGACTTATTCAAATGAGGAGTTTCATGATATTTCGTATGCATACCCATTACTGTACAATGGATAAGAAACTTAATAACCATTAACTTACATCAATCAATCGTATCATTTAACTATAACTCCTTTACATCTAGCATCCTTCTGATATCAACATGAAAACCCACTCATGCAATGTAAGAAACAAAAGAATGTAATTTCAGTAAACAATATTCTATGTGAACTAATAAGCATGAAAAGATCAACTATTTTCATGTTCTCAAGGAGTCTTATTATTCATAAGGAGATAGGAACAACCATAATACATATTGCTTCTATGCGAATAAAATTTGATATCCATTTATACATAGGATTGACTTTAGACACTTCATTATACATTAGTTTTAGCAACACTTAGGACACACCTTACTGCATTTCATGAAATTCCTATCCGTATGTGATTTAGAACATAAACTTGTTGGCCAATATGAGATACTAGAGTCAAGATGTTTGACACACCCATTATCCTTAGGTAAGTGTGACCATTCATTAAACAATGTGATAGATTCTACATTAACTCGAAGTCAATTCATTTCTTATACAACTTGAAGTATAAATGTAACATTGATATTGGTAAGTATAATAACAATATAATTCCCTCCCAAATTCACAACCTTCTCAAGGTGATCTTTATCCTTTACTATAACACAATAAATGTAGTCAACTACAATAAGCATAACCATATAAGTAAAGGGATGCAATCATCTATGTTCAACATATAAAAACAATATAGGAAATGAACTCATTTAAGAAGATTTATTTTTTATTTATTTTTTTCCATTTTGTTCAGTTGTGGAAAATTTGGTTGTGACATCTAGCCATTGAGTTGTACATTTCAGCCACAACAATCATCATTCTTGATAAAAATAAGAGTGGCTAGCCCATGACAGACAAGATGGCATACTAATTCCTGAGCCACCTTGCTTTTAACCAATTTTGTAAAAATCCACTGAAGAGGGTTTTCTTCATATTGGGAAAATTCTACTCAATTCAGTATCAAACATTCTAGAATGTCATAAAAGTTACTATGCAGTAGGAATTCCAATTTGTATGCATTTGTTTATTTCATCTCTTTCTTTCTTGAATTAGATTAGGGGGTTTACCATTCGAAACCCACTACGGAGATTTGATGAAATTGTAGAGTGAAGGGACATGCGGATTTGTTGTGTGGGAACAATTCTTGTTTATATAATCATTTCAAATATTAATTTATCATATTGGTTGGAAACTAGTTTTTACGAATGTAAATTCAATTTAAAATTTTGTGTTCTATTGTATTTCATCTTGATTGGGGTTGGTGTTCAATCTATCATAGTCTAAATTTGAGAAAGAGTTGATGTCATTTTCTATTCTTTTTGAGGAATGAATAGTGATCTTCACAATGAAGATTTATGTATTCTACATTGTATATTATATGCATGATTTCCATGGATTGCGTGGAAGATTTTTTCCATGAAACAATAGAAATTAATGAGAGAAATTCAAGCCTGGATGGATGAAGCCTCAAGTCATTTCATATTAAAGTTCGATTGACTAAAATTCTAACTAGGAGTACTTGTTATTTTGGATAATTATTAATTTATCTGTATTGTTACTCTACTCAAATTAATAAGGAATTTCTTCATCACCATTTTACATTATGGTTTGGAGATCTAGTGATAATCTACCATAAAAAATCACTTCTTCCAATTCAAAATGCTTCTGTTGGACAGACAATTGGCAATTTGTTTTATTAGTACAAATGATAAATAGAGATCTAAGCTTTCTTTAATATTTATATAATTTTAATATCTATTTCTTGTATACAATACAATAATTATAAGTTGTAATGGGCATCATGGAAATGCTCAAGAACTAAACCAATTGCTGAAAGCGATTTAAATGTCTTTGCATAGGTTTCAATCCACACAACATGAGCAAGAAGAAATTTATGCAAATTGAAGACTGAACCGCTGCTAAAATAATATTAGTTCTCACAATGATAAAATCAAGTACATAGCAATGTGTTCCAAAGGCCAAACCCAAGGGAATGATGTCTAAAATGTTACAAGAGAGGATGAATGTCCTCTAATGCCAAGAAAGATATGTGACTTACACATCCAAGCTCTTGTCAAATGCAATTCACAATCATCCTATGCTCAACAATGACTCTCCCACCTCTATTTATACTTTTCCTACACCCTTCTAGAAGGAAATCAAATATTAATTAATTGCAAGCACTAGAAGCTCCCCCTTTCAATAATTAATGCACTCTCTAGAAACTCCTCCCTTGCAATACAATAATTAATTGTGCTTCTTGAAAATTAAATTATTAGAGGCTTCCCCCTTTCCAATAATTAATACACACTCTAGAAGCTTCTCCCTTATAATACAATAATTAATTAAATTAATTAAATATAAAGTCACCTTTTAATTTTTAATTTATTTAATAACTTTATAAGAAATTAATTTAATTTCCTCTTATGCTCCCCTTAGCCTTTGGAGAACGTGAAGGCTAAAAGATGGGGTCATTACAGTTTGCCATCCTTGAAATTGCTTGTCCTCAAGCAATCTCAGTCCTATTTGTTGTAGCACCTACTCAATCTCCCAAGTAGCATCTTCCTCTGGCAAATATCTCCATTTAACTAAATATTCTTTAATCAACCTACTTCGCAGAGTCCTTTCCCTAGTATCTAGAATAGCCTCAAAAATTAATACAAGCTTTCTCTCCTCATCTAATGGTGGTAATTCTATTGAAGGCACAACTCTCTAATCGATGGCTTTCTTAAGCCTTGACACATGAAACACATTATGCACCTGACTACCCTCTAGAAGCTCAATCTCATAAGCAACCTCACCCACCTTACGAATCACTCTGTAGGGGCCATAAAACCTAGGCTTCAACTTCTTTGCTCCACTTTTCTTGAGTGATGACTATCTGTATGGTTGTAGCCTCAGGTAAACCATATCCCCAACCTCGAAACTATGCTCTATCTAGTGTTGGTCAGCATACAATTTTTGCTAATTTTGGGCTAGTTGTATATTCTCCTTGAGCACCCTCAAAATATCCTAACAATCCTGCAAGAGGTGTTTTTCTTTGGGCACTCTACTATCGCCCAAAACTAGATCCATGAAACTAGGTGCTTCATAACCGTATAGTGCCATGAATGGAGTCATCTTGATGGACATATGATAAGTGGTGTTATAACAATACTCTCCCATATGTAGCCATTTGACCCAAGCCCTCTGTTGTGTAGTCACATAGTTCCTTAGATATCCTTCCACCCATTTATTCACAATCTCTATTTGCCCATCTGTCTGTGGATGATAACTAGTGCTAGGTGTAAGATCTGTACCACACAACCTAAATAATTCCTACCAAAAAGTACTCATAAATTTATTGTCCTGATCACTGACAATGAAACTAGGTAGCCCATGTAACCTGAATATCTCTTTGAAGAAAAGATTGGCCACATGTGCTACTATGTAAGTGGATGGAATAGCAAAGAAGTGAGCAAACTTCGTCATCCGGTCAACTATCACATAGATGCAATCTTTCCCCTGTACTCATGGTAACCCAGTGATGAAGTCCATAGAAATACTTTCCCATTTCCTATCTAGAATGAGCAAAGGTTGTAACAACCCTGCAAGATATGTGTGCTCTCCCTTATTCTGCTAAGAAATTGCACACTCCCTAACATGCTTCTGAACATCATCCTTGAGCCCTTTCCATGTGAACCATTCATGGATCTGCCTATAGGTCTTAAAGACCCTTGGATGTCTAGCTATAGGTGCATCATGAAATGCCTTCCGTATTACCTCCCTAAACTGTGATGAAGGAATCAAATATATCCTACCCTGAAACTTAATCAATCCGTCCATCACTATATAACGATCATCATGTATGGTGCCTACAATTACTCCAGAAGCCCAAGTGTCCCTCGCATACTCTTCTATGATCTTATTTCTCCAATCTCTTATAATCTCAGTTAGAGCACAAATATGAGGTCTCCTAGATAAAGCATCTACCACCACATTCTTCTTACCTTTGACAAACTCAATGTCAAAGTCATAGGCTTGTAACTTTGTAATCCACTTGTGTTGTCTATCATTCAAATCATGTGGGCTGATGAAGTATTTGATGCTATTGTGATCTGTTTTGATAACAAACTTTCCCCCAACTAGGTAGGACTGAAACTTAGCCAAGGCATGCATTATAGCCAACATCTCTAGATCATAGATGGAATAGCTCCTCTCCACTCCATGGAGCTTCCTGCTCTCAAAAACAATGGGATGCTTCTCTTGCATCAAGACCACCCCAATCCCATCTCCTAATGCATCACAATGAAGCTCAAATGGCTTTGTGAAATTTGGTAGAGCTAGTACTGGACATGATGACATCACCTTCTTGAAATGATCAAAGCTTCTTTAAGCTACCTCTATCCATGTGAAGGCCCCTTTCCTAGTAAGTTATGTCAAGGGTGCAGCGATCTATGAAAATCTTTTAACAAATCTCCTATAAAATTCGTAGAGACCAAGGAATCCCTTAAGTTGTGTAAGATTTGTAGGAGTAGGCCAATCAAAAATAGTGCCCCTAATCATTTTAGGATCTACCCAAACTCCATCTGTGCTGATGATATGCCCAAGGTATAGTAACTCAGTCATCCCAAACTTGCACTTAGATTCCTTGGTATACAGTGACTCTTTCTCCAAAGTGGACAACACCATCTCAAGATGTTGTAAATGCTCCTCCCAAGTCTTACTAAAAACTAAAATGTCATCAAAGAAAATCAAGACAAATCTCCTAAGCTGCTCCCTGAATACCTGATTCATGCAACTCTGGAATGTAGTAGGGGCATTGGTTAGCCCAAATGGCATAACCAAAAACTCAAAGTGGCCATAGTGACACCAGAAAGTTATCTTCTCAATGTCCTCCTCCCTCATCCTAATCTGATGATACCCTGACCATAGACCAATCTTTGTAAAAAAGCATGCACCATGTAACTCATCAATCAGCTCATCTATTCATGGGATGGGATATCTATTCTTAATGGTCTTCTTATTTAATGCCCTGTAATCGATGCACATGTGCATCGTCCCATTCTTCTTCTTTACCAACACTACTACTGAAGAAAAGGGGCTCTTACTAGGCCTAATATGCCCTATTTCCAACAACTCCTTAATTGCCTTCTCTATCTCATCTTTATGTTTCTTAGGATGATGATAGGGATTAATCATGATTAGTTTGGCTCCCTCCTTGAGTTCAATACATGCTCTATCCCCCTGTCAGGAGGAACCCCATGTAGAATCTCGCCAAATATCTTAGTGTGCCTATCAAGTATCTTCTAGATATCTGGTGGATGACTCTTCACCTATGGCTCTTGTGAAATTGGTATAGTGAAACATTCTGTTACCCACTCTGTTATTATGCCAAAAAAGTCTTTGCATTCTCCTCAGGGAAACTACTCTGCAACTCCCATCTAAAAGTCCTCTAAGTACAAAAATTCTTCCCTCATGCTAAAACTTCATCTCCAATTTTTCTAGGTTAAGTGTGAACTCTACTAGCGAGGCCATCCATATCATGTCAAGGATGACATCATAATCCCCCATGTCTACCACATAGAACTCATCTTCCAACTCATAGCCATCTCCAAACCTAATGTGAAGATTATATATCTTCTGAGTGCATAATAGTTTGTCACCATTAGCTACCATGACTCTAAATCCAGCGTGCTCCTTGGTATATAGACCTCTCTTGGCTACCAATTGTGCATCTATAAAATTATGTGTAGCCCCAGTGTCAATGAGTGAAATCACTTTCTGCCCTTGGATAGTACCCCTGACCTTAAATGTGATTGCCTTCTAAGCCCCCATTAATCATGCTAATGACTTCTCGTCCTTAGGAATGCTGCTCTCCTCTGTAGTGCTATCCTCATCTGAATCATAGTGTTGATCCTCCCTCTCTGGCTATGACTCTTTTGCTGAGAAATACTCCATTTGATTTGTCTTAGCCTTGAGAGGACACTTATGAGATAAATACCAAGGCTCTCTATAATGAAGACATAACATCTTTCTTAAATCATTCAAGGTCTTATTATCCAACTTATCTCTTTTTGGCTGAGCATCCTTGTGCAAAAAAAAATTTTGTCCTTCTTCTTGTCCTTTTTAATATAAGAATCCCTATTCTGAAATCTGCTCCTTAATGAAGAGGGTGCTAAATCATGAGCCTTTTTAGTGGCCTCCTACAATGTAGCTAGGTCATGCCCCTTGACCCAACCTCGCAAGGGTTCTGAGAGTCCATCCATAAACAACACTACCAACCTCCTTTCTAAAATATTTGTGACCAACACAGCTAACCTCTAAAACTCACTAATAAATTTCTCAACTAATCCCCACTGCTTGAGTTGTGCCAACTCCTTAAACTGTAATTCGAGATCCCTGGTATCAAATCTCTCTATGAGCTTCTTAGTGAACTCCTCATAAGATGTGATCTAATTATGCCCCAAAGTTACCATGCCATGGTTCCACCACTCATGTGCCTGTCCATCCAAGTGAATAGTCGCATACTTTATAGCCTCCTCTTTAGGCATAGGATTCAGCTGCAAGTATGTATCCATCTTCTGCACCCAAGCTCGTGCAGTCATCTTCCCTGAAGCATCATAATAAGGTAAAGAAAGTTTCCCAACTTTCTTTCTTAGCTCAAGGTTTTGACTTCTTCCTCCTAATCTAGGCATGTGTCTCATCCTCAAGTCCAAGTAATCTGTGAGAGGTCCACCTGAAACTCTAGTCCACTGGCCTCCCAATCCCTCCTGAATTGATCTTGTAACTTCATAATCTATGGTTCATTAATTGATTGAACTGGATCTATGGGTGGGAAGGTGGGTAGAAGAGGTCTCAAGCTGGCTATTCAAGTTGGGCGTGCAACATGTCTAAAGTTATCAGCCTCATTCCCATTTTTGTCATGTCCATTATTACCATTAATGTTGCCTCGGCCAACATTATCATTGCTCTTATTATTGTTATTTCCATTGTTGGCATCACCTAGATTAATATTGATGCCCATCTATCTAGCCATTAGCTACAACATCATATCCATTCACCTATTTTGCCCCTGAAATGTATCCAGTAACCTAAACATTACATTTTCTTGATCTAGACCAGTATTCCTATCATCTTAGTCACCCATACTGTTGTCTTGTTCAAAGAATATCTCCTCTATATTTGTATGATTAGATTGTATGTCCCTCTGCGCAAATGAACTACCCTGTTCATTCTGCAAGTCTAAACTCCTACTTTGTCTTGCTCTGGTATTGTGAAAATTATAAAGCCCTTGTTGCATGCTCAAATATAGATGCTAAAGATCTCCACAGGATGGAAGTGTTGGCTCCTGATTTAACAGTTTTGAAAATGACCAAGAAACCAGACAAATGTATCTAAGACTAGAAATTTCCTATGATGGATACACCTGACTATAGTCTTGGCATAAGGCATAACTCCTTCTTCACTTTAGGCTCTGCAAGACCTAAGTGGGTTAACCTTGAGGTTATGAGATATGGTACCAGTGCATTTAAAACATAAATCTAAACCTATTAATAGAAGATGAAAACCCTTATTTCTCTTAATAACTTATGCAATGACACAAATCTATAGTAGTTGAATGCAAATCTATGACGTTCATAAGCTGAGTGAGGGTTGATTCCTTTCAGCCCACTACAAGACATGAAAAACTGAATTTATTTGAATAAAAGATTTTGAATTCAACAAAAACCCCTAATATGCAGTAGCATGAACAAGTGATCCTGTAAACGATCAATTTCTTATCTATTGGGCAATTCCATAAATTAATCACATACATATAGATATCTAAGACTTATTTATATCTTCAAATATACGATCTATCCATTCACCTTGTAAATAGACATCCATGTTCACTCTGAATCTCATTCTTACATGATATCCTTCTCAATAAACTTGCAACCCTATTGATTTCCTAAAGCATTTACATAACTCCTTGAGTCACAAGCAACAATAAAAGAACATACAGCCTTAAGGGACTGCAACTATGACCTAAGCTCTTTGTTCAAAGATCATAAAACATTGAAAATTCACTGAGACTGGAGATGAGAATCAAAATGAAACTAATGAAATTCTTTCTCCTTTGTATTCATTTCCTTGAAATAATACATTTATATGCATGCAATCATTACATAGAAACACTTAAAAGACCTGAACTATCTGTATTCTCTTCATTTCTACTATTCATACAAGGGAAATTGCTGAAAAATATGTGGTATCATAGTATGGGAACACATCAAAACTAGATCCAAAACATGGTATCACAGCAGTGACTAGTCTTTTTCCAAAGACTAGAACCAACTGGTTTCTCAGTGACAAAGACTAGAGCCCTTACAAAAGAGAAAGAAAAGAAAGATATAGGAAAAGAGAATTCCCGGATCTGATTTGAACATGACATCTATCCACTTGGAAAACCTTCTCAACAAGTTAAAGACATCCTTCAAATATTTTCTTTCAACTTACAGATCAAATCTTCAACCAATTATGCCTCCAAAAGCACAAAATATCTAAAATATATGATTGAGCAAATAACTAATTTGATACTTGATCTGGAATGGCAAAATTTGGTTAAAATGAACTCAAAAAGGGGTAAAAACATTTCTAGAATTCATTTTAAGCATCAAAAAATATCAATATATATTCCCCAACTGATTCTGACATCCCATGATGAATTCTACCCCTTTTAATGAGAATGCCCCAAAAATTGCAAATCTACTTACAGAGTGTGCCGGTGAAGACTTGTGCATAATATGACCTCAAAAATGGATAGTTCAGCTTCTCCCAGTTCCAACGGTATACTGCACTATCTATTTTTGATAAAAATCACCCCTGTTATGGCTACTTGAAAATCAAGCTCCTGGACTATATCAGAGCTTTAAAATGAAAAATTAAAAAATTTATGTAGTTTGAACTATATAAAACTTCAAATTTATTTGAATTTTTCATTTGTGCGTTTGGAGCATCTCAATTTCCATATTTCACTTTTACTTCTACCCCTTGCCACTTGTCGAAATCTGACTGACTGTGCAAGATTTGAGATATTTTAAATTAATTAATATTTTAATATTTTTTTATTTTTTTAAATTTCTTCCCTGTAGCCTTGGAGGCTCCATTCATCAAGCTTCACACTCATACGCTTTTAATGAAGATATTAATATTTTATTTATCTCTCATATCTCGTAGCCCCAGAACCTTCATGTTTTATCTTCACGCTCATACGAGCTTTAGGTGCCTTTACGTTCACACACCTAAGCGTAACCCAGGAGCCTTCAAAATTTTGGTTTACACCTATATGGGCAGCTTTCCCTGTAGCATCGAGAAGCTTTAACATATCAACCTTCGACCTTACGTGTTGAGCGTAAGCTCAAAGAAGCATTAAATTCACCTTACGCTCATACGGTGAGCTTGGTCTTATGCATTGAATGTCAAAATATTGCTTTTGACCCCGCAAGCATGACAGGTGGGCCCCTCCACAGGCCACGGCTTCAAAAGCAGTTCTCTTTTAAGAAAACATAGCTATTGCTTGCGATGCTATTTAAACATTGCAAACCCTTTGATATCCCCAATGTGGGATAATTTACTCTAACTGTCTCTTTGGCTACCTGCGGGCTTCCTTGCCCCTGCCACTTGGTGGCTTTCTTTGCAAACATATGCTCTACTTTCTTCACAGCAGCATAGTCCTTATCCTCAAAGGCCTGGGCTCTTTTCTCATAACGTAGGAGTGCCTTTTTAATGGCATGATCTGCTCCTTTAACGTGATGTTTCATCCTTACACAGATGTCTACTCTCCTTATTGCTCGATTTGCCATGCTCACACATTTTTTCCTTGTTAATGCTTAGAGGTTCTGTTGTTTAATGCATGTGGATTCCTTATTAATGAGAATTTTTATCCTTTGCTGTTTTGGTTCCTCTGAAATCCCTTGCGCCCTTTTTTATAAAACATACTACGCCTTCTCTTGTTTCTTCTCACGTGGGTTGTGCCCTTCCACCTGCGAGATTCTTGGCTTCATCGACTTCTTTCTTTACATGAGGCTCCCTCTTTGAATTGTTGTTCTACCTTGGACATACTTGCATTTTTAAATGCATGGATGCTTCTTCAAACATTTGTGTTGCCTTGAAAGCTGTCTTTTCTGGCGTGTTCCAATTTCTTTTAGATTGGTGGCCCATTTTGACGTGCTCCCCTGCCTTCTTGCCTTTAAAACTTTTGCACTGGTTTTCCTTTAAAAAATGTGTGGACTCTAAAGCTCCCTAATGCAATAGCTTCCTTTCATGTCGCCCCTTTCCAAGACTCCCTTTCTCTAGATGTGGTGCTTGTTCAAAGTGTGGGATGCTGCATCTTTGGCTGTGTGGCTTGTTTAAATCTGATGCTCTCTTTGGCGCTAGGCATCTTTTTAAAGACTACAAGCCTTGCTTTTAGTGCTCCTCTTCCTCCATGATAAAGTGATTGTCTTCCATGGCATTTTGTAATCTGCAACTCATAACGTTGATACAGCTTTATTTAGAAAGGAGTGAGTGTCCTCTGCGCATTTCATTTGGAGCTTGTTCTTTGAAAGTGCGGCTTTACTATTCATCTTGCCTACAACTCGCGTGGAGCTTTCTTTTCATTTGTTGTGTGAGTGATGTCTTCTTCTTTTTTATGGCAATCATTGAGCACTTTCTACTTTCATTGATACACAACTAATGCATGATAACCACTCTTTGAAATGTCATCATTACACGCTATCAAAATGATTCATGGGGGTCTCTGTCGTTACTGCCATTTGCATCTCCTTCAAACTTTATAAAATTTCTTAACAAACACCAATTTATTTGCAATCATGTTAACCATAAGACAATGTCCCATGGAGGCTGCTTGCTAGATTTTTCCTAAATATATGTTGGTAACCACTCTGAAGTAACCTCTCAGGGGCATTTTATCAAACAACTGAGCATAAAACACATTGGCACCTTGTTAAACAATCCACATTCTTACTTCTCGACGAATCTTCTTAATGAGGCTCTGTTAAGAAATACTTGGTCTAACAAAGGCTCCATCTTTGCAGAGATCCACAACTAAGAAAGAGAATAACCACAAATTCTATGGGGAATGTCTTTTCATCTTGCACACATGTCAATCAAATTCTCTATAGTAGAAGCCTCTGAGAATAATTTCTAGCCATCACATGCAGGTTGACATCAATGCATTATTTCATCCTTCTCAATACTTCCAATTAAATTTTCTCAATATTTCCTCCATCAAATCATTAATGAACTAGTTCTTTTGCAGACCAACTTTACTACAAGCATATTTATAACAATTCAACAATCCAAAAGATTTGATATTCTGTGAGTATCATCAATCATATTGGTAGTGTGTACTTGGTGTTACATGTGAGGTCCTTCATCAGATGGACCTCAGAATATAGGCATTGTAAGTCTCCATAACCTTCGGAGACCTCTTCTGATTTTCACTTGGTTTCAAGCAACCTCCATATCCTCTAATAAATCGTGCCCTGTTCTCATAAGCTGTAGCTTCTAATCATTATTACCTACTCTTGATCATTTTAATAATAGACCTAAAGATTGAGATGATTCACAACTAAAAACACATCTTACCATTCTCAGATGGAAAACCATTTTCAATGAGCTCTCTTCCTTTTAAAAATTTTAAAAATCCAAATGTCTTATTGATCAGACGGAATTAGTTAGCCTCAAAGTGGGTCCGGCTAAAAAAAATTTATTTTCGGACAACTGACATGTCAAACTGATCCATTGATTGCCTGATACTGATTGGAATCAAGTTCGACAATCGATCAATCAATCAAAACTCATTTTACCAAGGATCTGCAAACTATCAACTTTGTGCCAGGAGGTCCTTTGACTGGCCTTAAAAACTAATGTAAACACCTGACTGGGCTCTAAAATCTGACCCACTAACTCTTTGCTCCGCACTCTTGCACCCTGTTGAATCTCGTACCATGACAAATTCAGGGTCAAAAGATATTCGCTGTCAAAGTTGACCTTTCACAACTTCATGCAAGAAAACATGTCAGAAAACACTAACTTGGGTTCGAAATTGGCTTCAAAAATTGGGCAAACTGACATGTGTGAGAATGAAAACTGGGATGTTGGTTCTCTGTCATGAGAAGAGTATGGATTTAAGATCTAGGCTCATGACGAATAATTGGGTGCATTTGGCGAGTGGTCAAAGTGAGCTACCTAGATTTGCTGACTAGAAACAATGACAAGATAACAATTTTTGCACATGGAATGGACCTAGAAAAGTGTGCATATGGATTCGTCATGACTTGCAAACTAACACACTTGGAGTATTTTCAGAGGATAGCATAATGGTACAATCCATTTGATCTTACCAATCATGGATCTCAAGTTATAACATCCCGAACAAGGGGCCTAACCAATCTACAAATACTGACACCAGTAAAACTTTAGAAATTCTATTTGGAATCGCATTTGAAAACTGATCAAACGGATTCGTCAAGAGCTGAAACTTGAAACATGACAAGTCTCTGACGTCTACAATGCAACAAAAAAGGAATTTTAGCATTTAGGTCAACTAGTCAAAAGTTATAATATGTCAAACAAGGCTTTCCAGAATTCAGAATTAATTGCAAAAGCATGAAAACAGTAACTGACCAACTTTGAGGGATTCAAAACCTAGACAAATGGACTCAAAATGACTCGAAATCTAAAACAGAGGTTTTCAAATATGGACACTAAACACTCCCAAAGTGGTGAGTCATGAAACATTTTTGGGTGCGAGATATTCAATCACAAACACAGCCTCCTGTCGATGTTTGACACTTAGGTGAAAATGCAAAAATGACACCAGCTCAAAACAGGACTTCACGGAATGGCTCAAAATGTCAATTTAGCTTCATGGAATGCTTAGACAAGCTAAATGGAAGGTGCTAGAAATATTAAACACCTTAGGGGCCCCAAAGGTACAACCAGGTACATGCGCATTTATAGGCATTCATAGGGCTTGATTTGACTCAAAATTTGAAAAAAAGGCTCAAAATGGGAATGCAATTTTGAGCGCCAACTGGAAGGACTTATAGCTCTGATACCACTATAATGGGCACCCTAGAAATGCCCAAGAACTAAACCAATTGTTGAAAGTGATTTAAATGTCTTTGCATAGGTTTCAATCCACACAACATGAGCAAGAAGGAATTTATGCAAATTGAAGACTGAGTCGTTGCTGAAATAATATTAGTTCTCACAATGATAAAATCAAGTACATAGCAATGTATTCCAAAGGCCAAACCCCAAGGGAATGACATCTAGAATGTTACAAGAGAGGATGAACGTCCTCTAATACCAAGAAAGATATGTGACTCACACATCCAACTCTTATCAGATGCAATTCACAATCATCCTATACTCAACAATAACTCTCCCATCTCTATTTATACTTTTCCTACACCCTTCTAGAAGGAAATCAAATATTAATTAATTGCTAGTACTAGAAGCTTCCCCCTTCTAATAATTAATGCACTCTTTAGAAACTCCTCCCTTGCAATACAAAAATTAATTGTGCTTTTAGAAAATTAAATTACTAGAGGCTTCCCCCTTTCCAATAATTAATACACACTCTAAAAGTTTCTCCCTTATAATACAATAATTAATTAAATTAATCAAATATAAAGTCACCTTTTATTTTTTAATTTATTTAATGACTTTATAAGAAATTAATTTAATTTCCTCTTATGCTTCACTTAGCTTTTGGAGAACGTGAAGACTAAAAGATAGAATCATTACATAAATTGTCACCAATAATAATGTTATTAAGATTTTATATGATAATTATAGTAATATGTATTTTTGTCATTTTACTGCTTCTTATTGTATTTATATCATGATAATATATCTGAAACTTTCTAGATTATCTTGAATGGTGTTGCTAGTAGCCTAAGTGGTATCCTTGTATATATATTTAAAACTTACAGTTCATCATCTAATTCATTAACTAAGTCAAGGGTTTTTGCCAATTTTGAAAATTTGGTTGTCTCATTTTAAAATTTGGTTGCAACAGCTATTGGTCAGATTAAAACTTAGTAGATGGATTTCCATTTTGTCAGTTAAATATCAGGGGAGTAGAACAAGAAACAACCAAGGAAATTCCTAAAGGATTAACCGGCCAAAATGTAAATTGTCTTTTTACCAGTTTTGTGATTGGTTTTAATTCGATGGAGAGATGTTTACAATTTTCTTAAATTTGAAAACATGAATTGTATGGCCCTACGATATTATTCTGGGCAACTTGCGTTGCTTAGTATAATTTGTTTTTGTGACAACTATGATAATGTTGGCATGCTCAGTTATTTGCGGGTATTAATCAAATGCAACCAGATTTATTATAAAAGGTTGATGTGTTAAGTGTGTTTTTTTCAATCTTCTTTGTTGGTTGTTTTTTATGCAAGTATAGGTACTACTGTAGGCTAAGAATTATTGGGATACTTTTTAGATTTTATGTTTTAACTAGTTATTAAATTGTTTTATGTTTTAACTAGTTATTAAATTGTTTTATTTGTACAACTTAAAAATTAATTGATTTTTTTAAAAAATTATTGAAGTAATATGTTGCATAGCATAGATGCATGATTGTTAACATTACAAATTTAAGAATTTAGTTTTCTAAGTTTTGATTAGTTGAATCCATTTAGCTCTTATATTGGCGGGTGAATTGTAAAACTAATCATTTTTAAGAATTTGTTTAGGTAAATATGATTTAATATTTTTTAATGTAAATGATTAAGTTTAATTTTTTATAATATATTTTTTGTTATTCAATTAAAAATACTAAAAAGATATCTTTCGTATATTATATAATAACTTAAGAAATACTATTATATATTATTATTATAAAAATATTATTATTTTCATATTTTAATATATTTCTAATATAATATTATTAAATGACATATATACAATAGAATATATATATTAATAATTATATTTATAATTAATATCATTATATAAAACTATAATTATATAATATTTTTATTAATTAAAATATTTTATAAAGTATAATAAATTTATTAAATTAAAACTATATTTATATAAAAGCTAAAGGCAATTACTAAGTCACTATGTGGCACTTGTTGCTTTTATGTGAGAAAATTTATTGAATCTCTTGCTCCCTTCTTCTATAGGGCATAAGAACGAAGAAAAAAAGGTATGACTTTGGAAAACTTCAATTGAATTTTTTTTAATCGAATTTTTGTGGTATGCTTTCAAACAAACTTGATTTTTTATTTTTTTCATTTTATTGTAAAATTTTATAAAATCAAAAGTGCTAACGGATTTTTCTTGATTTAAGATTGAATTAAAATTACACTTATTAATTTTGAAGTACTCAAGAATATCAAAGAATTCATCATATTTTGTAATCTACTCTTTTGTGTGTGCTAATATATTTCATTATTGCCATTATTAGTCCTTCAGGGAACTAATATTTTTGTTTGACCCCCTCTTATTTCTTTTTTTCTTAATAAGCAATCATATTTTGGACAATATATTTTTTAATTCATTTATGACAATAAAAATATTTTTTTCCTAATTGGCTAAAGTCTATTTTCCTAGGCCTAAATCCTATTTTATGAATTAGAAAATGTAGAAAATATCTAAAAGAACAAAGATGTAATTAATGCTCTTGTTAGCCGAGAGGCTCTTCAGTCACATAAAGGACCCCAAATCTATGAAGGACCAGAAATTGGTGAAACTGATTCGAAAAAATTTGTGAAATTCAGGCACTAATTAAAGTTTTTAAAGCACTTCAATTTTAATTTTCTATCAATGAATCTAATATAACGAAATTGTAACTAATTTCTATTATAAGATGACATAACCAATTTCTTTTCTATTATAAGATGACATCAAATCTTAACCGTTTGTCTAATCTATATTTTGGCTTTCAATTCAGAGGTTGTGATTCCTTTCTACTGGTATGTATGACCTAATATGTAAATGTCTGGGTTATAGAAGCACTTCTTTGTTTACAGTATGCCATTATCGGGTGTATGTAGCTTTGTAGATATTAGGGTTAGTAATAGAAAAGGGAAATCTAGGTTTACTAAATGTGGATTACTTGACTTGTTTTACTGGAGAAAATTATCATTTTGATAAAGGAATGTTAGGAAGATTGGAAAAAGATTGGAATGGTGAATCTGAAAAAACTTACAATGGCACCAAGGGCATACTTTGGTGTTTGTATATTCAAATTCCACTTTCTTTCTGATTTGTTTTCAATTTAACGTATGCTTGAACTTTTTGATTTGTTTTCAGTCTAGCATATGCTTGAACCTTTATTAAATTTTACATACCTGTTTTCAAATTAATGGTATGATTCATAAATAGGAGAGTACATTAACATCGTTTCATTTCAATTAATACACAACTATTTGGAAAGGTGGGTAGGAAAAGAGAAATCATCACTGGCCTTGAAGGTCATCTTCGTTTATTGAAAAGTAATGTGATATGTGAAATAGAAACATATCAAGAAGACACAATAATCCAGTTACCAACTTCATATCTCATCTTCCCATGATATCAGATGTGATCAATCCGAGTGCTCCTCACAATTTAAATTGTGATCCAAGGCACAATTCCATTCTGTATGAGAATTGATTTTTGAAAGAAACAAAGATGTGAAATACACAGGTAGCGAAAGAATAGAAAACCAATGGAAGATCTCTCAACCATAAAAATTCTACAGAATCATTTTAATGAAAATGTCATTTACTTAATCTATTTTGAAGCGGGTGAAGAGGCATGCCATTTGGAAAACCACATATTTCACAGGTATTGCATAAAACAATGGCTTTGAATGTAGTGTATCCAAACATTAGTCATGCCTTTGTGTATCGCATATTTCATCTTAGTTTAAATGACTTTTAATTGTTTATCTTAGTTTAAATGACTTTTAATTGTTTATCTCAGTTTAAATGACTTTTAAATGTTTAGTTTATTACTATGATCATAGTTAATTATAAAATTTATATTGTTTTTCAAATATATAAAATAATAGTTTAGTTAAATGAAAATTAGTTGTCTATAATTGTTAAAAAAGATTTAAAATTAATAATATATGTGTAGATCTGAATTTTTATTTGTACTTAAGAAAAGAATATCAGAAAACAAATATAGATTAATAGTACATTAGAAAATTTAAATTAAACACATAAGTTTCTCCAAAAAGTGTTTTATTTCAAAAAAAAAATTGAATTAATATAAATATATAAAAATATATGTACAAACATTATTTACATCATAATATATTAAAAAATTAAACTACTAATTAACTTTTTAAAATTAATTAAACTTGTTAATTAATATTTAAATATTATAAAACTTAAAATAAATCATATCTATCCTTTTTAATTACTATTATATATATATATATATATAAAATTTAATTTGGTGAAGAGATAATGACAATGGGAGAGATGTGGAAAAGAAAGAAGGGAGAGAGGGAGATAGATGAGATACATGTCAAGAAGGGGGGTAGTTAGATATCATAATAGATAATGATTGTGATTAGAAAGGTGGGGAGAGAGATAATGTATGTGTGTGTGTGTGAGAGAGAGAGAGAGAAGAAGGATAGGGAGAGAAACATGAGGTAGAAGGAGTAAGGGAAAAATGATAATTTGGAAGAGATAGAATGGGGAGAAGAAGCATCATGAGATATAGATTGAAGAGCATGATTAGAAATTAGAAAAGAAAAGGATGGTGATGATGCATGAGAGAGGGAATGTGAATAAGATGAGAGACATGAGGTGGACACAAATTTTAATTTGGTGAAGAGATAATGACAATGAGAGAGATTTGGTAAATAAAGAAGGGGGAGAGGGAGAGAGATGAGATAGAGGTTAAGAAGGGGGGTAGTTAGAGATTATAAAAGATAATTATTGTGATTATAAAGCTGTGGAGAGAGAGAGAGAGAGAGAGAGAGAGAGAGAGAGAGAGAGATGAGGTACAAATTGACGATAAATATTGTGGAAGAGTTTTTGATAGGAGAGGGATATTTTTTAATAGGGTGACTAGGGGGAGATGTGTGTGTGTGTGTGTGTGTGTGTTTATGTGTTTGAGAGAGAGAGAGAGAGAGAGAGAGAGAGAGAGGTCAAAAACATGAGGTAGAGTGAGTAAGGGGAAAAAGGAAAGGAGAAGGGGACATGCATTAGGAAGAGAGAGAATAGGGAGAAGGATAGAGATGTGATAGATTGAGGAGGAAAATTAGCAATTAGAAAAATAATTGAGAGGTGGAATACAATCTTATGCTAACCAAAATTGAACTAGAAATACATGAGAAAGAGATATAATGGGAAAAGGGTGAGATACATGATGTAGAAATAGATTATAATTGCGGGAAGATATTGTGACAGGGAGAAGAATGGGAGAAATGGAAAAGCTAGAGACATAAGGTAGAGAAAGAAGGGGTAAAGGGGTAAAGGGAGAGTATTAGGATCAATTAAAATAAAGAGGATAATAAGAGCTTAGAGAATATAGAGATTGTGTGTGTGTGTGTGTGTGTGCGTGCGCACGCGCGCATGAGAGAGAGAGAGAGAGAGAGAGGACAAAAACATGAGGTAGAGTGAGTAAGGGGGAAAGGATAGAAGAAGGGGACATGCATTATGAAGAGAGAGAAATGGGAGAAGGATAGAGATGTGATAGATTGAGGAGGAAAATTAGCACTTTGAAAAATAATTGAGAGGTGGATTACATTCTTATGCTAAACAAAATTGAATTGGAAATATATGAGAAAGAGATATAATAGGAAAAGGGTGAGATACGTGATGTGGAAATAGATTGTAATTAAGGGAAGATATTGTGAGAGGGAGAAGAATGAGAGAAATGGGAAAGCCAAAGACATAAGATATAGAAAGAAGGGGTAAAGGGAGAGTGATAGGATAGATTACGATAAAGAGGACAATAAGAGCTTAGAGAAGATAGATATAATGTGTGTGTGAGAGAGAGAGAGTGTGTGTGTGTGTGTGAGAGAGAGAGAGAGAGTGTGTGTGTGTGTGTGAGAGAGAGAGAGAGAGTCCTACACATAATTAAAAATTAAATAAATGAAAGGTTGATAATGAACCAACTTAGATCCGAACCTTACTTATTATTAGGTTAAACATTGTCAATACATTTCAACTGGTATTATTAGATGGAATACTGCTTTCCCCGTTTTACTGTATTCTACTTAAAACCACTAAGCGAAATCACTAATATCCCTAACATCCCTTCAAGATTTCTGCGAAATACCTCATTCTTCATTTGATTCTCTCTATACCTTTTTTTCTCCTTTCTTCAATATTTCATTGATTATAGTCTTGCAACACATTTGGAGCTCCTTTTAGCATGGATAAGCTTCAAATTATTAAAGGCTTATAAATCATCTTAATTTTGTTTTTGTTAAAAGAGAAATTATTTTGGTCCATTTTGAAATTTTATGTTTAAAACTCTAAAAAAGTAAATACACTCTACATTTTATATTGAACAAAATTGATTAAAAAGGTCCAAACAAAGTCCCGCAAGCACGCTGCAAATGTAAACAGTCTAAGCCAGTAATCAATGGAAATCAATTGTCAATAATAGTGAATGTTGTTTAGAATAATGGCTGTTGGAGTGATGAATAGCTTCTTAAAATTAATAGTTTGAAATGTTCAAAGATTTGTCTTCAGAATTTTTAGAAATTAATGAGATTATGTTAAAAAAAAAAAAACTTCCCTTAACTATTCCTCTTAGGAACTGAGAATCTAAATGATATCATGCCAATAACAGCAAGATAAACTTTAAGAAGAATAAAATGAGGATATATATATCAGGTGGAATACAAAGTAGTTTTAAAGTAACCATTAGATATATTCCCAAATCCTCATTGATATTAAGAATAACATTGTCTACTACTGCATCCAAGGCATCAGAGCAAAATATTCAATCCAAAATTTAATGCCAAATGCAAATCACTCGCTTCTCTGGCTTTCAAAGGATTATCTTGAATCTGATTTTTGATAGTGTCTACACAACGTACACCTTCCTCTTATCTTATAAAGGTACATGTATACAAGAGTATTGCAGATTTGATCTTGCTGAACTTTCTTCACCCCACAATGCTCACAGAAGAAAATGTATAAACTGTGATCAACCTTTTGTAGTTTTCCATTCCTGAGAATTAAGGATAGGATAAAATTACTTAATTAGTCCAAAATCATCATATGGAAGAGATCAAATTTGCAAGTTACTATAAGAAACTCCATTGAAAATCCATACTAAGCACGCAAGGCACTTAATATTTGAATTTTAAATGAAGATCAAAGGATGGCATTTTGATTGAATATAACCAACATTTATAGGATCTTGGCTTTCAATGCAATCATATTCTTGAAACTCATGCATACTAGTCAGATGAAGTCCAAGCTGGATGATTGACTCATGTAAGTGTCAACTAAGGTTAGAAAAATGCACAATGACCAGTGAACTAGAAATCTATATAAATGATGCAATGATCATACTCATTAAGTATCTGCTTCCTCAAATAAATAATTGTAGAGGATAAATTCCCTGCAAATATCAGATGCACCATATAAGTACCTATAAAACATCACAGTATCATATCAAGATATATATTGTCCTAATAACAACTGTTTGGTTTAGGAACTTGCGTAGAAATCAAGGATCTTGGGATCAAAGGGTTAGAAATGAGGAGGGTAGTGGTTGCAACAATGGCGAGGTTTCCCTTCTGAGTAAGGATTACAAACGATCCAGCTTGAACCGCAGAGATGGACTGAGGCATTCAGGATAAGCTTTGGTTGTTGGGGACCTGATCAATCCTCTATATTTAGCAGAGCATTTTCAGTGATTCTGTTTGTTTTGTTTACAATTTGTGTTCCTATTTTTAGTTCTTTCTTTGTAGAATGCCCTAAATGGGATAAACAAGACTGCCTTTGATAAGCTCATTCAGATTCCTAAATGCATCCTTACTTCCATCTCTTTTATTTTCCTTTCCCGCTACCTGCAATAATATGGGCTCAGAAATTTTATATCTCCAAAAGTATTCCATTTAAGAGCGTGTTGGCATCTAGCATTTACAATCTCTTCAGAGCTTTTATAAGATCTTTGATATTAGGTGAATTTGGGTTCAAATTGGAAAGTAACTCCTAGGATCAAGTATTCTTATGTAGTCCAACTCTTCTCCTTGGTGGCATGAAAAGGTATGTCTTGAGAAATATGGAGCAAAATGAAGGATAGGCAAAGATCATTTTATCAATAGATTTACAATTGTAAAACGAATAAACCTTTGCATGTTTTCATCAAGGTAAGTGGTAAAGATAGGCTAAGTTTTCAGTCCTCTCAGTAATCATGTTTCCCCATCAACTAATACAACTCTATTTCTGAATATCTATATACATTAAGGGAGATTGTATATATGGGATGAAATTTCTATAATCAAATCTATTGTTTCCACTCATGTGTCTAGTTTAAATTTTTTATCCATCCTTACTTGTTTTATGATTGCTTGCGATCTATTTTTATCTACTCTCACATCTATTTGAACAATCTACCTTTTTTAATTTAAACATTTTTTTTTATCTATTATTGGAATAGTTACATAATTTAAAAAGTAGTTATATAATTATGGGAGCAGTTCAGAAATTCTTAGCAATACATGCCTTTATAAAGATCGTATCTATTCTCATTTGAGTGGAGGGATATCAAAGGTAGTACAAACACAGAGACCTTACACATACCATTCTTAAGAATATCATCAAAGATTTTAAGCTCTTTATTCCTTAGCAATCCTTGGCATCCTTCTTGTTCAACTATAGTTAGTCCCTGAAATTTTGCATTCAAGTATTAAACTTCTACCATCTTTGGCAGGAACTTGGCTGCCCTGCTACTCTTATTAGATTAGACTAAAAAATCTTCAATTTAATGTGTTACTGCGAGTTAACATAAATTTTAATCATCATTTCTATTTTCTAATCATTTTTTTTTTAAATAAAATTATTAAATTCTAAATGTAATCAATCTTTTAAGTTGATAAATCTCGAAGATTTTTTACAGCACCCTAAATTCTGAAGAAGTTTTAAAGTTTTCTTTGGAAAATTGAGAATTTTGTGAAGTTTTGTTGAGGTATTGTTAAGTAGCAAAATAATTCTGAAGATTTGTAGAGGAATTCACAGTGTAAATACCTGCAATAGAATTTGCAAACGAGCACAGGAGGATAATGTAGTAAAAAAAAAATATTATAACTTAATCCACGATTGCTGATGTGCGACATTAAGATAAAAGAACTTTCAACCTAGTCAGAGCACAATCATTGCCTTTTAATAATTTGTCCTACTCCTTGGCATATGCAAGATCAATTTTTGTTAATTGGTCAAAACTGAAGCTCAATTGCCCTCTTCTCGTGACCAAGTTTACAAGAATGGTTAATCTGGGTTTTTTCATTGTTCAGACTGCCCATATTGGAAAAATGGATCCACTAAAAACATCATCAAATTTATTAATCTGATCTAAACCTATTTCTAGTTTTTATAAAATCAAAGCACAAATCGACATGACCAGTCTTTCTCAGCAGAATCCAGGAGTGAGATTAATGAATTGTTTCAATCATGCTCTCAAAGTGCCAAAAACAATCTGATGATTCCCACTACCAGTGAAAAATTCAATGCCATGTTATTAGAAAATGAAACTGTCCCAACCAACATTTGAATGCCTTGTTGAGCAGATTGGAAAAATATATTTATGGTTTGATTGCATATGGGTATTGTGTCCATGAAGACATTTAGTTTGAAATCTTCCCATCAGAATTCTCATAATTTTGACTGTAAATACATTCATACGACCATTGAATTTAAACCATGATGGTGACTATAGCTCACAACTGTGGTAAAAACTCAGAAAAGAGAATGTGTTAAATGCTCAATACAATTGGGCGATCCACAAGTTTTGAGGCAGTGATGGAATATGACTTGGACTGTGGAATGTTGGCAGTATTAATTTCTCCCACCATCCATAGCCACACAGCCGTCCACAGCCGCAGAGAAATAGACCACACATTTTCCATGTGCAGCCGTCCAAGCAGCGGCCAACACACCATCCTCATCATCCAGCATTAATTATATTATCAACTCTTTCCTATAGCATTTAATATGCATTTGCTTATAAATAGAATAAGCTAGGCCTGTAATCAGCAGAGCCCATTTTGGGTTTCTCATTGTGGATCATGAGTGGATAGAATGTTGTAACATTCTAAGGACTTGTAATAGATTTTAGTTATGGTAATGAGTATGAAGTGTTGTAGCACATTGTGGTAGTCTTTGTATTTTACATATTGAACTGAATGCTTATTTTTCGTTGGTATTTGTCTTTGATCCACTCTATCCACCTTCTTCAAGTGGTATCAGAGCTAATAGGAGATGATCCTAGAGATCGTGGAGAGCTCAAGAAGTTTAGAATTGATGAAGAGTGTGGTGGCAACGTAGCCCAAGAGGCAATGGCATTTGAAGTTATCTTCTACAAGAATAAAGAGAAGAACAAATCAAGACTACTGTGAGAAACAGAGAAGTCATGAAAAGAAGGAAGTCAAAGTTGAAGTGTGTTTGAGTTAGCGTTGTGTGACGTTATTTCTAGATGTTGCCTCACTTTTCACTATGTACCAATTTTGCAAAGTGAAGATTAGCTTGTATTGTTTTTAGTTTAGTCGAGTCGGTTGCCCCTTTTCCTTCCTCAAGTAATAAGTATCTCCATCGGATTTTCATCTTTCCCTTCTCTCGCATTGTATGGTCGAGTGGGTTTTGTTTATCATCATGAGTCTTTGGGGTAGTTTAGGACCTTGCTCGATGGAGATTCTTAAATTATTTTACATCAGATGAACTTACTCACAAGTCATTTTGTTCCAAACTTATAGAAAGTTGGATTGGCAAAAAATCCAGTTTCATCTTCTCCTTGGCGAGTTTTATCATTTAAGTCATTTGTGTGGTGCAGATTTTAAAGATTAACGGGTGGATTGGAGTTTCTATATAGAGATGAACATAACGGATTTTCAAACTACTCCTTACTCATTTGAACTGCTATGCTATTAAATTGATTATTGAAATCCCCACAGTTACAAAGTTATATTCTCTATCTTATTTCGAGTTTTAAGATTTCCAATTATCTCTAGCTCAATCGAAATGGCAACAAGATTTGCTAGATTTGATGGATTGGGAAGAATCAAGTCCACATGGCAGAATATCACAAACACTTCACTTCGTTTCTTTGACATGCAAGATTTCCAAAGAAGGTTGAGGGCAGAACCAGTTCATCCCATAACGGAGAAACTCCAAAGAAGTGAGCTCGTAGAAGCAGCAGGATTTTTCGTAGCAGTGCAAGCCCTGGAGCTGATTATTGAATGTATCAATCATTATAACCCAGATACAAAGAAAATCTTGTTGCCTGATCAAACGGTGTTAATCTCAATTGATAGGCAAGCAGTAGTCAATTGCCTATAAATTCCAGAAAGAGAGGAGTTCTTTGAATTAACAATTGGAGGAGCTATGTTTGAATTCTCTCTAAAGAAGATGGTGTGGCGAAAGGAGATCATGAGTTCTTGGTTCCAAAATCCAAGAGGAGCCAAAAGTAAAGTTTCTAAAACCCTTTTTGGCACTGATCTCAAGCCCGAGATCATGGACATTCTAGTTCTTTTGCATCGATTGAAAGGTGAAGTCGAAGCCCTTAATTTTGTAGAACAATACTTCTTTTTAGTGCAAATTATTTGCTTGGATACACAATATGTTGACTAGGCATATGAGGTAAGTGAGCATCTGTCTAGAGCTCTAAGTGCAGCCAAGTTCTACAATTCATTTTATATGTCTTCTTTCTTGATATATATGTTGGCTTCTCTACAATTATGGTCGGGCCTTCCCAGAATAGAGAATTTTCTAGATGATGTAAAGAGTTATGAGTTTTACCGATGCTTGCAATTATAGAATAGTTATGCAGAGTATATCAGAGTTAATGATGCATTTACAATGAGGCTTTGCAAGGAACCCCAAGGGTGCTCAGAGAGGAGATTCAGCCCAAAAGCAATGGCGGCCATCAGTCAGTTCGATAGTTATTTCATCCAATTCTCATCTTTTTCATATTTGTGTCTTGCATCTTTCGATGGATTTCCCCTAAAGCTGCCCAGATATCTGGATGACATGATCGTGCTCATTGAGATCATGAGACAAGCAATCAAGGTGAATGTGTTGAGCGCCAGTTTGAAGAAAAAGGGATATGAATTTCCCATTAAAGTTGGAGCATATAGATGTGAGTCCCGAATAGATGTGAAGAACATACTCAAAGCATTCGAGAACAAATATAGACTGGAGGAGTATGAAGTGATAAGGCCCATGTTTGATCCAAATGGGTATGCTAGAGATGTGCTTCAAATTGGAAGCGTCATCAAACATGTAACTACTATAGAAGATTAATGGGCTGATTGCAGAGATGAGCTAGAGAGCCGAGACCATGCCTTTGCTAGACTCACAATGGAACAAGTAAAGACATTTGGCATTAACTTAAAGGTGGAAGGGCTAGAGGATGATGGGAAAAATATGTATAGTAATACATATTTGACCAAATTGAGAAATACTCCAATCAGTTTTGAGCCATATGTCAATGTGGAGGAAGACCTTGATGTTATGATGGCCCGGATTATCAAAAGAACTGGGAAATGGGTCAAGTGGACAACAAAAAAGGGCTGGAGTAGGAGCAAGACTACTCAAGCTTCACTAGCTGCTGCTACTCCCACTTCTTCTCAAAGTGCCACACCTAGTGCTACAACTTCAGCTACTCAAAGACCTGCTCAATTTGCAGGAGGAGGTGACCAACCCCCGGAGAAGAAAATTTCAATAGCTCCAACTTGCCAAGGTGGTCCTCTACCAGTTATTGGAGCCCAAGCCAACACCAAAGAAAAGAGGACTGAAGAGCCGAAAGATGGTATTACTACTCCAGTTTCACCTCCTCATGTGGCTGCTACTCCATCTCCTCGTCATAGCCCTGGTCCATCTGCAAGCACTCCCCTTTTGAAGCTGACTAGTTCCCCCATTCAGATAGTAGAGATTGGGGATGAACAGAGTAGTAGCAATGAATCCACTGAATCTGATGAAGCCACAAGGAAAAATCAAGAGCAAGAGAAAGTCTCAAGTTCTTCTAGGCTTCTATTTCAGGATCCTAAGAATCTTTTTTCTGCTACTTCAGCACCAGTGACTCCGGTGAGGAAGAAGATGTTCAATATAGAATCACTTGGGGCTGCTTCTAAAGTAATCAGTACAGAATCCTGGCTAGAAGATACTCTAGAAAGGAAGAGAAAGAGGAAAGAGGAGAGTATCCCTACAAAGGATACTGTGTCTCAAGCAGTTCGCTCTGGATCTACAGTAGCGAAAGCTAAGAAGTAGAAGACTTTATCAATACTTGGGAAAGATCCAAAAACAGGACACCTAACAATGGAGGTAGCAAAGCCAAATAAACTAAGGAGAATTGAGGACATGACACCTGAAAATTTCACTCTATATTCGATTGATCTTGGAGAGGCTAGGCATGATACAAAGGTGGGCCTATGGAGACCAAGTAATGAGGTGATAGAAGAACAATTGGAGAACCTCAAATTGTCAAAAATCAAAATGAAGGCCGAGATTGAAGAATTGAAAAAATTTATTAGGCAATTAGTTGTTCCATTGGCAACCATTATTGGTGTGCCTGCTACTTAGAACCCTATTGCAGAAGAAATGCAAGCCTTCATCTCACAGCTTCAAAAGGATAGACATTTTGGCCAGATCGGAAAAGAATGGATCAAGAAACTCAAAGCAGATGGAGTTGTTCTGATTGATCAAATTGGAAATGTTATCCTTCGATTGGAAATTGAGAAGGATAATATCATTTCTAATCACAACACTTTGGCCATAGAAAAGGCAAGGTGTGACGAATGTATTTCTCTCCTGAATATGGTCATCCAAATGAAGGCAAAAGAGGCAGTTGAAGCGAATATTTTGAAGAAGGGGACTGAGCCTCTATTCGAATGCCTTCAAAACATGCAATTCAAGTAGGAGATGATTCAAGAGGCTAAAGAAGGACTCAAAGAAACAAGGGAAAAGGTGAAGAAGATCCAAGATAGAGCATTTGAACTCATGTGAGGATTACATACTGACCACAAAATAGTGGGCAAGGAAAAGCTCTCATTGGGGTAGAAGTAATGAAAAATAACTTCTCCACATACTTGAGTAATCTATCTGGAATGACTTCAAGCGGTCAAAATAGAGTGGTAGAGTTGCAGACGCTTAGTGGATACGTACATGTGGCAACTGGAGAATTGACAAGTCAGCTAGATGCAATAAAGGAGTTGGCTTGGGAGCATTCAAAGTGGCTCTTAAGATTCACTAATGTACATGTGCCTAGTCACGAAGAAATGATCCCAATTATAGTGGCTGCCAAAACATATAGGGTGAAAATTGAAAAGGGAAAGAAGTCTAAGTAACTCATTTGACACTCCCTTTTCATTCTCTGATGTAAATTTTGCAAATTTTGTAAATTTTGTAATACGACAAACTGGCATCTTGCCATTTTTCATCCTCAGAAGATGAACCGATTAAAATTCCTATTGTAATGGTCATCTCTCAACTCTATATGTATGAAGTTGAATGATTAATGAAAGGTCAACAAATTTTTGGTGTGAAGTACTTTTTCTTGCAGAGTCAATTATATGGTATTTTATGTCAATCATTTTTTGTTCCAGTAAGTATTGTGTTCAGTCTATGTTTCCTTTCCATTTTACAGAGAATTAAGGAGGAACAGAGCTTATTTCCCCTATTTTCAAGATCATGAATGAATGTGATAAGTATTGTTATGATTCATTCGGCTAAAGATTTTGTAACGTTCCTGGTTTATCAGTTATAGTTTAAATTTGAATTTCAACTTATTCTAGTCTTATGCGAATAGATTTACGGAGTCATAAGATGTGTGGATACGTGAATCTATTTCAGTATTGAAAAGTCTTTCTTGCCTGAATTAAGTTCTAGTTAGGCTTAATTTGGTTTTCCTCTTCTGCTCTCGAGTTAAGAGCATACCCCACATTAGTTTTAGGAATAAAACATAATTCCTTGAACATCATTCACACAGGGAGCTGTACCTACCAATTTTGAGAGAAGCCAATAATTAGAGAATGGCTTTTCAACTATTGTAAATAGATATTGTTCATCATTCAGGCATTAAGAGTCATATCTTCACAAGAAACAAGAAAGGAAAAATCTGTTTACCAACAGATTTTTGGCGACTCTGTTGGGGAGACGAACAGTCGCTTGACCAGAAAGCCTATGTCATGAGGGAAAATGGTACTACCTCATGAAAACATAATCCCAGTGCTCCAACCTAACCTTGGTTTTCAAGATGACCAAGAGGACATAATTTCATCTCTTAACACATTTGTTTGGAGGCACAGAAAGAACACTGAACATTATCGAAATGCTAGCCAAGTATTAGAAGAAGAAGAAAGAAGAGCTAAAGCCTTTTAAAGCATTGTTCAAAGGAGAGATATCCGGAGAGTAGAAAGACAATTAAGACAGTAAGCTTAGAGTTAAACTACACCTAGCATCCGGGAACAATTTAGGTTCCTCAGAAGTACCAAGGAATAGGGTGGGCAAGATTCCACCTTTGATCAACTAACAGAGCTCGGTTTTCCTATTTAAGAAGTTCCCAAGCAGAAAGGTGAAGGTAAAAGTTGGAGTAGACGCCCTTCCCCTATTAGAAATCAAGACACCAGCACTTCGCATTCCACTTGTCAAGTGTTAGCACTTCACGGAGTTACTGCACCTCCAGTTGTTAACTTTCTACCATATACTGCTAGAACAATCATGGCTGCTCCATGGGCCGCATAAACAAGGCCATTAGCACTAAATGCTTATCATCCACTCCCAGCTAGTTCAAGGAAGAATTTCCCTAAATTCTCAAGTGATGGGAAAGTCACTACAGATGAACACATTAAAGCCTTCTTTGCAGCTACCCATATATTAGGGGTGGGACATGAAGATGTTGTTGTAAGATTGTTCGTAGAGACCCTTACAGATAGTGCAGTAGACTGGTTTTATCATTTAGCTGATGGTTCAATAATTGATTGGGACACAATGAGAACTGGATTTGAAGCTAGATTCAAAACTGTAGAAGATGAACACGCCTTGCTAACACAGTTGACTTCAATTAAGAAGCAACCAACTATGAGCATGAGGGATTTCATTGCCAATTTCAATAAGATTAATAGTAGAATTCCTATTGCTGATAGACCCACACCTGGCAATCTAAAAACTTTCTTTATTAGTGTTATGCCTCCAGATATGAATTATGATCTGAGAAGAGCACATCCCACTGATCTGGCTGATGCACAGAAGAAAGCTATTGAATGTGAGGATGACTTAATTTCTGCGAGAAAATGGAAACGAGAACTTCAAACTAAAGGGAGTTCTAGTAATACCACATCATTAGAAGAGATGATTCAGAAGTTGTCTAATGAAGTAGTAGCAATGAAAAAGCAATTACCTGAATTCAATAGCTCTTACCAGCAGAATTACCAAAACTCACTAGGAAGAAGCAATGAAATTAGATTTTTGCAACTTATAGGTTCACAACCTAGGTTGCAAATTGAAGCAGCACCAAAAAAGGAAATATGTGTGTCTTTCATTTGACCATAGATCATGACAGTGAGAATTGTCTGGAGACTGTTTGTATGTGCAGTTGTTATCTACTAATGAATTAAATATTGCAGCTCTGTGTTCAAAACTTGATTCTTGTTCAAATGGCAACTTTGGAAATTTATTTTTGGAATATGAATCAGATTTTGAATCAAAAGGTGAGTGTTACACAACCATTGATGGAACTTCATACATATTATTTACCCATGGACAAAGGATGAAGAATCAAGCCTCTAGTCATACTCACAAAGACAACTCCAGTCCTTCTATGAGTAAGGAACATACTGATCAAGAAACATCCACTTCACAGATGGCTAAGGACAAGACATCTTTTGATTTCATTCAATTTTGTGAAGAGTCAAAAGTTCAAATTTCCACTATTGATTATTTAAAGTCACATCCTTCCGAGTTAAAGAGATTAGTGGATAGATGTAAAGGAGGTACCTTAGACTTGAATCATAATGTGACTATTGAAATTGAAGATGAAACCTTAACATCTGGCTTGTTTAATCAAGAAGATTCTACTGTTTTAGCAACCTTCCCTAGACAAAAACTTGAACCTTTTTATATTTCATTGTACATCAATGGATGTAAACTTAGTAATTGCATAATAGATTCAGGTGCATCAGATAATGTTATGCCATATTCTGTGGCTAAAGCCTTGAAACTAAATCTTACTAAAGTGCATGGGAGATGTTATTCTATGGATGCCAAACAAGTCCCTCTACTTGGATAGATCAAAGATGCTCAAGTACCCTTAGCTTCACATCCGAAAAAGAAACTCCTATTGACTATCCTAGTAGTTGATATTCCAGCAAGCTATGGACTTCTATTAAGTAGAAGTTCTTGTCGAGACTTGGGAGGAGAAATAAAATTGGATTGGTCTCAAGCAGTGATACCTATTGTGAATAAGAAGGTCAAAATAGAACCTAAAGAAAAAGCAAAATTCATAGTTTTGAAATCAAATGATCCTAAAGCTCAAATCCTATATAAAGAACTGGAATTCGGCAACTATATGTTGTTTACTGAAGAAGGTATGAATAAACAAATAGATGAAAATCCAAGTGATAAAATTCCCAATGAAAACAAAGATGTACTAGGTATATGGATGCTTGAATTTGATAGAAGTTGTGCCTCTTCAGGATCTGGAGCAGGTGTAGTATTGATATCCCCAAAAGGAGAACCTGAACTTCTAGCTTTCAAATTGGAATCTGGGAATACTAATAATACTGCAGAATATGAGGCTTTATTACTG
This sequence comes from Cupressus sempervirens, assembly GCA_028749045.1. NCBI lineage: Eukaryota > Viridiplantae > Streptophyta > Pinopsida > Cupressales > Cupressaceae > Cupressus > Cupressus sempervirens. Next base: position 248,979,059 of record CM053792.1, on the reverse strand, counting down.
GGACTAATGTTAGCTAAGGAAAGAGGGATAAAGATTTTAAAAGCTCAAGGTGATGCCAAGCTTATTGTAAAGCAAATAAAAGGGCAGTATTCTATTAAAAACCATAAGCTTAAAAACTATAGGAACAGAGTCTGGGATGAGATCGAAGGTCTGGATGCTTTTTCTATTGAAGCAGTTCCAAGGGAGATGAATACCAAAGCTGACTCCTTAGTAGCTTTCACCTCTTTATTGCTCCCTCATCTAGATTTCAAACACAAAAAGTACCAGATCAAAATTGTATATCGATCTGTCGTCCCAGATAACACAAAATCTTGGCAAGTCTTCAGTGATGACAAGAGTTTGCAGATGTTTTTAGAGAATGACACGTCTAGTTTTGAACAGAAGTCCAGTGGAGTTGATCATGAAAACTCTGGTGTAATTGAGAAACGGGGTGAAAATGGAGAAGTTTAGTTGAAAGGTAATACCATTCCTCCATATTTGTAGCTTTAGAAAAAAAATTTAATAGGCATGATGCTTACATAAAGCAGAAGACAGAAAAAAAGGGACCAACAATGGGTGAATATGAAGGAATTAACATTGGAAACATTCATAATCCCAAACTGATTAACATTGGGAAGTGTTGTTTACCCGAAGAGAAAGAGGCCGCAAAGAATCTCTTTATGATATACAGAGATGTTTTCGCTTGGAACTATGAAGATTTGAAAAGTTATAAAAATGGGAAGGTAAAACATGAGATCCCACTGAAGCCTGATACAACCCCTTTTCGATAGAAACAAAGGAACTATAATCCTAAAGTCGCTGATGCCATCTTTTGAGAAGTAGATAAGATGCTAAAAGCAAGAATTATTTATCCCATTCATCATTCCACCTGGATAGCCCACATAGTACCTGTTAGAAAAAAGAATGGAGAAATAAGAATCTATGTTGATTTCCACAACTTAAATCAGGCATCCCTGAAAGACAACTTTGCTCTTCCTAATATGGACTATTTATTGCAAACAGTGGCAAGATTTGAAATGATGTTAATGCTTGATGGCTTCTCGGGTTATAATCAGATTGAAGTAGAGGAGAAGGACCAACATAAGACGACATTCACTACCCCTTGGGGTACATTTGCATATCATAGAATGCCTTTTGGGCTTATTAATGCTAGTGCTACATTCCAAAGGTGCATGAGTAAGACATTCACTGATTTGAAAGACCGAATCATAGTCATATATCTAGATGATCTCACCATGTTCTCGAGAAAAAGAAAAGATCATATGGAAGATTTAAGGAAAGTACTACAAAGGTGCAAAGAGCATGGAATATCTCTTAACCCAAAGAAGTCAATTTTTTGTGTGACAGAAGGAAAGCTTTTGGGTCATTTAGTGTCCCAGGAAGGCATTAGAATTGACCCCGAAAGAGTAGAGGCTATTCAGAGATTAAGTCTACCTTAAAACAAAATAGGGGTTAAGTCTTTTTTTGGACAGGTAAATTTTCTCAGAAGATTTGTGTCTGATTTTATAGAAACTACTAAACATATAGTAGACATGATGAAAGGAAATTCAAATTTTAAATGGAATGAGGCGGGAAAGCAAGCTTTTAAAGATATAAAGACCGCTATTGCCCATGCCCTAGTTTTGAGTCATCCAAATTATAAACAAGATTTCTTTATTTATTGTTATGCTTCTAAGCATACTCTATCTACAATATTAATGCAAGATAACGATGAAGGGGTACAAGCTCCCATAGCTTTTATGAGCATACCTTTGAAAAATCATGAAGTGAAATATTCACAAATTGAAAAGCATGCTTATGCAGTAGTCAGAGCACTTAAGAATTTTTGGTTCTATATCTTACATTCACACTCTGTCGTCTTTGTCCCAGACTTAGCAGTAAAAAGTATACTAACACAACAAGAAGTGGGTTGCAATGTCAAAGGAGCATGGGTAGCAAAGATACATCAATATGATATTGAGATTAAACCTACAAAGTTGATAAGAGGGAATTCTTTATGTAAGGCAATTGTAGAAAAAAAAATTATTAGAAGGTCAGAAGAATCAGGTGAAAAATAATTGGTGTTATCCATAAGTCTCTGTGATCCATGGTTTGAAAACATCTCTTACCTATTAATGTATGGTGAATGTCCAGAGGGCCTAAATGCAAGGCAAAGAAGAGATCTAAAACTAAAGGTGGCTAAGTATGTCATTTGGGATGATAAACTTTACAAAAGGGCTATTGATGGTACTTTCCTTAGATGTGTAGATAAACAACAGCAAGAAAGGCTATTGAAGACATTCCATGATGAAGCTTGTGGGGGACATTTCTCTTCTTTAGTCACAGCATTTAAAATATTAAGGCAGTGTTATTACTGGCTTGGGATGTTTAAAGACGCATATGCATGGGTAGAAAATTGTGAAAAGTGCAAGATGTTCTCTGGACGTCCTCAATTAGTTGCTTTACCTTTGAGACCTATTATCATCGAAGGGCCTTGTCAACAGTGGGGCCTTGACTTTGTTGGTCCTATTAACCCTACATCCAGTGCTAGTCATCAGTATATAATAACCACAACTGATTACTTCACTAAATGGGTAGAAGCTAAGGCTACAAAGAAGACTACTTCTGAGGTGGTGTGTGAATTCATAAAAGAAAACATTTTGGTCAGGTTTCGTGTTCCTATTAAGTTAGTGATGGACAATGCATCTTATTTTTCTTCAATCGAGATTACTAATTTGTCTTTTGAGTATGGGATCATCGTTGGTCATTCATCTAATTATTTCCCTCAAGGGAACGAACAGGCGGAGTCTAGCAATAAGGATTTAATTAATATTGTTAAGAACCTAGTCTCAAATAATCAAAAAAATTGGCACAAAAAGATTCATGAGGCACTCTGAGCAGATAGAGTGACACCCAAGACAGCAATTGGTATATCCCCTTTTGAACTAGTTTATGGAACTGAAGCCAACCTGCCCCTACCTTTGGAGTTAGCCACAAAAAAACTTAGAGAAGTAATTGACGATGATTTCTATAAGGATGGTCTGGAGAAGAGGATCTTATATCTGAGAAAACTCGAAGAAGAAAGGAGAGAGATTGTAGACCACATTACATAGCATCAGATGTGAGTGAAAGAGCTTTTTGATAAAAGAACAAGACCCAAGAAGTTTATGGTAGGAGATATGGTGTTGCTTTGGGATAAAAGAAAGGCCTTGAAAGGAATGCATAAAAAGTTTGATGCTCTATGGAAGGGTCCATTCACAATTCAACAGGCATTCAAAAATAATTCTTTCAAGTTGGCATATGAAGATGGTGAAGTATTACCCCTCACTTATAATGGTCAGGATCTCAAGCTCTATCAAATTGCAAACTGAAAACAAGTAACCCCTATATTGTATTATAGTTACGTTTAGTTTTTGTGTGTGTTTTCCTAGTTAGGTTTTCCTTCCCTTTCGTCTCCTTGTTTGTCTTGCCTTATTTTTTTTGTGTTGCCAACTTATTCCCTTTGTGAAACCAGAGATCCTAAGTCCCTTGTTTGGGTATACTCTACCCAAGTCCCCAGTTAGAGCTAGTTGTTGCCTCACTTTTCACTATGTACCAATTTTACAAAGTGGAGATTAGCTTGTATTGTTTTTAGTTTAGTCGAGTCAGTTGCCCCTTTTCCTTCCTCAAGTAATAAGTATCTCCATCGGGTTTTCATCTTTCCCTTCTCTCGCATTGTATGGTCGGGTGGGTTTTTCTTATCATCATGAATCTTTGGGGTAGTTTAGGACCTTGCTTGATGGAGATTCTTAAATTATTTTACTTCAGATGAACTTGCTCACAAGTCATTTTGTTCCAAACTTATAGAAACTTGGACTGGCAAAAAATCCAGTTTAATCTTCTCCTTGGCGAGTTTTGCACCCCAAAGGTGAAACTCTGTCGAGATTCCCAAATGCGATTCTCGAGCTTAAATGAAGAGAAGAAAATCATGTTATGGATAGATCATTCAAGTGTTGCCATGTTTTCGCTACGGGAACCTTTCAAAACTCACTAAGATGATTAAAAAGGCCATCGACGAAAAACTCAAAAATAGCTTCTCCTCGGCGGGTTTCGAACCAAGAAGTTAGTTTTCTGAAAAAGGTGTTTATAAAAGAATAAAGTGAGCCAGTGGGTCCCACCTTTCACTTGCAAAGTCAGTTTTATATTTTCCAAAGACTTAAAGTAAAGTGATTAGGGCAGAGAAGGTAAAACAAAGGGCATCGGTGGAAAACTTAGAAATAGCTTCTCCTCTGCGGGGTTTCTACCCTTGAAGGTAGTTTTCCGCATCCAACGGAAGATCACTCTTGCAAGCAAGGTTAATTGATGAATCAATTATAGGAACCATAAAAAAGGTAAGGGAAGCATGTTGATCACTTTGAGGGAGGTATTCTGTTCAAATTCTGGACAAGCAGAATTTTACTCACGGAGTACTCCATTCTTATTTCTTCGAGCTTGGTGTAAAAAAGGAAAGTAAGTCGTAATAAAGGAAAATAACAGTTGGGCCAACGGAAATAGTGAAAAGACAAGAAAGATTCTATTGTAACCTCCACATTTACTAATCTAACAAATTTATCATTTAAGTCATTTGTGTGGCGCAAATTTTAAAGATTAACGGGTGGATTGGAGTTTCTATATAGAGATGAACATAACAGATTTTCAAACTATTGCTTACTCATTTGAGCTATTATGTTGTTAAATTGATTATTGAAATCCCCACAGTTACAAAGTTATACTCTCTATCTTATTTTGAGTTTTAAGATTTCCAATTATCTCTACCTCAATCGAAATGGCAACAAGATTTGTTGGATTTGATGGATTAGGTAGAATCAAGTCCACATGGCAGAATATCACAAACACTTCACTCTGTTTCTTTGACGTGCAACCTTTCCAAAGAAGGTTAAGGGCAGAACCAATTCATCCCATAATGGAGAAACTCTAAAGAAGTGGGCTAGTAGAAGCAGCAGGATTTCACGTAGCAGTGCAAGCCCTAGAGTTGATTATTGAATGTATCAATCATTATAACCCAAATACGAAGTGAATCTGGTTGCTTGATCAAAAGGTGTTAATCTAAATTGATAGGCAAGTAGTAGTCAATTGCTTGTGAATTCCAGAAAGAGAGGAGTTCTCTGAATTAACAATTGGAGGAGATGTGTTTGAATTCTCTCTGAAGAAGATGGTATGGAAAAAGGAGATCATGAGTTCTTGGTTCCAAAAGCCAAGAGGAGCCAAAAGTAAAGTTCCTAAAACCCTTTTTGGCACTGATCTCAAGCCCAAGATCGTGGACATTCTACTTCTTTTGCATCAATTGAAAGGTGAGGTCGAAGCCCTTAATTTTGTAGAACAATACTTCTTTTTAGTGCAAATTATTTGCTCGAATACACAATATGTTAACTAGGCGTATGAGGTAAGTGAGCATCTATCTAGAGCTCTAAGTGCAGCCAAGTTCTACAATTCATTTTATATGTCTTCTTTCTTGATATATATGTTGGATTCCCTACAATTATGGTTGGGCCTTCCCAGAATAGAGAATTTTCCAGATGATGTAAAGAGTTATGAGTTTTACCCATGCTTGTAGTTACAGAATAGTTATGTAGAGTATATCAGAGTTATTGATGCATTTACAATGAGGCTTTGCAGGGAACTCCAAGGGTGCTCGAAGAGGAGATTCAGCCCAGAAGTGATGGTGGCCATCAGTCAGTTGGGTAGTTATTTCATCTAATTCTCATATTTTTCATATTTGCATCTTGCAGCTTTTGATGGATTTCCCCTAAAGCTTCCTAGATATCTGAATGACATGATCGCACTCATTGAGATCATGAGACAAGCAATCCAGGTGAATGTGCTAAGCACCAGTTTGAAGAAAAAGGGATATGAACTTCCTGTAAAAGTTGGAGCATACAGTTGTGAGTCCCGATCAAATGTGAAGAACATACTCAAAGCATTCGAGAACAAATACAGACTAGAGGAGTATGAAGTGATAAGGCCCATGTTTGATCCAAATGGGTATGCTAGAGATGTGCTTCAAATTGGAAGCATCATCAAACATGTAACTACTATAGAAGATTAATGGGCTGATTGTAGAGATGAGCTAGAGAGCCGAGACCATGTATTTGCTAGACTCACAATAGAACAAATAAAGGCATATGGCATTAACTTAGAGGTGGAAGGGCTAGAGGATGATGGGAAAAATATGTATAGTAATAAATATTTGACCAAATTGAGAAATACTCCAATCAATTCTGAGCCATATGTCAATGTGGAGGAAGACCTTGATGTTATGATGGCTCAGATTATCAAAAGAACTGGGAAATGGGTCAAGTGGACAGAAAAAAAGGGTGGAGTAGGAGCAAGACTACTAAAGCTTCACCAGCAGTTGCTACTCCCACTTCTTCTCAAAGTGCCACACCTAGTGCTACAACTTCAGCTGCTTAAGGACTTGCTCAATCTGCAGGAGGAGGTGACCAACCCCTGGAGAAGAAAATTTCAATAGCTCCAACTTGCCAAGGTGGTCCTCTACCAGTTATTGGAGCCCAAGACAGCACCAAAGAAAAGAGGACTGAAGAGTTGAAAGATGGTATTACTACTCCAGTTTCACCTCCTCATGTGGCTACTCCAATTTCACCTCCTCATGTGGCTACTCCAGTTTCACCTCCTCATGTTACTGCTCCAGTTTCACCTCCTCATGTGGGTGTTCCAATTTCACCTCCTCATGTGGCTTCTACTCCATCTCCTTATCATAGCCCTAGTCCATCTGCAAGCGCTCCCCTTTTGAAGCCGACTAGTTCCCCCATTCAGATAGTAGAGATCGGGGATGAACAGAGTAGTAGAAGCAAATCCACTGAATCTAATGAAGTCGCAAGGAAAACTCAAGAGCAAGAGAAAGTCCCGAGTTCTTCTAGGATTCTATTTCAGGATCCTAGTAATCCTTTTTCTGCTACTTCAGTGCCAGTGACTCCGGTGAGGAAGAAGATGTTCAATATAGAATCACTTGGGGCTGCTTCTAAAGTAATCAGTATAGAATCCTAGCTAGAAGATACTCTAGAAAGGAAGAGGCAAGAGGAAAGAGGAGAGTATCCCTGTAAAGGGTATTGTGTCTCAAGTAGTTTTCTCTAGATCTACAATAGAAAAAGCTAAGAAGCAAAAGACTTTACCGATACTTGGGCAAGATCCAGAAACAGGACACTTAACAATGGTTGTAGCAAAGCCAAATAAAGCAGGGAGAATTGAGGACATGACACCTGATGATTTCACTCTGCATTCGATTGATCTTTGAAAGGCTAGGCATGATACAAAGGTGGGCCTATGGAGATCAAGTAACGAGGTGATAGAAGAACAATTGGAGAACCTCAAATTGTCAAAAAATCAGAATGAAGGCCGAGATTGAAGAATTGAAAATTTTTATTAGGCACTTAGTTGTTCCATTGGCAACCATTACTAGTGTGCTTGCTACTGAGAACCCTACTATAGAAGAAGTGCAAGCCTTCATCTCACAGCTTCAAAAGGATAGACATTTTGGCTAGATCAGAAAAGAATGGATTGAGAGACTCAAAGCAGATGGAGTTTTTTTTATTGATCAAATCGAAAATGTTATCCTTCGATTGGAAATTGAGAAGGATAATATCATTTCTAATCACAACACTTTGGCCGCAGAAAAGGCAAGGTGTGACGAATGTATTTCCCTCCTGAATATGGTCATCCAAATGAAGGAAAAAGAGGTAGTTGAAGTGAATATTTTTAAGAAGGGGACTAAGCCTCTATTCGAATGGCTTCAAAACATTCAATTCAAGTAGGAGATGATTCAAGAGGCTGAAGAAGGACTCAAAGAAACAAGGGAAAAGGTGAAGAACATCCAAGACAAAGCATTTGAACTCATGCAAGGATTACATACTGACCCACAAAATAGTGGGCAAGGAAAAGCTCTCATTGGGGTAGAAGTAATGAAAAATAACTTATCCACATACTTGAGTAATCTATCTGGAATGACTTCAAGCAGTCAAAACAAAGTTGTAGAGTTGCAAACACTTGGTGGATACATACATGTGACAGCTAGTGAATTGACACTTGAGTCAGCTAAATGTAGTAAAGGAGTTGGCTCGAGAGCATTCAAAATGGCTCTTAAGATTCACTAATGTACATGTGCCTAGTCATGAAGAAATGATCCCAATTATAGTGGCTGCCAAAACATATAGGGAAAAAATTGAAAAGGGAAAGAAGTCTAAGTAATTCATTTGACACTCCCTTTTTGTTCTCTAATGTAAATTTTGCAAATTTTGTAAGTTTTGTAATATGACAAACTAGCATCTTGCCATTTTTCATCCTCAGAAGATGAATCGATTAAAATTCCTATTGTAACGATCATCTCTCAACTCTATATTTATGAAGTTGAATGATTAATGAAAGGTCAGAAAATTTTTGGTGTGGAGTACTTTCTGTTGTAGAGTCAAATAAATGATATTTTATGTCAATCATATTTTGTTCTAGTAGGTATTGTGTTCAGTCTATGTTTCCTTTCCATTTTACAAAGAATTAAGGAGGAACAGAGCTTCTTTCCCCTATTTTCAAGATCATGAATGAATGTGATAAGTATTGTTATGATTCATTCGGCTAAAGATTTTGTTAACGTTCCTAGTTTATCAGTTATAGTTTAGATTTGAATTTCAACTTATTCTAGTCTATGAGAATAGATTTACAGATTTAGAAGATGTGTGGATACGTGAATCTGTTTCAGTATTGAAAAGTCTTTCTTTTCTAAATTAAGTTCTAGTTAGGCTTAATTTGGTTTGCCTCTTCTGCTCTCGGGTTAAGAGCATACCCTACATTAGTTTTAGGAATAAAACATAATTCTTTGAACATCACTCACACAGGGAGTTGTACCTACCAATTCAGAGAGAAGCCAGTAATCAGAGAATGGTTTTTCAACTATTGTAAATAGATATTGTTCATCATTCAGGCATTAAGAGTCATATCTTCACAAGAAACAAGAAAGCACAAATCTATTTACCAACACTAGAGTAGAGGCATGTGGAGCATCTCTCCAAGCGGGAGTGTCAGAGATTGCATACACGTGGCATGAAAGATATTGATCATGGAAATGTTTATTATATCTTTGTGTTTGAATTATGAGTTTGAATAGTTACTGAAGTTAGTTGTGGTTGAAGTAAGTGAAACTAGGTTGGATTTATGGTGAGTTGGTTGTCATGATTCAAAGGTTTGTGTGTGTGCTAATTGGATTAAAGTGTTGGGATTGGAAGTGACAATTTGTCTATTTAATTGTGAAGGATATGATGTTCTTGATAGTGGTGATGTAATAGAAGTTGGATGCATTGATATTCCCCCACCAAGTGATGAAAATTGAATTATTGATGATTTTTAATGGGCTATGTGAATGTACGAGGTGCATTATCGATTGTGCCCAACGTCTCAAAGGTTTTTTGTTTGACATATTGATGAACCATGTATGTGAAAAAGATTCCTATAGAACTGGAAAGTACAACAGTTGGTCACCCATGTATCTCGGTAGATGGATTTATTTTTATATGGACTCAATAATCAGTTTGATGCAGGTCAAGAAGGAGAAGAGCCAAAGTGATGATAGTTTTCCCATCATGTGAGTTTTTGGTAGTCTAAAACTATTTGTGATGTTTCTACATCATGTAAGTTTGTGGTAATCTTAAACCATTTGTAATGTTTGGTGGTCTATTGTAACCACTATTATGTGAGGTTCGTGGTTAGCCTAAACCATTCAAATGAAAAGTTTTTGGTTAGCTAGAAACCATTTACATTGGTTAGGGGTAAGCCGTAAAACCCAAAGCAATTATGACAAGGGAAAAAAATATAAATGCAGTAGCATTAGTGAAAGAAATTAAGGGGAAGTGTTGGCAGTATTAATTTCTCCCACTGTCCATAGCCACACAGTCATCCATCACAGACAAACAGCCATCCACAGCCGTAGAGAAATAGACCACACATTTTCCATATGCAATCATCCAAGCACCAGCCAACACACCATCCTCACTGTCCAGCATTGATTATATTATCAACTCTTTCCTATAGCATTTAATATGCATTTGCTTATAAATAGAATAAGCTAGGCCTGTAATCAACAGAGCCCATTTTGGGTTTCTCATTATGGATCATGAGTGGATAGAATTTTGTAACATTCTAAGGAATGTTGTAACATTCTAAGGACTTGTAGCACATTGTGGTAGTCTTTGTATTTTACATATTGATCTGAATGCTTATCTTTTAGTTGGTATTTGTCTTTGATCCACTCTATCCACCTTCTTCATGGAAGGCAAAGGACAAAACCAAAGTGTCAAATTTGCAGTGACCAGCAAAATGGTTCCCTTTATTAAAGGGTTTTGTGAATGTATATGACATTTTGTTTCCCATCAAGACAAAACCATTGCAAAGAAACTCAAACTTCCTCCTACTGTGGAAATTATTGACTCAATATATGTTGTATAATGAATTAAAGTTGGAATATTTTATTATCTCTGAGTCAGTTCAAGTCTACACTTTCAGTCTGGAATATGTACATCTTGGTTACAGCTTTGCTTCAGCTTTCTTCAGTCATGGCTGCTGATACTTTGAAGAAATCGCCCAATGCATTGATGGAGATTTGGAAGCAGTTGCCTTATTCATTTTTAATATTCTCAATGCCGCTGTTAACTTGGATGATCATTTGTTGTAATATAGCTAATGTTGTTATACCAAATAGCATTGTATCTGCTATCATATATTTGTAAATGTTTATTTTTGTTAATAAAATGCTTCTTTCAATAAAACATAAGCATAATTCCTTTTCATTCCTAGCTTTACAAACCCATAATGCATTTTCATTTGAAATCAATATTATTTTCGGAGAAAGACCCCTCCCACTAGTTAAATCCACTCATCAAATGTCATAGAAAGGTATGAAAATCTATTTTTTTAATGTGTCAGACTCACCTAAATAGGTTTGAGCACAAAAGAAGCAGTATAAAACAATGATTAGGACTAGACCAAGAATGGGCATATATCTTGGAAAATGTGCCTTTTCTCCATTGAAGCCCAAGCCAATGGACTCTTCTTGCACTCAAAAAAATCATATAAATTGGCTAATAAGAAATTTCTTTTGTCCTCCTCCCTTAAGCTAACAACACACGAACAAAATGCTATAGAATTTATTGTGAAGGATAAATATGTGAAGTAATAAACTAGACAAGTGCTAGCATGAACCATTTATATTATTTAAAATTTGTATTCTAACCAAATGTAATACCCAAACATGAAGCATATTTGTCACCATGTTGAACAATATATTGCAATTCACACTAAGGGAGTAAGCATAGGAGAAATAATTATACGATATTGTTGAAGTTGTTAGTAGAAACATCATACATTATAGATAGAAAGATTGTCATTCATTCAAATCACAAGCCACTTTAGTTGTTGCATACATTGAGAAAGCTATCGAACATATGGTAGATAAAATTAATTTGTAGTAGTTCCAATCACTTATAATGAACAAGGGCTCTACATTGGTGAAAAAATAGATGATTGTTTTAGTGATTGATTTGTCAAATTTTGTATTAATTATATATATTTTTAAATTTTAATCTGTAAGTATGTAATTAGAACATAATGTTTTGGATAAGATCTAATGCATTTCTTGCAAGCAATTTTATGGCAACAAAATTAATACTAGTTATTGTAAATAAATTTATTCTAAGATAGACAATAATAAAATAATTGTATATTCTTATTTCAATATATATTCATAGTTGAAATTGTTGGGAAAATTAATGTTGAATAGAAAAGGCAAGTGATGTTCTATGCAAAAAATAATAATCATATTTGTTTGTTTGTTTGTTAAGCAAAATTCATATTTCATTGCAAAATAGAATCCAATAAAGTCAGCAATATTGAAAGGAATATGCAATATAGGCCATAAAATTTTAAGGGCAATAGCAACAATATTCTCCATTTGTCAAAAGGGAAAATAGTAAAGAAATGCATCGAAAAACCTCCATATGTCTCCTAAAATAAAGAGCAAAAGTATTTTAGTTGTGTATTGGTAAATCCTAAAACAATTAGACAAAAAATAGTTAAGACCATTGTTGTTGCTTGTGCTCAAATTTAAAAAAAATGAGGGACTTTTATAGAATATTTCTAAAGGCATTGTTAACATCTAAACATGAGGCTACAAACCTTCAAAAAATTAATATCTACTTGAAAATCATTGTGGATTGAATAGAAAAAGGAGAAACACCATAAATAGTTATTTAAACATAAATGAACAAATTTTTGAAATAAACATAAAAAAGAAATGTTAGATGCTTTCAATTAAGGTCATATAGCCAGTTAACTACACTAAAACATACGTTATTGCCATGACTTGAAAAATGTCAGCAAAACTAGTTTTTTATCGGTTGTAGCCAAGGAAATTCATTATCAGTAAACAAATACTATGAGTCAGTGAGAAGACAAGACTAGAAAGTACATCACCCATTGTAATAAAATAGTAAGAGTTTGTAATCAGAAGTTATTGCGTGTGTAAAACAAAAATAACTTACATCACCCATTGTAATAAAATAGTAAGAGTTTGTAAAAAAAAAGATTATTGTGTGTAAAAAAAATAACTTGAAAGGTACGTGAAAATTTATTTTAGCAAGTACTATTTATTAAAAATGAAAATATTTTGAAAGGAATGTTTTGACTATTTCACAAAATAATTATCAAGTTGGATGGATAATATGATTATTGCGAACTAAATAATGCTGAAAAAAAAATCCTCTGAAAAATTATTATAGGTAGTGTCATATATGTTGAGGAAGATTGATGATAATAATGAAATAAAATGTAACATTGTATGTGACAAACCAAGTTCTTTGAATCATAATCTAATATAAATAATAGAGCTCAAGATTTATTTATCTGAGTATTCTAAATGTTCTAGAAAATCATTGCATAGTACATTGCATGAAATACCAGTATTCTAGCTATTGTAAGGGCCAATTATTTCCAAATTGTGAGGTAAGATTTAGAGAAAGCATGACAAATGAACAAGGAGGAATATCAAATATAGTTACAAGAGTAGGAGACAATCCTAACAGTCAAAAATCCCCCCCACCATTAATAGCAGAGGCATCATAGTGATCAAAACTGGCAACACTATTGGCATGGCTAAAATCCACAATATTATAGTTCTTCACAACTTGCAAATAAATATGCAAGTCTCATCATTCCTGGTCTCACAAATTCCTCTTCTCATGCAAAAATGCCACATTATAAGAAGATGCATTTCACAGACAACAATTTGAGCCTTAAAAATATGGATTTTTATAAACGTTTAATACTTACCTCCTTTAGTGTTTAAGTTATTTATGAAATCCACAAGAAAATGATTGACACTGTGGAGGTATTTAGTTCTATTGGGGTTACTAAAAAAGGTTTACTCAATGTCTTTCATGGAGTCTACAAAGATTTTACTACATTATGTTAGAACACTTAGATTATATGGCTACAAAAAAAAATTTGTTTAGAGACATGTATCTAACTTTGTCAAAAAAAATCAGTTCCTCTAACATTTTCTATACCCTAATGGAGGGTTTCAAATGAGCTCTATATCATAATATTGTATGAGAACTGAAAAAATCTTCACACCTTTGGAAATATCTTCTCAATTATTTAAATGCTTCCATAGACTACCAATTTGGCTAGCAAGACCATCTACTTTCAAATCTTCTAAACTCAAATATTTTCTAAAGAACTCTCAACCTTTGCATCTTTTCTTTCGATAACTTCATCAATTTATTTCTTAATCAAAAGGCCTTTATGATGACTAGGTGGAAAGATGAACTATTCAAACTAGACCTAAGAACAAGGGCTTTCATTTTTATTCAACTTTCCATCACTTCCATTCTCATCTTCATCTTTGCATCTAGATTCTTGAGGAATTTTTGTCCTAGGGCATGCAACAGAAGTTGATGTAGTATGTGGAAAAACTTCCTATTCGTGACCATGACTCTTAACTCTTGCTTAATCCATCAGACTTGTTCTCTTACTAAGCCATGTTTTGATCTTTTAGAGAAAAGATATCTGAATAAACCAATTTTTCCCTCAAAATATCATATGAAACAATCACTCTTAAAAATTTGAAGGCAAAAAAAAGATTAATCAGAAAGAAGAAAGAAATTATGAAATTCACTACAAGATGGGCCAAACACTAGAATATTCACTATGAAAACAACATCTTATCTTTAAAAAATATTTCCTTTAAAAAGAGATGTCAAAGAATATGTGCCTAGATAAGGAGGAGAATGGATATGTGGCCAAAGAGGAGCTTCACATTGAATGGTAGCACAAACTAAAAGTTAGTAACTACAAATATAAAAAATGCCCAGAACATAGAAAATTACGAAAAGAAGAAGAATGAAGATGTCTGGAGTCTTCCATACAATGAAAAAAACTATGTACTATTAATTTCATAATGAGAGTAGACAACCTCTATTAAAGTATAATGTTGAACACCATTTTTATCCAAGGAGTACATAACATACCACTCTGACTTGGGTTTTTCATTACTTGAAGAATATGAACATTGTATAACTCTATTTTGATGTGTTCTTGAGAATGGAATTCCTGCAAAAAATACAAACCCTTTATAAAAATATATAATTTTGTTGCAATACAATACAAATCCAATATTGATGTGATATGAACAAAAAAAACTCAAATAATATAAAAGACAAGAAAGCCATAAGGTAGAATGAGCCATAGAATATAATGGAGAAAATAGAGAGAGACAAGTACACTAGTTTTACTTATCTCCAACCCAACCCAAAAAAAACACCAAAGCTTTGTGAGTATTTCAGAAAGCAAGTATGAAGTATAAAACAAGTGCCATATAATGGCTTAGTACTTGCCTTAGTTTTAATAATTTTTAGTATAAATCTAATGTTAAAATAATAAATTTATCATAGTATATAATATATTTTAATCAACACAAATCTTATATAGTTAAATTATATTCATATCTATCGTATATACTATTGTAAATAAATTATAATATGAAAATAAAAATATTTTAATAATAATAATATATAATAGTGTTTCTTGAAATATTATATAATATAAGTATAGATAATATTTTTTTAAATATTTTGGTTGAATGAAAATAAATTAATTCTTAAAAATAGAATATTGAAAGTATAAACATCTAAACTAACTTACCCACAAATAAAAATATTTAACTTCAATCCTGCGTATATAAGACTCAAAACGATTCACCCAATCAAATTATGAAAAAATATTTAATAGAAATTATGTAGTTAAAAAACTTGTGTCTAACTATACATTTTATAATTAAATTTCAAAATGATAAATTTAAACTCGTAAAATCAATAAGTTTTAATCAAGAGTTAGGCATGAAATGCAATGCACAATAAAATGCATATATGGATGCTCAATAAAATGCATATACGGTGGAAGTTTAATGAATATAGTGCAACCACTAAGGCCAAATTAAATGTGGGTCCTTAATTTAAGCCACTTTCCTTTCACATAACAATAAAAGAATTTCAATGAATTTTTAAAAATGTTTAAACCACTAGCAAAATAGCAATAACCAATAAAAAAATAGCATTTAAGTGTGAAAAATATGTATTCTAATAATAATATTGACAAACATTCAACATTTAGTAATGTTTTCATATTTTTGAAAAAAATAGTAATAGTATAAACAAGGGAAAAACTACAATCTCCTACCTATAAGGCAGGGACAAATAAAAAGAGGGAGACATACATATCATAATTTCCATTGTAGCTCTTTTTTTAAAAGACTTTAGATACTTTAAAATGACACAATTAGCATCATGAAAATTGAATTCAATAACTTTTTTCGATTCCTCCTTATGCCAAAATGGAGCCTTTGTAATTAGTGAATGAGATGATATATGATGTAGAAAATTGAGTCATTAAAAATATGTTTCAAGCATTAGTAAATTCACTTGGTACTTGTGAAAAAAGAGTTTTATATTCTCTGTCAACTCCCACTTAGCGACACCAATGTTACGGCTTCAAAATAAAGTATGAGTGTCCATTTAAGTACAAAGGGAAAATAAAGATTATCACATGTTAATGAAACTTGAAATGCCAAAATTCAGTAAAGCAACATCATCACTAGAAAATTCAATAAAGCACCAACAACACTATAAAATTTAGTGGAGCAACAACAACACTATAAATTAGCATAAATGTGTTAATGAAATTTCAAATCACAAAATTAATGCTACAAACTAAATTATATTTCCATATGATCAAATGATTATAAATTTGTTCTTTTGTATGTCTATATACCTGTTCAATATCTAGCATTGTGAATTGTAGTAGCAACATGGCTAGAATGCAACACAAGTTTAGTAGATGCACACAACTTTAGTAGACACATAATTTAGTTAGGATTTTTGAATTTAACATCAAATGAGTATGCTATTATAGGAAGGGAAAGTTAATCAAATACAATAAATAAAGATGCACAATACAGAAGTAGATAGATGCACAACTGAGAATGAAATTACTTTTATAGAGCACATGCTTGAAGTTTTAGTTCCAATCCGTTGAATTCAATTCTAAATTTGTTTTCATATCATCTTAGTCATAAGAAAGAACCATTTGTGTCCTAATAGCTGCAAAAATATCTACATATAAACTACAAGCATAAAAAAAGTCATTTCTAAACATTAATTACTATTATCTTTAACATATCACAATTTAGAGTATTTATGACTAAAAAATAAGACCAAATATTAGAAATGAGCAAACAAATCTTCTCATTTGACAATTCCTAAAGAAGAGAAAAATAATAGTAAAACTAGAAATTGAATAACTACTGTTAAAGTTGAGGAAAGCTCAACCCACAACTACCAAGAATCACTTGCGAGCAGACACCTATCTCAAAAAGAGAGAAGCCAAGATATGGAGGCTTGAATTCATAAATCCACAGTGTATGCATGCAAGTGATTCTTGGGAGTTGTGGATTGAGCTTACCTCAACTTCAACATGGTATCAAAGCCAAATCAATTATAGCTCATTCCTAATCTTAAACAATTTTGGAGCTTTTGAGGGTTTTAGTTTTCAGAGGTTTTTTATATAGGATCTGGACGTACCTTCATTTTTGGTCACTTTGAGCCCAAATAGACATCATTTTTGAGCTAAGAGTTCTCAATAACCTTTATTTTTATATTAAATATGTCCAATTTGGACATAGTTAAGATCTGAGGAATTTTTTATTTTAGCCTAGGTCATATGTCTTGGGCATGAATTGTGATGCTAATTTTTTTTCACAAAAGTTAAAATCAATCTTTCTTATTTTATTTAACAAAATTATTTTTACAAAACTCCTTTTGTTGCAAGAAGTGCATGATCTGATAAGGTGCATAATCCCTTTTTACAAGAAATAGAATTTTATTTTATTAAAAAGGAAGAATTTTGTTTGGGTCCTATAGTGCCCTGTTGACATAGGGCCAACAAGCCCTTTGTACTCCTTGGGCTATGCAGTGCAAGCATTGATTCTCTTGCTTTGCTAACATGTCAGTCAAGGCCTAGGTAGTGCATGCGAGAAATAGGGAATTCAGAGATGGGCCCTTTTTTGGGCATGCACTCTAGAAAATTGTCCAATGGTCCCACCTTTTTTTCCATGCATTGGTTTTTATACGGCTTTTTAACCTCCGCTAGTGATATTTGACTTGCATTTTACCTTTGCGAGCGGTTTTTGACTCACAGTTTGTGGTTTTTGAAGGCGTATTCATTTTTGTGAAGGTTTTTTTTTTGAGGTGCATGCACACGCCTCAGCACATTGTCCAAGGCAAGTGTGTACTTCTATACCTACCATGTGGTATTCCCTTCAACTTGTGTGCCCTCTTAAGCTCTTGTTGCAAAGGCCCACATCAATGTAGGGCAATTTGGTGCTTTTTGAACGATGTTTGGAGGTGGTTTGTTTTGGGTAGATTTTTGGAGTGTATTGATTTTGCCACTTTTTTGTGGCAGTTTATCCAGGAGGTTTTGTAGGCATCCCTGGGGTTTTCTAGAAATTTTAAGCTAGTTTTTGCCTTCCATTCAACACTTTTTGACTAGTGATTTTGGGCATTTACGAAGAATTGAGATTTTTGAGCATTTTTTGTCAACACCCATAGTGTTATTTTTGGCATCAAAATGGTGGTTTCCCTAACATCTTTTTACACAAATCAACGTTTACTTTGGCCACCAAATTTCTTTTCCTGCCATCTTTTTTAGCCACCGAAATTATTTTTTAGCATTGACTTATATTTCCAAGTGATCTGGATTTTTTCAGCATGAGGGTTTTTTTTTATCATGAATACCATTTGACCATCAAATTTAGGCCTGTCATTTGCTAACATTAGTGCTTGCATCATCACACATGTATACCCTTCTGGCTTAGTCTATCACTGCTAGTACATTATAGGTCAAATTTTGACCTAAATTTTTTACCAACTCGGGTTCATAATAAAAAGAAAAGAAAATCATGATTCATTATTTCTTATTTCACAACTTTTTTTTTTGGCAGCACTCTGCGTGCACGCAAGAGGTATTTGATGGCTATTTAATCTTCTTGGGAGCTATTTCATGGTGATTTGATTTGCTTGTTGCCCACACAAAGCCCCAACTTGAGATTTAGCAAAAAGGTGTTTATTTGTTATTTCATTGCATACCATGAGAGCTATTGGAGGTGGGGTTTTGAAGGGGTCTCATCCTAAACAATAGGTCTGGCTAGGGAGTTCTTCCAATTGGCATTTATAGAAGCGATTGCATGTTTGTTTCAACAATTGATCTAGAAGCATTGATCTAGGTGCTTCCTCTTTTCTTATCTTTTTACTTTCATTGAGTCTTGTTATAGTATAACCAGTTCTAAAGATCAATTGTATTTCAAATATTTTAGAGAAAACTCAATCTTTATCCTATAGCTAAGCATTATAGTCTACAACGAAGAAACCCTGATGTTAGTAAGAAATTGAGCTAAACATGAAAATGCAAAAAAAAATTAGGTATTGGTCTCGAGCCAATTGCTGAAAATCATAGCTCTCTTTTGCATTACTCGCTTCCTACACATAAATAACAATTGTATAAATTTGTCAAGGAATTCTTGTTTTGGTTTTCTCAGGAATGAACAAGGTATATATTAAATCATCTGATTTTTTGTGTAATTGATAAAATGTATTGTATTATATAACTTGAATTTTTATCCTTGATGATAGATCTTAAAGTATTGTCATTTACCCATTCTAAATTGGCTATTATTAACTAGGACAATTCTATACTACATAAAAAGACCAAACATCAACATTAATGAGAATATATAAAATTGTGAGAATAATTTATTTATTTTCATGTTTTATTTGTTCTGTTGTATCTTGATGATGGATAATATAATATGTTCTGAAATATTGATACTAAAAATATTTATACAATTGATTTTAGAAAGACTATAAAATTTTATGAGAGTATCTAAATCTAATTATGTAAGATTTATTAATGATAAAAAATCTTACATAATCAAATTAAGAAATTCTTATAATATTTAGATGGATTATAGAAATTTGATATCTTTGAATAACAAGATTACATGGTAATAATATTTGATATTTTAAGATTTTATGTTTGAGATATTAACCAAGAACACAAAATTCTATGGAAAATTTTTAAATCATTAATTTCTCTATGCTTTTAGATAGGCTATTACAAAAGTAAGAATTGGTCTTATAGACAAACTATCATGGAAGATATGAGTGAAATACTAATTCAAAAGTTCTTTATACAATGTTGAGAGATGGGGAATTAACTATTGTACCTCTAGCAGTTGATCATATAGACTAACTATAACTTAAGGTTAGAGTGAAGATGCTAAACTAGAATTTTATTGGCACTTATCAATTTTATTGCTAATGACAAATCTAAAAAGAGAAATGGTTGCATTCATTTATCACTTTATTTCTTCCATCATGTAAGTAAATCTTTTTTTTAAAATGGTTTGAAGTGGGATTAGTGACTTCTAAATAGATTTTTTTTGTTATCAATCAAAATGAGGTTGAGTTTCTCAAATTTATGTATAAATGGAAGTCATGTGCATATGTAGTCTAGCTTCATTCGTGACTTCTCTTTCATTCATTGTTAAAGACAATATCTAGAATAACAATTTGTTTCCAACTACTTAAAATAGACTAATGTTGAGAGGTTCTAATCTAACTACTATATCTATTGGAATCAATCTTGTAGATCAAATGTCATCCTAGGTTTGAGTACAAAATATTAACATTTGTAAATACAATAGAGTATTTCAGAACTATAATTACTCAAAGATGTTATAAAATAGAGCGAATATAGAACATAGTTGATTGCACCCCAAACACAATAGGGTGTGATACTATAATTCTAATTCTAAACGGTTATGAAAAGTGGAGGAAGTGAAATTTTCCCATAACAACAACATAATCACCCAATGTTGAGGAACATGCAATACTAATTTTCCCACCAATTATGCAATTATGAGAGTGCAAGATTATCTTTTAGTTTGGTCCATTTAGCATCATCAGTAACCTCTAATACCTAGGTCACATCTCTAAGAACAATTTCTCTCAGCACATAATTGGAGATGAATTTAGATGCATTGTATCAATTGAATTTAGAAATACCTAACTACCCTCATTTCCCAAGCCAATTCTCCATCTTTCAATAGATATCATGTGTCTATGGGTGTCGAGGTGATCCATCTCCTAAAAGAAAAGCATGCACCATTTTATGGCTTTCAATCCAACTATAGTCCAACTACATCTAGGCTTCTTCTAATTTCTCCACCTTCATCAAATTATTATCTAAAAAAATCATCACACCTACTCATTTTTCTTAAAGCTTCCACTTTGAATGTGAAGAGATCATGCAAAAGATTTATGGAGTTCAGAGTCTTCACATTCAACAAAATTTGATTTTAGTGGGTTCATTTGAAATCATTCAATTTCATGAGCACATAAAAAATATAATAACATTTATAAAAAAGTTTAATGCTATTCTATTTTGCACACATGCCTAATGAAATATTTGTGAAGACAACAAGTAAAAATATTTGATTTTTAGTGGGTTCATTTGAAATTATTCAATTTCATGAGCACATAAAAAATCTATTAACATTTATAGAAAAGTTGCATAACAACCTTTTGATAATTTTTGCAACTTTTCAATATTTCCAAACAAATGACTTCAAATGCCTACCAAAACTTGATAAATCATCCAAGAACTCTAAAAAACATAAAATTGAAGATTTTTCGTCAACTCATAGTGTTGACCAATGTTGACTAACTTACAACTTTCCCATAGGCATTATTACAACATGCAAGAAATTTTCTTAAAGTGCATTCTAGGATGCTTGAGATTGACTTATTGTCATGTGTCCACTTGGACACTTATTAATCACCTAATCTATCCAAAATTTGATGTTTGACCATCTTGTTTAGGACCTTGGGCCCCTGCACCACTACCCCACTTTGGCTTTTTGTACATCAAACATATAATAATCCCAATTTTTTGGAAGATTTAATAATTTTGATCTTATTGGAACCTTGCCCAACTCTTTTTCTTCTCCATCTTGTATTTCTACAAATTCTTTCTTTTTGTTTCTATGATTGGATTTTGGGAGGTGATACTTGTAATGAAATCTTTAGCTTCTTCTAACTTTTATCTTTGCTTCCTTGCCAATTTCCTTAACAATAAATCTTTAACCACAAATAATAAAATTTTATGTAAGAAGACAACTTTTCATTGATTATAATACGAGTGAATTTGAGTGAGGTGACCAAATTTTCTTCCAAAACCATATGTGTAGATGTAAACATTAAGTACAACATGTCCAATATTTTTGTAGATATATTAATTAGACAAAAAATTTCTTACAAAACCATATGTGCAAATATAAACATTAAGTAAAACATGTCAAATATTTATTTATAGAAATTTGTTTGACTTGTATGTTTTTATAATTAAGTTATTATGTGTTGAACTCTACTATCATGGAGTATATACAATGATATTGCATAGCTACCACACATAAATTAGAGGTAAGGAATTAAAAAATATACAATGATTTTGATGAATGCATCATGTAATTTTTGTCTTCTATGTAATTTGTAGTATATTGATGGAAAGCCAAAAGCAACAGAGAATATAGCAATATTTATAAAAAGTTCTCGACCTATGTCAACAAATAAGTGGCCAAATTGTATGTTTGAGGCACATGAGGGAAATTGTGTTTTTGTATGTGTGATAAAATCAATAAGTGCAGGGGAAGAACTTTTGATAGATTACAATTTGAATTGTGTAGATACAAAAAAGTTCCCTATCATGGGACTAGTAATTATAACATTTAAACCAATTGCCTCCACTTAATATTGACTCCAATATAAAATCTATTGTTTCATTAATAAATTTTTTGGTAAGTCTATTACTTTCATTTCGTTGTTGATTGCTAAAAATTACTAATCTTTTTCATAGGGTGACATGGATGCACCACAATGCACAGGCAGGGATATACTAGCTTACACACCTTCTTTAGCGAAGGTAAACCTTAATTATTGTAATTGTACAAATTATATAGAAATGAATATCTTATTATTATGTTATTTTCTTTATGGCTTTGAAGTTATTTTGATGGAATTTTACTGATATTGATGTCACAACTTGATACTTATTGATAGGAAAAAGTGAAAATGACAACATATCAAATGTGATCTGAAACATAGGCATTATTTCTAGATGACATCACATGTAGTTTTGACCCCGTATTCATGGCCCATAAACTCATACAAAAATACAGTGATGAAATTCTTAACATTATCCTCGAGAGAAACATAACCGAGGAGACAAAGGCATTGAAAGAAGAATTGATACTTAGAGTCATTTCTTTGAAAGTAAGTAGTAATTAATCTTAAGCAATAATAGAAGTTCAATAGATGTTTATATTGTATAGCATCTTATGGATCATGATCTAAAATATTATGTATTCTTTTATAGAATTTTGTGACATCTGTGAGACCACGTGGTCAATATGGTGAGGGTTGTAATGCACAATCATGTAAGTAACACTTTCTCTTTACAACATTACTGAAAATTAAACATTACTAAAAATTAAAATATTATTACAACGTTGAGTTTATTTAAGGAAGATTCAGTTATGACTGAGTGTTATTCCATACTTGGGTCTTTATTTAAACTAGTTTAGGTTGTGCTTGATGATGAAAGGTGAGAGTGTTATGACCACCAAGTTCAACTAAGAACTTATTTACTATTAAAAAATCCATTTGTAAATTGTAGATCATATTAGATATAAGATTTATAGTTTGAAATGCAACTTCACATTCTATGATCAAAATTTACAACTAAATGTGACTTTTATGTGATATATAATTCCATATTAGAATTACCCCATAACCCACAAGTCCTAGGATCAAAACCTGGCTTTGATACTTGACTGTTATTAGCAGAGGATTTTGTAATTCTATTATGCTTTTTAAGGTTTTCTTTATCCTATTTTTCCAATAGAACCCATATTGATGCCCAAGCTATATTTTTCCATGTGGTCCTGGTTATTTGCTTACAACTATTCGTTGCACTTAAAGTAGCTCCATTCTCAGCAACATTTTAGGCAATAGCTAATATAATTAAGTTAAAAGATGTTTAATTACTTAGCAAACATATGTACCATTTTATATCATTAAAAGATGTTTAATTACTTACCACTTCCTTACTGCCCCTTACAATGTTTGAAGGGGCATCTGTTGTGTTCCATATGGTTGCACAAAATTCATCCATCAATAGTTTTGATCTTCATTATGGTGTGTAATGTCTCATATTAGAATAATTATTATTTGGTGATAATTATCTTTAAAAATTCCACTTTAAGAGATTTCCTTCTATTGATTAATATATCACGATGAATGGTAACTTCTATATATTCAAGTTTGATAAGTTAAATAATAATATTATACAAGGGGCAATGTATATGGGTTTGATTTTGTAGTCAGATATATGCCAACTCAATATATATATTTAATCTGGATATATTTAGCATTACTAAAAATTACAATATTATCACACTTTCTCTTTAATTAATACTTTCTTGTATTCCTATGAGAAGAAATAATGTAGTAGTTGTACACATTGTGAAATAATATGAGCAATAATAGAAGATTGTGGCCCTACTAGTGCAACATTAGTTTTTTTCATCAACATTATAACACTTAACTTTTATTTTCAGATGCTTCTAGCTAGTATCTGATTTGATCTTTATTCATTGCAAATGTCTTTGCTAACAATGTATTCTTTAGCTCATGATGAAGTGCAGGTGCCTCCTTCAGTCATCACTCTGATATTGCCGAGTGCATTGTCAACAACAAGGAGCTTGCAAACATCTTCGACTATGCTAAGTGTTAGAGTAATTAGATATCTCCTAATTAACTCTAGTTGCTTAAGCTAAACTTTAGGCATCTACTAATTAATTTCTTTTATTAATTATTATGATACAACCTAGGTTAGACCTCTTTAGGGTTTCAATCTCATTTATAAGGACAATCTCTCATTGCAAGCATTTATTCATTATTGATATTAGCAATCTCTTTTTTGCTCATTAAGAATGTCTCGTCTATGTATCTAGCAATTTCTGCCTCCATAGCTTTTTGCTTCTCTCTTCTATGACAGATGTTTTCATGTAGGTGATTCTTGGGAGCTATGGAGTTGATCGTTCATCAACTTCAACATGGTATCAGAGATCCAGATCTTCATGGCCCTGTTCTATTCATGAGAGATTTGGCAATGGATCTAACATTCGTTTTCAAATCTGAGCTTTCAACATTTTTTAATTGGATCTGGGGGGTCACCTATTTTTTGGAGCTCTTTGAGCAAAAATGGACATCACTGTTAAGCTCAAAGCACTCAAAAACCCTCATTTTCATATAAAATAAGCCCAATTTGGACAATGTTGAAATTTGAGGGAAAACAATTTTGCACTCAAGCATTTTGACCTATGCACGCAAATCGAGGAAACAAATATTTTTATTTTTTATCAAAAATTGTAATGCAAGGTTTTTTGGAGTTCTAGTGCCTATTTTGGGCTCCATTCATGCCAGTTCAGTTTGCAAGAATTCTAGGTTAGAGTCTGATGAAAGTGATTACGTATCTTTGAAGAATTATTTGGAGCTTGGGATTTGAGGGGTTGACGTCAAATCACTGCACCCCTTTGGATGCACACTTTTCTTTGGCTCTCCCTAAGTCCATGCAGTTTGCCACACCTTCATCTTTTGAAGCTTGTGACTGTGGTTTTCTTGAGCACGTGCTGGCGAGTCAACTAGTGGTTTGAGGGTGGGAACATTTTTTTTTGTGAGTTAGAGGCTTTCCAAAGCATCCCTTTGCTTTAATTACATGGCACCACCTCCGCCAGACTCTACCTCTTTGGCATATTTGGCTCTTCCCATGCAATCCATTGTTGCACATAGCTCTCATACTTCAGCTTGTGGTGGACGACTCTGATTGTGGTATTTCCTTTTTTAAAGGCGGGATCATGGCGAGGGTTTGTGTTGTTCTAAGCGCTGAAGAGGAGGCTAATGTTTTTTGAAAATTTTTCTTGGCACCCATTGCCCATTCTTGTCATGTGGGTTCCACGATGGTGCATGTTGGTATTGGAGGCTTTTGGTAGCTTTTTTATTGTTTAAGGCACAGTATTTTGTTTTCCTCAGGCCCCCAATCAAATGCGGTTTGCAGGAATTTGTTTGGACACTCGAACTTTTCTTTGGCTGACATGGCGCTGATTTTGACTGATTGGCATGGTTTGGAGAATTGTTGGATTTTTTTTGCATGTTTTTACTCCATAGATATTACCCATGATTGGTCTGCCAAGATTGGAGATCTGTGACTAATTTTTGAATTACGTCCAAACTGGCCAGTTTAGCCTAGGCCCCCGCACAGTCCCTTCATCATTGGTGGATTTAATGCTACCTTCCCAAAGGTCCGAGCAGATTTTTTTTTATTATTGGTCCAATGCTTGACTTTGTCTCCAAGTGAAGCACAAATTTTTTCTTAATACATCCACACTTTTTGGTCTTGTTGCATCTTGCACTAGGGCATTCTTGGGAGTTGTTTCCTTGTAGTCAGTCTTGATATGTGGTTTTATGATCAGTTTATGGGTATCTCTAGCGATGTTTACATTCCACGTGGCCCACTCCTCAACCTTGTTGGCCTCCCCTACTCCAGTAGGTGAATCCAATCTCAGTCAGGCGTGCTTTATTATTGCATGTAAACCTTGCTATTTTTTGGCCCTCTATTTTGGGTGAATTCTTGGACTGTGCATTGGTGCAAAGGCACCTTAATTTCAAGAGAACAAAGATATAAAAGCTAGAGAAGCCATTTGTAATAAGTTGTCAAAGGAGGTCTTAATATGATAAATAATGTAAAAAAATTTATTTAATGGGTGAATGGATCTATTGACATCCATCTAAAGTCATTTGATTCATAATGTTGGTCTAGGTTGGGTTTGTATGAAAGTTGAAATGTAAAAATGCATAAAACGTTTTCGAGAATGCAAAAGGATCAAAAGAATGTGAAGGGTTAGTTTAAAGGGTGTTTTGGAAGTTATAACCAACTAAAAAATCTATAAAAATGGATGTAAGTTCAAACCAAAGCATTAATAAAAGGAAGAGATACATTTTGAAAGAAATTTGGTAATATTCTGAGTTGTTATTTTGATTGGTTTTCAATTTTAGTGTTGTTTCCAGGTCTTGTATAGACATGTATAGCCTGGAAACCATGTAAACTTTGTATATTTGGATATAGAAGTGAATAACCTTTCTTTTTGCTTTGGTTTGGATTTATTTTATGAAGAAATGAATAAGTTATGGGCATTTTGGTGAAAATGGATATTTGCAGATTTAAGATTTCCTGAATACAGTCATGTTGCAGCATGTGTTACAGACAAATTTTGGAGACTCTGGACCTCTAATAATATTAATTGGAAAGATATGTGAACTAAATTTCATTTCCAACTGGTTTGGATCATTTTAATTTAGATTTGTGAAAGTTATGAGCATTTTAGTGGAAACTGATTTTTAAAGATATCCATTCAAGATGAAGGCAGGGATTTGTGCTTGAAAAATTATATATGAATGGGAAAAATAAATGGCTTACAGATTTGGAAACTAGAATCATATATGGATAATGTGGAATTGGTTTGAGATTATTTGAATTTTTTTTGTGAAAATATATTTGATGCCCTAGGCAGGGTTACCAGTTTTGTTTCTGGTTTATGACAGAGAAAATGGGTCTTGATACAAAGACCATAACTTGTAATTGGTTTATTGGATGGGTACCATATTTGAATATGTTTTACTATACCTAGTTTAGAACAATTCCTCCAAATTTTTTGGAAATAAATGTTATAGATTGAAAGTTACGAAAAATGAAATCTGATACAGAAATCAGGATATGTGAATGGAGTAAGGTTGATATTTTTGTGTTGGAAAATATTTTGTTTTACCTTATAAGATGCCTCCAATTATGGAGTTTATTTAATGGAATTTGAAGGGATCAGCATGGATCCTATTATTTGGTTGATTTGAAAGATGCTCTGCATCATGCATGCATTGGTGGGGCAAATTTTTTGGAGGAACTTGCGGCAAGGGTGGTTTGTGTTTTTATCTTCACAGACAACACCACAGGCTTTCTAAGCACATCTTGAGAAAGCCATCAGAAAACTAGTCATTCCCATTGGTCCTCTGTTGTCTGATCTTCTCGACAACAATCTAACATGGACAGTATGCATGTCAAGTGGTCATTTCCTTTGCATTGTGGGCTCTACCTAGGAGCACTTGGAAGCTCTCCCACTGACATCAACCTTCGATTTGATTCCTTTTTGATTGTGTGCTCAATGCATAATTTTCTCCATGGGCTCTTTTTTAGCCACATCAACACTTTTCTCCACACCCAATGCACAAAGAGTCATACTACACAGACCCTTTGAAAGGCTCCTCAGATTCTACGTGGAAGGCAACTTCATTATTTGGTCCCACGTGCATCTCAACTGTGGTTAGATGTTTGACATTTTCTTATGTATTGTTTGGTGGCCTTGGGTCTGATTAATGACCTTGGTAAGGTCTTTTGGAGGGAGACATCTTTTGGAGTAGGTGTTGCATAAGACCCATATTTTTTCCATGCTTGGCAGTTTTGCGGATTTTTACAGATTTTTATGCTCATGCTATTTCCCACATGGCATATTTTCAAACATGGAGTTTGTTTTGGCCACCATTTTTTAGTCTGACATTGGCTCTTTTACCGATAACACTAATTTTCTTATATCTGTCATGTTTCCGACGGCTGAATTTTTTTTTTTAAAAGGTCATTTTTATGGCATTTTTTTGCCTTGATGGCCATTTGACCATCAAATTTGGACTTGTCACTTGCCATGTCAACACTGCATCACTACTACCTATCACCTCCTCAACCTCTGTTTGGACCTATCTTCACTTTTTTATTCATATCTTGGGCATACGAACTTCATTTTTTACAAACAAGATATTGCCAGAAAGATGGTTTTGAGCCTGCCATAATGGTATTATTAGTTTTCAATTTTGATGCTCTTTTGGTCTCTTTTTTTGCTATCAAAATCTAGAATTCAGTTTTGCACTCTGAGGGACATATCTTGAGCATCTGATCTCCCATTTGGAAATTCTTTATATTGGTGGAAAGTCTTTCCAAGCTCTTGACGCTGGTTTTTTTTTAGATTTTGCTCCAGGCACATTCTATTTAGTCTTCTACATTTTTGCATTCTAATAGATAACTTGGTTGTTTTAGGTTTGAGGATCGATTTCTTTGCTTCAGATGATTCATCATGACTTGTACTATCTATTGTATTAGTCTTATGTCTCTTCTGGTCTATTTAGACATCATTTGTATGCATTTTTGCAAACACACTGAAATAAAGTGTCATATTGCATCTATATTTTTATTTCAGTTGTTTTGCCTTTTGATTCGAGTAGTGTCATCTAAGGACACTTCTACAAATTATTGTATTCTTGGGATTCATTATGTCTTGTGTCCTGCTATACATGTGCTACTTTAATAAAGTGCCATGGGGGGGTTGATGTTTTCCTTTGTTTGCCATCTCTCTTTTTTCAGTGAGTGTCTCTTCCATGACATTAGCATCATGATGTGTCTGAGATTGATCACCTCAGTACACACTTATGTACTCTTTTGAGCATCTTGATCATAGTTCCTTGATTTGCAATTCTTTTTGGCCCACTTTCTTCGTTGCCTATCACCTCACCCTATCTGCATTGGGGGGGGGGGGGGTGCTTCTATTGTTTCTAATGCTTCCTTGGTTCATTGGAGTGATCTATGTATTCAGTATTTGATCCTATGTACTACGCAATTGTTGTGGCTGGATACCTATGCATTTTAGTGAGATGGATCATTTACCATATAGACACTCTTCTTTTCATTTCTACTTTGGTTGTAGCCTTCCTTCATTTGATTGATCAACTCTTCAAGCTTTAGTGTTTTATGCCATCTTCATTTTCAAGTTTAGTTGTTTTCCTTTGTTTGCCTCATAATTCAATGCAGATTACAGTCTTCTCTACCTAGTCAGGTTCTATTTTAGTGGAGGTTCTTTAGATCAATAGTTATTTTTCGACAAAGCTTTGTAGCTTCTTCATGCTTTAGTGATGTTCTTCATGATCATCTCTTGTTCCTATCTTCTGGGACATTCCCTAGTTTGGAGGCTTCTTTAGTCCTTCACTAGTTTCTTTTAGCATTTTTTTATCTCTTTTTGGAGTAGGGTTTGTCCCATGTGGTTTTCTCTATTTCTCCTCTTTTTAGACATTTGGTTGTTCTTGGGTACCTCATTAGACCTTGTTTGTCGGCACCCAATTCTACTTTCAGTAGTATTTTTTAGGTTTTTAGCTACTTCCTAAGTTTATCTTAAGGGGAGGTGTTAGAGTAATTAGATATTTCCTAATTAACTCTAATTGCTTAAGCTAAACTTTAGGCATCTAATAATTAATATCTTTGTTTAATTATTATGATGCAACCTAGGTTAGACCTCTTTAAGGTTTCGATCTCATTTGTAAGGATGATCTCTCATTGTAAACATTTATTCATTATTGATATTAGCAATCTCTTTTTTGCTCATCAAGAATGTCTCATCTATGGATCTGGCAATTCGTGCCTCCATAGTTTTTTGCTTCTCTCCTATGTGACAGGTGTTTCATGCAGGTGATTCTTGGGAGCTATGGGGTTGATCGTTCATCAACTTCAACACCAAGTACAACTGGTAAAACCTTATTTTTCTATATTTTGTAATGTGCTAAACATGCATCATTTTCTTTGTTGGGTGGTGTTGGTGCCGAAATTGATAGACTAGGTTTCCTATGGAATGATGATCCAATTTTGGGAATTCCTAGTAGCAATCTTCCAACTGAAAAGTCCCACCCAAATAGGATGCAAACCTCTACAATCCCAAGTCTGCAAGACTGAGGTTGGTAGGCCTATACCTCACACCCTTGAGGATTTGAGCAGATAACTTGTGGGATCACCGGTGTTGATAAAAGATAAATGAAAAAGGAAAAAAGTTTAAGTAATTTTTTTGTAAATGTATATGAATATATGTATGTGTTTTGTCTATCTCTATCAATTGGATGTATGTCCTTTCTACAATCAACATGAAGATGCAAATGAATACATAAGACCAGTGCCTTAACCAATGCATTCTTGATCATATTTCTATTAATCCTTCATAATGCTTATGTAACCCTCCAAGAAAAACAATAAATCCCTTTAAGACAAATTTTTATCACTTTAATAAAGTATGAATTGCTTGAAATGCTTTGGAAAACTTCAAAATCAAATCTTATTGATTTTAACTCTCCTCAAGAGGCCAATAAGACAATGATGTAGATTAAACAATTAACACAACACTACTGTTCTTCAAATACTAAAATTCCTTATTGCGTACATTCAATTTGACTATCAATTAAAGTATACTTTTAAAATTTGATCAAAGGAAACAAAATGAAATAGAAAAAATTCAAACAAGTATATGAGCCTTTATATTAAATTCAAAATGCTTCACTGTATTATTACTTATGTTGCTAGTGCATACAGTTGACAAAATCCATAGTGAACAAAAATAATTGACTTCCTCTGATATATAATGTAAAATTTTATGTCCTATGATGTCCTATTCTAAATTCAGCCCTTATAATTATAGGCATTGGATTGGTTACATTGTGAAAGGGCATGTCCCTTTCTTTACAAAATTTATAACTAATTGACATATTAACAACAAATTGAATGCACTTTTAAGCATATTTATAAAACAAAAGGCTTTATGTCATTGGTTCTAATGATGTTGATTCGATAAAATCATTACATAGCCTGATGAGTTCGGCATACTTGTCATCCTCTACTATATTTGCATCATTGATAATATCCCAATCTTTGACTTTGATCTCAAACATATGCTCTATTTACATGCTAGCCTTTATCATTTCCAAATCATCATTCTGTGCTACTTCTAGGGCATCTCTCTACATCACATGGCATGTATCCATCCATCTATCTCGGCTAATGATGTCAAAATTTTCTTTCTACCAAGGTACAACTCCATCCTCTGTCACTAATCCCTTCATTAGTCTCAAAGAAACCTTGAGTTATTGAGAATACATAGTATGATCGTTGATTAGTTTCTCAGCCTCCTTTGTATCTTCATCCTCTTCGAGGGTATCTCTTTCTTTAACCAATTTCTTATATATCTCATTATATGTTAGGGCCAAAGGTTTATACACATTGTAAACATCCTACACCTAACCTAATTTAACCAACAATTTCTTGAAATGATTTATAATCATGGTATTAGCAGCCTCCCTTCTGATCATTGAGATATCTTTCAATTTAACATTTTCCTCTTGCAACATCTTCAATTCAAACTTTAGGGCATCATCAGATGATTTTATCCTTGGTTGCATTTGAAGCTATCATGTTTTTAAAAAATCTTCATACATGACTTTCCAATTATCTCTTTCAAAAGTAACCTTCTTAACACTTACTTGATTGAATAGTGCAAGATCTACTTGCATGCTTGCAACTTTGTTTGTGTCAATGACACCAACTTTTAATGTTATTAAATGACCAAATGCCTTATCAACATCTATGATTTGTGGCCTCTTATGACATGGATATAAATCCCAAAGCAACATAGATTTTCATCCTCAACAAATTGTGATCCAATAATAACATCTTTAACTCCTTGCACATCCAACTTCATATCTTGCTTACCTGACTTGATCAAACCATCAAAAATATATGATGCACCTAAGTCTCAACTAGGTAGAACCATTACCCTTGCCTTATTCAACAATTTTCTCCCTCTTGCCAGAGTCATGTGTTCAATCCCTATCCTAATATCTTCTTTTAGATTTGACATTAATTCCTGATCACTCTCAAGACAGATATTATGAATACTCTACCTCAATAGTTTACCTTCGTGTTTATATAGTACAACTATAAATTCTTTGGATTTGATGAAAGTATCATCATTCAAAAATTTTGCTAGACTCTAAAAGTCTCTCATCCTTCTTGGCATCTATCCTCTCTAGGATTTGCACATCATGTTCCACAGGTTAAAGTATTGGCCTTTCTATAGTTCTGGAAACATGAATAGGGGAATCTAAAACTCTTTGAGTTTCTTTTCTAAATTGCTCCTTGGCTTTCTACCTTTGCTCTTCCATTTCCCTTTCTTATTCCTCAATCTTTTTTTGTACTTCAATCAATTCCATGTTTTTGAAACTTTCTTCATACTCATTTCCATGGTGAATGTAATCACCTAACTTTTGTGATTTTCTACATACATGAATGTATCCTTTTGGATCATAGTGACTTCAAGAATCCATAGTATAAATATGATACTCATTCTATAGGTTTTATTCTATCTTATCATATGACTTGGTTGAATAAATAGTAAAATCTCCAAATGATAAGGTCGTAGGAAGGAAAGATTGCTTTATATGCTTACCTCCAAAATGTTGCTTGCTAGACTTTGACATCTACCTATCAATCTCTAAATAAGCAATCCGATTAGGCACTGATGCAAGAAATTTGTATGGTCTCCCTTCAAATCCAAACTCTCTTACAAAAGTGAAATAGTCATAAGCATAACAGTCTCCCAAATTATGCTTAATCTTCTCACCTAGCCCATTGTCCTTAGGTCTTAAGAATCTTTTGATGTCAAGGCTGATTGAAGGGAAAGAGTGGTGTCCAAAAAATGTATACAAAGGTTTCACAAAGTGATTATCAAAGATTAGATAAAAATTAGTACTAAATGTATAATCCATTATTGATGTCTACATTTGAACTAGCTTCATATCCCCATTGAACTCTCTTAAATTCAACTTCAAACCCTCACTGCATAATCCTTTCATTTGTCCAAAATACAAAACCATATGCATAAATAATAAATAGTGCTTAAAGGTAGGGTATTCTACATCATTAAAAATAACAAAAGCAATATGAATATTGTGAACAACATACTTTGTGTAGTCATAGGGCCTTGGTTCCAGCATCTACACATCTGATGCTAACACCTTAGGGCCAACCTCCATCATATTAGGTGCTTCCATTCTCCCTACTTTTGTACATGATTGATAAGTCATACCTAAGTATGTCTTAAATAATTTAACATTAAAAGGAGGCCCATCTACTGATGTTATAAGCTCCTTTTCTATCTTATACAACATCAACTTCCACTACATGTATGAGATATCTGACCATTCATATTTATTTTTCAATTCAATGAAAGACAATTTCTTTTTTAGGCCATCAGTGAGTCTAAAAACTTCATTCAATGATTCAATAGATACTTTCATGAATTTGTCCCCATCTTTTTCATATATAAACATCTGTCCTCAACATTATATTTGCTCATAATGACCTTGAGCAGCTCCACATTCAAGAATACATTCGCCACTGCCATTTTTCCCAAATTCATCTCCCAAGGATGACATATGGGTGCCTTATGGTTTCTTCTCACATAATGATATAGAAACAACTCATAGCCTCTAGTCCATGTCCAAAAATCTCCAACCTCACTATACTTTTCTTCCACCTTTTTTGGAGAAGCAAATTTGCCTCTTCTAGATTTGGGGCATGTGAATTCCTTTTGTTCAATGAGATCCTCATTCGATTTTCAGGGTGACAGCTCATCATCAACTTTTTGCTTTTTGTTATCCTTCACCTTCTTAACCTTCTCTACTTTCCTTTTCTGAATAGAACTAGAGCTCTCCATGATTGTTCCTAATACTTTTCCAAATACAAATCTTCTTTGAAGACTCAACAAAAATGTTAACTTTACTAGCTTGCTTATGAGAATTTGTGACCATAACACTGTAATGATTACCCTTTTATTACAAAACATGTTGCATTCATGCATTTACTTTCCACATGAATCTAAACATAAAGCCATTTTTTATCATTGTAGCAAATGAACTAGTTGTCGGAGGTCATCTCATGCACTCATTTTTGTGCATGATAAAATATATTCAAAGATTCATCATTATAGCCATTAGCAATATGAACATATGAGTCTCTTGATCACCATAATCAAAGTCCTCCAATAGTGAACTATTTTCAACTCTGTACCCATCGAGCTATAATAAAAATGATAACACCATTGCTCATCACTACAATACAAACCCTTCAACTACAATCCTCGATACAATTTGCACTATTAGGTATGGCAATTGTAAATGTCTATTTTTGATCTTGACAGAAAGAATCTTTGTAACATACATTAATATTCTATAGCTCATTGCTAATTGTTATATCTCCATTAAACCAAGCACGATTAGTAATCATACTTACTTTATTAGCACAACATACAATGATAACTACTTAATAATATAGTATTTCATCGACATATCCTTCAATGATCACAAAACCCTTATCGTTGATTGCCAAAGCCTTTTTGCAATACCTCAATCAATGATGATCACTATAAAATATAGTGCTATAACCTTGCTTTATCGCTAGTCACCATATCTAAAAGCTTATTTTCTTGATTAGTGATAATCGTCACAAGTTATAATGGTGACTTCATCTCATCACTGATTGCCTAGGTCGCTCCTCTATTGCTTTGATTAGCGATGATCATCGTAGGATGCAGCGATATACAAACCTTTATCACTGATCGCCAAAAGATTTTGCACTCTCACCACTTAGCAATAGATTATAACCACTATAACATATAGTGACATCCAAAGACTTATCACTCATTGACATATCAAAATGACACCTTCTCCACTCAGCGATCAAACACATCGCTATAAAGTATAGTGATAACTCTATCACTCATCGCTATGTCTTCTTTGAACCTTCTTCACTCAGCAATGAACCCAATTGCTATTGCCTATAGCAAAACCATGTTGGATTTCAAACTGATGAAACTTAATTGTTGTAATGTATCTCAAAATCTAGTTTCTTATCATTGTAGCTATAGAAATAACCTTAAAAATACTGATATCTCCATGAATTCAAACAAAATCACAACCATGATTGATCAATGGATAATGCCACATGATGAGAGAACCCTAGAAGCAACAAGTTCCTTAATTTTGACCAATAAATAGCCAATTTCTATCAAAACACAAATAGATGTAGTAAGTGATTCTTTATTTTATTCATAAAACCTTTTAGAACATAGAAGAAATAATTAATGAAAGTAATCAAGAAGGTGAAAAAATATTTGCAAAATATTGGGTTCCACCAGGTGGATTTTATACTCATGGACCTATTTTGTGCACTAATAAATAGACCTTCAGTTGATAGAACAATAGAGAACAATACTACTGAAGCTGAACCATTTCTTGGAGTAGCCCGTGTGACTAGCATTGGTTCATTTGTGAGGACATTGTTGCTTAACAAGAAAATTATGCTTCCATTAAAATTATGAAAGCTTTCAGGTACTTTAAAATTGTTATTATTTACAGTGTAGTTGTAGTTTATTTACATATAACTTGTTTTGGGCTAATAATCCTATGATGTTTTTGTAGGAAATTATTTTTTCTTTGATCATTCTTTTGATATGACATTAAAGCTATTTGGACCCACCATACATAAAAGGTACATAGTTTCATATCATTGCTACAATATTTTTCTTTTCTTCCATTTATTATACTATATTAAATTTATTGATCTAACAATTTTTATTTTTTTTAAAGGTGGAAAGAACAGGGTCCTAAATTTAAAAATCAGCTCATTACATCTTTTGAGGACCTTTGTGGAAAAAAATATTTTTGACACTACCCTACTTCTCAAAAGAGCATCCAAACATATAAAGACTGTGAGGGACCAATATAGAAGGGGTCTAAAGGATAACTCAAAGTACGACTCTCCTCATATGATTCCATTGATGGAGTGGAATGAAATAATAGAAGATGCAAAAGAGATAAGGCTACGTGATAAAGGAAATGATCCAAAAAAGGGAAAAAGAAGGTGTGTCATGATAGTATTAAGTAGAATGTAATCATGCACTAATTAGTGATCTTTGTAAATATATAATCTAACATGTTTCAAACTTTTCATACATTGCAAGACACATCAAAGGCTACAAAAGCAAGACTACAAAAGGTTGGCCAACACAAACTTGGCTCTGGGGACTATATGAATCTTCAATCTCAACTTGTAAGTAGCAACAATGGAATTTCATATTATTATTTTTTTATACAATGTTGTAAGCAATTTTTTTTAATCAAATCATACATGCAAAACAAACAATATTAAGCAAAAATTATAGGGCACAAAATTCAATGTAGAGCCCATGGATGAAGATAAAAAAATTGCCTTGAAAGAAGGCTATAAAGTCATGGTTGCATAGCTACACCAATAATGTGAAAGACATACCCAAGAATATGGTGCAACAAATGAGATATAGGTAAATTGGTCAAATGAAAAGTAAATCAAATTGAATAGTTGAGAAAATTATTTCTTGATGTTAGTTTCCAACATAAATTGACTGCATAACAATGCACATAACATTTCACTACAGCCTTCATATACTATAACAGAACCTATGCATGATGAAGGCCATGATGTGCATCATAGTGGTGGAGGTATTAATTTTATATTAGAATTATTATGCAATTATGAATACAATTTAAGATCTTCAATTGTAATTTGGTGTGTAACCTTTTTTTGAATATTTTAGAGCATGTTGAACATCATGGAGAAGGATTGGAGCATGTTCAAAGTGTTCAACATGTTGATGTGGCAATAGATCAAAATGTTATTGTACATGATGTGGCATTGTCAAGTAAGAAAAATGCATGATATGTTATACTGATTAATTAAATACTTTTAACAGTTAAAAAAACAAAAAGAGTATGCCAATTTAACCCATTTACTTATTATTACAACAGAGCCCCCTTTAGTGCAGCATCCTCCTACTCCTCAAAATAGGAGGAGGCATCATAATTTGACATTACATGTGCCACAAGAGGAGGAGAATGTGGAAGATATTGATACTCTTATCAATCTTTGCCTTAAGAAAGATAAGAAAAACAAAAAGAAGTATTGATTTTTTTTAAATGCTCTTTGATAAACCTTGTTTGATAAACTTTGTTGGATAATGAAAGAACATTGTTTTAAGTAATTATCGATGAATGTTGTGTATTAATATTGATTTTATGTCATGTTAATGAATATTGTTATGTGTTAATGAAGTCTTGATTAGTATTG
This sequence comes from Cupressus sempervirens, assembly GCA_028749045.1. Classification (NCBI taxonomy): domain Eukaryota; kingdom Viridiplantae; phylum Streptophyta; class Pinopsida; order Cupressales; family Cupressaceae; genus Cupressus; species Cupressus sempervirens. The sequence continues at coordinate 248,941,250 of CM053792.1, read as the reverse complement.
TGTATTAATGAATGTTATGTGATTGTATTGATTGAATTTTATAGTTCATAAATGGATGAATGAATGAATGAAGTATGTAATTAGATGATAATGGAGAATTTAGATTGATGTTAGTGGGAGGGAGGGTGAGGCCAAATGAGCCTCCACATTCACGTGGTTGGCCTTGTTAAATAGAGAATATTAAAGTATTCTCGAAACTAAGTGAAGGTCAAACTAACATACCAAGGATATCTTCCTAACCAGTTAATAGTTTCCTTTCTTTGAGATAGAGTTTTGTGTCCATTCATGTATCAATCACTAGTCCTTTAAGCTCCTCAATTTCCTACTCTATCCTTTGTTTTGCGTCAAAACTATTACCAAAGTGATTCTTGTTCCAAAGTAGCAATTTATTATTGATCATCTTTAGCTTAGTTACCAAGCAATATAATCTTGATCCTGATACCTCTACTTCCTTCAACTATCTTTCTATCATATTCATTAGATTTTCATTCCTTAGAAAAGTCTACACGATGTTTTATTATATTCATTAGGTTTTGTTCCAATAGAAAAGTTTGCACGGTGCATCTTTTTAAGCCCATCAACATGACTCTTTAAGCCCCTACTGCCCCATCCAGTTGTTTTTATTTTTGGCTCAAGGTTATTATACTCATTAAGACATGTGAAATACTAATACCTTATTGAAAAAATTTGATGTATTGCATGTCTGTACCTTATCTATTTTTTTTAAATAGTCATTTTATTGATATTATTTGTCTTTGCAGGTTCCAAGACATCAAAAGAACAAGTTTATGGTGTTGCAGATTTATACCTTTAACTAACATCATCAATTTTCTTAGTGCAATACCTAAATTGGTTGAAAGAAGTAGCAGCTATGATTTTTCCTTATATTCTGGTTCTTCTAAAGGTTTTTAAGATTACCTTGTCCTAAATGCACAACTATATGCTATCATCACATGGCCTACATTGTGATATTTTCTTGTTGTCTGTGAACATGGTATTAGATTAATATGTTCGTTTTATCTTTTTTATCTTATGAAGAACTCTTTACCACTACTTCTTTTAATTGATTAGATATTGTAGACATGGAAATTAAACCAAAAGGTTCTGCAAATTGCTACTAGAATATCATGGCCATTTTTCAATCATCATTCTAGTGCCTTAGATCTAACTGGATGTGCTCATAGTAAGGTGTGCATTATATCTCAAGTGTACATCAAAATTGTCTTAATGTTTTGAGCCTTGAATTTTTTTACCTAAAGCTATATTTATGCTTTAATAGAATTTTATTTTCTAACATTATCTCTAATTACTTTGTGTTATGTGGAAAACCATTTTCAAGAACTAAAATTCACATGATAATTTCTTTTTTTGAGCATTGTGTTGTATTTTACAAACTATTATGTGCCTTGTCTTTTTTGTTTGTAGCAACTAGTGACTACTGGTAGTCTCTATAGTTCCAAAATCTAAATGAAGAAAAAAGGAACATTCAACTGTAGGTATATATCTTGTTTCTATTTTCCTCAATCTTGTATTTCACCATAAGACACATTTTTTCTCTCTCTTTTTCTTCTACAGTCAGTTTCTTTTGATTTGACAGTGTTTTTCATTACATGTTTAGGTTATTTGAGGGGGGAGAAGATTTAAAGTTTCTATGCTTGATATTCTTGGTTGTGATGTTATACCTTTAAATATTGGTGATCAAGTATATATGTAAACTACCTAACAATATTATCCTATACATTCTTTTATTAGTCTATTTCAGAAATGAATTATTGATTTCTTAGACATTTATCATTCCTTTTTAGGTCCGTGTAGATGGCATTCTAATTGATGGGCATTCCTTGTCAATTGATGAATCCATCATGACTGGGGAAAGAAAATTTGTATGAAAATCTCTCTTATGTTGTGTCAACGACATGTTTTCGAGGTGATAAATATCTAATAATTTTTTGATGCCAATTTCTAGGATATTGTCATCAGCTTAACTCCCTATTTTGGCTCTAGGTTCACAAAGATTTAAAAAAATCCAATTTTGATGTCTAGATATAACATGGCAGATGGATATGGAACAATACTAGTAAGTATTTATCTTAAATAAATAGTGTTATGTTTTTTTATTGTGTTTAATCAATTGACATATTTTATTGGCTTATTATAGGTTACTAGAGTAGGATTTAATATTGAGTGGGGCGTTTTAATGGCCAGTATATCAAAGGATAATGGAGAAGAAACTCCACTATAGGTTTAGTCCTGGACCCTTCTCAACTTATCAAATTATCTATTATGTCTATTCATTTTTTCTAGTTTCATGCTCGAATTTGAAAACACAAAAATGATTCCTATTACAACAAGTTCACCTAAATGGTGTTGCCACATTTATTGGCAAGGTTGGACTTACAGTAGCAGCTTTTGTATTAATTTTCCTTTTGATAAGGTAAGTAAAATACCTTAAACTATTCTATTATAAATTATTTTTCACTTTCACTTTCATGCATTTCATATATTGACCATGTTCTGTTTCTTTAGGTACTTTACTAGACATACAGAAGATACTACAAGAACTAGCAAGTTTAAGGCAGTCAAGACCAAGTTTGGAGATGCAATGAATGGGGTTGTTGAAATATTTGCAATTGTGGTGAGGAAACATTTTATAATTTCAAAATAACTTTGTCATTTTATATTTGAATGGCTAAATATTTCTATAGAAATAACAACCTTGCATACCTTACCCCTTCATTTGCATTGTGCCCTGAATATGGATGACCTTTGAATGCACCTTGCATCCATATTCTCTTCCATGATGACCACTATGCCTACTATCAAATCTCCTTGCAATCAGAAACATATGAACTCACCTTCAATTCAATCTATACATATACATATGCATATACAAAAAGGAATTTTATATAAATAGCTAAATTTTGTATTTGAATAATGCAGGGAGCCATGACAGGATTTGTTGGATTCACAAATAGCAATCTTTCAAGCCTTGTAAAGAAAGTTGCAATGCTTAGTCCTGTTGCTTATCTAGATCATGTTACTTCTCCCCTATCAGGAACTACAACAACAATCAACCTTGATTAGGCACTTTTTTGTTAACTACATTTCTATACTTGAATTCATATGTATGCCAACTTTCTTTAATGCTCATCATTTTTCGCTGATAGGTATACTTGGCTCTAGGCATCTACAAATACAATACATCAATGTAAGTTGTAGGTAATCTCATTTTAGGATGACATGAACTATGTAGAGAAACAACTAAGTCTCTTCAAACAACTCCAAAAAGTATCCAAAGATATTTGGATGCTATTAGAATTAATTTTACTATGACATTTGATAGAGAAACTTTCATAAGAAGGTTTTTTTAGTTTTTCATGACTGATCAGGGAAATACTGTACATACTTCATAAATTATTTGTAATTTTTTTTTGCTACTATTCACCAATTGGCTATTATTTATTCATTAATTTATAGTTGACATGTAACTAATTTTAACCCTAAAGTGACAAAAAAATTTGTATAAAAGGGCTTAGGGTTAGAGATTTTTTCATAAGGTGTGATGCAAAAATTGTTTCTTGCGACGGTATTGAGTTGTAAGGAATTACAGATTGTAATCAGTTTGTAATCACTCGATCATAATAATATTGGACTTGTTGTTTGGTGGATGTAGCCTAGTGGTTTAGGTGAACCACATTAAAAATTGGTGTCTTGTGTTCTTTTTTGTGTGATCTATTATGTTATGATATTTTTTGTATTTGCATGTAATTTTTATTTATGACCATGGTTTAATCCTAACAAGTGGTATTAGAGTGAGGTTGTTTTTTTAAGTTATCCTCTGTAGGAAAATCTCACGATTGAGTAGGAGTCTCACAGTTGAGTGGGAGCGATGGCAGACGAGGGTAAGCTGAGGGTTGACAAGTTTAATGGGTAGAACTTTCAATTATGGAAGATGCAAATGGAAGACTATCTTTATCAGAAGGATTTATGGAAGCCATTGGAAGGAAAAACCAAGAATTAGGGATCTATGACAAATGATGACTAGGATCTTTTAGATAGAAAGGCACTTGCAAGAATTTGATTATGCCTAGCATCATCAGTGGCATTTAATATAACAAAAGTGAAGATGACAAAAGAGTTGATGGAAACCCAAGAAAAATTGTATGATTTAAGCCTTTCACTTCAAACAAGGTATTTCTCATGAAGCATTTATTTAATATGAAGATGATAGAAGGTGGACCTATTGTAGATCATTTAAATGAGTTTAATATTGTTACTAGTCAGTTATCCTCTATGCGTATTAATTTTGATGAAGAAATTAGGGCTCTCTTGAATTTGTGTTCTTTGCCTAAAAGTTGGAATGGCTTGGTAATGGCTATGAGTAATTCCATTCCTGGATCTAATACTCTAAAATATGATGATGTGATCGATGTTATTTTGAGTGAGGAAACTTGTAGGAAAACCTCAGGCAGATCCACATCTAGAAGTTCTTTAAACGTACAAAGTCAAGGTAGAATGACTAAGAGGGGAAGTAATTTTGAAAATCATGAGAAATCAAGAGGAAATTCAAAAGGGAAGAGGTCTCAATTGAGAGGACCAAATGGTTGTTGGTACTCTAGGAAACTAGGGCATAAGAAGAAAGATTGTTTGACTCAAAAGAAAAATGAAGGGGAAAAGAAAGATGGAGACAAGAAGAAAAATATGGTAAGTAACAAATCTAAAGAGGGTCCTTTGCTTCTTTCTTTAGAAAGTGTTGATGATTTATGGATTTTAGATTCTAGTGCTTCATTTCATGATACACCTCATAGAGATTACTTCATTGATTATATCCAAGGGAATTTTAGGCTTGTTTATTTGGGGGATAATGAACCCTATCAGGTTTTTGGAAAGGGAAAAGTTAAGATTAAGTTGTAGAATGGGAATCATTGGCTACTACATGAGATAAGACATGTTCCAAGGCTGATTAGGAATTTAATTTCAGCAGGGCAACTCGGTGATGAGGGTTGTGTAGTCACTGTTAATGATAAAAATTGGAAGGTTTCAAAAGATTCCCTTGTAGTAGAAAGAGGTATGAAAGTAGGCACCTTATATGTTTATACAGGTCATATTGTTCCTTCTACTTTAATTGTTTCAGAGAAAAATAAATGTTCAAGAATAGTTGTTGCAATTGAGCAGGGAGAACAAATAGTTATTGTAGATTCTAATACAAGGCTATGGCACAACAGACTTGGGCACCTGAGTGAGAAAGGTATGAAAGTATTTCATTCAAGAAAAGTTTTACCAGGTCTGGAATGTGTTAATATGAATTTCTGTGAAAGTTGTGTGTATGGAAAACAAAAGAGAGTGAATTTTGTGAAGACTGGGAAGGAAAAGAAAAATGAGAGGTTAGATCTTGTGCATACATATGTATGGGGACCAGCTTAGGTATCTTCCATTGGTGGCTCTCATTATTATGTTACATTTATTGATGATGCAACTAGAAAAGTATGGGTTTATTTCCTTACACATAAATCTAATAAATTTCAAACTTTTAAGAAAAAGAAATGCTTGGTTGAAAATGGGACTGGTAAGAAATTAAAATGTCTCAGATTTGATAATGGTGGTGATTATTGCAATCATGAATTTGAATATTATTACTCCACTAATGGTATTCATAGACAGAAAACTATTCCAAGGACTCCACAGGAAAATGGAGTGGTTGAACGCATGAACATGACTATAATGGAGTGTGTAAGGAGCATGAGGTTGCATTTTGGGTTTCCCTTAAACATGGGGGAAGAGGCTATTAATACTATTGTATATTTGATTAATAGAGGCCCCTCTAGTCTTTTGGGTTGTGGTATTCCAAAGGAAGCATGGGCTGGTAAGAAGGTGAGTTATTCTTTTCTCAAAACCTTTAGTTGTGAAGCATTTGCTCACATAGATTCTAAAAATAGAACCAAGTTGGAAGCTAAGTCAAATAAATGTATATTTTTTGGATATGGAATTGATGAATTTGGTTATAGGATTTGGGATTTTGAAAATCATAAAATTGTAAGAAGTAGGGATGTCATATTCAGTGAGAAAGTGTTGTACAAAGATCTATTGCAGCAACATGAGAAGAAAGAAGATGATTATGTAGTGTTGGAAGATACTCCAAAAGATGATATTCTAACAATTCCTCATGATGTGCAACAACCACAACAACAAATACCCCACACACAAATGAATGTTAGATGGTCAACAAGGCTAAGTAGACCTCCAAAAAGATTTTCTCCTTCTTTGTATTCTATTTTACTAATCGATGCTGGTGAATCTGAATGTTATAAGGAAGTTGTGTAGGTGGATACTAATATTTAGTGAGAGTCTGCAATGAAATATGAAATGGACTCTTTGCTGAAAAATAAGGCATGGGATTTATGCAAGTTGCCTGTAGGTAAAAGGGTTTTACAGAATAAATGGGTTTACATGTTGAAAGAAGAGGATGGAGGTAAGAAAAGATTTAAAGCCAAGTTAGTGGTAAAAGGATTTGCACAGAAAAAAGGCATTGATTTTGATGAGATATTCTCTCCTATTGTTAAAATGATTTGTATTCACACTATTTTAATTATTATAGCTATTGAAGATTTGCATTTGGAGCAACTTGATGTTAAAATAGCCTTCCTTCATGGTGATTTGGATGAAGAGATATATATGGCTTAGCCACAAGGATTTGAGGTCAAAGGTAAGGAGACCTTAGTGTGCATATTGAAAAAAAGTTTATATGGCTTGAAGCAAGCACCTCAGCAATGGTATCTGAGATTTGACAATTTTATGCATGAGCATGGATATAGTAGGTGTCATTCAAATCATTATGTTTACTTTAAAAGGTTGGATGATGACAACTACATTATTTTACATTTATATGTTGATCATATGCTTGTAGTTAGGTCTAACATGGATCACATTAAGGGGTTGATACACGAGTTAACACATGCATTTTCTATGAAGGATTTGGGGGCAGCAAAAAAAATCCTTGCTATGAAGATTTACAGAGATAGGAAGAACAATAAATTGACATTATCTTAGGCTGATTATATTGCGAAGCTGTTGCAACATTTCTTTATGGAGAATGCTAAAGTTATCAACACACCTTTACCTAGTCATTTGAAGTTGACTAAAGAGATGTGTCCAAAGACACAAGAAGAGGAGAATAAGATGTCCAAGGTACCATATGCTTCATCTATAGGAAGCTTGATGTATGTTATGGTATGTACAAGGCCATATATTGCACATGTAGTAGGAGTCATTAGCAGGGATATGAGTCATCCAGGAATTGGGTATTGGAATGCAGTAAAATAGATTCACAGATATTTGAGAGGAACATCTAGTAAGTGTTTACACTTTAGGGGCTTTACTACTGACTTACAGGGCTATGTTGACTCAGATTTGGTAGGGGATATTGATTCCAAGTGGAGTACTATAGGTTATGTATTTACTATTGGTGGGGCAGCAGTGAGCTGGGTTTCTAGGTTACAAAAGGTTAATGCTTTATCCACTATAGAGGCAAAGTATGTTGTTGCTACATGTGTAGCCAAGGAGATGATATGGCTTTAGTTCTTCTTGGAAGAATTGGGACACCCTCAGAGGGATAATTATTTGTTTACAGATAGCCAAAGTTCCATTCATCTCTCGAAGAATTATACTCTGCATTCAAAGACAAAACACATTTAGTTGTGGTATCATTTCATTAGATTAGTTTTGGATGATGGATAGTTAATGTTGGACATGATACATAAAAATGACAATCCAATAGATATGTTTACAAAGGTAGTGACAAGGGAGAAGCTAAATTCCTCTTCAGCTTTGATTGGTCTTCTAGACAAAATAAAATTAAAAAAATCAGAGTCTAGGATGGTTGGATCCACTGGGAGCCCCATGTGGTAGCAGTATTGCTACAAGATCAGTCTCCAAGTGGGATATTGTTGTCTAGTGTGGAGTATAATCAGCCCCAAGTGGTTATTAGTTTGTGGTGACTGATCAGAGAAGTACTATACATACTTCATAAATAATTTGAATTTTATTTTTTTGGCTACTATTCACCAATTGGCTATTATTTATCCACCAATTTATGACCAACATGTTGTAACTAATTTTAACCTAAAGTGGAAAAAATACTTGTATAAAAGGGCTTAGGGTTAGGGATTATTTCATAAGGTGAAATGCAAAAACTGCTTCTTATGGTGATATTGAGTTGTAAGGGATTACAGGTTGTAATCAAGTTGTAATTACTGGATCGTGATATTATTGGACTTGTTGTTTGTTGGATGTAGCCTAGGGGTTTGGGTGAACCATGTTAAATCTTGTTGTATTGTGTTCTTTTGTGTGTGATCTATTATTTTCTGATATTGTTTATATTTGCATGTAATTGTTATTTTTGTCTATGGTATAATCCTAATAGGGTCGCTTATGTGACTAGAAGCTTACAAAGTCCTTCACCAAAACCTAAATCATCTTTACTATCACACTTCTTTTGTCATCTATATAAACTTAAAGTCATTCACCAAAACATAACTTGTCTTTTCTTTCACTCTTTTGTTATTTACTATTTAAACTTCTTTCATTCAATTATTGTTTTATCCTAGGTTCTCTATTCTAAGAATTCTATATGACAATGAGTCAGGTAATACCCAGGTTCCATGATAACCCTTCTGATTTGAAATGAGTCTTTCTCATATTGTGACATTAATGTTTATAAAATATTGTAGTTGATAAAAATGTAAAAGGTGAAATCATATTTCAAGAAAGGTAGAAATGGTACTGGTTGCTTTATCTCTTTTGCCAAAAGGATTTTGGAGGGTCGATTTTCATATTATTCCTTTTAGTACTTCATTCAAAGTTGGGATTTAGAAAAAACAATGTTGTCAATTTTTTCATTTCCAAGGTTAAAGACTTGGATGGTGAGCTTGAAAATTATAGGCATAAAAGTACACAGACATTGAACCAAGCAATCTTGCTAGAGAGGGAAAGAGATACGCAAATAAAATGGGACTTGGAGGGGCTTTGTGAAAAATTCTTAGAGACAAAAGAGAAGTACAAACTGGAGTAGGCATAGGACTTATTTGGAACTTTCTTTTTTCAACTTTAATTACTAGTTTGAGGTTTATTTGGCCCCAAAAAAAACCTATTACTGGTCATATTTTTTGAGTTCCAATGACCTATTTTTTATACTACTGGGTATTGGTAATAATTGATAACTCTTTAATTAAATGATAAAATTGGGACAAGTATTGAAATCAAAAGAATATTTCCTTGTGTTTATCATGTGCTTGAATTTTCAAATGTCACATAGGCATTGTGTATCTTTCATGCTTATAATTTTTTATTGGAATAGTTCAAAATAGGGACTCTAGGTTCTTTTGTCATAAATGTTGATTTCTGTGGTTTGTTAATCTTATTCAAAAGTTATAATATTTTAGGTTGTCAAGATTCAAGCTGAGGCAAGAATGCATGAAGGAGAGTCAGATAGAGAAAGATTACAACTTGAGGTCAATAAAATGAATAAAAGGTTTTAGAATCTTCAGAAAGATAGTTACAACACAAAAGCCAAAACAAAAGAAAATATTAAATTTTTAGTAAAATAATTAAAGTTCTTATGAAAGTCTTAGCCAAAGCTAAAACATGAATTACATAATGCAATAAATGTAAAATCATAATTAGAGGTATTTTTTGCAAGCCATTTATGTTTCTTAATTCAAGTGAAATTATCTGTTGTTTTTCTCACAAAGCAATATGATGTAACACCCCAACCTTGCTTCCAAACTCCAAGCTCTCTCTCAGGGCTACCTTAGGTCATTCACTAGACCCACTAGGGCTTCTTCACACCCTATAATTACTAGGACCTTGCTCAAGAGATCCTAATCCTTCAGTTGGGGGTACACCAACAAAGTAACATCAAATTTCTTACTAGCTGGCTCCAGTCCGCTATTAACCCTCAAGTCCATCTATAGCTCCAAGGGTACCAGTTCTTCATCTAGGTTTTTTTTTAGACTCCTTCTAACATCCATGACCCTAAACATTGCTGATTTCATAGGCACATTCAATCTACTAGGGAAGATACACCAAATTGCTCCAAAAAGGCTACTAGGAATTAGCCCTCCTAAATAGCTGGAAACAAGATTTCTTGAAAAAAATCTTAACAACCCTACAAACAAATTATATTTTTGGATACCCTTTTTAGAGTACTTCAAGATTCTGTAATTTTCTAGCCTCCAAACTTTCTGTACAATGAAAGTACAATTTTAGGCCAAAAATGAGGATTTCAAGTGCTTTATCGCTGTTGTGATGGAAAACCACCTTAGACACCTTTCCAAGACCTCTCCTTTGGACTGGAGCAAGGTTAGACCTTCTCATTACTCGCTGTGCAGCCGGATTAAGGTATTTGTACACTCAATCCTCTCCATAACTCATTTTCCAACTGTGATTCCTAGCCAAGTTGCATTTGGCTTGCCTAGGGCATCACCTTAAAAATGCTTGCTGATGCTTTCAAGGGCCCTCCTTCTTGATACATAATTTACATGGATCCTAGTTCCAAATCCCAAAATACCAGAGGTTTCCAATGGTGGGAAGTGTCCCTAAGATCCCATTTTCTAAGTGCAGCCCTGTTCAGATCAGCAACTTGCCAAGAACAAAAAGATTTTTCTACACTAATGCAAACGAATTAAAATGATCAAACCAACACTACAAAAAGATTAAAAACAATATTTCAGAACTTTTCCAACACAAAAATCAGGCCATTCAATCCTCCTCTATTAAAAATGCCTTCAAATGCATAAAACCGGCCACAAAATACTTGCTCAATTCGTACAAAAATGCAAAACCAACTTGTCCAACCCCCTTAAAATGGCTGTCCTCATGTTTTTACAGGCTCTTCCATCAGTTCCATAACTATTCTAAATAGTTAGGATGTTCTAAACACACAAATGCCAAAAAGTTGCTTTTTGCAAGAAAATGTTGTCATGACAACATGACAACATTTCAGCAACTTTTGTTCTACATGGAGTTAGACCTCCAAATTTGGCACAAAAAAAAGTAGACATATAATATGCATAAAATGACTTCAAATAAACAATTCAAAGCCATTGGAACCTTTCTAGACCATTTTAGCCTTTTTCGGACCTAAGTCACCTAGTTGACAATAGTCGGCAACTTCTAGCAACTTGGTCACTTTGGGTCTTGCCAAGTCTCCTAAACACACCTAAGGACCACATAGGACCTATTATTAGAATAGTGATGTGGCTAGCATCACTACAAGCCAAAAATAAAGAAATACCTAGGTTTCACACTTAGCCTACCTAGGTGCTCCTGCACCATACTCCCCCCTCCAACAAAGAACTCAAGGTGGATCAGTTTGCAACAAATCTAGAGGTATGCCAACCTTCTTGAACTCTATCTCAGCAACCCATGTAGCCTCTGAAATTGGTTTCTCCTTCCATTTGATGAGGTGTTCCATGTAAACCTTGTGCCTTGTAGTCTTCTTTACCCTTGAATCTAACACCTTTTCTACCTCCAACTTGTTGTTTGTAGGTGTTGAAGCAAGTTCAAGATCTTCATGAACATCGGGACTGAGCTGAGATGGGTCACCTTTGTATGCCACCAAGTCTTGCACATTAAAAATAGGGGATATGCCCAAATCGGAAGGTAAATCTACCTTATAGGCATTTGCTCCATATTTAGCCAATATTTTGCAAGGCCCTACCCTCTTCATCTGTAACTTAGTAGGAATGCCTTTTTGAAGCCTTGCTTTGTTCAAATGGACCATCACATAGTCCCCAACAGCAAACTGAACATCCTTCTTCTTTTCATCCACCTTGGCTTTGAGTTTTAGAGTGTTGTCTTGAATAGTCTTCTTGACTTGCTCCTGAATCTCCTTCATGGTTTGTACAAAGTCTTCAGCTTGACCACTAATCTGATCCATGTTTCCAAGACACCTTAGTTCACACACACCTCTTGGGTGCATGCCATAAACAATTTCAAAGGGACTCTTTCCGGTAGTCCTATTCTTGCTATCATTGTAGGCATATTTTGCTTGTGAGATGATAACATCCCAAGTCTGACCATACTCCTTAGTTAGGCACCTAAGAAGGTTACCTAAAGTTCTATTAACCACCTCAGTTTGACCATCAGTTTGAGGATGGTAAGCTGAACCAAAAGACATGTTAGTGCCAAGCTTCTTCCATAAAGTCTTCCAAAAGTGACTCATGAATTTCACATCTCGATCCGACACAATGCTTAATGGAAGTCCATGAATCCTTACAACCTCTTTGAAAAACAAATGAGCTATATGACTTGCATCATTAGTTGTCTTACATGGAATGAAATGTCCCATTCTACTGAATCTATCAACAACAACATAAATGCTATCATACCCTTGCTTAGTTTTAGGCAAACCAACAATGAAATCCATACTTACACAATCCCATGGTCTGCTAAGAATTGGTAAGGGCTGGTAAAGACCTGCATTGTTCATTCCTCCTTTTGCCTTCATACACACCATACATTGCTCCACATACTTGGTTACATCTTTGACCAATTTAGGCCAATAATAGAACCTTTGCACTAGTTCTATTGTCTTGCTGATACCAAAATGCCCACTCAAGCTGTCATTATGCTTCTCTTGTATTAGGTTCTCTCTCATGGAACCTCTTGGTACACACAACTGGGTACCCTTAAATAGCAACCCATTTTGCAAAGTGTATTCTAAAAATCTGCTATGAAAGTGGTTTCCAAAATCCATGCATACCTTATAGGCTTCAGCAAAGTCCTCGTCATTCTTGTAAAGATTCTGAAAACTCTCCACTCCAATGCTATGGAGCTGAATCTCTTGGACTGTTAAAACCCTTCTACTTAATGCATCAGCAACCTTGTTCATTTGTCCTTTCTTATGCTTGATTGTAAAGGTGAAGGCCTACAAATATTCCATCCACTTCAAGTGCCTGTTGCTCAACTTCTCCTGTGTGTTGATGTAGCTAAGAGCTTGATTATCTGTAAACACAACAAATTCTTTTGGCAACAAATAGTGTCTCCACTTCCTAAAACACTGGACTAAGGCATAAAATTTTAGATCATAGGATGAGTATTTCTTCTTGGCCTCATTTAGCTTTTCACTATAGAAGGCTACTGGTCTACCTTCTTGACTCAACACCCCACCCACTGCTAGGCCACTTGCATCACATTCTAAGGTGAACAACTTTTCAAAGCTAGGCAATTTTAGGATGGGTTGAGTAGCTACTTGTTTTTTTAACATATCAAATGACTTTTCAGCCTCTAAAGTCCACCTAAACTTGGACTTGACTCCCCCCTTTATGGTATCAAGAAATGGTGCACAAATACCACTAAAGTTCCTAATGAACTTCCTATAAAATTGAGACAAACCATGGAAACTTCTTACCTCACTAGATGTGGTAGGTGTAGGCCAACTTAGGATAGCAGAAACTTTCTCCTTGTCCATCTTCAAAGTTCCTTTAGACACCACAAAGCCTAGATACACCAACTCTTGCTTGAAGAAGTCACACTTCTCAAGGTTGATAGATAGCTTCTCCTCATGAAGCCTCTTCAAAACCGCTTCTACATGCTTGACATGTTCCTCTTTGGTCTTGCTGTAGATGAGGATATCATCCAAATACACCACCACAAATCTGCCTGTGAAGTCTTTGAGCACTTCGTTCATGAGCCTCATGAAGGTGCTAGGGGCATTGGAAAGACCAAATGGCATCACAAGCCATTCATAAAGACCATCAGTAGTCTTAAATGATGTCTTCCATTCATCTCCCTCCTTTATTCTAATTTGGTGATACCCACTTTTCAAGTCCAGCTTAGTGAAATACATAGCACCTCCTAGACAATCCATAAGGTCTTCAATTCTTGGAATAGGAAACCTATACCTGATTGTAATGCGGTTAATGGCCCTTGAATCAGTACACAACCTCCATTTTCCTCCCTTCTTGGATGCCAAAACCACTAGGACTGCACAAGGGCTTATGCTCTTTTGGATCAAACCTTGGTCCGTCAACTCTTGGACTTGTCTTGCCACTTCAAGGTTCTAATTCGGGGTTAACTTGTAGGCTGCCTTATTAGGTAGTGAGGCACCTGGAACAAAGTCAATTTGATGGCTGATAACTCTTCTTGGTGGTAGGGTAGCTGGTGTACCATCACTAACAATCTCCTTATACTTTACAAGCAACTCTTGTACCTCTGCTGGTAAAGGTTCTTGGACTGGCTTTTCTTCACTTGCAGCCTTTAGTATGACTGCAAATCCTTGGCTCTCCTCATGCTTGAGGTCTCTAATAAACTCTTTCTCTCCACATAGCAGCACATTAGGCACCTTGGACTATGGTTCATCCCCTTCTAACAATGACTGAATTTTGAAGGTCTTGCTTCCTTTCTTAAATGTTATGGTATTTTCCTTGCCATCATAGACCACTTCCCTATCAAATTGCCAAGGTCTCCCTAGCAAAAGATGACAAGCATCCATTGGCAAAATATCACATAATAAGCGGTCTTTATATCCTGCAATTGAGAAGTCCACCCATGCTTGTTCATTCACTAGGATGCTTTGCCCTTTGTTAAGCCATGTGACTTTGTAAGGGTTGTCATGAGGTATCTTCTTCAATTTGAGCTTTGTAACAGCCTCCTCTGATATTACATTATCAATTGATCCAGAATCAACCACCACCTTGCATACTTTTCCTAGGATCTTGCACTTGATCCTAAACAATGCCCTTCTATGTCTAGGCTCATTAGAAGTTGGTTGCTTGATTAGCACCCTCCTAAACATAAGATTCTCACCTTTTTCAGACTCAATATGGTCTATGTCAACATCCTTGCAACTTCTATTATCTTCTTGTGCATATGCTAGCCTTTTATCTTGGCTTGAGGAAGAGGGTTTGTCTGGGCACCTATAGGCAGGATGGCCTAGTTGACCACAATTGTAACACTTCATTGTTGCAAAGTAAGAGCTGCTCCTACCTCCTCTACCCCTACTTGATCCTCCTTGATTGCCTCTCCCTCTATTATAACCACCTCTTGAAGAGTGGTCAATAGTTTGCTCCATGGGTTTGCTTTCACTTTGGCTCTTTTGATCACTACCTTTGCCTTGGTAGCCTCCTCTTTGATTTTTCTAATTTCTGCCTTTGCCTCTATCTTTGAAGTTAGAATCTCCTTTCCTCTTGTTCTTTTCTTCTACCTTCAAAGCTAGCTGATGACATCTTTGGATAGTGGTAGGGGCCCATAAGCTAAGCTCCTCTTGAATGTTCCACTTCAAGCCACCAAGATACCTTGCCACCTTGAGTGACTCCTCTTCTTGCTTCTTGGATCTCAAACACAACCTTTGAAATTATTCAGTGTAGGAGGTCACATCAAGATCTTTTTGCTTCAGTCCTTGCCTCTTTTTATGGAGTTGGATCTCAAAGTCTTCAGGTAGGAAGTTCTCCTTGATTTTGTTTGCCATAGCACTCCAATTTGCAATTGGATTCTTGCCCATGCTGACTCTTTCATCTTGTACATACTTCCACCATGTTAAGGCTGAGCCTCTAAGCCTTGACTTAGCAACCTTAACCTTCTGCGCCTCTGAGATACCCTCACACTCAAAGTGGTTCTCCATACCCTCTAACCAATCCATAACTGCATCAATATCCATCTTACCACTGAAAAGTGGCACTCCTTCCAAAGCTTTACCTCCTAAGGCTTTGATTGCCTTCAAGAAGGGCTCTTCTTGCAAGATAGGATTAGGTTCAGGTACAATATCTTCCTCTACTACCTTTTTACCATTCCCATCTTCTTCTTCATCTCTTTTCTTGGCTGCCTCTACAACTGCATCTAGTTTTTGCTTCACCTCTTCTAGTGCTTCTTCAAGAAGCTGATTTCTTTGCCTTTGCTCATCAACTTCTTTAGCTAACTCCACATTTGTCACCATCATGGATTCTCCTACTGATTCTTCAGCGGCTTCCAACATTAACTACCTTTCCCAAATCTTTAACTGGCTCTGATACCACTCTGATGTAACACCCCAACCTTGCTTCCAAACCCCAAGCTCTCTCTCAGGGCTACCTTAGGTCATTCACTAGACCCACTAGGGCTTCTTCACACCCTATAATTACTAGGACCTTGCTCAAGAGATCCTAATCCTTCAGTTGGGGGTACACCAACAAAGTAACATCAAATTTCTTACTAGCCAGCTCCAGTCCGCTATTAACCCCCAAGTCCATCTATAGCTCCAAGGGTACCAGTTCTTCATCTAGGTTTTTTTTTAGACTCCTTCTAACATCCATGACCCTAAACATTTCTGATTTCATAGGCGCATTCAATCTACTAGGGAAGATACACCAAATTGCTCCAAAGAGGCTACTAGGAATTAGCCCTCCTAAATAGCTGGAAACAAGATTTCTTGAAAAACATCTTAACAACCCTAGAAAAAAATTATATTTTTGGATACCCTTTTTTAGAGTACTTCAAGATTCTGTAATTTTCTAGCCTCCAAACTTTCCGTACAATGAAAGTACAATTTTAGGCCAAAAATGAGGATTTCAAGTGCTTTATCGCTGTTGTGATGGAAAACCACCTTAAACACCTTTCCAAGACCTCTCCTTTGGACTGGAGCAAGGTTATACCTTCTCATTACTCGTTGTGCAGCCAGATTAAGGTATTTGTACACTCAATCCTCTCCATAACTCATTTTCCAACTGTGATTCCTAGCCAAGTTGCATTTGGCTTGCCTAGGGCATCACCTTAAAAATTCTTGCTGATGCTTTCAAGGGCCCTCCTTATTGATAAATAATGTACATGGATCCTAGTTCCAAATCCCAAAATACCATAGGTTTCCAATGGTGGGAAGTGTCCCTAAGATCCCATTTTCTAAGTGCAGCCCTGTTCAGATCAGCAACTTGCCAAGAACAAAAAGATTTTTCTACACTAATGCAAACGAATTAAAATGATCAAACCAACACTAAAAAAAGATTAAAAACAATATTTCAGAACTTTTCCAACACAAAAATCAGGCCATTCAATCCTCCTCTATTAAAAATGCCTTCAAATGCATAAAACCGGCCACAAAATACTTGCTCAATTCGTACAAAAATGCAAAACCAACTTGTCCAACCCCCTTAAAATGGTTGTCCTCACATTTTTATAGGCTCCTCCATCAGTTTCATAATTGTTCTAAATAGTTAGGACGTTCTAAACACACAAATGCCAAAAAGTTTCTTTTTGCAAGAAAATGTTGTCATGACAACATGACAACATTTCAGCAACTTTTGTTCTACATGGAGTTAGACCTCCAAATTTGGCACAAAAAAAAGTAGACATATAATATGCATAAAATGACTTCAAATAAAAAATTCAAAGCCATTGGAACCTTTCTAGACCATTTTAGCCTTTTTCGGACCTAAGTCACCTAGTTGACAATAGTCGGCAACTTCTAGCAACTTGGTCACTTTGGGTCTTGCCAAGTCTCCTAAACACACCTAAGGACCACATAGGACCTATTATTAGAATAGTGATGTGGCTAGCATCACTACAAGCCAAAAATAAAGAAATACCTAGGTTTCACACTTAGCCTACCTAGGTGCTCCTGCACCACAATAGGGTTGTAACTTGTACCTTATGGTTTGACAAAGTACTATGTATGTGTAGAGTAAGCAAAATGGGGATTGGGTGAAATGAGAAAAGAACCAAGAGTTAGGCCATGATGAATGACAAGCTAGGTGTTTATAGAAATTCTTTTCACCTATTTTTGGGTTTAAATTAGGATTTGACCCTCCTATTTAGATGTCACAAACATATAGGTTGTGTATCCTTAATTTAGATATCATGAACATCCATGATGTATGTTTTCAATTCAAGAACTCATGAATGAGGTCATTATGTCAACAGGCTACATGAAGTTGAATGACAGAAGAGGAAAAAACCTCTGCTTCTAGTGCTTGTTAATCATTTCCATTAATTAGGAATTTTTATTTCTTTTGTCTTTTAAACTACATATGTCTAAGCTTATGATTGCAATCAATAGCTTTTGGTCAAAAGTTAAGCTTATGTGCACTACTTCATAGGTTGGGGAGCTAATAGCTGGGAGCCAAAGGGAGGAGTGATTGGAAGTTATTGAGAAAAGGTATGTGGTGTAATGGGTTGTCTTTTTTCATTCTTTGTAAACGAAATTGTTTGAAAAATATTTTTTTTCTACATAACTTGTTTTTGATGTATGGTTGTACCACTACTGAAGAGCCACCTTAAGTTAGCAATCATTGATAGTATCTTAATTATAGATGGTTAATAGAAAAAAACTTCATATTTTTTAAAACTAATGGAAGATGAGAGTTGGACTTATTTTTTAGTCTATATGATACTTTTAAAAAGATAATTACATAGACTTGATTGTGGACTAGGTCATTGCAAGAAGAAATGTTTTAGTATTATCTCTAACTACAACTTGGTCTAAAACTTTTCACTTGTTATAAGCATTAATATCATGTTATAGTATATTATGTAACCTAAGTCATATGATGTGAGAATCTCGATTGATGAAGATATAGAGGATGATAGATAAATCAAATTCAAAATATGAAATTTGTTCAATTATCTTCCAATATTAAATATGCTTAGATGTCTAAAAATGCCCAAGGAAAAAAAATATATTGTTGTGATTGTATGTGTGTTGTAACCCAATGTACTTTCAATAGCATTCACAAAGAAAATTAGAGGTTTTAGATGGAGCTAACAATGACATGGCCTCTTATTGTGGCAGGAGTTTCTACAATTATGGAAGTCAAATGAGATTATTTCCAACGTCATTGAGGAGTCTTTTGTGTATCATGGGTGTGTTAATATTGGGGATTGTATTCCCTAGTTGAAAAAACTTGATTTGCAAGGGTATGGGAGGGTAATGATCAAGGTACAATCACATTTGGACTTGTATATGTAGAAAATATTATAGAATCACATGAATATTCTTATTAGCAGACCTCTATGGTGGGTAGATCATTTTATGAATATGATATCAAGTGTGGTGAGTACCCTCTATTTTGTGTGTGGATTCAATCATGTTTTTTCTAGTTTGCCTTTGACATGTTCTACTCATTCAATGTCCAAGCTTAATTCTAAATGTGTATCAATGATATTCATAGAAAGTTCATTCTTGAATGCATTGAATTTGTTTTGAATTCTCTATTTTTTGTTATTGCCTTCACACTTACTTTCATACAAAGAATAGGAGAGGGCTTCAAGGCATTCTCTATCTATATTCAACTACTTATTATACACAATAAAAGCTTGCATAGAAAAGTAAGTACAAGCTACTTGTGGCATCTGATAAAAATATTTTTGGACAGTTGTGGCCTTTGTTATGCTCTCGCACGTTAATGGTTGTTGGTATTGTAGAGGCCATGAAAGAGATTCCCTTTTTCATTTCAAGGCATCTATTCATGATGGTTCCCATAAAATATTGAAATCATGGCATGGATTCAACTATTATGAGTGGAATGGAATCCAATGTCATCCTCACACACACCATGTTATTCGCCTCAATCTCCATAGTTCAGAGGATGCTCTTGATGATGGTATATTTTTGTCTAATCAAATTTGGGATGTTATTTCACCATTGTCAATATGGAATACCTAGAGCACTACAATCTCAGCTTCAATGACTTCTTTGGAGTTCCCATCCCTACTGGATTTCCCAGGCTCAGGAGTTTGTGCTGCTTGGATTTAGCACAGGCTGGGTCTAGTGGAGATGTTCCTGCAAACATGGGAACATATCTACTTTTCAATACTTGCACCTCTTTGGGCTTGGGTTGAGATTGGTGGACATGCAGATGTAGAGGGGAAACCTAAGAGATTTAAGGGAGCTTATCTTGATAGAAGTGGATATGTCAATAGTGGAAAGAAATGAGTTGGATCTATTACTATCACTCAGTTAGCACAAAGATCTTAAGATATTAAGTGAATAACTTTTATTAACTTAGTTGTAGAAACATAAAGGAAATTACATGAACACAAGAGACACCAAGATTTAATGTGGAAACCCAATTTAGGAAAACCACCAGTTGCAATTAGTTACTATTTTTCACTCTTCTGAAGTGACCCCTATTAGGAGTCAACCTTGTTAAAGGTTACAAAACACACTATTAGGTGTGATCCTATTAAATAATTTAATTCACCTTGTTACGAATGGCCTTGTTAGAGGTCTTTAGACACTTCAATATAGAAATACTAGCTTGTTAGAGGATTTGCCAAATAGTTGTTAGGCTAACTTTGTTAAGAGATTTGATTCATTGCTACAATTATTAGAAGTTAACAATGACTTGACCTAATTGCTGATGCAACTAACTTTGTTGATTCAAATCTCATTTCTAGCTTGATTACTTGATCCTCCTTGATCAAAATGTTCTTTGCAACTTGGTCAACTTAGATACTTTGTCCTCTTACAGATATCCTTCCAAGTTTGCTTCCTTATTCATCTTCTTCAATTCCATGCTTACTTTTTTTGAATCCTCAACTTGACCTTATACATATATAAATAATCTTCTCAAGTCAGATTGAATATACTTTTAATTAAACAATTTTCATCCCTTAAGCCGACTAGCATTAGCCAATAAATCTATCTAACTCAATATGTTGTCAGTGGGCTAATATAGAATTGAGTACTCGGTCAACTCCGAGAAACTAGATTTTTTAACTGACCCAACTTGGTCAACACAAGATTCATGCTAACTTTTCTTTGGTAAACGAGTGAACTCGGTCAACATAGGATCCATGTTAATTTTCCTTTGGTAACTGAGTAAACTCAGTTAACATAGGGTTTGCCTTTGATACCCAAGTGAGCTTAGAAAGAACTAACTCTAAACCTAGTTATAACTGGAATGCTCAGCATACACAGGAAACTAACTTCAATGCCTGAGTGAGCTAGGCAATCACTGGCGTGCTCAGTAATGCTTGACTTTTTGTGTAATATCAAAGACAACATACAATTGAATAATTGTTCTCAACATTATTATCATGCAACCTAGGATATTTCCCTTTAGGATTTTTACCTTTTAGGTTTTACCTTTCTCCATTTATAAGGATAGTGATTGTAAATATTTTTATTCTCTCTTAATGCATTTTACTCTTTGAGAGCAATTTGTTTGGTCACCATTCTTCTCTTGTGACAAGATTTTGCATGCACATTTCTTAGGTTTAGAATATTTATATTCCTCAAATATAACAACAAGAAGACAACATAAATATTAAATCAAGAAAGCAAGCAACCAAAAAATATTTAAGTAAAAAGATGGAAAAAATGGATTAAGATGTGTAACTACCATAGACAGGTGAAATGATTAAAAAATAAAAATATAATATTGAATATGAAAGGCCTAAGAGATAATTTTTCACATGGTGATAATTGATCTAGTTAGATATATATGGATCAACATTTATTTTTACAATAAATATCATGACTAATAATAGTATACCATTAGAAAAATATTCTTTTAATCTAACTATTACAATGCATTCATTTGTTACATCCCTCCTTGTTAAGTTAAAACAATATCTAGTGTTGCAACAAAAGAGGAATTAATTGAATGCATTTTAAGCAACAAAGATAAGGATATATCTAATTTCCTATATGGGTTCAATTAGAGTTTGAGCGACATGGTCATTAGCCCACCATCAAAAAAAATATCCTAGACCCTTGCAATGCATTTGGAAGACCTAAGATCCCTCATGTTCCTCAGTGACCCTAGTATGGCCGCATTTTGTCAGTAATTTAAATTTTGTAAGTAATTAGATTTATGTCCTTATTTGGTTGATTTCAGTTTTTGGCACTTTTAATGCTCTTCCTTTTTTCCATTAGTGTGATGTGGGGGTTATTTAGCCAACTGTATTATTGATGCTTCTATTTTGCCTCTTGGTTATGTCTTTATTTCTTGATTTAAAATTTTAATATTGTGGCCACTCTTTATTTCTTTGAATTTTGACTTTTGCATTGGATGTTTCATCCTTGATGTTGAATTTAAGTTGTGAGGCACTTTTTTTAAAATTTTGTTGGCAAAGTGACATATGATGGGCCTACCAAAAAGAATTCCTAACAATTAAGTGGATGTTTAACTTTAGGGTTTGGGGTTATTAGTGAGAGTATTCATGCCCCACCCTCTCCTAGGACTTTGAGAATAGGAATTAATGTTATCCATTGATTGTTATGAGTAGTGAATTGTACCCCAACATAAATTTTCTTAAGGTTACGGACTAATCAAAAGAACTTCCAAATGGAAAGGTGCATGCATAGTGATGGACTTGTTGAGTACCCTATCAAGATTTAGTGCATCGTGGAAACTCTAAAAGGAGAGTATTTAACCTAGAATAAGGGACAAGTTGCTTAATATGAAACCTCATTGAGGGAGTCTCGTACAACTGTTAACCGATGGGTGGATATGTGGAATTCAGAATATTTGATTTTATTGTATTATTAGAGACTCTATAAGTATTTTATTTTAGATTAGAAGTTGTTTATATGTGACCTATATGTTTTAAGAAGTGTTTGACCCTAGAAAAAAAAAATATAGCCATGTCAGAGTTATGGACTATGTATGTGAATTATTAATCATTCTTTTTATAAGCACAAATTTTGGAACAAGTCTAGACAAGGTCTAGCATAAGATGAACATTTTAATTGTGTGACTTTCAGGAGGAAGTCAAAGGCTAGTGGAGGAGGATGTAAGGACCCTCCTTGTATGTAATTATTAAATATGAATTTTCTTGTTAAATCTATTCTAGGAGATTTGAATAGATCTGAAGTAATGCTTTATGTTGTGAACATCCTAATGAAATTAAGAGTAGTTGATACATCCAAGTTTTAAATACTCAGTGATTCAAGAACTTCTACATTAACTCAATGGTTGAAACATTGAAATTTCACTAATGATGCTATGAGGCATTTTCACCTAATGATAAGGGTGTTGATTTTGGTATCCTAATGATAAAGTTTTACGCTTCAAATAGTTTTGTATTCTTTAATTGATGTTGTTATGATGATTTAAAGGTGTATGCATGCCTAACGATGATTATTTTGGTACTTTAATATGACTTAATGAATAGGTTATGTTATATTGATTATGGGAGTCAGATGATTCAATATGAGTAGAATGAGATAAATAATTAATTATTAGAAAGATGGATGTTTTAAATTTACATGATTTTCCTGATACGTAATTTACATATATGCATGTGATTTCTTGAACTATTGATTTGTGCAATTAGTGTGTAGGATATTTAACTAGAAAACCTGATGGAAAGATGAAACTGAACCCCTTGCTATTTGTGCTAATTTGCATTGTCTTTCTTTGAAGGTTGTTGTATAGCCTTAAAATTCTACTAGCTTTTGTTGGTTTCTATTAAATCTTTAAGGCCTAAAAACATTAAATTTAAGTATCATAGGGGTAAGGGTATGGGTTGGGAGTACTTTCCACACCCTTAGCCTCTTTGGTTGACTTTTAGGGTCACTCAAAAACCCTACTTTTGGTTGATTGCGAAAATTGATTTGTCTCCTTCATGAGTTGGTGACTCAAACTCCACCTTGGGGTTACCTAAAGTCTAGTTGAGTTAGGATCATATTTAGATGCATTTGGAGAAGTTTTGGGGTTGTTACCCAATCTCTAGTTTTTAGAGAGAAGTTTGAAGATTGAAGGAAAGAAAGGAAAAAGCTCTTCTCAACTTGTCATTTTACCATAACTTTTTGTGAAGGTAGGGTTCTTCACTCTTTTGATCATGTTCTTCTTATTGTTCATGCTTGATTCATGCGTAAGGCATTGTGATGATATTTGTATTGCTTGTATATGTGTTGAGGATGTTTTGGGGGGAATCTTAACTTGTTCTTGGGTGTCATTCTTATGCTTTGCTTTGAAATTTTGAGGGGATTTCATGGGGATTGTTTTGGCATTACTCACCCTTGGATAGGGAAGAAGTGGCCAAGTATGGGGGAAGGGCCTTAGTTGGACCTCAATAGTGTAGAGTCTCCTCTCATGGTGAGAGGAGGGAAAGAGGGTAGGGTGTATGGGCCCGTGCTTGTCATCACATACCTTGTATGAAAATTTGAAATTTTGTAGAAGGGAAGGAATGAAAATTCATGTTGCATTGGCCTCAAAAGGGAATTTGTAGAAGAATCAAAGTTCTTAAATTTTAGCCCCAAAAGGGCTATGTTATGGTATGGTGATTGATGTCTCCTATTGAGAAAATCCACCTCCCGCCTATTTTGGTTCAATGTTGAACCTATTGTGCAAAATCAGGTTGGGAATGCATGCTTGAATTGTTCATCATATTAAGTTGTTTTACCTCCGTGTTGGTTCTTGTCTCTCCCATGGTTCTCTTGGTGCATTGAAGATATTGGAAAAGACCTCTTGTGAAAGATCTAGAAGAGAATTCAATTGAATTGTAACATTTTTTTATTTTTATTTTTAAAATTATGTATTTGGCAAAGATATTGGGTTTTCTTACTGGTTCTTTCCTGATGGAGCCTTGAACCAGGTTGATTAATAGAAGAGTAAAGATTGAGTAATATTCTGGCATATGAGATTTTTGTATTCAGATTGCTTACATTTGCTTGATATTAGAGGTGACAAAAATTCTACCTCACTGCGACATTTTCATGATTGGTAATCATATTCATTTAGTCTAGACTAATTTGATAGAAGGACGATACACTATTATACAATTTAAATTTCAAAGTAGGTTAAAGAAAATTCGATGCTCGATTTGTGTAATGCCCCACCAAGGAATCCAAAGAATTAACCTAAGTTTACCAAACAATTTTTTTTTTTAAAACATGAAAGATAAATCATTCACAACTTACACATAGTAACGGAAGCAATAGTAACATCCAACTGAAAGTAAAACATAACATAACATAACAGATTACATTCTTTAAAGATCCCTTAACGTTGAAACACATCTAAATTAACTATTCATCTAACATCACATCATTAGCAATGATACATCCAACATTCTTAATCCATATACATGTGTCCTTTTGTAATTACATTTCAGATTGCTCAATCATCCACTGTACATGTTACAAGGTATGAAAGGCTTGAAAGAATAAACATCTTTGTAAATAAAGTACATCATCATCCAATATTAATCCATGATGCAATAACATAAATGAAACCACATATCATACATGTTACATCATCACAAAAGATATAAACATCCATCATAAAAGATAACCATACATATCTAGATTCCAATTTAATTAGAGATTCAATCACAAAGAGTATTCAGACACATATAACAAACATGATGAAGACAGGAAGAGAAATAGTGCAAAGAGAATATGTGAATATCACGAGTGCACCTGGACACTGATGCTAATCTGCCGTGCCTCAGAAGTCCATAGAAAATCTCTTCCTTCTCCATCATTCGCAATTCCTCAAAGATCCAAGCTAACCAAATCCTCCAAGTGACTAGAAGAGCTAGAAGAAACATAGAAGCATGTAGAAAATATATGAGCATATGAACTTCTCCAATGCATGTAAGCTTTGAAGCTTCCATTTTAAGCTTGTAGCTTGTAGCTTCCATTTTAAGCTTCTAGCTTGTAGCTTCCATTCAGCTTTCATTTAAGCTTGTCCAAACACACTAGGAGAGCCTCTATTTAAAGGCCTCTAAGATGCATCTAGAGTGTCTCTAGAAAAAACTAGAAGATAAGCATGACAACCAAGTATGGGTCTTCTCCAACCTTTTAGATGAGTCTTAAGGTTGTAGACACCATGTGCTCAAATAAAATGCTAACTGCTAAGTGTAGACAACTTGTGCATTCTTAGAGTGCAAACTCCAGTGTTGTCTACATGACAACTCCCGAGAATTTGCCAACTCCTATGTGAGCAAATATTAAAATAATGCACATTAATTAATTTAATATTTACTTTTACTCTTTCCAATTTTATTTATTTATTTATTAAATCTCATGCACTAACTTTAATATCTCCACTTTTCAATCTTAATATATTTATATTTTAGTCACATGAAATTTAGAATCTTTTAATAATTTAAAATATATTTTCCACTTTTAGATTTTATTTTCCAAAACTTTATTGCTAAAATATTTATTAGCTTAATAATAATATTATTTAGTCATTTATTTAAAAATGAACTCCAAATATATTATTATTAAAATAAATATTGTCACATTCCAAATTTAAACTTTTAACTTTTTATCTTCCAATTTAATTATTCTATTTAATTAATTTTCCAATTAATTAAATAAAATAAATATTAAAATACCCTATTAATTTTTCATTTAATTAAACCATTAATTAAATCTTTTAATTACGCGTAATTAATAGAAAATACACTAAAGATCCACAAGAATAAAATATGAAAATCCATCATAGCCAAAATACATACAAAATCAAACCAAGGGTTAATATCACGAATTACATCATCTGACGCATTCAGAGGGTACTCAACTCATATACTTGTCCTAATTTTCCAATTAGAACAAATGGCTTAAAGGGTTGGGATTTGGACTTGAGAAATTATCTCCCCTCTCTTATCATTGAGATAGTGTGATAGGGTACGCTCATCTTGGCAATTCAGGGAAGTCGATACCCGGTACCTGCAAACTACATAAAAGCCATGCATGTA
This sequence comes from Cupressus sempervirens, assembly GCA_028749045.1. Lineage (NCBI taxonomy): Eukaryota > Viridiplantae > Streptophyta > Pinopsida > Cupressales > Cupressaceae > Cupressus > Cupressus sempervirens. The sequence goes on along the minus strand of CM053792.1, from coordinate 248,914,625 downwards.
CAACCACAATATATACTAACTAAACAGGCAATGGCAAGAAGTGGTGCATCGTGTAGATCCCGACTAGCAGGTGACTACGACTCCCTTCCTTAACCACATCAGACACGTCATACAAAAGCAAACACGCAAAGCAAACATGCACACCATACACATGCAAGTATGGGGTAAGTATCCATAATAAAACACATATGATAATAAATCATCTTACTAATCATCATTAATAATTGCAAACACTGAAAATAATCATCATGCATACATGAAATGCAAAATCTCATAATAAACTGAATCCATAGCACAATATCTAATAATCTCAAAACAATGTTGCTAACCATCAACATGAGACTAGCTCAACAGAGTTCGACAATGTTAGCAAAAATGTGAACTAGGGGCAGGCACTACAATTTGGATTCATTGTATTTTCGTAGTTTCTTAGAAATCAAAGCAAGCCTATGTCTTGGTTTAAAGCACAATAATTGAACTTGATGAATGTAATCAACATTAGAAGAAAAATCAATAATATGGCCCTTGATTTATTAGAAATAGTTGGCTTAAATCTAATTAGAAAAGAAATGTATGTGTGTTCCCTTGTCAAAGATGAAACTATATAAGAAAATTTAACACTTAGAGAAAAATATGGTGTCAAAAAAAAAAAGTAATCCCCCAGGAGCAAAAACACTCTCTGGAATTTGTATGGGCAAAATGATTTAAGTCTCATGTTTGTAATAGAGAATATTCTCTGGATTCTTTAGTTTAAAATCTAATTTTGTTTTTTTAAAAGAAATTTAGAAAGAGAAAAATACTTTTTGTATCTAAATATCCTAAATATATTCCTAAGTATCCTAGATTCAACAAAAAAACTTTTGGCAATTACTACCTATCCTATCTCCTAAAGTGTTTCCCAAGCTATTATCGTTGCTCCCTAGGTGAAATAGCATGTGGGCTCTTAGTGTCTGACACATTAATGAGTTTGAGGCAGAATCCATTAAGGAGCAAGGTCAAATTAAGAAAAAATGATATCATGTCCATCTTACCTTTTTGCCTCCCCTCTTTTCTAGGCGCTGAGATGGGAAAGGCAAAATAGATGTGTACTTGGGCGCAGTAAATTCCTTGGAAAGGTTGCCTTGCTCAAGTCAAAACACATTTATTGGTGGGTAGGTCAGATTTGACCCTTGCATCACTCACAGCCCACCTTTCCTCCTTTAATCCTGTGCTTAGGAAACTAAGATCCCACTTGCAGGCAGTTAGCATGGAGTTAAGTGAGTGACTAGGTTGGTGAGTAGGGGGTTTTGGGTTCCCTTTTGTTTTGCTATGTGTGTGTTAAGTGGTTAGTATGGGGTTTGGGTTAGTTTAGGAATAAGCTTCTAATTAGATGTTAGTATAGTAATTTCTAGTATTAATTTTAGATAATAGATTAGTTGTTAGAAGATTATGTGTTAATGGGGTTAACTTAGGGTTTGTTCTTCTAAGTTTTATTATTAGTTCTTTTTAAGGTTAGTTGAGAATTAGTATTACGTTTTAAGATTAGCACATTATTTGATGTTAAGTAAGCTATGTTAAATGTTAGGTTAGGATAATTCTAGTAGAATAAAGCGATATAATTTATCAAATTTAGATGTAGATTTGTTGATTTATTTATGAAAGTTTATGTTAAATTTAAATGTTGGAATTTAATTAAAGTTGAGGCGGATAGGCAATAACTATATTAAATTATTAGTGTTTCAAATTTTAAGTGGAAGTTTCATAGATATAATCAATTTTTAGGTTTGAAATTAATTTCTTTAATAAATACAAATATAGTAAGAATTAAATTTGGATTTTTCTTAGTTGTTTGCTACTTGATTAAGACATTATTATTATTAGATTAAGTTTAGAGCTTTAATGACTATCGTTTCATTTCAGTTGTTTAACCTATTTAAGTTAAGTGATAAGTGGCATTTCATGTTGCATACTAAAATACTAAAATTTGATTTGTTGCAAGTATTAAGTGAAAATATGTTGAGATTTAAGTTCTAGATTTAGTATATTTTGGTTAGAATAATTTAATTATTAGATCTTATTTAGATAAGTTAGTTTCATTATTAGTTAATATTTTGTTAAGAAAATGGTAGATATTTTTAATTAATTTTCATTAATTAGATCGTGATTTGAGTATTTGTCAAGCTGTATTATTTGAATTTTCATGTAGTCTTGGTTAGAATAATGATGGTATTATTATGTCAGTATAAAAGTCAAGTCAAGAGATCAGATGTTAGACGTTACTTTACTTAGAGAGTTCCTTTAAATTCAAATGTCTCAAATAATTAGAGTTATAATTACTATATTGTTATTAAATAATTGAATTATATCGTTATCAATATCTGAATCAAATAATGTTATGATATTCATATTCATGCTACTTTAAGGCAGTTACAAATTATGTTTTCTAGTAGTTTTTAAAAATGGTCGGTTTACGTATGAGTTGTTAAAAAGTAATATATTGTTTAAAATTATTGTATAACGAATTAAACATCAAAATCAGTTAAATAATAAATATTTAATTCTAATGACCTATTATTACTCATTGATCATAATCTTATATGGTAATGGTAGGACATTGTCAGGAGATCCCGTATTTGTGTCTCATTTTATTTATGCTTTAACATGTGCATATAAACTTTAAAAATAAAATAAAAACTTAGTGGTGTTATTGTTGCAAAAAAAAAAAAAAAAATGTTGGTGTGTTTTTGCCCCGTATTTTCTGGGCATGAAATCTTTTCAAAATTGTGTCCATATTCTTGCCAAATTTGTAGATTTAACCAAACAAGAAGAATTCAAGATTTTTTTAGTAGAATGTATCAATGAATTCTATCAATTGTAGTTGAAAATATATATGCAGAGGTCTTTTAAAAAATCCCTCTACCTTTAAGAAAAAAATAATGTGCATAATTGAAGAGAAAGCAATAGGATGATATATGAATACTCAACTTCAAATGTTTGAACCAAATATGTTGCTGAGATGACCTAGAATGTAGATTATAGATGATAATTTTTGTTTCCTCTTGGCCACTTGCACAACAAGAATATGAGCTTAGTAAGAATGAAAAATTAAATAGAAACATAAGCAATATTTGAAGAAAATATTGAATTTATGTGTGAGGGAAAAATAGAATGCCCAGAAAAAGGGCCTCCACCAATTAGAAAACTAAAATATTAAAATGGTAAACGGTTTACAATCCATATCCCACTAGACTAATCCTACACTTCTCTCTCGGCTAGTCAATAGAAATTTGGTCCAGGGAAAGTGTGAGAGAATACCGGTTGAAATGCTAATATATGTGTTCTTCCTAATGCCCAAGCAACAACGAGGCAATGAAAGTAGGGAGAATGGAAATGAACGTGACCTACAAAAATGGTAAGGATAGAAAGAACCACAATTGCATGAGAAAAAATTTTAAAATGAGGAAATCTTACAAAGATGAATAAAAGACCAATTTAGAAAAGAATAAGAAAGACCGAATGATAATATTTTAGAGAGAATGTACAAATATTTTTTAACAAATCAAAGGGGAATACATTATTGAATAAATAAAACACCATGTTAGAATCCATATTGTTGCATCAAATAAAAGGCACATAATTGTCACTACAAATATCAAGCATTAAGAGATTAGATATTTGATGTAAACCCCCAAACCTTACCTATCTAGGAATCAATGGTTGAACCAAATTTTGATACCAAGGTCCAATGGCCACTTGAATCTATACCTATGGGAAGTTACAAATGCAAAGAGGCTCCAATTGTTGTTACCAACTCCTCCTTTGCAAATAGAAGGAGTTAGCCCCTTTTTAATAGCTAACACAACACCCATTTTTAAAAAAGAAATAATAAAAAATTAGCATCAAACACATGAATGTGAAAAATAGATTTAGGTTATGATTACCTTTCCTTGATCAGTTGTTAATGCTCTCTCAACAAATGGTAATCTACTAAAGCTAGAAGACATTCATTTAGGGAAAGACAAATTGAAGAGGAATAGAATGCATGTTTTAATACATTGAGAGGGGAACAAACAAGATACACTCATGCAAAATGCCACACAAATCCACATGCAGTGTATACATAAAAAGGAAACATGTAAATATCCTTATTTTACCTTTTCTACCAATAGTCAATGGACTATATCCAAAATGAGATTCACCAAGGCTTACAAAGATCCACCCATATTTTTCATAAGATTTTGTTGAATAAAAGAAAATGACTACCAACAAATTTGTGAGGAGCCAATGAGATTAAAGAAATTAGAATTTTTAATAGTACTTTAATTTGAAAATTTCTTAAGACTGTATGTTTAGTATATATTTGCACAATTTCAAAAGAACTAATTAATTTTAAAACAAAAATTGAAAACTATATACTCTTCTCCATAATGGCAAGGACTAATAAGGGATCTTTTCTAACACAAGAAAGACATGTTGATGATTCAATATCCAATCATTTATAGAAGTTAAATAAATTCAAACAAATATATTAAGCATATAGAATATATAGATCATTTTTATATGTTTAAAATAAAAGCAAGTTCCATAGAATGGGTAAGTACCAGCCTCTTAGAAATAACAATATAAAGATAATAAAATTTAAGTAACATTTTTTTTTAAAAATAAAAAGATTACATAATTTTAATATAATATAACTAATAAATAAATATTTAATTTATCAATTTTAATATAAATGCGGCAATAGAAAGATTTATTTGGTTATAATTTTTTAAATAATCACTATCTATAAATTATAATTATTTAATTGCAAATTTTTAATTTTAATTTTATTATGTTTTAATCTTAATCTATTTTATCAACATATTATTTAATTATATACGATGAATAAGACTATATATTGTTAGAATGATTAGAACAATTGAGAGGGGAGGGGGTGAATCGGTTGTCCTCAGGTCTAGATGTACCAATTCAACTTTTAACAACTTCAAACAACTTATTCAAATAAATAAAATTACTCGACCAATATAACAACTTGTCAACAACTTAACTTACTCGTTCATCACATAGTTCTCTATTATGTATGTGTCAACTAATAGTAATAAAATAATAGTAAATAACATGCATAATAAAAATAACATTCACACATATATAACACCAAGATTTGATGTGGAAACCCAATTTGGGAAAAACCACCAAGTAACATGCTACCACTTTTCACTCTTATGAAGTGAGCTTGATTAAGAGTCAACCCTATTAAAGGTTACAAAACACACATTTAGGTGTGACCCTATTAAACAATTTAATCACCATGTTAGGAGTGACCTGGTTAGAGGTCTTTAGATCATTATATTAGAACGTCACCTTGATTAAAGGATTTACAATTGACTGTTAGGTCAACCTTGATTAAACGATTTTACTGCCACAATGGTTAGAAAGTAATAACTAGGTTTGATCTATTAAGATACAACTCACTTTGAAAATTCAAATCTCCATTTGGCTCATTTGATGGTTCAGTGAATGGACATCATCATGTTCTCCAACTCTAATTTGTTTGGCAACCCTTCAAGCAATCACACTCACCAATCTTCTCATTTTTCCTCTACTACTCTGTTCTTCACAATTTCTCCACAAAATCACCAATCAACAATGAACCAACCTTAAAAAACATCTCGTGTCCCTCCTTAAATAGGTAGCTATGATCTTTTATTTCTTAAACATTACCATATATCTTAGGGTTTGATCAATTTCATTAAATCTATGCATCATTTTGCCCTTCTCCTTACTTGAAATTTCTAAAAGTTTTTCTTTAAATCCTTGCCTTTGACCACTTAAAAAACTCAATTCATGCATCAAATATGCCAACTCATCAATTCTCATCATTCATGCATTTTGACCAATCCAAAAATTTAACTTTGTCAGCCTCAAAACTCAATTCTTTTACAAATTTTTTTTTTGCTGACACTCGATCATCACTGTGTTCTTTTGCTCAGTCAACAATGTGTAGCTTGATCCCTACTATTTTATCTCACTCATTCTTCACTACTCTCAATCGCTACTACATTTTCCCTTTCTCTTGGTCACAACTGAAGGATTTGAGCAAATATGCAAATAAAATCCACAAAGCCCTTGAATACCTGCATGTAGAAAACCTATCATAGAGAAGAAAAAGACAAGAGGAGGCAAGGGTTTGCTCTAAAAACATGCGAATTGCATTCTAAAATAAAGAAAATATCTTGAATTACAAAGAGATAAATCCTTATAAAAGGAGATCAAAACCCAAAAAGCATAACGTAATAAGTTACAAAGGGTAACCTAAAAGGTAAAACCTATTTAATAATTACAAATTAATTATTATAGAGAATGCAAAAAATGCATGAAGCAAAATCTTAAGAAGGGAGAAAAGGTAATTTAATTAATGAAATTAAATTAACCTTTTTCTCTAACACCCCCTCTTAAGATTTTGCTTAGAGAAAAAGGTTAATTTAATTTCATTAATTAAATTACCTTTTCTCCCTTCTTAAGATTTTGCTTTATGCACTTTTTTCATTCTCTATTTAATAATTAATTAGTAATTATTAAATAGCTTATACCTTTTAGGTTACCCTTTGTAACTTATTAGGTTACCCTTTTTGGGTTTCGATCTCCTTTTATAAGGATTGATCTCTTTGTAATTCAAGATCTTTTCTTTATCTAAGAATACAATTTGCATGTTTTCAGAGCAAAACCTTGCCTCCTTTTGTCTTTTTCTTCTCTATGATAGGTTTTCTACATGCAGGTATTCGAGAGCTTCGTGGATTTGATTTGCATATTTGTTCAAATCCTTCATGGTATCAAAGCCAAATCCACTATAGCTTGTTCGATATTTGGAGAAAAAGAGAGAATAAGGGATTTGACAGATCAGATCAAAATTTTTTGGGGTGTTTCCTAAGAAAATAAGGGGGTCACTTATTTTTGGAGTAGCTTGAGGCCAAATAGACCTCACAAATCGATCCAGAAGGTGTTAAAACCCCTGTTTCCATATAAAGTCTATCTATTTTGGACAACGTTGATCTAGGAGGAAAAAAAGTTTGCCCAGAAGGTAGTATGGCCTCCTACACACACTCTGAGGTTGTATTTTTGGCAAAATCATTAAAAAAAAATTAAAATGGCATTTTTGGCCACTACAATTTTAAAAAAGTGGCAGCGGTCACCAAGACAACTAGCACTTTGCGGCAACTGCCAACAATAAACTGTCAACGATCCACCTAACCACAGTGGCTCTTGATGACTGCCATCACTTAGCAAGTCGCCACTACCAATGGCGCCTCCTGCCTACCACCACTGCTAGCAAACCTCCCTCCCTCCACCACCCCTGTGGCTCTGCCACTCAACTAGTAGTGCCTTTTTTAATAAGATTTCTTTTATTTTTTATTTAAAAAAATTATGCATTTCCAAGGGCTCTATTGGTTTTTTGCTTGTAACTTGAGCATACAAACGTCTTTTTTCAATCTGAAAGAAGTGCTAGAAAGTTGGTTAATTTAATTTCATTAATTAAATTACCTTTTCTCCCTTCTTAAGATTTTGCTTTATGCATTTTTTGCATTCTCTATTTAATAATTAATTAGTAATTATTAAATAGCTTTTACCTTTTAGGTTACCTTTTGTAACTTATTAGGTTACACTTTTCGAGTTTTGATCTCCTTTTATAAGGATTCATCTCTTTGTAATTCAAGATCTTTTCTTTATCTGAGAATACAATTTGTATGCTTTTAGTGCAAACCCTTGCATCCTCTTTTCTTTTTCTTCTCTATGACAGATTTTCTACATGTAGGTATTTGAGGGCTTCATGGATTTGATTTGCATACTTGCTCAAATCCTTCATGGTATTAGAGCCAAATCTATTGTAGCTTGTTCAATATTTAGAGAAAAAGAGAGAACAAGGGTTTGACAGATCATATTTGGAGTTTTTTTAATATTTCCTAAGAAAATAGGGGGGCCACTTATTTTTGGAGTAGCTTGAGGCCAAACAAACCTCACAGATGGATCCAGAAGGTGTCAAAACCCATGTTTCCATATAATGTTTATCTATTTTGGACAACGTTAATCCAGGAGAGAAATTATTTTTTCCTAGAAGGTCGTACGGCCACCTACACGCACTCTAAGGCTATATTTTTTGCAAAATTGTAAAAAAAAAATTTCAAAATCGCATTTTTGGTTGCTATAGTTTTAAAAAATTGCCAATGGTCACCGAGTCTGATAGCGGTTGGTAGCAACCACTAGAAATAAACTGTGGCGATCCTGCTAACCGTAGTGACTCCCAATGACTGTCACTGCTTAGCCGGCCAATGGAAACTCTTGCCCTCCACCGTTGCTAGTGGACCTCCCTCCCTCCATTGCCACTATGTCTTTCTCGCTCAGTCAGTGGCGCCTTTTTTAAAAAGGTTTTTTTTATATTTTTTATTTAAAAAAATAATGCATTTCTAGGGGCTCTATTTTTTTTTGTCATAACTTGAGCATACGAACATCTTTTTTCAATCTAAAAGAAGTGTCAAAAAGTTGGTTCCAAGACAAAGATAGTGGTGTAGGAGCTTTTTAGTTTTGATGCAATTTGGTTTCCTATTTGGGCAGTCAAGGCTAGATGTTCAATTTTTAACTCTAGAGGGCATATCTTGAGGATCCATCTCCGTTTTTCAAAAATGTTATATTTTTGGAAAGATGGTTCAGTCCTCTTTTTAGAAATGATGGTTTTTCTTGTAGATTCTACTCTATTCTCTTTCTACCATATTTTTTCTTTATTTCTATATGGTGGATATCTTGGATGTTACAGGTTTGAGGATTATTTTTGTGGCATGGGATCTCTTCTTTTGGGCTATACTATCTATTGTATCAGCTCTTTGCCCTTTCTAATCACTTTTTATATCATTTTAAAGCATATTTGTGCAATTGCACTCAAATAAAGTTCCACTCCTTGTTTTTTTTGGATCTTTCTCATCATTGTGACTTATTGTACTCACACTACATTATAAAGTTTCATGGGGGGATAGTTGTTTGCCTTTTAGTGCCCTCTTCCTTTATCAAGTGAGTGTCCCTTCCATGACATTAGCCCCATGAAGTGTTGATAACATGTACCTTTATAGGTGTTTGTACCTCTTTCTCACTTTTGATGTTCTTGGTTCTTTTTGTTTTGCAGGAGATATTGGCCCACTTTCTTAGTTGCTTGTCACCTCACCCTTGTCTACATTAGGGGGGGTTCTTTAGTTGTTTCGCATGCTTCCTTGATTTGATTGATCATCTCTTCAGGCTTTGGTGTTTCATGCCATATGTATTTTCGAGTTCAGTTGTTTGCCTTTGTTTGCCTCCTGATTTGATGCAGATTACAATCTTCTCTACCTAGTTAGGTTCTATTTTAGAAGAAGTTCTACATATCAACAGTTTCTTTTTGACAGAGTTTTCAACTTCTACATGCTTCAGTGGCTTTCTTCATGATTCCTCTTGTTCCTATCTTCTAGAATAATTCCTCTAGTTGGAGGCTTCTGCAGTCCTTCACTAGATTTTCAGCTATCTCTTTTTGCGGTAGAGTTTTTCCCACTAGGTTTTCTCTATTTCTCCATTTCATAGAGATTTATTTGTGATTAGCTACCTCATTAGGTCTTGTTGTCGGGACCCTGGTTTGCTTTCAACATTGCATTGTAGTTTCCTTTCTCTTTCTGCATTGTTTGTAACTGCATTGTTTCTCATCTTAAGGGCGGTGTTAGAGAAAAAGATTAATTTAATTTCATTAATTAAATTACCTTTTCTCCCTTCTTAATATTTTGATTTATGCACTTTTTTCATTCTCTATTTAATAATTGATTAGTAATTATTAAATAGCTTTCACCTTTTAGGTTACCCTTTCTAACTTATTAGGTTACCCTTTTTGGGTTTCAATCTCCTTTTACAAGGATTGATCTCTTTGTAATTCAAGATCTCTTTCATTTCTGAGAATACATTTGCATAATTTTCAGAGAAAAACCATTGCCTCCTCTTATCTTTTTCTTTGATGACAAGTTTTTTACATGCAAGTGTTCGAAGGCTTTGTGGATTTGTATTGATCAAATCCTTCAACAACTATCACTCGGCTAATATTATTTTTGTTAGAGTAATAAAGTATTTTCTTATTAATTAAATCATATTTATTTAATTATTAGGTCACTTATTATCTCTAGTTTACTTAAGCTAAACTTTGGGCATATAATAATTAATTATTTTATTAATCATTATCATGCTACCTAGGTTAGTTACCTATTAGGCTTTTGATCTCCTTTTATAAGGATTGATGTCTTTGTAATTTATTAATTCTATTTTGATAATAGAAATCTCATTTTTTCTCATCAAGAATGTCTCCTCTGTGGATTTGGGAATTCCAACCTCCATAGCTTTTTGCTTCTCTCTTTTTTTGACAAGTGTTTGCATGCAGGTGATTCTTGGAAGCTATGGGGTTGATCTTTCATCAACTTCAACATGGTATTAGAGCTCCAGATCTTCATGCCCTTGTTTTGTTTTGTGAGAAGTTTGGCTTGGATTTTAAATATGTATTTTTTTTCTTTTAATAGGTTTCATTTTAAGAGGGTTTTGTATTAGATATGGGGATCACTAATTTTTGGTTTACTTTGAGAAAAAATGGACCTCGCCATTGATCTCATAACATCCAAAAACCCCTATTTTTATATAAGGCACATCCAATTTGGACATAGTTGAAATCTAAGGAAAAAATAATTGCCCCTACATCTGACATGCTTACCGAGGTAGTAATTTATTTTTTATTAAAAAATAAATCAAATTTTTTTAAAAATAATTTTTTTATTAAAAATGTATTGTAAGAGTTTCTAGGTTTTTACCTACTCCCTAAGTTTATCTTAAGGGGGGGTGTTAGAGTAATAAAGTGTTTTCTTATTAATTAAATCATATTGATTTAATTATTAAGTCACTTGTTATCTCTAGTTTATTTAAGCTAAACTTTGGGCATATAAATTAATCCTTTTATTAATTATTGTCATGCAACCTAGGTGAGTTACCTATTAGGGTTTTGATCTCCTTTTATAAGGATTGATCTCTTTGTAATTTATTAATTCAGTTTTGATAATAGCAGTCTCATTTTTGCTCATCAAGAATGTCTCATCTATGGATCCATGAATTCCAACCTCCATAGATTTTTGCTTCTCTCTCATGTGACAGGTGTTTACATGCAAGTGATTCTTGGGAATTGTGGGGTTGATCTTTCATCAACTTCAACAATTTTATCAACTTTCTTTTAAATTCCTTAATCTTTTGCTTCATTGACCTAGTAAAATTGTCGCTCAATCAAGCTTAGTGTTTACTTAACTGCTTGTCTTATCTTCTATATGTCAACTCAATTATCTACTTCACTTAATCTAATGATTAAATAACAAATTATCTTGTCAAATACCAACTGATCAAGTGCTTATTGTAATTCCAACATACTTACTCCTCTTTACTCAGTAAATTCACTAGTTCATCTAGTTATCTCTCTTTTCAAATCCTCTTCATTAATCAATTGTATGGCACTCTACACTGGTAGAAAATATCTCACTAGTAAGATTTGACATAAATGACAACATAACAATAGTTTGAATAGTAGTTTCCAAAAATCTCCCTCTTTGGCATTGATGGAAACACCTCTACTTACCATGCAAATGCAAAATACTTTCTCAAAATTCATCATTATCATCTCCCTGTACATTTTGTATTAGTTCTTTATTAATATCCTTAGTTTCAATCTCATCCATGCAACCTCTTACATTTCTTCCTCTATGATAGCAATTGCAGATTCTTTAATTCTAACACCAATTGTAATAACAACTATAATGACTCCCTTTTTGACATTCTTCTTGTAACACAATATTTCTCTCTTTAGATATTCGATCATAACCTAATGATGATAACCTAATAACACATTCCCTCTTATTGACAGAAATGCCAAGGACATCATCCACTTATACACATCATCTTCTACTTTTTGACCAATCCTTTGAAATATCACTCCCTCTTTCATCTTTGTCCATGACTGCTTGCATCCTCGTATGCTCATGCTTATGCCCATATTTTCAACACTTTAGGAAGCTCTTAAAGTATGACCTCCTACATCAATCTATAAGATATTCTAATCATAACAATTGATGCAATATTGCATATCTTCTTAGTTTACTTCAGATAGGGGAATGACCCCTAACTTACATCTTAGATACTCAAAGGCATCTTTAGGTAATACCTTAGTGAATATATCAACTATCCACTCCTTTGTGTTCACATACTCTAGTATCACTTCTTAATCTTGTACTAACTCTCTCAAGTAATGATACTTGGTTGCAATATGTTTTGTATTTGTGTGCATCGCATGATTCTTAGATATGTTTATAGCACTTGTGTTATCACAATATATCATGATAGGTTCAATAATCTCTTCCTTCATACCTTTCAACAATTTCTTGATGCACACAATATTAGAACAATAAGTTTTTGTAGCAACATATTCAGCCTCTATTGTGGATTGAGAAAATATAGTTTTTCTTCTTACTTGTCCATGAAATCAGTTTCCTTCCTAGAAAGAAAGCTCCTCCACTTTTACTCTTTTTGTCATCAATGTTTCCTGCCCAATTAGCATTTGTGTAAACTTTTAGCTCAAATTGGACACTCTTCTTATACCATAATCTGTTGTCTTATGTTCCTTTTAGATATCTTAGTATCCTTTTTACAACCATCATGTGACTTTCCCTAGGATTAGAAAAAATTCTTGCAACAATACCAATAGCTAATGATAGGTCTTCTATTTACAACATATTGTAGTTTGTCAATCATTGACCTATACAATATTTTATTTACTTTAGCAGAATCATGATTCTTTGAAATTTTGTGGCCATTGACCATAGGTGTTCCAACTGGTCTTAAATCTTCCATTCCAAAGGTCTTCAATATCTCCTTGATATATTATTATTGAGTAATGTAGATATCTTTCTTCATCTAATAAACTTGCAAACCAACAAAGAACTTGATCTCTCCAAACATTGACATCTTAAATTCTTTCTTCATCTCATTACCAAATGACTTGCACAATAAATCATGTCCTCCAAATATGATATCATCAACAAATATTTTAGTTAGAAATATCTTGTCCTCAGATTCACTTTTCAGGTATAGATTTCTATTGTGAATAGTTCTCGCAAACCAATTTTTGCCAAATATGTATGTAACCTTTCCTACCATGCTCTAGGGGCTTGTTTCAATTTATATAATACTTTTTCTAGTTTTTATATCATGCTCTTCTTGCTTGGATCAACAAATTCATCAAATTGTTCAACATAGACTTTTTCTCTTAAGTTTCCATTTAGAAATCCATTTGATATACCTTGACACCTTTGTAAGTGACATATGCAAAAAAAGTTCTCACTCCTTCCAACCTTGCAACTAGGGCAAATGTCTCTTCAGAATCAATTTCTTCCTCTTGTGCTTGTCCCTTACAAACTAGTCTTGCTTTGTTTCTCGTGACTTCACCTTTCTCATTTAGCTTATTAATGAAGACCCATTTTCTTCCAATCACATTCTTATCCTTTGGCCTTGGTACTAATGTCCATTTCTTGTTTTTCTCTATTTGATCAATTTCCCCATTCATAATTGTAATCCAATCTTCATTTTTTAGAAAATCTTTGATGGATTAAAGTTTTAAATCATATAGTAAACACGTATCACTCTTTAATTTGCTTCTTTATATGACTCCTGAATCTTTGTCTACATGATTTGATCATGTGCATGGTTCCTTCTTGCATGTTTTTCTAATATTGGTTCTAGTCTTCTCTCTTCTTGTGATAATTCACATGGCCTAACTTTCTCATCTCCTTTGGATATCCTTGGCTACAACTTGACATGTTATGTCTAGTGTTTGGTTTCCTCTCTCTGACATTTGGCTTCTTCTCTATAGGACTTGACTCCTTCAACTCGATGCCCGACAGAGATTTTCTATTGAACCTCAACAATGTCTGGTTGTTGATGCTCGACAACCTCCTTCTTTAGTTCAAGTAATGTACTTGGTTATCCTTCATAGATGTAGACAAAATTTATGTAATCTTCAGGTTCTTTCTTGCATTCTTCTTCTTTCTTTTCTTTCTTAACTTGAACTTAGCTCAGTCTATAAACAAAAATATTTACTACTTCTCTCCAATACTTTTGCGAATTTTCCATCCTCAATGTCCTTGCATAGTCCATGATTGATCTATTCCTTCTTTTAGTTATCCCATTATATGGTGGAGTCCTTGGTACACTCATTTGTCTCTTAATCCCTTTGTCATTACATAATATATTAAACTTATTTGATATGAATTCACCTCCTCTATATGATGTCAAGCACTTCAAACTCTTACCTATTTCCTTTTCAACTCTAGCTAAAAACCAATTAAACATTTGAAAAGCATCAAATTTTTCTTTAAGAAACATCACAGACATCATTCTAGAAAAATCATCAACAAATGGAATAAAGTACTTGTCACCATTACAGCTTTGCATTCCAATAAGAACGGATAAATCAATATGAACCAACTCCAAAATATCATCAGAACAATAAGTCTCTCTCTTGACACTAGACTTTGTCATTTTTCCCATTTGACATTGTTTGCACATCACCTTATCATTTTTGCTCAATCTTGGTAACCCTCTTACTCTTTTCATCTTACTAATGTTTACCAAATTATTAAATTTTACATGACATAACCTCTTGTGCCCTAACCAACATCTTCAAATTGTTGAAATGGATAAGTATCTTCATAGAGGTCTAGATATAATAAGTTACCTCTTTTTTGATCTCCACTTCCAATTAGTTCACCAGTAACATCATAAATCTTTACCTTTCTATTTTGGAATTCAACTCAGTAGCCTAAACTATTCAATTGTACCACACTCAATCAATCAAAATAATTGATCCTTTACCTTTTACATAACATGGTGCACAAACTTAAAACTACTTCTATTATAATGTTCTATCTGTTCAAACTTACTTGTATCACCAATCATATGTTGTGAACAACTAATATCAATTATCCATCTATCATTCTTATTCACATTTGACATTAAAACAATAAGAGCTATCAGATTTCCACAATCCATCAATGCTGAGATTTTCTATCTGGATTTGATTGTGTGACCAATTTTTTACATCAACGTTTCGGATCACACTCCGTGATCCATCATCAGGATGCATACAAAAGAAGAGAAGGATGATGGATCACGGAGTGTGATCCGAAATGTTGATGTAAAAAATTGGTCACACAATCAAATATAGATAGCAAATCTCAGCATTAAAACAATTTTATCATCTTCATCAAATTCATCTTTTATTGCAACATAAACAACTTCATCATTTTCATCAGACTCACTATCAAAACCATCTTCTTCAGTAATGTAATAAGATTTCTTACCTTTTCCCTTGTAGTCTTTGTTACCTTGATTTCCTTTGATGTATCTCCTTCCTTTTTATTTTTTGTCTTTCCTTTCTTCATTCTCATCTCTATCAGGACATTTTGCAGCAATATGACCAACTTTGGTACATGTAAAATAGATAATAGGTAGTTTATCTTTGTATGTTTCTTTTCCTCTTGGTAGCCTTCTTGCAAATAGTGCTTCCACCTCATCAAGGTCATCATCTGATTCACTTTCACTGTCCACAAGCTTACTCTCTTCTTCTTTCTTTTATATCCATCAAGGGTTAGTTGAGACTTGAAGGCACATTCAACACTAGAAGGTGTATAGTTATCAAAGTATGACAATTTAAATGTAGTAAGTCTACCTATTAGATCATCTAAGGTTAGATCATTAGCTGGTGTACATCTCAATTCTTGAATTGCAGACACTCTAATTGCCTAGATAGGAAGTAAAGTCCTCAATACCTTTCTTATCATAGTATCATTAGATATGTTTTCTCCAACTCCTCTGATTGCAT